>JAKZAP010000015.1:21191472-21791472 GCA_023053575.1 Branchinecta lynchi
AATCCATGCTTGGATTTTTCCCCGTGTTCTCGCTGTTTCTGTCCGCAAAGTCCACGTGGAGTGACTCCCTCTGCTCTCGCCGTTCCCTTTGATTCTCCGAGGAGTCCACGGGGAACGGCGAGAATACGCCTCTAGATGCGCGTGTTTGTATTTCGAGCCAGCCAGCTACTTGGCGACGTTTTTTCTTAACCGTCAAAGCCGCAAAGTACAAAAATCTTTTGAGCAAACGATACATTTTCATGATCTGTTTGTCTCAAGGGTTCTTTAATGAATTGCTAGCCCCCTTAATGTGCACATCACCGCAAAGTGCAAAACATATATTAGACTAAATGATACAATTTCACGATTCCCAAGGGCATATGAACATTCGTGCCTCAAAGTTTTTCTGTTTTCTTCTTCTCTTCCTCCACTCAGTGACACAAGTGTGGCACTTACTCTTTACTCCCAAGTACAGGAAAACTTGAACAGAATACGGTCTTGGCGACAAGATTATGTTCACACGCAGAGGGAAAAAAATAATTCTTCAGACGAGAAAATCTGGCACAAATAAATTCACCAGCCAATAAAAAAATGTTTTGACGGCATTTATGACATCAGTACTGATTACTACTGCTCTCAAAAGCTACCTAGACTTTTTTGTTCTTTTTATCAGCTCCGTCGACGAATTTCCTTTCAAGTCGACCGGAACTCCTTTCTAGTCGGCGAGAATTCTTGTCCGTGTAAACGTTAAATCAGTTCAACTTTCGAGGGTACTAGCCAATCAGATTATTTTGGGGAATATTCTGATTGGCTAGTTTCGAACCAAGCCCAATAGATAAAATCACATCCACTCCTTGCAGTCTTGAAAACCGAAAGTGAATTTAGATCATTGTTCTTCGGTCTGACGTGGTTCACAGCGTTAGCCAATCGGAACATACCTGATTATTCCCCTAAGTAATGTGATTGGCTAGTACCCTGAAAAGTTGAACTGAACGAGGCAGGGGCGTGGCTAAGGGGGGTGGTACCATCCCCTCTCGAAGAAAGAAAAAGCTAAAACGGGCGCTCGCAGAGCGCCCGACCATACAAATTTAGCTAAAACGGGCGCTCGCGAAGCACCCGACCACGACAATTCAGCTCATCTGGGCGCTCACCCACAAAAGCTAAATGGGGGGCTGGCAGTGCGCCTGGAAACGTCAGTAAGGCTAGTTGTTAGGCGTCGGCTGTTCTGGGTTCTCGAGCGTCTGGAATTGCATTCTCAGTCACATGTTTCGAGAGGCAGGTCATTTCTGGTCGTTCAGATACGAAGAGGTTTTTTGTCAGAAGTATGACTGTTAGATCTAAACTTCCATGGCCGACAGAAGACAAATCTTGAATTTCGCCCTGCAGCATGCAGTTTTAACCTAAGTTTTGCTGCTGTCTGCTGTCTACTAGCATCTCTCGATTCAAGTAAAAATCAGGCTGATTTCGCTTGTGGCGTACCTTTCCAATAATTTGTTAGTTTCATGTAAAGATGCTTTGTATTTTAGTAGAAAGTCATTTAATGATAAGAATTTGTCTCCAGTCCGAAGTTACAAATAAATCGGCTTCGTGAGCAATGAGAGAAGATTAAATGACGGATCTGATTATTGTAACACGTCGTTTCAGTTTGATTTTGTGTTTGAATTCTAAATTTAGAACAAGTCCATTTCAATTTTTTTTCTCGCTGATCAATACTTCTTTTTTGGAAAGGCTCGAACTGAAGCACATAATCCAATTTCCAGCTAAATGTCTCACATTTTTCTGGAATCATCGTGAACAAAGACAGACGGGCAGATCCTGCTAAGTTGCCCTTACCTTCATTTGGGATCCGAAAAGGCTGACTGACCATACAGGATTCCACAGAATTTGCCTGCGGCGCCTTCCATAGTAGGCTCTATTTACTGGAAAGTCGCAATTTTAGGCTTGAAATTCGGGGCTTGGGCCGCATTAAAAGCTATATAGATTTTGTTGCGGGGTAGTAGTTTTGCCAAAAAAGTCATGGCCTACTAAAAAAATTTCGCCTGCGACGCTCATTTTCCTTCTGTCTGATATACAGTTTGGCGGAAACAGCGCTGTTTTTCTGGCTGTTGTTTCTAACTTGTATGACTCTTGGGCCTTCCGGACATCTGTCAGTCGTATACTTTAGGTTAGGTTAGGTTATTCTTTATTTACACAAAATAATATTAAACAACTTCTAACAAAAAAAACATAGGAACTAAACAATACATCTTCAGATAAACCAGTCACCCGAGAACCTGGGCGTCCAGGTTGTCCTGGGGGTGACCACTAAATGCACAGTACCGATCACATAACGTTGTCAGCAGTGGAATCAACCTCCAACGACAAACAAACCAAAACAACTCAACAAAAATAACTTTCTCTCCTCCACCTGGGCAAAAAAAAAAATTATCTTTTAATTTAATCTAAAATAAACTACTAATTTAATATATTTGCTAGAAATCATACTTACTATACATTTTATTTTTAATCGCATTCTTAAACTCATTCATATTTTCCTTTTCCAGTAATTCCTTTTCTAGCCCATTCCACAATCTAATCCCTCTATAAATGATTGAAAACTTAGACCTGGTCGTCACAGCCAATGGAGCACAAAAATCATTTTTCGAACGCGTATCGTGGCTATGAACATCAGAATTAACAACAAAAACGCTTTCAAAACATGACGGTAAAGTTTTCTTCTGATATTGGTACATAAAACATAGGGAATATAAATCACGTAGACCAGCAGCCGGTAATATTTTAACTTCACGGTAAATTTCTCTTACCGATTCACGCGCCTCTTTTCCACAAACTATCCGGATTGCTTTATTCTGCAGCACTCTAATCGGTGTCAAAATGGAAGGAAACGTCCCAAGCCAGACTGATGAACAGTATAAGATGTAAGGATGGATTATCGAAAAATACAAGAGCCGCAGTATTTGCCTGGGAACGTAGAACTTGAGTTTTCGTAGCATGCCCAGGTTCCGAGATAAAATTTTGGAAACAGCATCAGTATGGTTCTTGAAGCAAAGAGTTTCATCAATCTTCACTCCGAGATACTTAACCGTTGGTGTTCGCTGTATTTCACCTTCAGTAAATTTGATACACCGAATCCAGGGATAATAATTAGCCGTGCGCGAGAATATCACGAAAGAGCTCTTAATCGGATTTGGTTGGAGTTTATTCACTCTCATCCATTGCGATACTTCTTCCAGTGATTGCTCACATAAACCCATTAAAAGTCTCTCGGTTCTGGCTATACATATCAGTGCAGTGTCATCAGCAAACATTGGAACTGTGATGTCTTTTTCACCACAAAACAGTTCACTCACCTTACTTTTCACTTTTTTGATAGCTCGTGACAGGTCATTGACAAATATCAGGAACAACACAGGTCCAAGGACGGATCCTTGTGGCACCCCACACACCACAGGCAATGAAGGCGACTTGGCGTTTCTGATTTCTACAAACTGCGATCTACCGGAGAGAAAATCACGAAGGAACTGCAGAGCTGGCCCTCGAATTCCATAAAATTCCCATTTTGCCATAAGAGTTGCGTGATCTACCGTGTCAAATGCCTTTATTATATCCAAAAATATTGCTGCAACTCTGTAACCTCGGTCTAATGCTGCATTTATTACGCTAGTCAAAAATATTAAAGCTTGTTCAGTTGTGTGTCCATATCTGAATCCAAATTGGGTGGAGCTCAGCGCACATTGATTTTGAAGGTACTTATGCAAACGGTTAGCGAAACATTTTTCCAAAATTCTGGACATGACAGGTAGCACTGAAATTGGTCTATAATTACCAAGACAACTAGTATCGCCTCCTTTAAGAACAGGCGTCACTCTAGCTTCCTTAAAGAAAGAAGGGAATACTCCCTCTTTCAAACATAGGTTGATCATCTCAACTAAGACAGGTAGAATAACTGGTAAAAGGAACTTTATAGTCTTGAGAGACACAATGTCACTCCAGAAGCACTAGTTTTCATATCATATACTAGGCGCTTTAGTTCATCAGTAGTGGCAGGGCTCACATAAAATGAGACGTCGGTCTCATCCGGGCCTAGATACTCATGGAATGATGGGTCACCTTCTTTAAGCGAAATCTTGCTGGCTACATTAGCTCCAGCTGTAGAAAAATATTTTACGAATTCATGAGCTACTGAACCATCTTCCGTCACTTTACTTCCATCGGGGCACTCAATTTCTTCAGGTAAAGCTTTAGGTGTCACATTTAACACTTCTTTAATCACTCGCCACGTTTTAGCCGGGTTTCCCGAAACTTCCATGAACTTATTTTTATAATATTGTTCTTTTGACTTCCGCAGAAGACGGTTAAGTGCGTTAAGATACTAACCTCCCACGACCGAGCCCTTCAAACCGTTTCTGAGCTCGGAGACACAACTAGACTTCTAATCTTCAGTCTTCAACGCTAGCAGTTATCACGAGTTTTATTATCACATATGCGACAAAAAGTTGAAACGGGCGGCAGAGCGCCGGCAGGTGCCCTGCTACCCCCCCCCCCCCTCGACTTTTGGCTAGCGACGCCCGTGGGTGCGAGACTATCTGGTACCCGAAACTGGCACCAGTATCGATTGCGAACGGCTGAAACCCAGCTGATTCTCGGTCTCAGAGCGATTTCTGGAACTGGCTGGTAACGAGTATTAGTTAAACCCGTTGTGAATGGGCCTTTACAAATCCGATACAGGTTTCCATAGACGAAGAAAAGAAGTTCACACTACAACATCATACAAAAAATCCTTTATTCACAATACATTAATAACAGTGTCTCTTAGAATAAATTAATCAACTTGAAAATTACAAAAGAGTCGAGAAAAAACAATAGGTGGTGTAGTTCTGTCTGGATTATTAGAAATAATTACTAGATACTGTCTCTTTCCAAATACTTAAAATATTTCCTATGTCATAATTCCCCACGTTCAAAACCTGAAACGCGCCTTTTAAAAGTATTTTCAAGATCTAGACTACGTTAGCCTGAGTTCAAAATGCGGCGCAAACCTAGAGCGTGTTCTACCCTGCTTACCGTAGTTACTACGCATGACGTCAAGAATTCTGGCTTTTTGGCGTAAAGGCCGGAACGCATTTTTCCATTTTCACCAAAATATCGTCCAAAGGGCTAATCCGGCAAATCACATCACAGAGATTCGTAGTTACCAGGGGCGGATCCGGCCTTCCGTTCTAGGGGGGGCGATTCTTACCGAAAAGAGTGGGGGTAGTGTCTTTTTTGTCGGCTACAAGGCTGATTTGTTTCGCGTTTTAAGTGTCCCTGTCGGTCTCTTATTTAACGAAAATGTGGGTTTCATATATTACAATAATGGTAAAAACTGTACTTGATCAACTGACAAGTGTTTACAAGAAAAATTCAAGCTCCTGGCTCCACTTGTAAAAAGATTTTAGAGTCTAGTTACAGTAGTTAAAACATGCGTTAATGCAGACTTCAGTAAGTGCAGTAAAACAAAACAAAAAATTACAGCCAGTCTAGGGGGGCGATCGCCCCCCCCCCCCCCCGCCCCCCCTCTGGATCCGCCCCTGGTAGTTACCACGCTTACTAGGCTCCCGAGCGTGGTGAGCAAATAGTTACTATTTTCAGAAGGTTGGAACGGTCAGCGTAGTAAATTTGCACGAGGTTGGAACGAAAATAGTAACTAATAGTTACTATTGTTAGAAGGGTGGAACACGCTCCTAGTGTCCAAAATCGGTCAGCAAAAATGGTTTGGCGCTTGGTCTGTTTATCTCCAATGTAAAAGTCACGTGGTCTTTTTGATAAATAAAAACCTCATTTATTTAAACATATACAAACTTGAGAGGCGGGATACTACTGATAAGTCTGTCTGCTATATCACCCAACAGAAACGGAGCACTTTTCATAACGTTCGACATGTCTGCAGGTAGTTACGGAAAAAGCAGCTCTTACTAGAAATTACTTTTTCACAATAAAATGGCAAGGAAATAGTGTTTTTTTTTAAAATACTCATACTTTCCTTTCGAAATTAGTGATTCTCTTGTTAGCGCTTGTCGACTCTGGCCAGGCTTCGTTAGAAAATTTTGGATTTTTTACGCAACAAATTTAAATTTGTGTGTTAAATGTATAGAAATGGGAGAAAAGCCTGTTTTGCCACACCTGAGAACAACGGCGCTCTAGTGCGCACAAGTTATTGTCTGGCAAACCATCAAATCTCTGCTGGATCTGAAAAGGGAAAAATTCAAAGAAAGTGACAAACAAAGATTTTGTTAAGAAGATTTCAGAGGTTAATAGACCACGCACGTTGTCACTGGGTGTGTGAAAACAGTGAAAAGCAAGAGGGTTCCTTTAAGGTACTCCTGGCAACGTACGACTATTTCGGCAACGGTTGATAGAATAATGATAGTATTTAAAACATTAATTGCTCCTCACAGCCCCCGCCCCATGTCCTAATTGAAAGTGATCATTTCTTTTGTCGACTATACAAAAGGACCTTACAGAGCTAAGATCCTTTTCGTAACGTCGGACAGGAAGTGACGGAAACATCAGCTTTTAAGCTACAGCTGGCAACGTCCGACGTAGTCGGAAATGGTTGACAGAGCACTGATAGTATTTAAACACGGATGGCTCCTCGTACCCCCCTCCCCCCCCCCCCCGGTCCTGTGCGAAAGTGCACATAAAGATGTCAGATTTCAGGTAAAAATTATATATGAAACCAAGAAGAAACCATCCGTCAGTGTTTCGACTACATTTCCCGTTGATCCTACTCACAAACTCGCGAGCTCAAATAATCAATCAAATCACTGGGCTAACGCGAGTGAAGATATGGATTTCCGACAAATGATCATTCGATACACGAACCATACTCTTTTTACCTCAAAGAATTTAAAATTGAATCCCTTTCTTCCCGCCGCGGAAAACTATGCCGCAACTTTGGCTCCTCCCTTCTCCAGCACCCCATGTACCGTTCATTCCTTCCCCCACCCTTTGTTCCTGTAAGATCTCGTCCCCCCCGAGAAGTGGCTGAAAAGGTTCCCAAACTGACCCCAATCTACTGTAACACTGTGCGCTACAGTAGAAGCTCTGTGCCTAGCTTCGTAAAGCAGTACAATGATCTTTAGCATTATCTGCCTTGTTATTTTTATTTTCTTTTAATTATGTGTTGACAACTTATTTTATCTCTGTTTATGACTACAAAAACATCGTATTTGGGCTCTGCCCACGAGAGATATGTTTTGCAGTACAATGATCTTTAGCTTTATCTGCCTTGTTATTTTTATTTTCTTTTAATTATGTGTTGACAACTTATTTTATCTCTGTTTATGACTACAAAAACATCGTATTTGGGCTCTGCCCACGAGAGATATGTTTTGCTTTATTATTAAATAAATTGAAAAAAATTGAATGGCTTCAGAGGTCTAGAGTCTAGCGGATCACCGAACGTTATAAAAGCAGATCAGTCAAATATCATTCCGGTCACCGTGCTTACCAGTAGTTACCAGTACTAGAGGGGATACTATCATCTCTTGATGAATCGATTTAAACATGGAGTAAAAAAGTCCACTCTAACCTTGCGATCCAACATCACTACCTGTTCCTATGCCCCCCCCCCCTTTTCTGTCTTTAGTTTTCCGAATTCCCGATTTTAGTCGGATTCCGTCGGTAGGATCAAACAGGCAGGAAAGCATAGCAGACAGCTCGATTCAACATGTCGGTGTACCTACTATGGACACTCTAAACCGCTTTCTCAAGAAATTATAAGGATTCCCTAAATAGGAATTTTTCCGGATTCCGGTCGAATTTATCGGCCAAGTTGAACAAAACAAACATATCCTGATCCAGCGTATTTTTTATCTCTATATCAAACTTTTTTGTTAACTGCAGTTCCGATAATTAATACAAAAGATGCGATACGGTCATAAGCCATTTGATAAGTTTCAATAAATTCAATTCAAAATAATACATTATTTAATTGAATTCAGTAAAATTATTAAACTTTTTTGCTAACTGCCATTCCAACAAATGCCCCTGATTAGAGGTGTGAGAGGGGTAGAGCCGGTAGAGGGCTATAACCCGCCAGGGTCCACGCTCGAAAACGTCCTCAATTAGAATACGCAAAATGAGCACTCAAACCTTGCTAGACTTGACACAAAAAAATTATTAAAAAATTCTGCACAAGTTAGAAACACCCTCAGGTTTTGTACAACCCTTACTGATAACAGAAATGTTTTGTACAAAATAACTCTTACTGATAATATAAATAACGACAGGTTTTGTACAACACAGCCCTTGCTGGCGGGAGGAACGAATAATATTTCACTTGAAGCTTGAACCATCCTGCCATAAGAGTAGCCCACGTGCCAGTTAACTGCATTCACTTTATGAACGCTTGCCACTCCGACCGGATCTTATTTTCGGCAGTTTCCGGTCTTCAATATGTGGCTTGTGTTCCTAGTTCCTAACCACACTGTATCAGCTCTTACCAGTGGCGTTCAACGCCATTTTCCGGAAGTTTTCGATGTTCAGTATTTCCCTTGGACAGTCTACTATTCTTGCTGTTTCCCGCGGAGACATTGGAAGGACCTGATACTGTTTCCCAGAGCTAGCGTCCTGCCGCTCTCCTCTTTTGTACACTTGGCGCTCAAGCCGTATCTTCTTTCCGGAGGTTTCCGGTTTTCAGCATCACGTTTGGAGAGGGTAACATCCTCCCGTTTCCTGCCGGAAGCTGCATGGACTATGTTCGAAAGACCAGCTAGCTTAAACGCTGGCGGCCTACATTCAACGTTCCTCCTTTCCACTTCGGTCCCATTTCCGGATGTGCCGACACAAGTCCGGATGGATTAAAGTATTACCCTTGACGCGCTTCTTGACTGGGAAACTGGGTTTCCCGGAGTTTTCCGGTGAGTGAAACTTCCTAAGAGACTATAATCGAGGTAAAACTTTGCGCCTTCCGGAAAACCGTCCGTCTCTATTTTTGAACTTCGCCATGTTTTTCACTTCTTAATAAGGCTAACCGAGGTAACAACTGGCACCTCAAGAGCAACCTTTCACTAATTTCTGAAGGTGTTCGAAAGCTTCTTGGTGCTGTAAATGCTGCATTTTCTTTTCTTTCCGAAAGCTGTTACTTTTTTTTCTTCTCTGACACTTCTAGAATACCAAAATTTAAGTCAGGAAGAAGAAGAAGAAAAAGAATTAGCTCTATAAAGCTGACAAAATGGATGAGCTACTGATATCCAACCTTCTTATCTTTCCTTTCTTCGTTGGCCATGATCGCCAGTTGTCTTAAATTTGGTATTTTTGCCGAATTGTCAGTTGTCTTTTTGAATTTGTTACGTTTGTCGCCGAAAACACTGAGAGAATCGCCGTACTCCTCAGTTTCTTCACGAAAATTTAGCATTCTTGCTGAATTCGTCTATGAATTAATGCTGCATTTATTGAGCGAAAATTTAAGTCCGAAAGCGAAATGCTGAATTAATTCAGCATTTTCGTTCGTTTCGGAGCTTTCGGACACGTTCTCTGTCTCTTTTCCGGTGAAGTTACCCACTTCCCAGACTAACCGAGGTAAAAAACTGGTGACTGAATGGCAAACTTCCCGCTCGTTTCCGGGACTATTTCCGGTGAAGTTACCTAAACTGGCTCTTCACGGGCAACCGTCCACTAATTTCCGTGATTGTTCTTCGGTGAGACTATCCACTCAAGATCAGACAAAGCGAGGTAAAACTGGCACCTCAATGGCAAACTTTCGGATAATTTTCCGGTGTGTCTGTTCACTTCTTCAGAGGCTTATCGAGGTAGAACTGGCGCCTCAGCGACAACCTTCTAATGCTTCTGTCTTTCCGGAAGTATCCGGAGCGTTTGTCCATTTCTAAGCCGATACCGGATTCACGACCAAGAAGTTTCTGCAGCTGGAGAGACATTCTTAGTAGCTACATAGAAAGGTCGAGGGAACTGTCCAAGATAAACGACGAGTCGTCCAGTTTAGGAGGCGGGGCTGGCATGTCTGCTTCCTCCATGAAGTTGATCACTCTCTCCATGGCTTTGAGGCCTCTCATCGAACTTCCAGGCTGGAAATAACAGTTTAGCATATTAAAAAAGGGACTAAAAAAGAGCATGTCTGATTAAAACCAATGTCGTCATAACACCAACCTACGTCATAACACCACCTCCTGCAAATCAAGCAATAAAGAATTTTGAGGGATAATCCCCATTAAAGAGTGGTGTTTTCATCATGTGCTTAGAGTGATGGTTCACCATCAATTGTATTTGGAGTGATGGTTTACCATCAATTGTATACTGGGGCATTCGGGAAAATCGGCCCAATTGTGGCCTGAGTTTCGGCAAGAGTTTTTTGGCCTACCTCAGAATAATAATAATAATAATAAGCGTCCATGGACGTACCGGCTCCGTAAGCAGCCGCTATCAAAGTTGCGATATCAAAAACATTCAGAGAGTGACTTTTGGCTCACAATAGGGAGTGAAATTGATTTTCATGAAAAAATGTTAGATGGTCACTTTTGGCTCGAATCCCTAATACGAAAATTACGCATTTGGACGATATGGTGATTTTTATAGGCGTATTATCGAAATTCCCCAAGAACTCCCCGGGGAATCACTCCACGCGGACTCCACTTCGGAAAACAACGAGAACACGGGAATACTTCCAAAATGGATTTGTTGGAAAACAAAATACGCAGTTGACAGAAGTAGTCTGGATCCACTTTATTTCTGGTTTGGTTTATTCTGATTATTTTATTTTACGTAGCACCAGCACCAGCAAAAATTATTCTCCTCCGAATTTGAAAGGGAGTCCTTTTTTATCATGGTGATGACAATAGGAGCATTCCCCATTCGTGGGGACTCACG
Organism: Branchinecta lynchi; assembly: GCA_023053575.1. Taxonomy (NCBI): domain Eukaryota; kingdom Metazoa; phylum Arthropoda; class Branchiopoda; order Anostraca; family Branchinectidae; genus Branchinecta; species Branchinecta lynchi. The sequence goes on from JAKZAP010000015.1 coordinate 21,202,318, forward strand.
ACAACACGGGGAGTGAGTCCCAAGGACAAAAGAAACTCAGGTACTCTTCAAAAGGAGTCCTCTGGGAACGGCGAGAATACACCTTATGTCAAACGTAGGACGAGAGTGAAAAAAATAATATAGTGACAATACACACTATCGTGTGACATGTGGCAACCCTGAGCGTAAATTAGTTGGAATATGTTCGTTTGGATATAGAAGACTTGAACCGAAACGATCGCCGCTACCTCCACACTTCAGTTCATCCACGCGTGATTTCGCTCGCGCTCAACATCGCTTGAACAACCGTCAGTTCGCCCACTTTAGAAATCCGTTAGTTCGACTACACGTCAATTTGTCCACCATCAGTTGACATAAACGCAGAGCAAAATAACACTATGGAGTAAGGCCAAGACTTGAAAAAATTGACACAAACTCGAATAGTAGCGATACTATATCACCACTAGCGATAGAGAACACCCCTACTGAAACTCATTCAGTCGTTCACCGACGCTGGCTCCGATAATTTTGTATTCAGTGAACTGTGCAGGGCCGCACCATTGGTTTACCAGAAATTTCTAAACCCGCAAGTTTGTCTCGCTTTAAATGCCAGAAGCGTAGTTAGTGGCGTTACAAGTGTGGCCCGTTTACAAAGCATGGAAAGCATATATCTTGGCCAGAGTAAAACAACACTAGGAGTAGCGTCAATACCTATGCTTTCCTTGCTTTGCAAACGGGCCATACTCGTAGCAGCGCCCACTACGGTTGCGACATTTGAAGAGAAACGAACTTGCGGGCTTGGAAATTTCTAGTAAAGCTAAGATGCGGTTTGCACACAACGAGGAAACTGGTGAGGTTGTATCTTTTTTTTTTGCTTTGTTCAGAATATGAAGTTATTGGAGCCAGTACTGGTGCACGACTGATTGAGTTTCAGTAGCGACGTTCACTATCGCTAGTGTCGCTGTCATTCGAGTGTGTGTAACTTTTTTCGAGTGTTGGCGTTACTCTTTTGTGTTATTTTGCTCTGTGTCTTGGCACTACTTAGTTTTATTTGGCTCTGCACAAACGCCAGTTGATGCAAACATCAGCTGAGTCAGTTGACATAAACATCAGTTGACACAAACGTCAGTTGATGCAAACATCAGCTGACACAAACATCAGTAAAACAAAAGATCAAAGTAGAGATACTTACATTGGAAGTTAGGTTAACAAACTTGAAGAACTTCCGGAGAATCGTCAGTAGGTTTGAGAAGTTGTGACTTGGTAGCATTTGACGAACAATTTTCTCATCCTCCTAGAAAGAATGACTATGGTGATACAGAAATTACGTAGACGGAACGATAGTTATACCCTACACGTACTAGACCTCAGCGAGAGAAATCCCAGAAAAACCCCAAACTAGCACCTGTGTAGCCCCTCTTCATGAAAGTTACAGAAGGAGTTTTGTTACAGCATTTGTTTTGTTATACAATAACTGACATTAGTACTCTTTACTGTTTTATTGTTTCGTGACAAGACTATAAGTGATAGACTGGTATGTTATTTGTCATGTTGTTATGACGAAAAAGTGAAATTCGGCGGTAACGGTGTGACAGCTGCTTTTGAAAAATAAAATTCTGTTCTATTCTATTCTGACTATTCTAACTACTTGTGGTTTGCAAACTGATCACACGCCCCTCTATAGCTTAGTGGTACGGCACTCGCCTAGAAAGTAGGAGGTCCTGGGTTCCAATCCCGTCTGAGCAGCATTTTTGTCTTTCCATTCACTACTTATAAACTATGATGCTGATGATTATGGTTTTCTATAAAAATAAAAAAGGAAATAGTAGAAAAGAAATAATTACACGAAACAACACTGAGCAGCATTTTTGTCTTTCCATTCACTACTTATAAACTATGATGCTGATGATTATGGTTTTCTATAAAAATAAAAAAGGAAATAGTAAAAAAGAAATAATTACACGAAACAACACACAAGTCAATATGAATTCTCCGCGAAGCAGAAAACCGGGTTCGTTGAGGGGACTTAGTGCTTTGGACCTAGTCAAATTTCTTCGTATTCTGAGCCTCGCAACTAACTCAGTCTTGGAACAGCTGATTATTTTTTTCAACCTCGCCGAGGAGGAAAATCCTTATCACCAAATTCTTCTATTTTAAAATAGCCTTCCTCTTTACATCAATCTGGATGCCAACTCAGTTTCTTGGTTACCCTTAACTAGCCTTACTGAATTTTTCCGGGCGTACTGCCAGCCCCCTTTTGGTCCGACAGGAGTTTGCCGATTCTGACTAGATTTGTGTAGGTGAAAAAGATCCCAATTAGCCGACGAGACTTAAGTTTTTCGGGTGTTTCACTATATTTTGTACCTAGTTTTGTTTTTAGTTATGAATGAAACAGTCGCAGCACAACTTTATGAACAACTTGGTTCCTGTTCAAGGCGAGGCCACCTGTCACTGAACATGACATGACTCTTCCCCAACTCATATCCATCGACCAATCCCCGGCCACGCAACTAAGTAAGTAAGTAATTTATTTTAACCCGCCGTTTTTAGAAAGCGGAGTAAATGAAGAAAGTAAATAAAACACATAAACATACACAAAAAGACACTTAATTTCAATCGTCGGCCAGGAAGCAGTGTAGAAGGTCGTGCGCTGGTTGGGTTCTGTTGTCAATGATTTTCGATAGCGACGAAGAAACATCCAAAAGGGTAACACTTGCATCTTGAATTTTGAACTTCTCCGTCAAAGTATGGTTATGGCATGATTTCTACAAGTGGAGCAGGTGCTTTGCATATTTCAAGTAACATGATCTCATCTTTTTTATCTCCTTCTTTCGCACAACTTGAGCTTATGAGAAATTTTTAAATTTCTTTTTTGAGAAATGTCTAACTCGCTTTAGAAATTTCAGTCAACGAACCCGGCTCCAACCCGACTTCGGACTTGGAAGAATTTCAGTCAACGAACCGGGCTCCGACCCCGACTTATGTCACTGGTATATCTGACGCTTTTATGCAATTTTATGCCAGCACGAGAAAAGATTAGTGAGGTACCGTTAGCGGCCTTAGAATGTAAGGGAAATGTGGGCTTCCGGACCCAATGAAAGTTTTAGTTTGTTGTTTTTCTAGTTTAGTACTCTTTATTACACAATCCAACTTTTACATGCTAAACTACATGAACACACCTCTTAACATACTTTATGCATGTAGCTGATACTTCTTACTGCAGGAAAGCCCGAATGGGCCTGTGGGGGCAGTAAAAAAAAAAACTTTAGTTTACATTAATTGTCACATACTTTTTCAAAATGCAATTAGAAGTAGAGTGCATTGGCATGATAGGCACCGCTGGCCCTTTCAGCAAGAAACATGAGCTGAAACTCAAAACCTGCCTGCCCCCCTTTGGAACTCCCTTAGTAAAAGCTAGTTAGGTATCATTTTATTAACAACTGTGAAACTCAAATTGCACCAAAGCGCCACATACCAGTGGCATAAGTAAACGACGCTTCATTAATTCTAACTGATTCAAAACAAAAATTAAATTAAATCCTAGCCTAAAGTGTTCACCAGCACGAGAATTTTAAGACAAGATAATTAACAACTATACAAAACCCCTAGTGAGGAGACCAGGGGCGTCACGACTAGGGGGTGTACAATTTTTCGGAAAAAAATGTATTTTTTTTTCTTGGAAACAGTCGATTTTCTTTAAAACAGTCGGTTTCTCGTAAAAAATATTCGTTGTAATCTTGAAAATATCAAATTTTCTTAAAATCAGCCAATTTTTCGTCAACACAGTCGTTCATTCTCAATAACAGTCAACTTTATCCACAAAAACAGTCAGTAAAATTACCAGCCGGTAGTAAATACCTTGCCCCCCCCCCAACATTTTGGATAGTGACACCTCTGGAGGAGACAGTAACGGCAGGAACATTTCAAGAGAGGAATAGATCATCACTGAAGTAACGTGACCTTGAAAACTACCGATGCCAACTCCACTGGATCCCAGTGCCAGGTTTCCGGGAGAGACAAATTTTAATATATAATGGTATTTTACACAAACAAATTTAAATATCATAACAGACCTGCCACGTGAAAATCTATACAGTTTGTTAGTGGCAGGACTGAATAATTTTAGTACTTAGCATAATCGTGTTGGGAACAAAAAAGAAAAGGGAAAAAGATAAATGCAATGCTATATAGATCAACAACTATATAAAATTAATAAATACAAAAATATTTAATATTATAGATAAATAGAACACAATTAACCTTGTGGCAATCGAGAATCGACTCATACCCAAGGTAACCATCTCTCTTCACCAATCTATCGTCAAAGTCTTAAATTAATATACACTCTCGGCCATCCTAGTGTAAGCACTGGCAACGTCAACCAAAGACAGTAAAAGTGACGTCAACAACATAACACAGCCTTATCGCTAGCAAGTGTAATTTAAGGTAATTCAAGGTAGGTACAACTTTTCCCACGGGAGCGGCGGACAAAGCAGACAGAGGTTCTTGAGGTATAAGGTAATAATGCTTATTTGGAAGTTTGGTGACGTTAATCCTGTCATCAAAGTCCGATTGTTTAAGACTTTTTGCTACCAGTGTTTTGCGATTTCTTTGTCATACAGTAGTAAAGCGAAATCAATGAAGGTGCTTGAAGCGGGCTACGAACGGATCTTCCGTCGTCTGATCCGCCTCCCACCCCGAGAGAGCATTAGTCAGGCGCTTGTGCTCAACCATTGTCAAACTTTCGACGAGATAGTGAGGAATTCTCGAGCATCGCTTGTTTTGAGGCTACGGCAGTCAAAGAATCGCCTTGTGGCGATGGCTTCACACTCGCTGTTATACTGTTTTCCTATCTGGCGACGTCTCTTAAGTGATGATTGGTTAGGGTTTTTGTATTTGTAGTGTAGTATATGGCGAAAGCTGAAATAAAGTTGAATAAATAAATAAATAAATAAGCAAGAACAAATAATCAGAAACCATGCCTTTGGTACCATGCAGCGACTATGAATACCCCGACGTAGCTTTTTACCTGTCTACTCTACTTCCGTCTTTGCCGCTGCTCATCTCAGAAAAAGAAAATGCAGGAGGAGTACTCCGCGCACTGACCCGCTCTTTTTTTTTCTTTTTATTTAAAGCCTTGTAGTATCTTTTCTGTTCTTCCAGTCCAATATGAATTGGCCAGGTGACTACGCTTCCACTTACCCTCGATGACGCCAACGGTCTTATAAACTTTTTTTTTTGTTTTTCTTCTTTTCTTAACTTAAACATATGACCGGCCTATCTATTTAGCGTTACCTACACTTTCCTATATCTCTACGTTTATTTTTTAATTTCTTAATTATTTTTTTTTCCTTCAATTCTTTCTAATCTTTACACTTCCATCCTATCTTTATTTATAAAATTAAATTAACAAAACTATATTCAATAACAATATTTACTCTTTCCACTATCTATACATTTCAATCATATTATACAATTTTAACGTGATTATCTTACCCGCTCTTGAGCGCGTCCAAAGAACCAATCAGCTTTGTCTTCAACTTTTCCTCAAGGTGGTTTCACTGCGATATAGCTAATAGTAGAGGTAACGAAACGTGATGTGGCGCGAAGCTACTAGCCTCCGCTCGCTTCAAAGCGGAAAAGGTACGGGGAAATACTCAACTCCGCATAGTCATAGTACAGAGATAAGGAGACGGAAGTTCTATCTGATTATTTGTTCTTGGTTTACGGAATACAACGGCTGGTTACTTACGGCGGAATCGATGACCAAGTAGCCAATAATAAGCGCAACGTAAGCCGCTACCATGGTGTCTTCCATGTGCCTACCGGCTTTATGCAATACTGAAAATAAAAGAATGGATGTTAAAGCAACCGTGCCAGCAATTTTTGAAATTTATCTGCGTTGTTTTATTTTAATTTCTCGATTCAAGGGATTGCATTGTCAGAAGGTTTATAACCTTAAATTACCTTAAATCACTGCATGGAGTGAAATAAGGACTTTTGATCCTGTTGAATCACTAACATAAATAACATTGATAACAAAAGTTTACGCAGTTTCAACAGCCAACACTTGGGAAGTAATCTGTTGTGATTTTAAAAACGTTATGCATAACAAGCATTCCCAAGAAATGCCGAAAAAACACCGAAAAGCATTTGCTGAAATGTCCAATATCATGCTGACAAACAAAAAGGGTTTTAGACGAACTTTGCAGAGGCGAACGGCTTATCTGATTCACTGTAATTTCCTTATTATTAAAGGACAACTCGTTTTATTTAATGTTTACAATTCGATATTCTAAAATAGTTGAATACTTTAAAATTAGGTTAGAATGTTCCCTTCGAAATTCGGTCTCCGAGTTTATGAACGGATGGAGCGGTTACGGAAGTATGAACAACGAGTCCCTTAAAGTGTACCGAAAAGGACTGAGGTAACACAGTCGAGTTACCCATCCTTTATTCACTTGAATAGGCTTAAACGAAAATGCATTACTGTGTTGCTCCCTTTTCCGCAATATCTATTTCACCGAATAAACTTTTTCTTCCAGATTTGCCGTCCCTCTGTGTGCGTGCACCTCTACAGGCATATTCTCGCCGTTCCCCGATGACTCATCGGGGAATCGAAGGGAACGGTGAAAATAGAGTCACTCCACGCGGACTCCGCGTACAGAAAACAGCGAGGACACGAGGAATTCTTTCAAAGCGGATCTTGTTCAAAAAAAATATGCAGTTGACGAAATTAGTCTGGAACTCTGGACCCACTTTATTTCTGGTTTTATTTATTCTGATTTTTTTAATTAATTTTAAATTGCACCAAAACCAGATTACACTCCGAATTTGAAAGGGAGTTCTTTTTTAGGATGGTGATGATAATCGGAGCATTCCCCGTCCGTGGAGACTCGCTAGAATACGGGAGTGAGTCCCCGGGAGAAACAAAAAAGCGGGGACTCCTAAACTCGAGTCCTCGGGGAACGGCAAGACTACGCCTTATGTGCGTGCACCTCTAAGCTTGAAAAATTTAGCAACCATACAACGGTAAAGGATTGCTGAAAAATAATTCGTTTTTGAGTCACAGGCAATAGTGTCATTCTTCACAAGTGACCTTACAATCTGGAATGGAACATTTCCTAAGCTTTGCCATTATATCTGAAGTATTCCAAAATGCTTTGAATTTCGAAAATTTTTGTTGAAATTCAAGTTCCCTACGGCGGGGAATACTCTTGATGACAAATCTTACTCATTTGTTGCGTTCCAGAACTTATTCAAATTATTAACATTTGTTAACTTTTGTGTTCCAGGTTTCTGGTTTCGAAATTTAAGCTCTGCCCACCTAAAATTTATGTTCCAGAGCTTAACGGTTGTTAACTATTTTGCAACGATGGTTGGTGGGCATCGTTAGGAAAAGTTAACAGTTGTAGAATTGGGAAAAGCTATCGATCGTTAAAGCTGCAGTTAGCTCCGCCCCGAAGTAAAGTTAACCATTGTTAACAATTGTTAAGTTTCTGGAACGCAACCATTATTCTAAAATGCTTTAAATTCTGGGAATTTTGTTGAAATTCAAATTTTCCACGGCTGGGGACTAGGCTACTCTTGATGACTAACTCTCCGTGCCGAAGCAGAACTGCCGTGTTTTTAGCAAAGGGACACAAACGTCACCACGAGTGTTCCCAACAAACGTTGTCACAGGATCTGAATAAATTTTCACCCTTTCAAAAAATTTGGCAAAGACAGTGTGTTGTCACCAGATAATCCGTGTATTGCACCCTCCCCTGTCGTTCACCGTCAGTCTATCCGACAGGAACACTGGAATCAGTTTTTGCCGTATCCTGCCAATTCGTCACCCAATTTTTTAAACAGTTTCATTCCAGCGTTTATGTAGGTCATATTTCGTAAAGCGTATTAGTTAATTTGTTGTTTTCATAAATACTTTATTCACCTCTTCTAGCTTTAAGCTATTTCGAATTAAATTTGACTTGATTTCTGATTTGACTGAATTTCATGGATTCGTTCGGGTGATATTCCCGATGAAAAATTTGTAGCCTGCGTAGTTGTATGATAGTTGTATGAAAGAGGGATATGTCTTAGTAAAGAGTACTATCATTTAATGTGCCTCAGACTGGGCCAATTCTAAGTAGTCCAGTAGCATCCCGTCTTGCTAATAGTAGTATGTAGTAGAATGCAGTAACACGGTAGCCTGGAAGTAGAAGCACGTAGTAGCATCAGTTAGTACTCTATGCTACTTTTTTGTACAGCTTCATACTACTATTCTGAGCTAAATTTTTTTATCAGGTTTTTTCACTCTTCCTAAGGTTCAGTGGGATGCTTCGGACTTAATCACAAAGAGAATTTTGTCTTGTCGGTCCAGTAGAGCATATTCTTTACATCACTACTAAGAGCACAATAAAAAATAAAAATCCCTTAACAGAGTAAAAACAGATCAGTACTTAAAAAATGAATGACGGGAATCGTGAGATTCCGTCTTTCATTCTATTAAAATGTTCCGCTCTTTTCCCATTTATGACGCCATCTAGCAGTGCCGGGTAAAGTCAACAGACATGTACCTTGACGGAACGTCACCAGTTCCAGCCATATTCCTTCAGCCCAAGCAGACTGCGAATCATATTTGACGGTGGAAAAGGGAAAGTCAGCTACATTTTATTAGAGCTGCAGAAGAATCTCTACCCTTTCGACGACCCCTTTCCGATACCCTTTCGACGATCTGAAGAATCTCTACTCTTTCGACGTAATAAATATGGTAGACAGCCTCTATCCAGATTAATGGCTTGAAATATTAAAAGTGAAATAGTTGTAATTTTAAGGTAAACCTCTTTCGGATATTACACCAGTTTTATACTTAAGATATTTACTGAAAATTTATATCCTTCAAATTGAATTATTCCTTCATAAAGTAACAGATTAATTATTTATGGATTCCCGACTATGACTACCATTATTCCTGACTTGAACATCTGTAAATAGTGATTGTAGTTACAATAAGCGTTATTTGACGTTTCAAATAATTTTTTTTATTTTCCGGCCTGACGGAATTGGCCTGCTAGCTAGGATAATCTCACCAATGAAATATCAAATAAGCTGGCTTTTCAGTTAGACTTTAAAGTTTAACTGAAAAGCCAACTTATTTTTTTATCATTCAACTGAACACACTGCATTATTTGGATTCTGCTAAGGGATTTTTGATTTTCCAATATCTGCTCTAGTAGTGACGTTCAGAATATCTACAGCCGTCCCCACAACGTAAATTCTACTATGACGCGGGGAATCTCAATCTCAACGCAGACGCGGCTTTTAAGTTGCCAATGGTGATCTTAGTGAAGACTGCTTAGTGCCTGAAATTTTTTTTTTACTAGCATACAACACAGGTCGCCTAGAAGCACATAGACGTACTGCAAATCCGACAGGGAAATTCCACTGTATTAGAATAGATTATTCGTGAAGAGCAAAACAACGAAGTAATGCATTTTCATCGGGTCTTCAAGCCTATTGTGATTAAGTGATGGTGAACTAGATTGTCCTGTCTAAGCCCTTTTCGCTTAAATTTTAAAGGTCTGTGGAAATACAGTCTGATTTTAGCAGTCGGATGCGAATTTCCTCCTTCGCTCTCATATTTCGACGCATCACACACTGCAACAAGTCTCTCCGAATAAGGATGTAGTATTTGCTACTGGGATTGATCTTATCTCTATTGGGATAAGATTAATCCGAATTAGGGGTAATCTTATCTCAATAAAGATAAAATTAATCACAGTAGCAAATACTGCAAGAATTTTTTTTTACAGTGCATACAGGTTTCCCCACACTCAGGAGAATTTCGCATGCGAAATCTTATCGGACTGCGAGAGCATGTAGCTTGACTCTAAGCAGAAATTCTAGTCTACTCACGCTGTTTGACTAATTCTTCCGGATCCAGGATGTTGTTCTGCGAGTCTTCCTTCTTGATGATGACCTTCCCATCTAGAATATCATCCGTCCTCTGTTCTTCTTGCATTGCACTCATTTCGCACTCGAAGAAAAGTCGAACCAGGCTCTGACAGGCGGTTCCAACGGAATCTAAGAAGAGGCTTCTGACATTACTAAAATGATATACCCGGCAATGGGCTCCAAATGAGCTTTAAGGGAAAAAAAATCAGTAAAAAAGGTTTTTTTCGCGTCAAAATCAAATCAATGTAATAGTTATTCGTTTGTTTTTTCTTTACAATGCCTTAGGCTAGAATTGTATTAATAATTTTCACAAACCCATCAGAATTAGTGAAGCGTCATTTTTTATGCCACTGGCATGTCTGATGCTTTTAAGAAACACCAGGTTTATTTATATTTGCCATTAATAGTGGAATGTTGGAATAATCTCCCAGAAAGTGTTGTAAATGCCGAAAATATCAACCAATTCAAAGTAGGTGTCGACTACCCCCTGGCTGAAATTCAATTTAGTGTAAAGTGTCCCGAGAAATTTATAGAGGCGAAAGCCTTATTATTGCAATTATATTATTATATTATTATTATTATTAAAATTGTACCTTACCTTACCTTACAATCAAGTTTATTAATGAGCCATAAATATCCACAAACGAATAGCACTGGCACATCAAATATAGAAACACTTCAAGTTAAAGTTTTTGCAAAAGTACGGGACGAATGAACGGTCATACCGAACACTGCAATTTGACGGAGGGAACTTTAACTTTTGCTTCCCCGAATTAGATCCTCGAGTGGGGCGTTTATTTTCAGCTGCTGGCTGGAAATCTGTCAGAATGTTGCGAAAGAGCTCCGACGTCAGACAGGACCTCCAAAAGCCTTGAGAAGTTCATGCCGTCTGTTTGGTAACGTAGCCAGGCCAAGTGACGCCAGACTGGCCTCGTATGACATGCACTCGTGCCCGAGGATGATACGACATGCACACTTTTGAGTGCGCTCAGTTTTTCCTCGGCTTTTGTTAGTCCGGCGTGCCAAACCTGGCATCCATATTCAAGGGCAGGACGAATGCATGTTTGTAGAAGTTAGTGAGAGTGTTGTGGGACAGTCCAAATCGTCTTAGCTGTGCAAATTGCTTGAGGAGACTTGCTCCCCTTTGGACCAGTTTAGAGGTTTCGGATTCCCAGCCAAGGTTGATAGAGATTACGATCCCAAGAATTTTGGCCGATTCAACTGCTTTAAAGTCCTAATCCAAACATTCAGTTCACCTTTTCTTAGTAATCGCATGCCACAGGTTTATTTTGAATTGAACGCGATTGCCGGGTTGCTGTTTCGGCTTGAGAAAAAACCCACGCCGAAAGTCTTCTTTTCTAGATGACGAGATTTTCCAGGATTGATTAGCAAAGAATTATAAGACCTAATTGATAATTTTTCTATGTCTTCAGAGGTACCACACTGGTCTTGGTTTTTTAATTTATTTGTATTTGTAATAAACAGTTGGAGCATTAGATGGAAACTATTATTTAGACCCTTGACTCCCTACGTGCCATAACAGCTGTCCGGGATAATCGGCAGAGATTTAGTCCAGACAGAGTTATTTCAAACCTAGGAATTGTTTTTCATTGTTTTACGGTGTTTTTAGTTGTTTTAAACATTCATAGTGACAGTAGGGATGGTTAGCATTGTGTATGTGGTAGAAATACCATTTTTTGCGGCCCGCTTTAAGGTCAGCCTCAGATTCAATTGGTTCCGGATCGTGCTTTGTGAAGTAGACACGGAGGACGACACTCTTTTCAGTGCTGATCTGAAGTTTAGCTTCACTTGCTTGGCGCCGCAGATCCTTAAGGGTATGTTTTAGCTGTTGCGAGTTGGACGAGATCAGGCGAAAGGTGGGTAGTGTCAGATCATCTGCAAATTTCAGCCTCTGCTTCAGATGGATAACCAACTTTTTCACAGCTATGAGAAAAGCCAAGGGCCCAAGTTTGGTACCCTGAGGTGCTCCGCAGCTGATGGACAGAAATTTGGAAATCACTGCGGTCTGCTTATTTTTTAGCTCAACGCATTGTTTCCTACCGCTCAGAAAGCTGGCCATCTGTCTGAAAAGGAACTGTCGCGCTTTCATTTCAGCTGCTACAGGGACGACTAGGTAATGGTCTAAGAGATCGAAGACCTTGACCATGTCTGCAATGAGAACATCGACGTAAGAACCAGGATTTTCAAGGTGTATCAGGATTTCTTCCATCATGATGACAAGATAGTGGATGGTACTGTGTCTTGGAGGGAGTCCAAATTGCCTTGGGTCAATCGATTCCTTGATGTCGTCATAGAGCCAGCTAAATAGGAAGTCTTCATAGATTTTCGAGAAGTTGGAAGTCTTCGAGATAGGGCGTAGGTCTTTTAATTGAGTCGGGTTTGGCACCTTCGGGATAGGGTCGACGTACGCCACCTTAAATCGCATTGGGAAGGTTCCTTCAACCAGGCACTGGTTGAAAACGGCAGCAAGGGGTATAGACAGCTATGTCGAACATTGGGCAATGATTTTGGTGGGTACCTCGAAGGGACATGATGCCTTCAGGGACATTTGTACGTGGATACCGTCGATGTTTTTGTCATTTTCGCGTGTACGGGTGAACAGGTGAAAGGGCCATCCAGCTAGATGGACGTCTCCAGTTCAACACCACTCTGGGGACAGCGTTGAGCTGAATGTGGATCGAAAAAAGGTCTGCAGAGACTGATGACATAAAAATGTTGACCTTCCACTCATATGCTCCCATCCAGCTGAATGGGCATTTTCGCGTGGACGGATCACCCGTTCAGCTCTACAGCGATCCACGCGAAAACGTCCCCTCAGTGTGAGTTGGTTGAAAAGCAAGCCGCACCGCGAGACCTTATCCCCGGAGTTAGTCCTAGTTCAATCTTCAGCTTCTGAAGGTTTGGAACATACATACAAAAAAAAAACATACAAGAAAGAAGATAAATACCATAACAAGAAGAACGAGCTCATGTGGCACTTCAATTCAATTCAATTTAGTTTATTCATTAAAAATCTTGAAAAGGCAGTAAGCCGACTAGTTGATTTTACGTCGACACATGTATACACTAACATTATAATATTTGAAACTGAATAATATCTATAGAGGTAAATCAAATATCACACTATGGCCCATAACTGGTAATTTGTCTGTCAGGTCACGTAACTTTTCAGTAAAACTACAATGATTATTATCACTTAATCTAAGTGTCAAAATTCATAATATTTACAATTAACAACAATTACGCTAAAATAATCAAATATAAATGACCTTACAGTTCAAGGGAAAATATTAGGAATCCATTGTTAAAAAAACTTGACAAAAGAAGGGACAAATTATTTGGGTACCGGGTGTGGAACATGCAACCGGTTGTAGCACTTGTTACGAGTAGCGGTACAAGAAAGTAGATGAGAAAGTCACAAAATACACCCGCCGTCCAAAAATGTGGTTCGGACCTAGTAACAGGATATGTATTTCACGCAAGTTTGAGCATGTCTGGCATCATCTGTTCTATCTTCAAAGTTTCATTTTTTTTTTTTTTTTTTTTTTTTTTTTACTTGTAAAGATAGGTCACATCTCGGACATTTCCTCTTCCTGTCCATCAAGTATGAATGGAATGAGAGTATACCCTATCTGTAGTCCTGACCCCCCCCCCCCCACAACTCGCATGACCGTGCCGAATGTGGTTCGAACGCAGGTTATGCAAGTCTAGGTAATCAATTCTTATCACCCATTAAGTTTACTCGAATCGGACTGCCCGTTCAGAACGTACGGGAGTCAATTTCCATATTCCCCTTCCCTCACTCCCCACAAATGGTCGGATCCAGCAATAGAAGTTTTCTAGGTGCACTGTGTCGGGTTCTTAAAGGAACAGAAAACTTGACTAAAACTTGACTTAAACTTGACTAGCTGACATATCAAGAATGTACCCTGAGTCGATATTGAGAGTAAGAAAAATTCTCATTACGACCATTGCAGTTTCCGGGCAGTTTCCGAGAATTCGACTTTTGAGTTAGTAGAAGAAAAAAGCAAAAGGTTTGTGTGCCGGGAGTAGGAATCGAACGCACGGCCTCTTGACTACTACCCCGATACTATGGCGGAGACACGGCCAAAGGCAAACTTTTACAGTGCATAAGTGCAAAAATACAGTGCATGAGGGGCAAGGGCCTGCCAGCTAGCTTTGGGAACACTAACGAGGGGATTCGAAATAAAAAAGAAGGGGGTTCCTGTCGACAATAAGTCCCTGTATCTTTATCTAAGCCCCCCAGGTCGGTTTGATGGCCGAAAGTTGCGTAGTCAAGTTTTCTGTGCCTTTAAGTCAAGCTGGTCGGGTCACTAATAGGCCTACAAGGTATCATCGTCCTTAGCGCATCTGGAGCTATTGTAACTCGCGACCATCAGGATTCCGGGCAACCCCCTCAAACTCCCCCCCCCCCACAGAGGCCAGTGCGATCTGGCTCATTCAATTACATATCTAGGCTTAACGCTTGTTCTCCTTACCAAGTTCCATCCCAATTGCTCGACTCTAAGCGTTTGGCGAGTTCCCCCCCCCCCCCCCCTCAAGTATCGGATCCTAGCCTGATTTGACATGGAACACCTGAGACGATAACTTTTCCACTTGCCAAGTTTCATTCAAATCCAATCACCCGTTCAAAAGTTGTACATGCCACAAGAATTCCAGATTCCCCATCCTCCACTCCTCACACGATGGTTCGTTCGGGTCCCTGGCATGCCTGCCAAGTTACATCGTCCTAGCACATCAGGAAGTACCGAACTCGCCTGATCACCACCCTAACTCTTCCACAGTGCCCGAGTCGGTCCGGTTATGTCAATGATCTATCTAGGTCAATGACCAAGTTTCTTCCCGATCCCTCTATTCTAAGCGTTTCCCAGATTTTCGGTTCCCCCTCCAACTTGTTTCAAAGTCACCGGGTCCGGTGGGACGTCTGAGACACGAGGTCTTTCTAAATATCAAGTTTCATTAAGCTCCGATCACCCGTTCATAAGTCAAAAATACCTCAATTTTCCGGATTCCCCCTCCCACCACTCCACCCCCCCCCCCCCCCCGGATGACTGATATGCCTGCAATGAATCATCGTCCTAGTTTATGTGGAAGTCAAACTAGCAAAATCCAGACCGACGGAATGACAGAAATTGCGATTGCTACATGGCATTTGGCCGAAGGGCAACTGCAAAAAAAAACGAAAGAAGACACTGAAAATAATCGCATGGATGATATACATGCTGATAACAGTTCAACAGCTTTCGCACCCTCCTTTCAATAAACGGTTCGTTTCACTTAGCCTGACGCGGACACGTGGCAAGAAGGGCCGAAAATCGCGAAAAAAAATCCCAGCTGACTTCTGCGTTTTGCGCCATCAAACAATATTCAATATATTAAAATATATAAGATAATGAAATATATAATACGTTAAAGGACACCTGAACAATGAAACCATACTTGAACACACCATGGAGAATGCATTTACATAAATGGCCACGGAGAGCATTCTTGTCATGAGCGTGACGTTTTCAAAATAGGGACGTTCGTTTCTGGGGGTTTGCACATGCAGACTCGAAGACAAAAAGCGCAATTCATTCAAATCTTGTACAGCGCTGGTCGGATCGCATTGGAATTTCTTCTATATATACGTTTGAGCATAACTGGTTAAAAAGTATTCCAGAAGAAGGTTGATTGGAGACATTTGATCATTTCTAAAATTGTTTGGTACTGAAATAAGGACAGATGCAAAATGGAGCAAAAATCATAGCTTGGAAACACTATTTCGTCTTTGGATTGGGTTTTCTGCAGGCAATGTTAACGGTAGTCATACAAATAGAGATGATGCTTGGTACTCTTCATTTAGGTGTCCTTTAAAATCGATCATGTCACGTGAAAAGAAAATTTGTCGAAAAACGACATGTCTGGCCCATTTCACCGTGAAACGGTCGTTTCCAGTAATAGTCGTGCTTTAAGCCAGCATTGAGATTACTAACCTGAGAGAAATTCGTCTGGGTTCATAGGAGCCATCAGAGACATCAACGTCGCACGGTTTTCCGGTGTGTGCTCGACAAGGTTGATCATGACACTTAGAACCTGTAAGAAAATAAGTCGCCTATTACGCTGTACACCTGTAAATACCAACCATAATACTAAACGTCCAGAACCAGTGTTCAGACAAGTACTTAATACAACACAGAAGAAACACTAGCACAACAAAACGGACACAAATGAACAGAACAAACGGATGAGCCCGCGATATGGAGTAAGCCGTTAATAACCTTGTCCAGATAAATATCATGAAGCTCCTAGAGTGTTGACGTTATATCGGGAGCTTTTTATTTTCAGATTATTCTCGGATTTCAATACGATAGGCAAATAAAGCAGATATTTACAGTATTTGTAGTAACATAAACGTAGTTTACATACGTCACCCTTTTTCTATAGTACCAGAAAGATAGAGGACAGAGTGATCGCAAAAAACTGAATACAAGGAAACCACAGCCTTTTAGTTATACTTAAACCTGTTTGACACAATCTTAGAATATCAAAGTCTATTTTTTTTCGACAAGCTTAAAGGCACAGAAAACTTGACTCAAACTTGACTCGGGGAGCTAGCTGACATATCAAGAATGTACCCTGAGTCGATATTGAGAGTAAGAAAAATTCTCGTTACGACCATTGCAGTTTCCGGCGGTTTCCCAGAATTCGACTTTTGAGTTAGTAGAAAAACAAGAGCTACGAGTTCATATGGCACTTGTACGAGTAGGCTGTACAAGAAAGTAGATGAGAACGTCACAAAATACACCCGCCATCCAAAAATGCGGTTCGGAAATAGAAATAGGATATTTAGTTTCACTCATTTCTGAGCAGTTCCGGCATCGTCTCGATTGTCTGTAGCAAATGCACATGACTGTTCAAACTTTCATCCCAATAAATCCATTTGTTTGATCCCTAGACGTGCTACACGATTTCCGGTACTCACTCTATCTCCACCTACCGTGGCCGAATCTGGTTAGGAATAAAAAAAATCGACCACCTAAAGCATCTTCGTTTATACCATCTATCAAGTTTCACTCGAATCTGAGCATTTTTGGAAAGTTCCGGTACCCCCCCCCCCCCTCCCACCAACGTTGTCGGAGCCGGTTCGGGCCCAATCTCTTAATTCCCTGTTCCTGTCCATCAAGTTTGACTGAAATTGGAGCATAGCCTATCTGCAAGTTTCCAGTACCCCCCCCCCCCCCTACCTTGGCCGAATCCGGCCCGGACGCCAAATAACAAATCTAGGCCACATAAACTCGGCACTGTCGAATTGCATCTCATTCGGTCCATCCGTTTGGTTTTTGTGCATGTCAAAAGTCCCCCCACCCCCAATTCCCCTAATCGTGGTCGCATATGGTTCGAACGCATGTTTTACATGTTAAGGCCATCGATTCGTATCACCCATGAAGTTTCACTCGAATCAGACCACTCGTTCGCTATTATAGAAGTCAATTTCCATATTTCTCTTCTCTTGCTCCCCAAAAAATGCTCGGATCTAGGAACGGAAGTTTCCGGGGGTATGTTGTGTCAGGTTCTTAAGTCAAGATAATTCGGGTCGCTAATATGCCTGCAAAGTTTCATTGTCGTTTTACATCTGGAACTATTCTAACTCACGACTACCGGAATTCCAGGAAACCCCTCCAACTCCCCCCACAGAGCCCCGAAACCATCTGGCTCCGTCAATTTCATCTAGGCCTAATGCTTGTTCCATCCATTAAGTTTCGTCCCAATCCCTCTACTTTTAGAGTTTCTTGAGTTTTCCACCCCCCCCCCCCCCATCCCCACAGGTATCGGACCCGACCCAGACGTGACACTGAACGTCCGAGGCGATAGCTCACCAGACAAGTTTCATTCAAATCCGATCACCCGTTGAAAAGTTATGCCCGCCACTAGATTCCGGACTCCCCATCCACCCACTCCCCCCACGATGGTCGGGTCGGGGAAACGGCTGTTCTCAAGTCAATCTGTTCGGATCCCTGACATACCAGCCAAGTTTCATCGCCCTAGGACATCAGGAAGTATGCCGAACTCGCGGGATCGCTAGAATTCCGGACCCCCACCCCAACTCCCCCACAGTGCCCTGATCCGGTCCGGTTATGTCAATGACGTGTCTAGGACTTGTGCTTGTTTTTCCCACCAAGTTTCATCCCGATCCCTCCACTCTAAGCGTTTCTCAAAATTTCCGGTTCCCTCCTCCAACTCCCCCCAGTGTCATCGGATCCGGCCCGGATTTAAAGTGAGATGTCTGAGACACGAGGTCATCCTAAATATCAATTTTCATCAAGATCCAATCACCCGTTCGCAAGCTAAAAATACCTCAAATTTTGGCTTCACCCTCCCTCCACTCCCCCCCCCCCCCCCCAGATGGTCGAATCGGGGAATTGACGATTTCCTATTTAATCTGGTCGGGTCCCAGACATACCTGTCAATTTCCATCGTCCCAGCACATCAGGAAGCACGGAACTCGCGGGATCACTACAAAGTCGGACTTCTTCCCCCCCCCCCCCCAACTCCCCCAAAGTGAGCGGATCCGTTCCGGTTATATCAGTCACGTATCTAGGACTTTTGCTTGTACTTTCCACCAAGTTTCATCCGGATCCCTCTAAGTGTTTTCCAAGATTTCCGGTTTCCCCCTCCAACTCCCCCCAGTGTCACCGGATCCGGTCTGGATTTAAAATGGAGGGTCTGAGACACGAAGTCCTTCCATATATCAAGTTTCATTAAGATCCGATCACCCGTTCGTAAGCTAAAAATATCTCATTTTTCCTATTTTTTCCGGAGTCCCCCTCCCTCCACTCCCCTCCAGATGGTCGGATCGAGGAAGCGACAATTTCTAATTTAATCTGGTCCAGTTCCTGATATGCCTGCCAAGTTTCATCGTCCTAGCTTATCTGGAAGTGCCCGAACTAGCAAAACCGGGACCGACAGACCGACTGACGGACAGAAATTACAATCGCTATATGGCACTTGAGTAAGCTCAAGTGTCATAAAAAGCAAAAGGTTTGTGTGCAGGGAGCCGGAATCGAACGCACGACCTCTTGACTACTATCCCGATACTATGGCCAAAACACGGCCAAAGGCGAACTTTTACAGTGCAAAAGTGCATAAGGGGCAAGAGCCTGCCAGCTAGCTTTGGGAACACTAACGAGGGGATTCGAAATAAAAAAGAAGGGGGTTCCTGTCGACAATAAATCCCTGTATCTTTATCTAAGCCCCCCAGGTCGGTTTGATGGCCGAAAGATGCGTGGTCAAGTTTTCTGTGCCTTTAAGTTATTGCAGACTGGCGGGAGAACAAAATATGATTTTGAAAGATTGAATGCATGCCATCTGTGATGACGGTTATTCATGTGATTCATGTGATAAATATTCCTTCAACACAAGCTGACTGCGAATCATATTTGACAGTGCAAAACGGATCCGTCGGCTGAATTTTTTTAAAGCTATATTGATTTATAGTTTATATTTAATAAAATTGACAGTGCAAAACGGATACGTCGGCTGAATTTTATTATTTAATAAATATTAATTTTTATTGCCCATTTGGCAATTTTTTTCTGCTTCTAATAAGAAAAATGTCACCGAATCCATTTTAAGTTTGCCAAGTATCTACTGCATTTGCCCCTTGGACCAGTAATTCTTTCGTGGCGCAGAAATTCCGCCTGATTCTGCCTGCTAAGATTATTGATAAGAGAGTGGACGATTTCAAATCTTCCGCTAGTAAACTGAACCACCAGTGGTCTTCCCTTTTCGTGTAATCTGTAGTTATGTTTGTGCTGTGTTTAGTGTAAAGTTTTCCTACGTGCATCGTCTTTTTTCTTGTTTTTTTTTTTTTTTCTTGTTTTTTTGTTACTCTGTCACTAGGGCTACACGCCCTCCATTGTTTCTCTTGACGGGTAATAAATAGATTGATTGATTGATTGATTACATATAGAATATACATAAATATAGCTGAAAAAATTCAGCTGACAGGTCCGTTTTTCACTGTCAAAAATTTGATCCATGTAGGCTACTGTATTACGGATAAGAACTCAAAACATTTGTTGCGTTAGTGCGAAAGTTTGAGTGACTTGAAATTTTTAGTCACTTAAAATTTGTACCTACATTCACTCTAAATCACTTAAACTTTTTTTTAAATTTAATGTAGGGTGAGTGGATATAGGGGAATAGCTGTTCTGAAAATATCTAACAGTCAGTGAGGTTCCTTAGGGTAGCCCAGCCCAAATTTAATCGTCACATTTTAGCCCGGTTGTATGTGCAAGCTCTGCAATCGAGCCTATGACAACGTACCAGACCAGAGAGTCGTGCAGTTCAATAATAATCATCTTCGAGGACACCAGCACTAAGTGAGTACGGAACGCTTTTATAAGGACACGGGCCGTTGGACTTTCAGCAAACGAGTGGAACAACTTACCAGAGACAGTAATCTGCTCCACAAACCTACTGACATTCAAGAAGGAAGTTCATGAATATTCTAGTGACATTTTGTCCTCGTGTAAATTTAGAAGAAATATAAAATAAGAATTTGTAGAAGCTTAACGGCCTGCCATCCATTTTGCGAATATATTATTAAATTATTATTATAATGCGTTTAGTCTACCAAATTTTCTCTACATATCTCCTCTTCGGAAATGTTTCACTCGAAAAAGCTGCGTATGATTTACTTTCAGTATGCGAAGCGTTTGCTTCGGCTACCATCATGGTCAAATAAAGAGTCAGTCTGATGAGGTCTTTGACGTTTGCTGTTCCTACGAGAGTTGTTAAAGGACCCTCCCAGTTCTTTCCATCAGAAAAACTTTATGTAAATTGTTTCCCTGTTTTCACTACAAGTCAACGGGTCTTGGAAAAGGCTTAAAACAAACAAAACCGTGGGTTATTTGTTGAAAACACAGCCTAGTTCTAAAATATTCAAATATTTAAAGAACTGACCCATGTTACGAAGGGTTTTCATATCTTTATATTTATAGCTTTATCTGCTTTACCCTTAAACTCAAGTCAGATTTAAATCAACATCGTTCCCAAACCGTTTCAGTTCAGCCAAGATTTAAAAGGAAATATTGTTTCTGAATTCGGGATCAAGTCCTAACGTGACGCTTAGAACTCGAGCGAGAGTTTGCGGTCGGAAAGGGAGGACTGCAGGGAGATCAGTGAAAGGAGAGCAAGGCGGATTTGACGTCAGAGAAAGAGTCTATAAAAAGGCTTTTCTAGTCATTTTCGGGAGATAGTTGGAGATCATAGCAGAGTGTGGTGAAGCTTGGAGGAGACAACACAGGAGTGAGTAAAGAACAATAAACGTGTCCTGAACCTGAACATAGCTAGAACCGTACGAACACATCTATGCCTTCGATAAGACGCTACCGTATCGAAAGACTACGTGATCAACTAAGTGAGCTGAAAGGAAGAGTCCTTCCTTTCAGGCCACTCGGTTGAGCGGACATGGCTTAGGCAGAAGCTTACAACAGTAAACCCTAACACCACGAGATAAAACCTATCGTTTTACCCATTGCAAAGTATACATACCTCAAGATTCCCCCTCCCTTCCATAGTGGTCGGACCAGGGAAGTGACTACTTCCAAGTTAGTTTGGTGAGGTCCCTGATATGCCTGCCAAGTTCAAGTAGCGCTCCAGCAACTTATTGTTAGTTACGATCGTTACTAATCTTGTTATTATTGCCGTTCCAGAGCCCGCCGTAATAAGTAAATTGGCTCCTCCCACTGATTATTTTCAATTCACGACTGTTACGATCCTTACAATTTACTTATGATGGTGGCGACAGGCGAGCATCATAAGCGATAATAACCATCGGTTCTGCAGGAGCTCCCGTAAGAGTGATGACGTATGTCCGCGTTGTTATTATTTTCGTTCCAGAGAGCGTGGTAACAACCACAATACGGCGCTCGCCCCTCCTCTTATCGTTGTAACTTGTAATATATAACTTCACTGGAACGCTACCTTAATTGTCCTAGCACTTCTGGAAGCACCCTAACTCGAGAACAGTGGACCAACAGACTGACCGAAAAGGGCTTGTATGTGGCACTTGTGTAATCTTCGATTAACGACTTATTCTAAATATCAGTCAACTACGTCTATTAATTATTTAAGATCAAGGACAGAAATAGTAGCTATACGTTTCTTGTAATATTTTGTCAACAAAGTAATATTTCCCATACAGTGCATAAACATCCGTCTAGACCATAATGGCGAAGGTTCTCGAAACTATAAAGTGTAAACACATAGGCTAGGTATAACCAAGGCCTTCTTGAAAATATAGCTGTAAACAACGTTGCCTCAGACCAACAATAACAACAGCTTTCGCACGTTTGGTGTTGAGAATCCTTCGGCAGACTTGTCTTGGCTTTCAAAGAGTTGAGTTCTCTTGTAAGAATGTAGTTTGTAGGTAAAGTAACCATCTTTTTCACATATGAAGTGCTTGTACACAGTAAAAATAAGCAGTAACTTTTAAGTCAGTAAAAATCATTTAAATAATTATTTCTTGTTCATTTTCCTGTCTCTCTGGATAAGTCGATAGTGTTTTCTTGATCTACAACTTTTGTGATTCTTGTTATCTGGGTTCAGTGTTTTTCTTTTTGGATAGTGGGCAAATTTCTAGGAGCAGCAAGTGACATCAGTTAGACAAAGCCTTTCTTTGCACGGGTCCTGGGCGCCTTGCGGTTTTTCAGGCTGTCTGGTACCAAGGGTGGGCCTAGTGGTCTAGATTAACTAAGGCGTGCCTCGGCCCTAGCTCCCTTTGAGTAGTCTGTTCTGTCTTGGACCAAGGGTGGTCATGGCGGCGCAGATTTGCGAGGGGGAGTTCCTGCGTACGTGCTTATCGAGGCTTAGGCGTAAATTCATTGGCATAAATTAAGTGATATACCGTGATCACTCTTATCTTTTCACCTTTTTATTTCTTCGCTTCTTTTTGTAAATAAAACCAATTGCCGGTATTTATTCTTCTTGTATGGTTCTGCTATAATTCCTGGGCGGAGGGGTGGCCTTCCGGGAGGGTTTCATAATCCGGGGGCCTTGCTCGCGCTACCTATTTACTTCCCCCGTCCCACCGATTATACTTGAGCTAAGCTGCAAGTGCAAAACACAGCAAGTGAAAAAAAACATCGTGGTTTTGTTAGAGAGGTTAGAATGTACCGTACTCCATTGGGGTCCCTGGGTTAGAAATATACGGAGTGACCATGGAAATGGGTTGCATTAGTATAATAGGTAAGAAAGGTCCTTTAATTTTCGAAATAAGTTCTGGAAGTCTAGATCAGCCTTGGGTGACTCTTCAGAAAACGTCTTAAGCTGGAAATCACACAATAGTTGAACTTCGAGCGTACCGACATTCCGATTGAGTATACATTGTTCATATTCGTGTTAAACTGTATTTTGATGTCTTTTTCTTTTCGTTTCTTTTTCTCATACTCTGCCCCCTATTGTGCCTTGTAAAGTTAGATCATATCATACGGAAAGGTGACTATATCGGGTATTATTTTTGTGAGCTGATATTTATTTTCCATGGATGTTGGATCTTAGCGGAAATAAAATTTTATCTTATTTAGCCCTTACTGGCCTTCGAGTAGTATAAATAAATAAAAAATTTGATTTATAAAAAAAAACAAAAAAAAAGAACTTACCATGACCAAGAGGTCAAATCTGGTCTCTTCTGTAAGCCGAGCGGGAACCACAAAGAGGACAACCAGGCAGCTCTCAAAAGTGGCAGGCTTTTGACCAAGAAGGCTGCTACCGAAAGCTGAAAAGTAAAACAAAAAAAATCAGATCCATGCAGATTTTGCAAAGCAAGCAGTACCGCGAGCACTTAAAACCCAATGAAAAATTATCTCAAAATAGTAGTTAGTAAGTAAGTAATTTATTTCTGACCCGCCATTTGAAAAGCGGAGTATGTAAGTAAAGTAAAAGATTAAATAAGACACAGCAAATACAATATAAAATTTTCATTGGCTCATGTGGCTGGGTCCTGTTGTCCATGATTTTTGACAGAACCGACGAAACTTCCAAAGCAGTATGAAGTTGTACGAAAAAGTAGCATGCAGCACCAACTGATGCTACTACATGCTACTAAAGCAAGACTGGGCCCTACTGGACCATGGCGGGATGCTACTGAATACTACTGCTTACAATTGGCCCAGTGTGAGGCCAATTAAATTACCGTATTCTGTACTACTGCATATCAATGGATGCAACTTTTTCGTACAACTACTATGCAACTGCACAGGCTACAAATTTTCCATCGAGAAGTCCCTGTACGCGTTAGTTCTTGTTCAATCTTCAACTTCTGCTTGACAAAAAAGAGAATATTGTAGCTGGACCGACTCAACCTGTTTCGCATCTTCAAATCCCCATAGCTCCGCTCCATAATGGATCGTTGGCATTATTTTTTACTTAAAAATGTGTTTATGAATTCTTAGATTTTTTAATCCCGTCAGATTAGCATTTCTAAATATGGCTGACGATGCCGCTTTTCCCCTTTTTACCATTTCTATAATACGTGATTTTGATCTTCCGTTTGAATCTGAAACAAATCCCAAATATTTAAAACTAGTACTTTTACTCAATTATTCATTTTTATAATAAATTTTTCTCCTAACTGCCCCATAATTTTCCTCCCCGTGAAAATTACTACCTCAGTTTTCTTTGGATTCAGCACCAACTTTTTCATTTCCAGGTATTTCTCAATTAAATTCAGCAATATTTGGAGCTCAGACGCACTTTTGGCAAGCAGTGCCGTGTCGTCGGCGAATAGCAGTCTTGAGAGGACAGGCAAGAAATTTAAAAATAAAGCAATATCCCGTGAATTTAATGATAAGCGTTACGTGTTTCCTTCCTTCCTCTACAGCAATGCGGAAAGTCTAAACCTAGAAAAATTAACTGAACTTGAGACCACGGCCCAAATGCTTGGTTCTTCCGTTATCTGTGTAACCGAGGTTCATCGACAAGATTTAAATTTATTAAAAGTTCCAAAATTCTCTTCTTTTGTTAAACTTCGCCCAGATGACCATCCCCTTGGGAAGAAAGGAGGAGGAGTTATGACCCTTGTACATGAAGATTTGAACCCTCAGCTTTTAACTGTACCTTTTGTTGATGAAAAAGATGAGATTATTTGTGTGAAAGTACAACCTAAGCGACTCCCTAGGCCGTTCTCTGCGGTAGCGGTGTGCGTTTTCTACTATTCACCTGGTCAGCCCGCTGCCGCAAGAAAGGCGTTTTGGGTGAAGCTGCAGGAATCAACGGATTACATCCAGAGAACACATCCATATTTTGGAATAGTTATACTAGGAGATGGTAATGAGCTGGATACTAAATCGCTAGCCAGGTCACTTAGTCTTAAAAGCGTTGTTAATTTCCCGACGACCAAAGGTGAAACTTCTCTGGATGTGATCCTGACAAACCTTTCTAACTATTATCAAAATCCGAGTAAACTAGCACCACTTGGTGGTAGTTACCACTATATGCTCCAGTGGAACCCTTTTGAGAGAATAAAGATTCAATATTCGGTAACTGAGGTTACTTCTAGACCAATCACAGACCCTGGTCTGTTGCAGTTCGGAAACTGGATTACGGAGGAGAACTGGACTTTGGTTTCCGCAGCGAAGGACTTGGATTCCCAAGTTGGGGAATTTCATGGTAAAATTAACGAAAAATATCTTGAGTGCTTCCCTGAGCGTAAAACTAAATTTTGTTCTAGTGATAAACCGTATGTAAATTCAAAAATAAAGCGACTAATTAAGCGTAAATTACACCTTATTCGAAATGATCAAAAAGAGCAAGCCAAAAAATTGGCAAATGAAATTAAGTGGAAAATAAAAGAAGCACAGGCTAATTATTACAAAAATGAGGTGGATCATCTTTTGGACTCCAAGCCTTCGCAGTTCTTCAGTAAAGTTAAAAGTCTAACTGGAAAAAGTTCTCAACCAGTTAACTTCATGAAGGAGGAGCCACCAGAGAAAACTGCGAATGATTTAAATGCCCATTTCGCTGCAGTTGTGCAGTCTTACCCACCTCTTCCACCTGAAAACCCTCCACAAAATTTAACTGCTCCTTCAAATGATAATTTAATGCCTGATATTTCTTTGTCAAGTGTAACCCGTAAACTTTCTAAGTTAAAACGCACTTCTGTTGCTCCTTTTGATATTCCAGTTGTTCTCGTTAAAGCATTTGCTAAAGAATTAGCTTTCCCCCTTCAGATAATCTACAATAACATAACGCGAACAGGTTATTATCCAAAGAAATGGAAGAAAGGTTTTATCACCCCTATTCCAAAGAAGGAGCACCTAATGATTTCTCTGGTGTACGGCCGATCACAGTTACATCAATTTTCAGCAGAATTTACGAAAGTTTCGTTGCCACATGGCTTAAAGAACATCTTTTAAAGGTAACTGATCGAAAGCAGTTTGGTAACATTCCTAAGTGTTCTACAGTACATTACCTAGATAATTTGATTGATTTTATTTTAAAACATCTAGATGAACCTGGCAAATGGATAAATTTAATTGCAATTGATTTTAAAAAGGCATTTGACCTTGTTGACCATAAAATTCTTTTAGAAAAAATGGCGGAAAAAAATATACCGGATTTTATCGTCAAAATCATCAAGAGCTTCTTGACAAATAGAGAGCAAACTGTAAAGTATAAAGGCCATTTTTCAACTTCTTTACCAGTTTTTTTGTGGAGTTCCACAAGGAACTGTGATCGGTCCGCTGTGCTTCCTCCTCATGATAAATGAAATTGCTGCTGGGCTAGAGGACAGATGGAAATACGTTCACGATTTGTCCCTAGCGGAAGTCGTATCTGAGGGTTTGAAAAGTAACGCTGCCGGCTTCATCGACCAGGTTACCTCAGAAGCGATTGAAATGAATATGGTCGTAAATAAAGATAAGTGCTCGGTTACGACCTTTTCTTTTCTTAGAAAAACTCGCCCGTCTTTCGAACCTCCTATCGACCCCGGGCTCATCAGTGATAAAACAACGCTACTAGGTGTAGTGATCTCTTCTGACCTTTCATGGCACGAAAATACAAAGACAATTGTAAAGAAAGCTAACAGCGCAATTCAAATGCTAAAAACACTGAAAAAGTTTCGGGTTCCTAAGGACAAGCTAAAGCTAATGTTTTGCTGTTTCATTCGACCGTTAGTCGAATATGCTTGTCCGGTTTGGCACTTTGCTCTTACCCAAGGTGAAACTGATACAATAGAGCGAGTTCAGAAGAGATCGCTGCAAATTATCTATGGTGGTTCCCCTCAACCATACTCTTTTTACCTCAAAGAATTTAAAATTGAATCCCTTTCTTCCCGCCGCGGAAAACTATGCCGCAACTTTGGCTCCTCCCTTCTCCAGCACCCCATGTACCGTTCATTCCTTCCCCCACCCTTTGTTCCTGTAAGATCTCGTCCCCCCCGAGAAGTGGCTGAAAAGGTTCCAAAACTGACCCCAATCTACTGTAACACTATGCGCTACAGTAGAAGCTTTGTGCCTAGCTTCGTAAAGCAGTACAATGATCTTTAGCATTATCTGCCTTGTTATTTTTATTTTCTTTTAATTATGTGTTGACAACTTATTTTATCTCTGTTTATGACTACAAAAACATCGTATTTGGGCTCTGCCCATGAGAGATATGTTTTGCTTTATTATTAAATAAATTGAAACTGAATTGAAATTGAGAACCTGATACTACCAAGCATCACTGTCGGGGCCCACTTTTTTTCTAAGAATCTACTATATCGTTAATAAATATGCCAAATAGCCTAGGTGATAATGCACTTCCCTCTCTCACTCTTTTCTTCATGTAAATAATTTCGACAG
Source organism: Branchinecta lynchi (assembly GCA_023053575.1). Classification (NCBI taxonomy): domain Eukaryota; kingdom Metazoa; phylum Arthropoda; class Branchiopoda; order Anostraca; family Branchinectidae; genus Branchinecta; species Branchinecta lynchi. The sequence continues at coordinate 21,230,103 of JAKZAP010000015.1, forward strand.
CCCTATCCCAGCTACCCTTAGTAGCTACATCTAACAACAATCTAACAAAACACACTGGAAGGCCAATTTGTATCAATTTGTAACCAATGTATCAATTGAATGTAGATATTTAGGTTTCTTCGTCAATGAGAATTTGAAGGATGATACTCACCTCCGTGACCTTGCGCACAGTGTTTGTAAGAGAGGGAACGTTTTAATATGGAAATTTGGTTTTGTAAACAGTGCAATTAAGATTAGGCTGTTTAAAACTTATTGCTATCAGTTTTTTGCGCTAGCTTTATGTTATCGTTGTACTAACAGGTCGTCCTGTAATCTGAAGCCTTGTTACAAGAGAATATTTAGGCGTCTGATTCGTCTGCCGGCTCGAGAGAGCATAAGTCAGGCATTTGTCCAGAACCATTGCTGCAGTTTTGCTGAACTTGCTCGTAAAGCCCGGTCATCTTTGGTTGTAAGGTTATGGCGGTCGGAGAACTGTCTGATCATCCTGGCAGCAAACCCCATTTTCTACAACCTACCAGTCTGGAGGCATCTGCTGGAGATACATTGATGTTGTACCATAGTGTTGTTGTTTTTTGTTTGTTGTTTGTATGTTAGTTTATGGCGAAAGCTGATTAAAAAGTTAATAACAATAATAATTCCTCACCCAATAGGATACGGTCGATACTATCGATATTATCATTTTATACAGAAGTGTAAATTAAAACCCTGAACCTTGAATCCCATATTGCCCGACTAAACGTCAATTACCTCGAGCTAAAGCACAATAAGTTCCGGTTCTCAACCCCATCAGCACAGGAACCGAGCGTTATAGAAAGAGCTTTGTGCCAGCGTTGCTGAAGTCCTGAATTAGTGACAAACGTATGCACCACATTGTTTTAACTGTTAAATGCTTCATTTTGATTGACTTTTCCTGATTATTCCCTATTACTAATTACAATGTACCCGCAAGCGGCCGGTTCGGCAATCGATGCTCGATTTAAAAATAAAATATCAGTAAAAACAACAGAAGCCTTAGGTTATACTCTGTAAGCATAGCAGAGTTTGAAAGAGGTCAACTGTCTGAGAGCACTTAGCAGAAACACTATGAGCGTGTTCCATCCTACTTACCGTAGTTACTACGCATGACGTCACGAATTCTGGCTTTTTGCCGTCAAGGCTGGAACGATTTTTCTATTTTCCAGCAGGATCTCACGCCAGGGGCGAATCCGACCAATCACGTTACAGAGATGCGTAGTTACTACGCTTACTACGCTCCCGAGCATGGTAAGCAAATAGTAACTATTAGTTACTATTCAGACAAGGTTGGAACGGTCAGCGTAGTAACTTTTCGTGAGGATGGAACGGGAATAGTAACTAATTGTAACTATTGTTAGAAGGGTGGAACACGCTCTATGTAGTACGAGGTGTCCTTATTCGTCATGTCATGAAACAATAATTCGAATCACCAATTAGCTGTAAACAAAAATAGAAAACAAGATTTTCGGGTTTTTTCTTGATCAGCTAGTTACCCCTCTAAGATGTGCGAGGGATCCGGCAAACCGTCTCTGAGGATGGCTAACAGTTAGCTGTAATTCAGTTAAGCCCCATTCACAAGCATGCCTAGCTAAACACCGATGCCTAGGCACGTGCCTAGCATCACCGCAACTCTCAGACCTCAGGAGACACTTTCTTAATGTGTATACTATCAAGTTCCCCGATATTGTTGAAACAAAAAATAAAGCTAAGATACTTAAAATATGCCAATTCTTAAAGAGTGTACTAGTTAATTAAAGATAAGTATTGCGTGATGTAAAGTGTATTGTAACTTATGTATTTTGTACGGCCAATTGGTTATTAAATATATTCATATTCATATTCATCCTAACCGTTCTCCTAATTCTTTTCTGCAGAGAAAGTACCGATTGGTACACCCAGCGGGAGTTACTGTGAAGCGGATTAGTGATTTTTCTACCGAATGTCAGGAGTTATTCCATTTGGTCTTTTTTGTTTGTTCCGAGTTCTTAGTTATCGAAGTATATTTTTATTTTTATTTATTTATTTAATTCAACCGTAGCCATATACACAGAGGAAAAAACACACATTCTAGCCTAAATATCACACATAACCACATATGTATCAAAAGAATCAACGAACCACAAGTTCACCGCTCCTTTTTTTCCACAAAGGCAGTGAAAGTTGAAAAATTGGAGCGGTAAGAATTCCTTTCTGTTGTTTCTCTTTCGTTTTTCTTGTTTTTTACTCCGTCTTTTCTGGGCCTCGCCCAGTTTTGTTCAGTGACGGGTTATAAATAAAATGATGATGATGATGATGATGATCCTTGCCTAGGTACAGATTTTGGGCTAGACACGGAGTTCCAGGCTCTAGAACTCGGTGCCTGTCTAAGCTTGGGCACGTGCCTAGGCATCTGCGCTTGGCTAGGCATGCGTGTGAACGCGGCTTTAGCTGCAGCCAAATCGTCTGCCAGTTTTAAAGAATTTCTGGGCTAAGGTGCCAACTCGATCAAGCTGAGATAAAGTTACAATGCCTGAGGCCTAAAATTATGAACCTCCAATGACTACTGAAATCTCGTTCTTCATGCTGTAGTCTGAAGAGACCCTTGCCAAGAATGGCCGAAATATCGCTGGAACAAATCTCACCTGACTTACCCGTCTAGCATCACCCAATGATGATGATGAAATTTTATTTACGCACTTAAGAAGAGGAAAATAGCGCAGTACAGGCAAAGAAAAAGAAAAATACATTGAGCTTTCAATAATGCAGTAAATGCACAAGATCAAAAAAATAAACTTTAAAAAAAGAAAAGGGATTAATCGGGTCTAAAAAAATCTTCTTCCTAGATGGAATGGGGAGAAATGGCCAAGGGTATGATTCGCAGTCACCTTGGGCTGAAGTAATACTTACTATAAATTAAGACTGACTTACATTTGCTCTTATAATCATGAGTCAGGTTCGACAGGAATTTGAGGATATTCAGAAGTACATCCTTGAGTTGCACATCTACTTCCCACGTCTTCAAAACTCCACAGAACTCCCCAACGCTTCCGATTGTTAGCGCCACTGTCCTATACAGCTTGAGAAAGGAATCGATGAATCTTCCCCCCTGCCACTCGAAGAGATACTTCTGATTTTCTTCGTTCAAGTTTGAGACCTAGAAAAGACAGAACGGACATCAAAATACAATAGAGTCCGTCCGGAAAAGAGCAACAAGGATTATACTCCGAAACCGCGACATACCCTACGAACAAACCCTTGAGAAACTGAATTTTAATTTGAACGAAAGCTCCGAAACGAACGAAAATGCTGAATTAATTCAGCATTTTATGCAGCATTTCGCTTTCGGACTTAAATTTTCGCTCAATTAATGCAGCATTAATTCAGCATAAAATTCATCGACAAATTCAGCAAGAATGCTAAATTTTCATGAAGAAACTGAGGAGTACGGCGACTCTCTCAGTGTTTTCGGCGGCAAACGTAGCAAATTCAAAAAGACAACTGACAATTCGGCAAAAATACCAAATTTAAGACAACTGGCGATCATGGCCAACGAAGAATGGAAAGACAAGAAGGTTGGATATCAGTAACTCATCCATTTTGTCAGCTTTATATAGCTAATTCTTTTTTCTTCTTCTTCTTCCCGACTTAAATTTTGGTATTATAGAAGTGTCAGAGAAGAAAAAAAGGTAACAGCTTTCAGACAAAAAAAAGAAACGAAAATGCAGCATTAATGCAGCAGTTACAGCACCAAAAAGCTTTCGGACACGTTATTTATCACCGCTTAAAGTCCGGCTTGAACACCTGATTTTGCAGTTTGGTAAATCTATCCTAGCCAATACGAGCTACCGGTCACTTCTACCGGAAACATTTCGGTTTTCAATGCTGAATCGCAGTATGTGTTTGTTATTTATATTTGTTATTCATAATTTGTAACAAACTGAATTTAGTTATGCTACGATAGTTTCTAAATATACCAATCTCTCTCGGATCGAATCCAGGGCTAGGTAAGAATATTCCGAATCCACCATTTCATGCTGAGGATCCGAATCCGGAATCGAATCCGACCCTAACAAAAATCAATCATATAGTTATAGTTTAAAATTAGAGGTGACAAAAAGCACTGCTATCTAAGGTAATCAGATAACGAATCCTGGAATCGAATCCGAATCCGGATTCACCCATTTCTGGAGGTTTGCTTATTTGAACAGTTACTTAAATGTGAACAATGCACTTTTGGGCCAAATGGAAGATTCCTTGGCTAATTGGTAGTTGACTTTAGTCACAGCAAGTGCGTGAAAACGGTACACTTTTGGGCTAAATGGAAGATCCCTTGGCTAATTGGTAGTTGCATGAAAAACAGCAAGTGCATAAAAGTTCAAAGTCAACAAACGTTAAAATAAGCATAATTCTACCAGGGGCGCCAAGTATGGGAGGGGGAGGGGACGCCCACCCCCAACGTTATCGGTCAGTCGCTAAAAAAGTAATCAATCGGTGCGAAGCCCCGCGGTATTTCGTCAAACAGTTAATTTTTCGTGAAAACGGTCTGTTTTCCTGAAAATCAGTCGGTTTTTCCGAAAATCAGTTGTTTTATATCTGAACGTTGGATTTTTTCTTAAAATAGTGTTTTATATGAAAATCAGCCGTTTTTTCTGAAAATCAGTCGGATTTGTCTAAACTGTCGTTTTTCTCGAAAACAGTCGTTTTTTAGCAAAAAACGTTGGTAAAACGGCCAGACAGTTGGTAAATAAAAAAAAAACACTTTGGCAAGTAACGCCTCTGACCTCTACTGTACATGTCGCAATAAATATAGATTCTGTTTCAATATTATAACCTACCTAACGCCTGTAAAATAAAATCTATCCCGGTTGTTTTAACCGCGAATGGACCCCTTAGCTTTGACGAGAAACGCGAAGAAAACAGCCTAACCGTTTGTTCTGACCAATAAGATACTCGGAAACAATCCTGATGCGGAGATCCGGCTCGAAAAGAGCCAAACACGGAAAATGCAAGAATTAGCGTAGTGCCGTTAGTGCGGATATTTCACAAGGAAGTTCGGAATCTTTTGGATGAGAATGGGTGGAACGACTAAGAACGTAGACTGGATCGGCGATGTAGGCTAGTGGGTACTTTGAAGGAAAGATCACCCCTAGATCTAATCTTATTCGGTTGTGTTTTGTGGCACTTCCAGTCTTCGGCTCAAAAGGATGATAAATTAGTCTCCGAGGATTCTTATCGGTCTGGCTAATGGTGCGGGGTAGTGGGTGGTAAAAACGTGTATGTTCTTGGTAAAATCCAAATTTGTTGAGGTCGTCAATATACTTATATAATATGAACACTCAGAAAAGATTAAACAGTTTCACGAATGACGGTACAAACGTTTGTTCAGACGCACATGGTCGCAGTTTTGGGACGCCACTGAGGCCGCTTTTGTAGGTCCTCGAGCTAAAGCACAAAAAGTTCCAGTTCTAACTCCGTCAGTGCAAGAACCGAACGTTACACAAAGAGTATTATACCATCATTCGTCGAAGTTTTGAAAAACGGACAAACATTTTCCGTACAAAGTTTTAACTGTTTTATATTTCATTTTGATTGGTCGTTTTTTTACTATTGCCTTATGATGTATAACCACCACCTTATGAGATCTGATGTAATTATGATGTACCTGACACAAACGGCAGTCCGACAACCCAACGCTGTGAAAGTTCGTTTTGCAATGAGGTATCAGAGTCAGGTCGTTCACGAGCGACCTCAAACGGTGGCAAAAGTATATAATTATGGATAGGGTGATCAAGCGTTTTCTTACCAGAAGCCATGCACAGTTTCAACCTACGGCAATCAAGTTTATATTTCTGGAAGAGCTCATTATAAGAGTGTGGGGGATCTTAACATAATCAGTAGGGCACGCTTCTGTCCTTTTGTTTGCATTTTGACGACAGCGAAAAGGACAAGGGTATAGGACGTTGAAACTCAGCGCCAGCCTACGGGGGGCGGGGATATACGATTCATTATGTCAGATCAGAGACTGGAATATTGCAACACTTGTTTACCGTCATCTTCTATGTGTTTTGTTGGTTTTAGTGATATCTCCTACCTTGCTTATGCTGATGACATTCTTCTAATTAGCCGGTCTAAACTCAGTCTTTCGCAGATGGTTCATAAAGTTTCTTCTTCTTTTACTAATATCGGTCTTTCGCTTAATGCTGATAAATGCGAGTATCTTTCTTTCAACGTTCCTTCTTCTACTAGACCTCTAAGTTCTCAAAATTTCTCTATCCCTCATGTAGACTCGATCCGGTGGTTGGGTATTACACTTACAAAAAATCTTAAAACTCTGCGCGAGCGCGCTGTCCGGGGTGCCAGAATGAAAATCCAGATTGGTTACTCTAAAATTGTAGCCAATCGAGGGAAATACAATCGTGTCGCCCTTGGGAAGCTTTACTCTACTTTCTCCGATCATTCTGTTCTTTACCTTTCTGGGCTTTACCCTATATTTAAGAAAAAAGACATTAGCGATATTCGATCTTCTTACTTCCGATTCTGTAAATTTCTTCTCTATCTTCCTCTGTGGTACAAGAATCGAAAGATAGTTAAAAAGTTTTATCTTCCGAATATTACTGAGAAGCTGACTGATCTACACAAAAAGCTCTCAGAAACAGCGTATCGGCGTTTGTCGCCTCACCACGGTTTGGTCCGTTTGTTTTATTAATGTTTTGTTGATTCTAGTTGTTGTTTTACGTCTTTTTCCGTTTTTTCTTTTTCCTTCTTCAAGTTTATACTCCACTATTAATCTTTTTGATGTAAGTGGGTAATAAATAAATATTATTATATTATAGAAGATTCACTACCTGCTGATTTTAAAAATCTGTTTTGCCTGAACAGTCAATTTCATGACTATAACACAAGACGGCGGTCCAATCTTTCTACCATTTGTTATCCTTCTACAAGGTCTAGCTTCTCTATTCGTCAAACAGGTGTAAAAGTATGGAATTCATTGCCTGAAACTGTTAGAGTGTCCGAAGATCGGAAAGTTTTTAAAAGAGCTCTAAAAAGATTCATGTTATCTAGCAATTATATTCTTCTGTCTGATTTAATTGGTTCATTTTTGTTTGTGCTCGGAGGAAGATCAGGCCCATGTCGCAAACCTTTTTTCTTTTCTTTTTTTTCTTTAGTCATATGTCTGGTGTCGTAAATTCTCGTGTTGTCCTTAAATTTTAGTGTTGATGTGTGATAGTTGTTCGTTTGTTTTTTCTTTACAATGCCTTAGGCTAGAATTGTATTAATAATTTTTACAAACCCGTCAGAACTAGTGAAGCGTCGTTTTTTATGCCACTGGCATGTCTGATGCTTTTAAGAAACACCAGGTTTATTTATATTTGCCATTAAAATAGTACCTTACCTTACCTTATTATAAGGACCGTTCAAGCTTACGGTTAATGTACATAATTTCTGAGTTATACGTGCTATCCTCGAATATGTGTGGTAAATTTTCATCCCGCCGAGGCTTGCTGTGGTGAAAATTAATAGGAACGGGTTCTATTTTGTGTGTTAAAAGTTATACTTATATTGTTCTTATTATTTCAGATAAGGTAAAAGCTTGTAATTGTCAAAACACAATTAGTTGTATACATTAGTATGACTTACTTTCATTAAAAAAACTCATTCAGTCTGTATTCAGTTACTTTTATAGTCACGTGATGGAATATTTACATACACAGTATTTACAATATTTTTATGAAAAGTAGGGGGTTATGAAAAGGGGGGTTAAATATTTTTTGAGCCCGCAAGCTGACTTTGAAACATATATTCAAATAATGTATATAACGGATGCGTCAGCTAAGATGCTTCATCAGCGATATTTCGGCCCTTCTTGGCAAGGGTCCCCGTCAGGCTGTCAATCTTCAGGCTCAACGTCGGGGAAGGAAATAAACCTGTAATGGGCGGGGGGGAGGGGGGGGGGATATCCGTGTTTTCTCGGAAGGGCGGTTTTGGTACGGTTCATGTTTGAAGTTCACTGTACAGCCTGAGCGGCTTGAGCATGAAGAGGACCCTTGCAAAGAAGGTCCGAAACATAGTTCTAATAAAATGTAGCTGACTTATCCATTTTGCACCGTCAAATATGTTTTTTTTTGCCAGGGCGGTCGCCGGTCGCGGTCGCCGGGCGGTCGCCGGGTATTTTTTTTGGGGGGGGAGTTGTCCGCGGGGGGTCGCCTAGACCAGTGGTTCACAACCTTTTCCGTACCACGTACCCCTAATCAAGGTTCAAAAAGGTGCCGTACCCCTTTTTTGACGAACTGTTGTTTTAATATTTTTATACCGCAATCAGAAAGTCGAAATGACGATTTTTCCTGTCATCAGTTAATTATAAGGCTTGTAAGTCTGATATCAAAAACGACTGAAGCGAGCTATTAAAGATATAGATTAACTTGATTTTGGGACTTTCACGTACCCCTCACGAGGGTCTCTCGTACCCCTTTGAGTACGCGTACCACCGGTTGGGAACGACTGGCCTAGACCCAAGAAACATTATTTGCACTTACATTTTCCAGGACTCGTAAACATCGGTCCATTTTCACGAGTTTTTCCAGCTTCTGCCGCGGCCAATCTCTCAACGCTGTTATGTAGTCTATGCACTCGGAGACCGTTTCAATAAGATGCTCAATTCCTCCCAATTCTCTCAGTTCCTCCTTGAACCACTCGCCAGCCCTTCGAGATGTTAGGCTAAGTAGGGTCTCCATTGCTAACTGAGCCGCCTGAAACAAGACAAACAAATTAGCCCAAAGATACGTTGAATTATTTATAGGGCAGAAATTTGTTGTTTTCTTTGAGACAAAAATGTTAACAATCATTGCACGTCCAAATTTCTATTCTCTACAATGCTTGTGTCAGTATTTTCCATGCCTATCACGTTCCCGACGAGTGTCCGGGCGTCATACTATCGACGCGTAAAACCGGTTATCTGAATTCTGCCGTGTTCTTGCTAGAAGTCAATGGGCCTGAAATAAGGCATATAACAGCCAAAGCCGTGTATGATTTGTTAAAAGCAGAGCCAAGTTCTACAGCATTTAACTAGTTTTATATACTGGAACATAAAGAGCAAATAGTGCGAGGTGTGCTAAAGGAACTCAATGATTGTAAATAAAATAATCGCAAAATACGCCTATGATACGCCTATTATATAGTTATTGGAGTTTGGAACAAGTTTAAAGACTTTTTTGAACAGGACCGATCATTGATCACTTTGAAAAAGAAAATTAAAACTCATCTGTTGGCAGAATATTGATATTAAAATATGATACGTTCACGTTTATGTTATCACGGTAAATCTCCAACCCTTAATTATTAATTTTGTTTTAGAAAAAGGTAGCGTTCCTTCAGCTTAGGCCACGACTTGGTGTTATTATTATTTTTTACTTTATCGTGTGGAGAGTTTGGTATGGCGTGTGAAAGTATACGGAATGGAACGATTCTTTCTTTCTTTTGTATGTGTATTTACAGAGGAACGACTCATTTATGCTATGTTCATATAGTCAGTGTCTAAAATGGGGCCGAGCTAACGAGCTCGTATCCCTGCCGGCCCCCAGTGATCAAAATATATTGTCACGAAGTATTTTTGAAATAAAAGAACCTGAACCTGAACCTGAACCTGATCCCCAGGAAGAAGGAGTAAGCGTGTCCGTAACGACTGAAACTCAACGACTCAAAGCCTGTGTCAACCAATCACGGCGATGTTAGGGAGCAGATGTGACATCATTTCTGCCTTTCTTCCGCTAAGTACCCAGAGAGGCAGGAGATTTTGCATCGGCAAGGAGAGATAGTCACCAAGAGTATAATAAGTGTATTTAAAAGCCCAGGGGCCACATATGATAGATAGATAGATAGATAGATAAATCTTTTTATTCGCCAAAAACTTATCGTGGCTAACGCCAAATTTGTTTGGTATAGTCAGTTAATATGTAAGCATACTTCAACAGTCATAAATAACATTAAAAATTAATAACATCTCAATTTACCTCGTTAAACAACTTCACAAAAGACGGAACAAAACTCTTTTCGAACCTCTGGAGGTTACATTTAGTTGGCTGCAATTTTTTAACCGCAGTAGCTACCTTGCGAGGGAGCCTTTTCGCCAGCTTTTTAGAAGGAAAAATATTTTTATGGACTGGGTGGTTCAGGGATTTTACACCAAACTCCATGCAGAGTTTCAGTCTTCGGTCGTGTAGAGAAGTGATTTTAAATTCACTCAGCAACTCTTCATAAGACCTCTCGGCCACCTTTGACGCTATGATCAGGGCTCTTTTTTGAATCTTTTCAAGTCTAGCGGTCTGTTCGACCGTAAGGCCAAAATGCCAAACAGGTGCTCCATATTCTAGGTTTGGTCGGATAAAGGAAACATAAATTCGGAACAAGTGTGTAGTGGGTGCCCCATGCCTAGACATGAGCTTTAGCATTTGAAGTCCGGACATAACATATACATAACACAACAATAATACACATTACAAGAGAAAACAACAACAATATTGACCTACGGCTATGAAGCCTCACTACTAAGCTTGGTCGCTCTTAGCTACAACGCTCCATCGATATATTCCTACACCTTTGTTATAACCCTTTCCGAAGTGCTATTCAGGATATCCGGAAGAAGCAAACACTCCCCATAAAAAAGATCCACTTAAATCCGAAAGCTCCTGGCATCGATTGAGAAAGTGGTTCATGTTTTCCTCCCCCCCTGCTTTGCAAAGTTGGCAATTATACCTGACAGCTGGACCAGTCCTATGGCTATCAAAAACTCTAGATCTACCAAACAGGCGGAGGGAATTAGCTCTGGCCTGGATCCCTAATTTCAAAAATGTTTGAGGTACATTAATTTTAAAATAAAACTCGGGCCCAAACACCTCCTTAATCTCACGGTAAAACTCCATAGTTTCGGACTGACTTATTAAAGCTCTCCATTTTTTAATCTCTTGGTCATCCAAAATCCTAGTGACTCTACGCAATAAATTATCGTTACCTACAGGGCCACGGCCACTATTCCGACATAAGATAGACCTAGATAATCAAGCAGGGCTTTAACTCGAGACTCGATATGCCTAATCCGTACACTTACCGTAATGTGATCCGTGCTCAAGTGAGTTGCCTGCTTCTTCTTCCTCATTTCTTCGCAGATCTGTTTCACCTTGACCAAATTCCTCTCATATTCAACATCTACACCTGGCTGACCAATCGCAGCCTCCGAATCCAGTAGGTTCAACATTAGTTCCAGGGAATTCCGATCCAGGTCCACGTTAAGACGGTCCAGGGAAAGGACGAACATAACTGCAGCGGTGCACAAGGCTACGCTCTGGAACAGAGAACAAATTTTAATGTGACCTGACTTCCGGAAAATCGGAGCACTTCAAATTTCCGGTACCCCTCTAGCTCCCCCCTTTCTGTCCTGTCGTGAACCTTTTAACTACTGTTATGGGACCTTAAACGTTAACCCACTGTTACGAACTGTTATGCAACGCTATTCTGTACATGGCCCCCGAGCGGTGTGGAAAATCGTACAAAGTAACGTGCAAACAAACTAGTGTCTACGACATTAATCAGTTATACAAAACGTAGAAGCTTTACCCAGCAATTATACAATCCTTCGCTTTTCCTAGGGAATTGGTAAATTGTAAATAGACACAGAATTCAGAATTGTAGAATAATCACAGATTTGTACATACACACTTTTGACACGCACATTTTAATATTCGTTATTTTATTTGAATTTGTTTGTCGTTTCAATCCGCATCGTTCTTATGGTTTTTAGTTACATATCGTTGTATGTTTGTTGGTTCCGCTTCACTTTTCTGTTGGTATTGCGTTGGATTTTATGATTTAGTTGTTTGTTGTTTTCGCTGAGGACGGTTTGCCGGAAGTGCAATCGAAATATCCGAATTATATTTATCCCTCGCACATCATCCTAGAGGGATAATTAGCTGATCAAGAAAAAAAAAACCGAAAATCACGGTTTTCGTAATGAATGGTCAGCTTGGCTTCAAACCTTATGTAAAGTCGTATGTACATCTATCCGTACCGCTTACGGAAACATCGTCCCGAACCGTGGACGCTACAATCGGAAAGCTTTAGGAAATCTATACAGCTTTTATTGTCGCCTGTCCATTTTATTTCGCTCTGGTGTCGCACACGTTCTACCGAAGAAGGAGTTGCAGATGATAAGAAGATGCTATTTTAAGTATGCGAAGCACCTGCTTTATTTGCAAAAGTTATACAACAGCCACATGTTAACGGAGCGTTTCGAACTTACAGATGCAAGCGTCACACTTTTGGAAATTTCGTCAGCTCTGCCAACAATCATAGACAACGGCCCAGGCCCAGGGCCCAGCCAGCCAGCACATGACTCTACATCCTTTTCTGGTCGATGTATGAAAAATTGTATATTGTATTTGTTGTACTTTATTTAATTCTTTTAATACGGTGACCAAGAAGAAAAGAGAGCAAAGGTAAAGACTAATTTTAGATTTGGACAGTGCGCGACAAAATTCGCACAAAGACGGGTTTCTAAAAGGGCCGACGGGGAAAAATCCAGTGAAATATGTCATTCAATACGTCCTGAATCGTCATTCAATCGTCATGGAATATCTTATCGTCAGTGTTGATGTGTGGTCGTATAGAATAGGACTTACAGATGTAGAAAGGATACCTACCGAATGAGGACATGTAGAATACAGACTATGGTATGGTTGTTGATTTACTGCAGAGCTCGACAAAAGACGGAACAAAGCTCGTCCTGTGTCTTTCATGTGTTGGAACAACTGGAGTTTTCGTTCGTTGTATTTTGTTCTTTCGGGGTAACGCAAGGTAAATCTTTTTGTCGATTTTTTGTTATTTTTTTGTATCGGTGCATGTTCTCATTTTCGATGTTCTCTCTTTTCTTCTTTTTTCCTTATAAGTTAGCACAGACTCGCAAGCCCCGCTTTTGTTGTGCTGTAGAAAACAGAATGTTTATTTTCAATAAAACTGTTCTACTACTATTACTACTAATTCGGGGACTTTTGGGGAATTTCGACGTTCTGGCAAGCCCTTTTTGAACTAACCACAGGCTATATTTTTTTTGGCCGCATTTCCGGACTGGACAAAAAAAGAACAGTGTTCACAACAAAGGACAGATGCCTAAAAAGATTTGTTGTTGTTGTTTTTGTTTGGACTGATTTCGCTTCGTGCTGGCGATGTCGTGCGGTGATAGTTCTACTCAGCGTTGGGTCGATTTTGTTTTAATGATTTTCTTTTATGGAAGGGTCTGAACCATTCGATGTTTTTATTCTCACTGGTTTAAATCCTGAAATAAGTGTAAGTGCAGAGTATAGTATTGTTAATTTTGTGTATTATATAAAGTAAGAATAAAAGAATCTTGAACCTTGAAAAGATATGGTAAAAAAAACCTAGTGCGCTTAGTACATGTTTACGCGTTAGGACCCTTCTTGCTTAATCTGCTGTTTTATTAATTTCTAGCCCCCTTCAAGGTGCACCGACAACTTTTTCACATATAGGGGGTGGGAAACTTCAAAGTGTTGTTTCTCATTTCGTAACACATTCAAATTCAAATTCGTTTATATCCATGATATCTTTTAACAAAAATAGTGGTTATAACAAAAAAAGGGATATACCATGGTAGGCCATCAGGTATATCCCGTATATCTTCTGTTTTGGACCTGATTTGTTTTGCTTGTTTTTCTCACTTTCGAATATTTTTTGTCCAGCCACTTCGTCGGAGTGCGGGAAGGCCGGATAACATGAACATCGCTAATTTCACATGGAATGTAATGGTATTTTCGAAATACGATATTTCTCACCCATTTCTTTCACACCAGATCATTGCGCTTTATGAGTTGCGCTTTAAAGGACTTGGGCACAGGTAAACTGGGAGCAGCTGAGCGGCATAGCCCACCCCTATGCCCCATCCGAAGTTGGGGCCTGCCTTTGAACTAATCCCTGCCAACGTTGAAAGAAAGAGCGCATAGACCCCTTTCGTGTTCTGATCCAACACCCTAAGGCTGACTAATCTTGGTAGCGTCGAGCGGCGGGAAAATTACTCAGCTCTTCAAAGACGTATAGGGTGGTAGTCTTTCGTTTGATGGTTCGATTTAACTTACTATATTGATCCTATAGGTTACAAAATATCGTCAGTATTTCAATTGGTTTGGCTTGGTTTCACTCTACTTCTCGTCAAATTCTCCGTCTCAATCTATTCTCAATCGCATCTCAATATCATCTCCATCACATCTGCGTCAAAACCGCTCTCCAGTTCCTACTTCTCCGCTACCACAATTCCGTCTGTTTTGCACACATCTGTTACGCAACCTTAGCATCCCGGATGCTTAACCAAAATCCAAATCTCCAAGGGGAAATGGGAATTTCGTACGTCTTTCATATTTTCTGAACTAAGAATAAATCGCTTCTGATAATCAATTATTAATGACCAACCCAATGTCAGAACGTTGGATAGATAGATAGATAGAAAGTTTACTGTAGGCTACAAATCGACTTTCGTGGTTAAAAACCGAATTTGCGATTTTTGTCTTAAAAAATAAAAAAAATGGTCTGTGATCCAGCGAGGAGGAGTACTTGGATGTAAAAAAAAAAAAAAAAAAATGGTCTGTGATCCGGCGAGGAGTACTTGGATGCAAAAAAAAAAAAAAAAAAAAATGGTCTGTGATCCAGCGAGGAGGAGTACTTGGATGCTTACCGGATTACTCGGTGCATCGTTGAGAGCGTGGAAGAACTTTGCCACTGTTCCATGCGCGCGTAAATGCATCCTGAACGCAGGCGCTATGCACTTCTGCGCAAGACTGATGGCTGAGAGACATCTAGTGGCTACCGGATTGCCGGACTGGAGTGCGTCGAGGATGTAATCGACATCATCCTGATATTCCTGGAATTCTCCTTGTTCTTGGATCTGGTGGGCGTGTTTGACGTTCTTGACAACCGTGTAGAGCTGGAAGAAGGTTTGATCGTATCCAATTCCGAGGTCTAAACTAAGTTGTATCGTAATTCCACAAAAGCGTGACGTCACATCCATTTGATCTATCTTACCTCCGGAACGAAAAATTGTAGTTTATTCCTATCAGTGAATATATATATTAATATATATATACAGAGCCAAGCGGCCAGCAATTCGCCGGTCGCGTTTACATTTATGAAACGACCTAGAGACTATCAAATCCTATGTTGGGTCCTAAATCACACGACGTTATTAAGTACGTCACGACTGTGTGGAATTCCGATATAATTAAGTCGACGCCAATTCCGACACCAGTAGAGTCGATGGAAAAGAAAATGTTACCGATTCTCAACACATCAGGCGCGTTCAATACACTCCTGAGAGTTTCTGGTTTTTAATCACTAGTGTCTGTTGTTTACTGTAGCCATTTTACCTGATTTTGAGACCCTAGCAAGTAGCAGGCCGAATACGCGACAAAGACAGAGGGACGCTGCTTCCCAGAGACTAGTAAGACCACCCATAAACTCGACTGATCGTTATCTGAAATCTTTTATACACTATTTCTAATATTTTATTCCAGTTAAGATGTACGTAATAGACGAAATGTTATTCATGTAAGTGTATCATTATCTAGTCTGTGTGAACGACGCTCCAATGCTAGCATGTGCAATACAAGCTATTACGGGAATAAAGTACATTATTATTATAGAAGAAGTGTTTTGGGTCTCACCATCTCCTGGTGACTTGGTGACTTTACCTTCCTAACAAAATAAAAACAGGCCCAACACGCGTACTCAAACCCACTCAAACAAAGCTAAATTAACAAATTATCCAGCGGACGCAACTGAAAGATATGTTAGCTCGATTGTGCCGTACTTTGTTCGTTCTTTTAATAGTTCTTAGGCGTGTTTATCTGGTAGTATTTGTCATTTCTCATTGGCCATTTTATATACAGTTGAAAGTGCTATGTTGACTTACCTTTGCTAGCTATCTTTGCTATTTTGGTGAATAAACGATATATATTTATATACAAACAAATAAATATAATGCTTGAAAGGACATTATAATAAACATGATAATCTTAACAAGCATTGTACCTACGACTTTGTATTCTCTACAGCGCTCGTATTGTGCCATCTCTTTGTCAAGCGCCTAAAATTTAACTGAAAAGGGCTGAGACAGGACAATCTAGTTAACCATTACTTATTTACTTAAAGAGGTGGTTTAAGTAAATAAGGTAGTTTATATAATAGTTTTATTATTCTTTGAGCCCAAGGTGACTTTGAAACATTTATTCAAACAATGTTTACAACGGATACGTCAGCTAAGATTCTTCGTCAGCGAAATTTCGGCCCTTTTTGGCACGGGTCCTCGTCAGGCTGTCAATCCTCTGGTTCAACTTCGGGGAAGGAAACAAACCTGTAATCGATTATGGTTTGTTACAGGTTTGTTTCCTTCCCCGAAGTTGAACCAGAGGATTGACAGCCTTACGAGGACCCTTGCCAAGAAGGGCCGAAATATCGCTGACGAGGAATCGTAGCTGACTTATTCGTTGTAAACATTGTTTGAACAAATAATTTTATTATTATATATTTATTCAAACAATGTTTACACGGATACGTCAGCTCTGATTTTTCATCAGCGATATTTCGGCCCTTCTTGGCAAGGGTCCTCGTCAGGATCCTGACGAGGACCCTTGCCAAGAAGGGCCGAAATATCGCTGATGAAAAATTAGAGCTGACGTATCCGTGTAAACATTGTTTGAATAAATGTTTCAAAGTCAGCTTGGGCTCAAAGAATATTTATTATTATATAGTTTTATTATTATAGTACTTATCATTTCAAATATTTTAAATTTCTCTTGTGCTTTCCTCGACGTTATGACAATTCCCGTATAACTGCAACTTTTTTGCCGTTTGACCATTGTGCAAAGTTATCTTCAATTGCCCAGGACCTTCACGTTTCTGCCCTTGACCATTTCTCCGCATTCCATCTAGGAAGAAGATTTTTCAGGCCCGATTAGTCCCTCATCTTTTTTTTAATATATAAATAATATATATATATAAATATAATTTAGAGACTCCTAAATTATATTCGAAAAACTATTTCTGGTTTATTGGCCACGGTACAAGTCCCTCGTGTAAAGTGCCATCTATGTTTTAACACTGAATGTTTTCGTCATGTGCCACGAGCGGCAAGGATGTTTGTCAAATATTATATATTAAAGATGAAAAAAATCCAGAAAGTCAACCCACAGGAAGAAAAATCTCTACCCAATCAACGACCCAATCGAGCAGCAAAAACAGCAGTCGTGTTCAAAATGAAATCACAGAAACCTTTTTAACTCCAAGCAAGTCTCACAAAGGAATTTACGAGTTAAATATTTAACGCTATGCTAGAATCTTTAGTTTGTTTTTCCCACAAGTTCATTTTTTCAACTTGAGCGGTTTGGAGCCTGAAGAGGATCAGGGCCGACATATAGCTCTAATAAAATTCAGCTGACGTATCAGTTTTGCACTATCAAACACGATCCGCAGTGAGCTTAGGCTGAAGGAACATTTATATATATATATCATATAACATATTTCAAACGTTGAATTTTTTCGTCATGTGCCCCGAGCGGCAAGGATTGTTTTTCAAATATAACTGTAAGCATTGGTTGGACTATTCAAATCGAGTATCCTACACTGTGATTGACATATTTTCTTTCAGTTGCGAATTCTCTTTCTACTTTTTAGTTGTTTTTTTCTTATCTAGTAGGCTATCATACTCCAGGTAATTGTTATTTCATTGTGTGACGGGCGACAAATAAACATTAAAGATAGATAGATATCGCTTTTATTTTTTTCGAACCATCGTGGTGAAATCCAAATTTGTCGAAATCGTAATATATCCATGTAGACACTCATATATAAATATGTCAACGTCGTATATAAAAGTAAACACTAAATAATATTAAAAATTTTAACGAAAGACGGTACAAACGTCTTTTCATACCGTACATGGTCACATTTTACGTGTTGGAGTTCTGGGATCACCACTTAGGCCGCTCTTGCAGGTCGTTCGCGAGCAGTATTGAACGGTGGCGGAAGTATATACTTATGGATAGGGTGCTCAAGCAGTTTCTTACCGGAAGCCATGCACAGTTTCAATATACGGGACTCGAAGGACTCGAGTTTAAATTTCTGAAGGAGCTCATTGTAAGGAATTTTGGGCGTTGGGGACATTGTAAGAAATTTTGGGCGTTGGGGAAATTACGAGCGTGTTCCACCCTCCTTACTATAGTAATTATCTGTTTTCCTTCCCAACTCGTGAAAAGTTACTACGCTGGCCGTCCCAACCTTCTAGAAAAAGTAACTAATAGTAACTATTTCCTTACCACGCTCAGGAGTGTAGTAATTTATTTGTAACCCACTTTCTTATAAAAAGACAAGCGGAGTAAAATTACACAAAAAGAAGAAAAAGACAAAAGCATATGAAATACTTAACCTTTATCTCGGACAGAAACACGCGGATAATACTATGGTTTGGACCTAGGGACATGAATGTATTACTTCTTAACTTGGCACTAAGTAACTCAAAAGACTAAAGAATATCAGTGGTACCAAACTTCTTAAAATTTGCAATATCTAAAGTAAGCAATACAGCAGCTGCGAATGCAACCCAGTTAAAAACAAAACAGAATGGTCACAAAATGTAGAATACATTTCTAGGTGGTATCTCTGTGACGCAATTGGCGGGATTAGGGCATGGTGCGATATTTCGCCGAAAGTAGAAAAAAACCTTCCAGCCTTGACATTAAGAAGCCAGAAGGCGTAACGTCATGCTTAATTACTACAGTAAGTAGGATGGAGCACGATCTACATACGTTGAACTGAAAAAGAGGATGACTGTTACCTCTTTGGCTTTCTTCGGGCATTTGACCGTTGTGATCGGAACATCATTGTCATCATCTTTGGTTTTTGGCCAGGTTGCGACGCGTAGTAATTTTGGCTCCTCAAAATCCTCCGCGAACCCAAAGGGTTGGCTGCTCGTTTGTTGTGGAATTTTGGGCGGTTTGGGCTCGGATTCATCACTATCCCGAGTCCAATTGTGTTTGTACAAAGCCAACGACTTCTTGTTTTTAAATTCCTCGGGTTTTTGCCCCCGATTCTTGAAAAATGCTTTTTTGGGCTGAGCGATTCTCTCATGGGAGGATTGAGGAACGTGTGCAAAGTCTTCTTGGGAACTCGCGGGGGAGTTTTGGGCGGAAAACTCTAAACTTTTGGAAAGTTCTATTTCACTAAGGGAAGGAGGCTCGAACTGGGAAAACTGCTCACTTCGACAGGTCAGCTGTGAGCTGGTCTGAAAAACATTTCTCAGGTCTTCAGTGATCCCAGAATCCGTCAAAAGGTTTGCAGAATCTTGACTTGAAAAATTGTTCACTGATTCCTGGCTAGGGCTAAGTTTAGAGGCCAGATCTGGGACGCCGCGTCTGAGCATTTCCATTTCCGAATTTTCACTCTCAATTTCGGTCGTTTTTTGGCTCTCCGAAATGTCCAATTCTTGCGAGCTTTCAAGTATTAGTGTGGATGAAACAGACTCCTGGGATTGCTCAATTGTAGTCACTTTTTTATGGATTTCTGAAATAAAGTCCTTCGAAAAGGGGATCCCAGGGGGTAATTGCACTTCCGTTGGTTTTACTTCCAAAAAGTTGTCACTTGGCATACTTCGAATCTCACAACTCAGATTTTTCAAGTTTTCATCCAAAGAGTCGGACCCAAACAAGCTCGCCAATTTTTCTTCCACATTATCATCCATCTTGTCACTTTCCACTTTCTCCTCTTCTTTCTCAACGCTTTCGATTTCTCCCTTTTCCATGTTAATTTTCTGCGCCATTTCTCTCACCGTCATTACTTCCTCTATTGGTTTTAGCTCCGGTAGTGGCTTCTTTGTTTTCTTTTTCGGAGGGGGGTCACTGCGGGGCGTAGGGGTCCTTCTGCGGGGTCGGACTATGATTTCTTCTGAGGCTTGAGCCTCCGAAACTTTTCTAGCCCTGGTGTTGCGTTTCGGTTCAGATTCGGCAGCAGGAAGCAAGGGCAGTTCATCGAGTTCAACCTCAGCATCTAGCTCCTGGTAGCTAACATGTGGCGCTCGTGTACTGCGCTTGGTTCCATTATCCGCCACAAGTTGCAGCACTGGTAGCTCACTAAGTTCGACCTCAGGGTCTAGTTCCTGATAGCTAACGTGCCGCGCGCGGGTACTGCGCTTGGTTCCATTATCCATCACTGGTTGCAGCACTGGGAGCTCCACCTCAGGGTCCGGTTCGTGGTAGCGCACATGCTTCCCCCGCGTACGCTTCGGTTCATGTCCACTGACAGGCTGCAGCACCGGGAGCTCGCTGAACTCCACTTCTGCATCCAATTCCTGGTAACTTACATGCTGGCCGCGTGCGGCTCTCTTGGGTCTCGATGCGTCGTCCTCGACGGTCTCCACTACTGGCGGATCAAGTCCTCTAAACCGTATCTTTATCTTTGGAGGGGAGTCGGTCGACAGTGGGGACTCGTTAAAGGAATACCCCTTAGAGGGGGTTGACTCGGGCTTGGAGGGAGTCGAGTCAGGCGTTGACAGCTGCGTTTCCAGGCTTAAGTCATTCTTCCGGATGATTTTCAGTTTGATAGCTGGCTTCGCCGGCTCAATCATTTCTTTAACAGGGGATAATACAGGAGGCAGCTCCACCTCCCTCTCGTCCTGAACGGGGGGAGGCTCTTCAAGCTCCGAGACCTTCCTTATCCTCAAACTGCGGGTGGGAGGAGTCACTATCAACTTCTTGACCTTGGGCGCCTTCTTCCCTTTTTTCTTTTTTCCTTTAGGGCTGTAGTTATCATCCTCTCCACTATCAGACTCAGAAGATGATTGTCCGATAATGACGTCACCAGTAAAGACTGGTCTTTGAGAGATGGGGATATGAGATCGGGCGGAAACAGCGGCAGGCTTTGCTTGTGGGGGCGATACAGCGGACAGAGGTAGCCTAGAAAGAAAAAATATTAAAAAGGGCAAATTATTTGGACAAGCTCTATTGGTGCCAGACAATCAAGCAGCGTTGCACCTTATCGAAGAGTTCTGCTATCGGTCACAGATTTTTGTTTCCTCGAAAAGTTTGTTGTGTTAACTATTGAAGTTTAGCGGTTTATTTGTTGCAATTTTTGTTTTTTCTGCAATTAATAAATATCCGACTATGTAAAATGCGCAATTGTATATAGCCTAACTATGTTTGACATGATAACACATATTCGTTTTTTTCTTAATAGCGTAAGGAATGTTTTTCGCATAATAGAGATTGATTAATTGACTGACAAAGCGAGCCAGAGAATTCTGTGACGGGTTCCTTAACAGTAAATACAAAAAAGAAGAAAAATAGTTGAGGCGTAATAGTTGAGGCATAAAGTCATCGCTTTCAATAATCATGGACAACAAGGCCCAACCAGCACACGACGTCGTCCACTGCTTCCTGATCATAGATTGTCTTTTTATGTGTTTACTCCGCCTTTTCAAAATGGCGGGTCATAAATAAATTACTTACATACTTACTTACTTATTATGAAAATGATAAAGCGATCCTCCGCGATATACTACCCTCTTGTTCTCGACTGATATACCTTGGCCCGTCACACAGCGGCTGCATCTGTCCCCAAAATTACAGCCGAGTGTACCATCGTAGGCGTTACGAACGCAGCTTCGCGTCTTCTGGTACAATTTCTACGTTTAGTTGCTATTATTAGTTGCGTTTTTGCAGATACGATGGTATCTGATGCCCACGGTCTAAAGTCGTTTTCGCAGTTATCGTGGTATCTGATACCATGCTCAAAAGGCGTTTTTCAATTATCCTGGTATCTGGCCAGTTATCGGTATCTGGCCAGTTACCACGGTAAGACCGTGGTAACAGATCGTGGTTTCTGAAAAATTCATCTCACTTTCATCAGTTTTTGTCAAAATGGTGGGAAAGAAGTTTAGCACGGGTGGTGTGATTGAATATCAGTTTTTCTTTTGGAATGAATTCGAAAAGCGCAATTTCGGCAATAGTCGTTTTTGCAGAGCAACAGTGTATCAGATATCACTATAACTGCTAAGACGACTAATTGCAGATTCAGTTACCTTGGTAGCAGATATCATGGCATCTGCAAAAAGGATACTATTGGTATCCTAAAACGTAAGTGATAGGATACCTATGACTTCGTAAAAGTTGTCCGTCCGTCTTCCAATTCAGTTTTATTGCAAAACCGATTACGGAGTGGCCGAAAAGCAGGTGGTAAAGTCAAATATAAATTAAAAACTAACCAAAAATAATCAACATAGACTAATGATATGCAAAGCACCTGCTCCACTTGTCGAAATTATGACATAACCATACACTGACAGAGAAGTTCAAAATTCTATAAAAAGCTATAAAAGTCACGGACAAGAGGGCCGAACCAGTGCACGACGTTATCCACTGCTTCCTAGCCGAAGATATAAAATTAAGTGTGTTTTTCTGTGTGTTTATGTGCTTTATTTATTTTCAATCTTACTCTGCTTTTTCAAAATGGCACTTACTAGAACGTCGTCAAATTAAATATAAATGAGCCATTCTGCGGACAGGTGCCTGATGTTCTTTGTACCCTATTTCGTACACCACTTCAATTCTATGAAGTAATTAATAAGGTAAATTGTATATAAAGAGTGTACTGTGAATTTCTAAACTTATTATCAAAATGTTTTATACAGTGTTAGTATATGTATTGGTGGTAAACTGTACGACAATCCAATGCTAGCGAGTGAATTGTACGAGCTATTAAGTAAATTAAAGATTATATTATAAAATACTGAAAACAAACTATACAAAAATATAACGATTGGGGTGACGAACAACGGGCGTAAAACAATAAGCACTAATTTCTATTACGTAGGGGAACAAAAGAGAGGACAAAACTGTTCTGACAAAAACGATGTTCTGACAACTGACAAAATGACAAAATGCCATTTGGCCCCAAGCCACGACTTGTGTTGATGCTTTCAAATAAATTGAATTGAAAATCAAACTGAATATGTCGGCAAAAACTGTTTGAAGGGTTGGACTGATCCGGAAGCTTGTCTTTGAGGTCTCGCCCTTTCTGTAGCAACATCAGGGGCAAGATGTCGCGAAGGATTGGGTTCAGAAGAGTCTGCCTACCAAACTTCAAGCACCAATTTTCGCGACACTGAGACAGGATGTAGGATAATATTTTTTTGAGAAAATTCATGTAAAGAACTTTCAGAGATTTATCATTCATTAGTAGAGCTCGGTACCGCGTCCTCTCTAGAGCATCCGATTCCTCGCGAGTCACACCAAAATGCCATACAGGACAGCAGAAATGAAATGAAAAAACGAGAAATGAAAGCGCAATGATGTTCGGAAGGGACAACATGTCGGGAAAGAAGTTTGAGTCCCTGAAGGTCCATGTCGGCTTTCTTTAAAGGACACCTGAACAATGAAACCATACTTGAACACACCATGGAAAACGCATTTACAGACATGGCAACGGAGAGCATTCTTCTCCTGAGCGTGACGTTTTCGAAATAGGGATGTTCGTTTCTGGAAGTTGGCATATGCAGACTCCAAGACAAAAAGCGCAATTCATTCAAATCTTGTACAGCGCTGGCCGGATCGTATTGGAATTTCTTCTAGATATACGTTTGGGCTTAACTGGTTGAAAAATATTACAGAAGAAGGGTTGATTGGAGACACTTGTTCATTTCTAAAATTGTTCGATACTGAAATAAGGACAGATGCAAAATGGAGAAAAAATCAGAGCTTGGAAAAACTATTTCGTATTTGGATTGGGTTTTCTGCAGGCAATGTTGACGGAAGTCATACATATAGAGATGATACTTGATATTCTTCATTCAGGTGTCCTTTAAAATGGAATCTATGTACTTTTTCCCCTTCACGTCATTCGTGATGTGTCACTGAGTAGTTTTATTTCTTTAACCTGTTGCGCACTGGGATTGGAGGACAAAAATTTGGGTTCACTTTTTTCAAAAGAGATTGTTAGGATTACTGATTTTTCCATGATTACATCCATCTGGTCTGCAGCTGCTTCATCCCAAATATCACCTTTGACATGTTGTGCTTTACTTTTTACATTTTTACGGTAAACTTCTAAAAGTGAGAGTTCATCGACATATTTCTGACGGTCATCTATCAATGTCGCAAGACCATTAACCATGAATATTCTTTGAGCCCAAGCTGACTTCATCAGCGATATTTCGGCCCTTCTTGGCAAGGGTCCTCGTCAGGCTGTCAATCTTCTGGGTCAACGTCGAGGAAGGAAACAAACCTGTAATCAACCTGTAAACTGTAAACCTGTAATTACAGGTTAGTTTCCTTCCCTGACGTTGACCCAGAAGATTGAGAGCCTGACGAGGACCCTTGCCAACAATTGCCGAAATATCGCTGACGAAGAATTGTATCTGACGTATCCAAATTTTTCAAATTCGTTTATTTCCATGATATCTTTTAACAAAAATAGTGGTGAATCGCCATACATGGTCGACATAGTTATAAATAACCACATATATGTTACAATTTTAAATTTTTTAAAACATTCCGTTGTAAACATTGTTTTTCCATTAACCATAAGAACTCCACAGAAAACTGGAAGGGGGTCAGAGTATGAATTCTTATTAGATGGAAAATGTGCTACTATTTTGACGAGAAATGATGGCACATCGAATTTTACTTTCAACTTCTCTTTAAGTTTCTCTCTGGGCGTCTGTCACCACGATAACTCTTGAAGGGGTTGAGACATTTTCTTCAAAATTGGTGTGAGGACCCATTAGGTCAAAGTACAGGTCAAGTCTGTAGATGGGGCCTGCAGCCCCACATTTAGGGGAGGGGGGTTTGAATTAAGGGATGAAAAAAAAATTCCAGCTAATGTCACAGTCGGTAAGCAGACACGCTAAATCCAGAACTGAACTTCATTTCCTCACAGGACAAATAATTCGCCCAGAATATGGAATTTCGTACACTACAAGTACTATCTGAAGTTGAATAAAAGTTCAGGTTTTAATCAGGTTCAGGTTTAATTCTGTGACTCCCGTCCAAATTCGTTTTCATGCAGCGAACGCCGCATGATCAGCGACCCCCGTTCGACTTCGTTCGACCCAGTTCGACACAAGGGTGCAGAGACATACTGAATCTGCTTTTGAAGTTTTGAGGAGTAGTTTGCCCGGAATCCGGCGAAAACCGTAAAATTGGCAAGACTGAAAGCCTTATCTGAAGTTGATTAGAGGTTTAACGTTGGTCGATGAGAGCGTCGATTTAGAGGTAAGAATACATCCTAAATCCATATTTTGAACTATGAGTTGACGCCGGACAAGAAGAATGAACGGAATCTGGTAATTACCGGAAATTTGGAAGCAGTAGCCTAAAATTTATTCTAAAGTCGATCGGAACATCCTTATTGGAGTAAGAATGCACGCTGAACCCACGCGTGAACCTGAATTTTCTCGCTTGGATAATCCTGAACGCTGCAGGAACCGGAAATTTGATCGAATTAACTACAAAATTTAAGTCGATCGGAGCATCAAGAAGGGGATAAATGTTGGGCCTAAAAATGAGCTTTATTTTCTCACCGGACAAGTAGTTTGACTGGTCCAAACTTTACGAAAAATTTCGTAAAATAAAATTCCGGTGTCGATAAGAATTCGCTGGAGGGGGTAGGTGTACCCGAAAAGACCGGTTGAATCAGAGATCCTGTTTATTATCGGACGGATAGTTCTTTCGGAATCTAGTCTCTAAACAGGATTTTTTCGAACGATCCTGACTATTTGATATGCTTTTAGCTTTAAAATATGACTTAGTGGCTGTTGTTCAGTGGTATTTTAAACTGACATCAAATGTGCAAGGGTCCTCAAAGTCTATCTGCAAGACCTGACTATCTGGTATTAACAAGGCTACGAGCTCATACGGCACTTGATTGTACCTAAAAAGTAGACAAGAAACCAAAATACCCCGCCATCTAAAAATACGGTTCGGACCTTGAAATACGATATCTAGTTTCACTAAAGTCTGAGCATTTCTGTCGCCTTGGATCACCGAGGGCAAATGACTTGTGTACCTTCCAAGTTTCAACCCTAAAGATCCATTTGTTTGGTCTCTACACATGCCACACGGTTTCCGGTACCCCCCTCCAACGTCCCCTACCGAGTCCGAATCTGGTTCGGACTTCAAACTACTAAGTGGATCATGTGAAGCATTCTCTCTTATCACCTATCCAGTTTCACTCAAATCTGAGCGTTTTTTGGGAACTTCCCGTAATTCTCCCACCCCCCTCCCCCAGCGTGGTCGGATCCAGTTCGGACCCTAAAACATGTCATCTAGGGCATGTGAGCTCGCTACATAGCAAGTTTCACTAAAATCGCTCCACTTTTTTTACCACTATGCGAGCCAAAACGTTTCCGGGAATCCCCTTCCAGCTCTCCCCACTGTGGCTGAATACGAATCGGAAACATGAACGTCCCATCTCTGACATAGCCTATCCCAAAATTTCCGGTTCCAACTTCACACCCCTCCCCTACCGTGACCAGATCCGATCCAGACACCAAATAACAAATCTAAGGCCGCATTCTGTCCAACTTGCATCCCATTCTGTCCCCTCCCCTCCCCCCCCCCCCCCGCCCCCTCGTCCAACTCTCCTAAACGTGCCCGCATGTGGTTCGGATGTTCTTATGTTCTCGGATGTTCGGATCAGTTCTTATCACCCATAAAACTTCACTCGAATCGGATCACCCGTTCGCAAAGTACGGAAGCTAGTGATTTCAGGATTCCCCTTCCCTCAACTCCCAAAAGATGGTCGGATCCAGGAACACAAGTTTTCCTAGGGAATTATCCCGGGTCCTTAAGTCATTAATAGGCCTGCAAAGTGTGATTGTTCTTAGAATAGATGGAACTGTCGTAACTGGCGATCATCGGAATTCCGGGAAACACCCTCCAACTCCCCCCACAGAGCCCCGATACGATCTGGTTCTGTCAATTACGTCTCTAAGGATAATGCTTGTTCTTCTCACCAAGTTCCATCCCAATCCCTCAATTCTAAGCGCTTCACGAGATTTTCTGTCCCCCCCCCCCCCACAAATATCTGATTCGACCAAGACTTGACATGGAACATCTGAGACGATCGTTCTTTCCACTTGCCAAGCCAAGTGAAAATGCATGCCACCAGATTCCGGGCTCCCCATCCTTCCACTCCCCCACAGTGGTTGGATCCAGGAAACGACTATTATCAAGTCAATCTGTTCGGGTCCCTGGCATGTCTTCTAAGTTTCGCCGTCCTAGCACATCCGGAAGTACCAGACTAGCAGGGTCACCAAAATTCCAGACCCCCCCCCCCCCCCCCTGGACACCCCACAGTGCCCGAATCTGGTCCGAACCTCCGACATTATGTCAACGACATGTCTAGGACTTGTGCTTGTTCTTCCCTCCAAGTTTCATCCCGATCCCTCCACTCTGAGCGTTTCCCAAGATTTCCGGTTCCTCTCGTCCAGCTACCCCCGAAGTCACCGGATCCGGTTCGGATTTAAATTGTGTCGTATGAGACACGGGGTCCTTCCAAATATCACGTTTCATTAAGATCCAATCACCCGTTCAAAAGTTATATATACCTCTATATTCCGGATTCCCCCTCCCCCTACTCCCCCCACGATGCTCGCATCCGGGACGTGACTATTTCCAACTTAATCTTTTGGGGTCCCTGATGCCTGCCAAGTTTCATCGTCCTAGCTTATCTGGAAGTGCCCAAGCTAGAAAAAACCTGGACAGACAGACCGGCCGACGGACGGACAGAAACTGCAATCGCTAGATGGCACTTGGACGGAGGGCAAGTGCCATAAAAAGATCAACAAATAGTCCTTTTGGGATCCCATCGGAACCTTGGGTCTCAGGAGTTCACATAATTTCCCCATTTCAAATCGTTTTCAACTGTCACGACAGGAAGTTTTGCGCTTTTTACATGTTGGAAGGCTGTTTATTCAGCGACTGGTGTCTCCTTTTTTAAAAGCAGATTCTGAGCACTACTGAGTTTAAGGGGCACATCTGATACCGTTACTCTACCGCAAACCCAAGTGCAAAAAAAAAAAATTATAAACTCAGCTGGAATCGTCGCAGACATGGACAGAAACAATAGATGGCAGCACTTTCGGACCCGTGGGAAAAAGCCACTTTTTTGTCTCTGTAGATTTTTCTATTTATCACTCAAAGAAGATATGTTGGCTGTGGGGCCGGGTAACTGCCGCATATATTTAACACTTATAGATTTTAGTCCATCTTCAATTTGAAACTGGTGCCTGCCTGCTAGCGTGCTAGAACGGAGCTTTCCACTCGAAAGCAGAAACATGGTTTGATGAAACGAAAGGTTCGCTACACAACTTGAGATGGTCCTCTCCGACATAGGCTATACAACTCCACTTCACTTCGCAAACCGTAGGCTCTGGCTCGATGACAAGCAAAAACCATCCTTATTGGCCCCAGGCAAGAGTTCTACGGAGCTTTCCAAAATGTAATGTCATATTCATCAATCCGGCCTAAGGTCCACACTTTCCGTAAAAACCGCACAGGTTAGACCCTTCCCAGTTACCAGGAATAAAATGAAATCGGAGTCATAGGAAAAAAAAAAAAAAAAAAAAAAAAAAACGAGGACAAAACCAAAGTGTTGCTCTCGCAACACAATGAGCTCTACCGCGCTCTGTGCAGACTACTATGTCACGCGTTTTCCTGCTTTTTACAAATAAGTGAAAGAGCTGGAAGGCTCACCTTGAACTGCCATCTTGTGACTCTGCAGTGGAGAAATCCTTCTTGGCAGGAGCACCTGATGAAGGGGCGACATTTTCTTCTGTTTGTCCTCGCGATTTGAAAAATTTCTTCGGTGCCGGTGCAGAACTGGCTGGTGCAGTTTCAGATGGAGCTGAGTACGTAGGAAGGGGTCTTTTGCCAACTGAATAATTACCTGAAAGGTTACCTGTGTTAGGTTTGCCCGTTGCTCGAGTAGGCGTGCCCGGCGTGGGGTTCATCTGCAATTCGCACAGCGTACCTTTTACAGGATATCGAGTCCAAACTTGGAGGATAAATATTCCTTCAGTCCAAGCTGACTGCGGCTTTCCCCACAAGTTCGTTTTTCCAACTTGAGCCTGAAGAGGACCCTTGCCAAGAGGGGCCGAAATATAGCTCTAATTCAGCTGACGTATCCGTTTTTTCAATATCAAATATACACCGAGTCCGTCCAGAAAAGAGCAACAAGGATCCTACTTCGAATCCGTGTAATACCCTACGAACAAGCCCTTGCGAAACTGAAGCTATCATGGCTTACAAGTCCGGTTCGAACACCTGATATTGCAGTTTGGCAAATGTTATGTTATGACAGTACTCACCAATTTTGGTTTTGTAACCGTGAAAGTGTGAGTGAATAAATTACTAAACTATTCTATTCTATTCTACACCCGTATTTTCGCCTAAGAATCCGTCGGTTCGCCCAACTTTTCCGACAGTTTGTCCACCTGTCATTTAGTCAGAAATATCAGAAGCTTGTTGTTAGATTCTGAAGAAAATACGAAAGGAAAATATAAAGGATGAGCACAAAAGTAAAAGGTAAAACTAGAGTAACGTGCAGCGAAGGTTTTCGACTGGCAACACGATTGGAAGTAGTTCGCAATGAAAAAGAAAGTAAAAGCAAAGTAGGAACGACGGGTGGCCCGAAGGAGGGGAGATTCACCCCTCCTGCAAGTCCTATCACTCTTTTATGTTGGCCTCATCGAGGTCCCGAACGCTCGTTTATTTTTTAAGACAATCCGATTTTTCAGTCGTTCAGTCGTAAATCCGTCCCTGTCAAAGGCAAGCCGAGTCGTTTAGACCAGGTTTCATAACCCCGTTAGATAGGTGATATGACATGATTTTTTGTGCTACAATGGTAGTGCTAAAGAATACCTGCAAAGCCTTCGTGAAATTCCAGTCTCTCAGATGGAAATATCAGGAAACACCTAAAACTCTAAAACAATCCTTTTATTGTACGTTATTCGGACTGTAAGCGAACTTTTTGTTCTTCAATTGCCGTGTAGAGCATCGTCCGTCGCGTATCGAGACTCGGACCTAAGTTGAGGGTTAGTCGTAAATTTTAATGCCAAGCTTTCTCGTACCGCCTCCTAGAATTTTTTGGAGAGAATATTAGCCCTATTATCAACAACTGCAATGTACGAGACTCAACTCTTTACGGAAATATTCCTCTAATTAGTGGGAAATATTTGTTCTAATTCTACGTAGCATACCAACTGAACATAAATAGGATATCAAAGGTAGGAGTTTATATGTGAAAGAAATATGTGTTTCTTTAGCCGACGGCTTTCAAACCAGGGACCCGAACGTCCAAAAACTACTTAACATTTTCGTGGAATTTCGTGGATGAACCACGACAAACCCAGGGTTGCCGATTGCAATATAAATTGCGATTTTTCAGATTGTAACAAGAGGATATCTCTTGAGAAACAAGACCTAAGGTTTCGATGGGATACCAAAAATCTAATGTTTCATCCCGGCAATTGGGTCTTGTCTTCGCCACGCTAGTCACCTGAGAAAACCAAGTTCAGATATACCTCTATAAGCCATTTCTATTTTGACGATACTGACCGAAACTTCCTGCTACTTCGGCGAATGTCCGGTTTCGGCCGAATTCCTAGAGGATAGTACTAGAGGATAGTATTTATAGTTAGGTTTTGGTAGAAGTTAGTTAGCCTTCCACGAACGCGGCTATTAAAAGCGACGTCTTTAGAGTTGTTATGTGTTGAGTCAGGCAACTCCTGGGAACACAAGTAAAATGAATACTGGGTGAATGCGGAACGTCTGACTTAACGAATGAAGGGAGGGTCATTAGGTCAAGGGGAGGCTTGTAAATGGTCTCAGATAGGTTAGGAGACCAGGATATATTTAGGGAGGTAGAGTAAGATTCGGATTCTCTGCGATTTTACAAGAAGGCAAAACAGATAGGAGGGGGCTGGGGTATTCTAAAGCTAATCTGGGTAGGAGGGATGTCAATGGGTGGTTTCTATGAGGGCGTGAGAGCTTGCCATTGGGTCAGAGAAGAAAGTGTCTAAGGAATTGTGTGATTTAGGAAGATCTTAAACTGGTTGGAGTATGGGGAGGATTGGGAAGCTCAAATAATGGGAAAAATAAATTTGGGGGAAATAAGGGGATTAGGGCAGTTCCTGAAGATCACTACGGAAATCCAGGTATTTTTCTTGAATTTGGTTGATTTGAAATTTATTGCTTGTTGGGTTGTTGTGGTGTCGATAAGTCTGTTCCACTATGGCCAAATTGGATTTATTCTGGAATTATATTATCATTTTTTTTGTCGGTGTCAGAGCTGTTTCTGATAGCAATGTTGAGTGAAAAACTTACAACAAGAGATGCAGCTGGTGCAGCTACCCACTGCCTATTCCCTTACCTGCACTAGCTTCACCAGTGATGCAGCTACTCCTTAGAGACGTAAAGGAGGTAACTCCCCATTTGCCGATAACACCTGCTGATTTTGTAGCAGCTGGCCGGCTGCCTTCAATGTTTGAGTCAACCTGTGAAGGACAATCTGTCAAAACAACATCACTCAAACCAGCAACAACCACAGGAGGACCATCCACCTTCGTCGCTAGACAATGCAATTTAAGGTAATTTAAGCTAATAGACTGGGAAATCCGTATACCGAACTGATGGGGGAACTGATACGAACTCTTTCAAATATATGGGAAGTAAAATATTTGGTGATATTGAAAAGTTGGGAAGGAATATGTAAAATAGTTAGCATTTATTTGGTTTGTGTTTTTTATTTTTGTTTGTGTTTATTTTTTTCCCATGGCCTCTGTGCTTTTAGTGGAATAAATATTCTCTATCTTATATACATTTTAAAGTAAAGTAAAAAGTTTAAGGTAAAAGTTACGCAAGAAAGGACTTTTCTCATCTTTTTCACCTGGCCTACTTTTTGTTTTCCACTGAGACAGGCTGCACTAAAGGTTACAAAAAATTAAACAAAATAGACAACAAAAACAACATTCCATCAACCCACATGACAGCACCCATCGAAAAATTGTAGCCAAAAACATGAGACAAACTAACAGATCAGATCACTTTTGTCTGAAGAAGGGGAAAAGATTGTGGCATGAGAAAATTGCTGTGAATTTCTTGCTCGAATTTGCTCTATCAGCTCCTTCTGGATCTTAAAACAATTCTCCAACCACCAAAACTGCAATATGGTACCACATGTCGTCTAATCCAGCGGTTCCCAACCTGTGGTACCCCTTGCAAGGGGTGCGCGAAGGAACCAAGACTGATTTGTCTGTAGCTTCAAAATCTCGCCTCACTCACTTTTGATAGCTGAAAAGCCTAATATTACCAGCAGAGGCATCACCAGCCAAAATGTATTTGGTGGCATCACCAGCCAAAATGTATTTTGTTATTTTTACTGACCGACAGGTCTTTTGTTTGAGCCGTCTGGCAGGCCACTTTGGGGGGAGGGGTGTTGCCAACCCTTGCACGACGCCGCTATTGTAATTTATTTATTTTATTAATGTACGACCAGCGTAATTTAGCATCTTCTAACGAAGAAAGCTACGAAGTTGGTTTATCAATAAACGATTTGATTTGATTTGACTAACCACAAGCCCTACTGAAAGTTAGTGAAATAATGTTGATTCCAAAATAGCTAGCCTACTGCCATAAAATCTGTTCCAGTGTCAAACAATATTATTTCCAGAAGAATCGAAGACATTGCAAGTGATACTGTCATTCGGGTTGCAAAATAAGCTACCAAATAAGTTTGCGATGAAGCTTGATGAAAGCAAGGAGAACATCAAAACCAAAAACAGAAACAGGCTGACTGTAAAAAAATATTGCCGTTAATGGCGCTGATCAGAGATTCGGAAGAATTTGAGCTACAAAGCAGCATCAAGTGATTGCCTCATTGATTTTGTGTATATTTCGTCACATTCAAGCCTTATCAGTTATGATCATATTTATTTTACTTTTTATGTTCTGAAAAAGGGGTACGCATTCTATTCGAACGTTGATTAGGGGTACGCGGTACGGAAAAGGTTGGGAATCACTGGTCTAACCCTAAGCATTAAATCCAATTGGGTATCTTTGGCAAGTCTGAGCTTGGCTTTGTACTTCAATTATCTTAGTACACCTATTGATAAAAAGATGATAATACTAGCCCAATGCAAAAACAGGCTACTGGCCTTTAATGTTGTCACAAAATTGTCAGTCAAGATCAACTTTCAAACTGAAACCTGCCTTATGGTAACAATTCAAGTTTATTTTTTGCTATCCTGGGTGAATGCTAATAAGATGTAACCCATGATGAGAGTTACTTATGTACAGCTACTGTCTAAAGGTTAGGATAAGTCTGGACCCCATTCTCCTCCCGCAGCAAGGAGTGTAGCCGAGTGAGTGGAATGTACTCCATCAAAAAGGATTCTGCTGGCCCGAGACTCTCCATGGCAAATCCGGGCTACAGAATCTCTCAGCAAATGCAACTGTGTGCTGCATTTGGTGAAAGATTCTCTGCCCAAGTGAATCCTTTGCAATGGAGTCGAAGGCCAGCAGAATCCTTTCAGATTAAACGATGGTCGCTTTACTTGGCCACTCTCCATGGCATGGGATAAGAATGTCGTCCAGACTGGTTAGGATACAAAGCACACTATCAGGGCATGGAATTCAAACATTCCTAAACTAACAGTCATCCAGATATGAGCAAATATGTTAATCAACAGAGGCGTTACCAGCCAAAATGTTTGACGGGCGGCCAAGTAATTACCGACTGGCTGGTAATTTTTACTGACTATTTTTGCAGAAAGAACAATCATTTTCAAGAAAAAATCTACAGTTTCGAAAAAAAGTCAACTGATTTTCAGAAACACCGACTGCTTTTACAAAAGATCGACTGGTTTTCAGAAAAAAAATACTGTTTTCATGACAAAAATCATCTTTTTTGACAAAACATTGCAGCTTCAGGAACTTTATACTGACTGGCCAACAACATTGGGGCCCCCCCCCACCCCAGTCATGACGCCTCTGTTAATCAGCCAAGCTACAGCGAGAGTACAGCTAATAGTACAGCGAGAGTAAGAAACAGACCAAGACCAAAGGGGCTCCAAAAACGAGCATTTGAATATCTGATTTGGGTCTCAATTTGAACACTTGGCCCAAAAGTAAGCTAGCATCGAAAATAAGCAATCTTCTACTGCATGGCAGCAGATGACAGCACCAGATTCAGATCAGGTTATACTAGCAGGGGCGTCCCAAGGGGGGGGGGAAGGGGTGCAGCTCCCCTCCCTACGTTTTGGGCATCTGGTCAAATTTTCACCAAATGCGAAAATTCGGTCAAATTTTCCCCAAATGCGAAAATTCGGTCAAAATGGGCATCGCTGCGAAGCCTGTTTTACAAAATCTTTTGTACCACATTTCCAAATTAGGCAATGTGTTTATTGGTTCCCATTCTTTATCGAAAAGGCGGATTAAAAAAATTTTGCCTGCGCTGCTTAATTTTTCCTGGGTACAGCCGTTCATGACGTTGTCGCTTGGCAGCAACTGCTTTTTTTAGAGCACATTTTTAAGTCCTGTTGGCAAAACTGGACGTCCCCCAAAGGTAAAAGGCTAGTGACAGCGTATCCTTACAAAAAAAAGAGGAAGAGCGTGAAAACACGCCAAATTTTCTCTATAGACTTGATATTGTACATACCTGGTACACACTATGCAACTTTTTACATTATAGCTTGTTGAAGGCAACTCGCTGTGATTTAATTATTTTTTTATAAATTCAGTCAATATCAGGTACTGATTCAGTCAATTTTTACCAGGTTCACCACCCCAATGAAGAAAGGCTAGGGACGCCCCTGTATACTAGGCTACAGCAGGCTACAGTTCGGAGATAGGGACCAACTGTTGACCTACTGTACCAGTCAACCACAAACCCCTGATTTTGGATACCCTATGCCAAACGCCGGATATGTCTAGTGTTTGGCATACCCTATGCCTAACGCTGGATACACTATGCCAGGTGCTGTATACTGAGCGTGTTCCACCCTTGTAACAATAGTTACTATTAGTTACTATTTCCGTTCCATAGTTACTATTTGCTTACCATGCTCGGGAGCGTGGTAAGCGTAGTAACTACGCATCTCTGGAACGTGATTGGTCGGATTCGCCCCTGGCGTGAGATCCTGCTGGAAAATAGAAAAATCGTTCCAGCCTTGACGGCAAAAAGCCAGAATTCGTGACGTCATGCGTAGTAACTACGGTAAGTAGGATGGAACACGCTCACTGTTACCCAGTAAAATATTGATGATTTGAGTGAAGCTAAAAAATCAACCAATCAGAACTCTTTTCTATTGAGGTAAGTCAGGGTTAGATTACCAACAGGTATCCAGCGTTTGGCATAGGGTATCCAGCGTTAGGCACAGTCATACACAAATCCTCAATTTTTGGGCATGGTGCCCCAACGTTTGGGCATGCCTGGACGTATGGGCATGGTGCCCATACGTTAGGGCACCATGCCCTGGAGTATGGGCATGGTACCCCTGTGAAATTTGGTTAAACTGACACTGACTACATACCTAAATAGGGCCTTCTTCCTGTCCTAGATCAAAAGATACCTGATTTCACTGTATATCCAACCTCATTTTCCTATTTCCAAAATGTTAGAGCACTTTCAAGATACAGAGAGTTTTGTGGAGGCCACTTCTTTCCCAGTGGGTTTACCCTATCCTTTTACAGGTAGTTGCCACTAGGTAACTCAATCCTTTTCCATGTTGTCAAAAAGTCAAAAGTCAGAGTAAAAACAGGTAAAAAAAAAAATAACTCAAAATAAATACAATAAAAGGCAAACAATCTAAAGGAAATATATGCTCCAGTGAACAGATTGAAAAGCTTGCCTCATCCATGCTACCTAGCAGCAATTTTCTGGAAAAGGATAGGATAAGCCCACTAGAAGAGAAGTGGCCTCCAAAAAACTCTATGTATCTTGGAAGTGCTCTAACATTTTGTAAATTGGAAAATGAGGTTGGATAGAAAGTAAAATCAGATATCTTTTGATCTAGGACAGGGAGAAGGCCCTATTTAGGTATGTGACCAGTCTCAGTTTATCCAAATTTCACAGGGGTACCATGCCCATGCTCCAGAGCATGGTGCTCCAACGTATGGGTACCATGCCCATACGTTCGGGCATGCCCAGACGTTGGGGCACCATGCCCAAAAATTGAGGATTTGTGCACGACTGGTTAGGCATAGGCTATGCTAAATGCTAGATATACCCAGCGTTTGGCATAGGGTATCCAAAAACCAGGGATTTGTAGACTGTACTGTACCAACTGAATAAACTAACTGAAAAATAGTCTATGCCTCATGCATCATGCAACAAAATAAATATAAGAAGCCATTTTATACCTGAGCCGTGAGGAACTGAATGCTAGAGCTATTATTCTTCTATTCGAGAAAAAAGACTTCTTTGACATTTTGGACTTTAGCCCATATAAACAAAAAATTTGATTTATCGGCGTCACAGCAGACTGTGTGGGAGTCCGGAGACCATCATCATCACGTCAAGCGGATCGACCTGAAACAGTTCTTGGAAAACCATCCTAACTACTGTTTATACGGCAAATTACACCTCTAGGCTATATAGTTTTGTCCATTTTTTCTATGGAGAAGCTATAAGCGATCTCAACAGTCAAAAGAGACGACATGATAAAGGGTTGCTTCCCACGATTTCACCAATGCTTCGCTACTGTACTAGTTTAGTCTGGTCCATCTACAAGATTTTCTTCTGCATCTTCACAGAAGCTCACGCACAGCACAAACTTTTGAAGTATCATAGAGTGTACAAACACAAATAAGCAGAAGTGCATTGGTATAAAAGGTTAGCATGTAAAATTCTGTCCTAGGAAAACCTCGTCAGAGATCTAGGGCTTCCTCACGTTTAAGTTAGCCACCCTGATTGTTATCAGAACTGACTTATGGCCGTTTTCCTTCCCGAAAGCAAGCCGAGGAAACAGCATAAGCAATGCCGAACCATGAAACTAAATCCATCTAATGTTTCCCCGTTATCAAAGCCAAGTTTCACCTGCCAAATACATGGATTTCTAAATTTTTTGGCATCCCTTCTTTTCGTCAAATAAACCCTTCCTTCCATGACTTCTGGATGATGGTGGCACTACCTTTTTGTTTTACACTGTTTACTCATCATTCTTCTAATAGTTTCCATTCCACCGAAAGCAGCCTAATTCGCCCCAACCGCTCACGAACTAAGGTATTTGAACAAGCTATGAGCTACATGTACCGAGATCATGTCATCATTCACGGCGGTCTGTCTGACAGGGCACTGACAATTGTCAGCTGACAGGACAAAGAAAACGGCATCAAGCGGACAAAGGGAAATCGAACGCGGCGATCATTCTTCTAATATTCTCCGTTCCACCGAAAGCAGCCGAATTCAATGCCCCAACAGCTCACGAACTAAGGTATGTATCTGAACAACTAAAAGTTAAGTGGAGCCAGTGCCATCTTTACCGTTAGGCCGGTACTGCGGGGGCCAGGGGAAACAAGAGACCAAGCGGGCCTTGTTCAGCACGATCCAGGTGTGACCAGCTACGTTGTTACCGAAATCAATCATTATAAATACAAATTTATATCTCCGAAACTGGAGCAGCATGTTTTTCGTAATCGAGTTTTTATTTATTTAATCGGATCTGAGATGATACATAATTTCGTTCTAAGCTTTTGGCGAAACAAGACGACTACAGCGAAACATGGTACCGAAATATGTATATTGATATCTCGATTATCGAAAGTCAAAATATGGGTAATCAAAAAATCTAAATATCGCCTAACACTATAGGTCCCGTATTTTCGAAATAAGCGAAAAAATTAATGAGCTAACAAGTCGTTTCATCAATCGAAGTAGAAAACTGCACGATTTCCACTAGCTAGCCTGGTGCATGTGACTCAAGTTTGTTCTTGTTATGGTTATTTTTAGTTATCGCAGCCTAATTTTGTCTCGTAGTGTTGTGTGATTTCTTTTCTCTTTTTCTTTTGTTTCCTTACCAACTCCTCCGACGATTTACCTTGTATTTGTATGGAGGGTTTAAATATAATTATTATTACTATAGTGGTTCGTACAAAATTCCCGCATTTTTTTTTGCAGATACCAATGTATCCGATAACCAGGGTATTGAATCTGCACGGAGCTAAATGAATAACTCAATGAATCTGCTTTGCAAACACGACCCCACCACTTTTCCAGATACCACGGTCAGTTACTAAGGTCCGAAGTCCGGACCGTGGTATCTGAATATCACGGTAACTTACTGTCTAGATATTCCATAGCTGCCACGGTAGCTGCAAAAACGACTTTACAACGTGATATGAGATACCATGGTATATGTAAAAACGCAACTCATATAGTATTCAAGAAGCATATATGCCCTTCATAAAATTCCTTCCAGATTAGTTCTTGTTTGGCCACTAGGTGCACTATCATAAAGTAAACAATGAGACGTTAATTCTTGGTACACGTTTATCCAGGTTTGTTAGGCTATTTTCAATTCCTCTTAGGCCTAGCCATATTTAAAACTGTTTTGCCTCTGCCTCTATTTGTGTTCTAACCAACCCTGCTCTGTCAAACTTTATATTAAGTGTGTCTATTCATTCTGGCTTTCGACTTCAGTGTTTATTCTTTCAGGGGGCTAATGCCCACTGCAGCTAACACTTGTCTTGTTAAAACTCCATAATCACCCACAGATTACTTATACCAAGATCTCCTGTGTGATTGTTATTAATTGCGTTTTCTTCAGAATTCTCCGTTCTCGCTTCTGAATTCTCGTACAAATTACCGTTTTTGCTCCTCTGGCTTCTCTATTCTCGCTTTTAACGAAACACGAAACACTGTGTGCAGCTCTTCCGCAACCCGGAATACATGTTTATCTATATTGAACAGCCGCACTCTGTTGACCAATTAAGGAGGAGAACGGAGAGAAGAGAATCGAGAATTGACCATCGGAGCAACTTCTCGATTCTGCAGAATAGCGAGGCTTTCCCCGTTCTCGGTTCTGACAAAAATGCAAGAAAAGGAGAATTCGCTTCATTTGAACAGTCCAAAAACGCGAAGTAGGAGAATTACGAGGAGAATCGCAAGGAGAATTCGTATAACAAGAGCTGTAAGTTTATATGACACTTGCAAGACTTGGGAAATAAGAATGACGATGGATCCTTGGAAATCACGGAAATAGTATGGTAAAAAAAAAAAAAAAAAATATTTGCACATGGCTGTGATGATACGCACTTTAAGGGCGCTGGGAAATCATCTATAATCAAAACCCTTGAGGTGAACATGATCATGTGCTCATGAGGATCATCAAAATGTAGGTTCTGCTCGAAAGTATTTTTTGTACTTTACGGTTAAGATGAGTACTTTAAGGGTGGTCGGATCTGGGAAGTGACAATTTCTAAGCCAATCTCTAATGTTCCAAGCCAAGTTTCATCGTCCTAGCATATCTGGAAGTAGCCTACCTTAAACTGCGATCACCGGAATTCTGGACCCCCCATCCAACTCCCCCAAAGTGACCGAATCCGGTCCGGTTCTATCACTGATATATCTAGGGCCAACGCTTTTTCTTCTCACCAAGTCGTATCCCAGTCGTTATATTCTAAGCGAGTCACAAAATTTCCCCCCCCCCCCGACTACCCCACATTGATCGGATCCTGTCCCCACTTGAAATGGAACATCTGAGACACGAGGTCTTTCCAAATATCAAGTTTCATCAAGCTCCGATTCCCCGTTCAACAGCTATAAATA
Source organism: Branchinecta lynchi (assembly GCA_023053575.1). NCBI lineage: Eukaryota > Metazoa > Arthropoda > Branchiopoda > Anostraca > Branchinectidae > Branchinecta > Branchinecta lynchi. Next base: position 21,269,961 of record JAKZAP010000015.1, read on the forward strand.
CGTCAATATTCCGGATTCACCCTCCTCCACTCCCCCCACGGTGGTCGGATCGGGGAAGTGACTATTTCCAAATTAGTTTGATCGGGTCTCTAATACGCCTGCCAAGTTTTATCTTCCTAGCACATGTGTACGCATCTTAAATCGTGATCAACGGAATTCCGGAACCCTCCCTCCAACTCCCCCCACAGTGCTCGGATCCGGTCCGTCCTTGGCAACAATGTATCTAGGGCTTATGCTTGTTCTTCCCACCAAGTTTCATCCCGATCCGCCCACTTGGAACATGTCACACAATTTCCAGTTCCCCCCTCCAACTCCCCCCAAAGTCACCGGATCCAATCGGGAACTGAAGTATGACTTCTGAGACACGAGGTCTTTCCAAATATCAAGTTTCATTAAGATTCGATTCCCCGTTCAAAAGTTATAAATACGTCAATATTCCGGATTCCCCCTTTCTCCACTCCCCCCATGGTGGTCGGATCGAGGAAGTGACTGTATCGAAGTTAGTTTGGTCGGCTCCCTAATACGGCTGCCAAGTTTCATTGTCCTAGCACATGTGTAAGCATCTTAAGTCGGGATCACCGGAATTCCGGAGCCCACCCTCGAACTCACCCCCCAGTGCTCGGATCCGATACGGTCTTGTCAGTTATTTATCTGGGGCTTGTGCTTGTTCTTCCCACCAAGTTTCATCCCGATCCGTCCACTCTGAACATGTCACACGATTTCCGGTTCCCCCTCCAACTCCCCCCAAAGTCACCGGATCCATTCCGGACTTGAAGTGTGACATCTGAGACAGGAGGTCTTCCAAATATCAAGTTTCATTAAGATCCGATTCCCCGTTCAAAAGCAAAAAATACGTCAATATTCCGGATCCCCCCTCCCTCCACTCCCCCCATGGTGGTCGAATCGGGGAAGTGACTATTTCCGAGTTAGTTTGGTAGGGTCCCTAATACGCCTGCCAAGTTTCATCGTCCTAGCACTTCTGGAAGTACCTCAACTCGAGATGAGTGGCCTGACAGACCGACCGACAGACCGAAAAGTGATCGGTATATGGCACTTGAGCGGAGCTGCAAGTGCCATAAAAAACGCAACTATTGTTTCTCTAGTGCAGCTAGCGGCAACCCGTCATTGGATTTTCTGAGGGGCGTATATCGTGCCCCCCCCCCCCCTCCCTCCTTGGATCGCTATAGGGAGAGAAGTAAAAATTGTCCCAGACACCTCCCTTCAATTTTTTCAGGCAGGTAAGATTTACTACATTGTGAACTTACTTACACTTCGACTAACAAGTATTTTCTGAGGGGCGTATATCGTGCCCCCCCCCCCCCTCCCTCCTTGGATCGCTATAGGGAGAGAAGTAAAAATTGTCCCAGACACCTCCCTTCAATTTTTTCAGGCAGGTAAGATTTACTACATTGTGAACTTACTTACATTTCGACTAACAAGTTACGAAGAAAAAAATGAGGATAGAGCAATGCAATCAGTTTCCACATAATCCACAACAATATCACATGAATTGTTTTGCAGACGAAGCGCCGCGATTTTTCCTTTGGCTGGTTCTCTGTCTCAATGGTCACACAGGACAAATCGATCAAGTGAGTATCATAAGCTTGGGCTTACCACTTTTGCTGCTTATAAAGCAACCATGGAACAGTACAGATTTATTCCTTGCTTCCAGTTCCGATGGTAAGAATTATATCTCACAATAGGTAACGAAGCTGCTGCAAAAATAAGACCAAAGGTTTCGATGGGATCCCAAAAATCTAATATTTGATCCAGACAATTGTGAACGAACTACCATACTTGTCCAGAAAAAAAAGAAAGTTCAGAAACGAATTCAGCGTATCTCCTTATCCGTATAAAGAACATCTAATCAACTTCAAATAAAACTTTAACTTAAAGAACAAGACCAAAGGTTTCGATGGGATCCCAAAAATTCAATATTTGATCCAGACAACTGGGTCTTGTCTTAGCCAGATCCAGTCTTCGCCAGACTCCTTGAACATTTTTACAATTAAAATTCAGAAAAAGATTAAGGCCAAATAGCTAATCACCTGACAAAACCAAGTTCAGATTTGGATTCAGCATGTGTGTACCTATAAGTCATATCTGTTTTGACGAAAACTTCCTGCCACTTCTGCCAATTTCCCGGTTCCGGCCGAACTCCAGAACTACTTGTCCGGCGAAAAAAGAAAGCTCAAAGACGAAATCAGGGTATCTTCTTTCCCCAGTAATGAACATCTAATCAATTTCAAATAGAAATTTAGCTTATAACAAATTTTCCGATTCCAGCCGGATTCCGGTCGAACTATATGTCCGGGTAAAATATGATTGTCATACAGGGACTCAGCATCTCTTCTTACCCCTAAATCGCTTATCTAATCAACTAGAAATAAAACTTTGACTTCCAACAGATTTCCGGTTTTGGCCGGATTCCGGACGAACTACATGTCCGGGTAGAAAATTGTTTTCACATAAGTGTTCAGCATGTCTTCTTGCCCTAAATCGAACATCTAATCAACTCCAAATAAAACTTTTAATTTTGACAAACTTTCCGGTTTGGGCCGGATTCCGGTCGAAATACTTGTCCGTCGAGAAAATAGTTTTCACCATCGTCTTCAGCATGTCTTCCTACCTCTAAATCGAACATCTAATCAACTTCAAATAAAACTTTTACTTTCAACAAACTTTCCGGTTTGGGCCGGATTCCGAGCGAAATACTTGTCCGTCGAGAAAATAGTTTTCACCATCGTCTTCAGCATGTTTTCCTACCCATAAATCGAACATCTAATCAATTTCAAATAAAACTTTTACTTTCAACAAACTTTCCGGTTTGGGCCGAATTCCGGGCTAACTACTTGTCCGATGACAAAACAGTTTTCACCATCGTGTTCAGCATGTCTTCTTACCCCATAATCGACTATCACATTAGCTGTTTCAAAATATTTTGTTTGTCCCTTAATTTGAATCCCCTCCCCCACCCCTAAATGCAGAGCTACAAAGCCCATCTACGAACTTGACTGGTCCGACGACCCAACGAACCGTCACACCAAGTTTCATCAAAATATCTCATTCCCTTCGAGAGTTATCGTGCTTACAGACGGACGGACAGACGGACGGATGGACAGACGGACAACTTTTGCGATGTCATAGGTATCCCTCCACTTACGTTTTGGGATCCCAAAAATCCGGTTTCAACCGGATACCAAACGAACTACATGTCCAGGTAAAAAAAAAGATTGTCATATACAGATTCAGCGTGTCTTCTTAACCCTAAATCGAACATCTAATCAATTGCAAATAAAACTTTTACTTTGAACAAACTTTCCGGTTTTGGCCGAATTCTGGGTGAACTACTTGCCCGGCGAGAACATGGTTTTCACTACCGTGTTCAGCATGTCTTCTTATCACTAAATCGAACATCTAATCAACTTCAAATGAAAGTTTTACTTTTAACAGACTTTCCGGTTTTGGCCGGATTCCGGGCTAACTACCTGTCCGGCGAACAAATGTGTTTCACCATCATGTTCAGCATTTCTTCTTATCCCTAAGTCGAACATCTAATCAACTTCAAATATAACATTTACTTTTAACAAACTTTACGGTTTTGGCCGGATTCCGGGCGAACCACTTGTCCGATGACAAAATGGTTTTCACCACCGTGTTCAGCATGTTTTCTTACCTCATAATTGACTATCAAATTATACGTTTAAAAATATGTCATTTGCCCCTTTAATTAAACCCCCTCCCCCACCCCTAAATGTAGGGCTACAGAGCCCGTCTACGAACTTGGCCTTACTCTTGACCGAAATAATCCTCACACCAAGTTTCATCAAAATATCTCTCCCTTCAAGAGTTATAGTGCGTACAGACGGACAGACGGACGGACGGACAGACAGACAACTTTTGTGATGTCATAGGTATCGCTCCACTTACGTTTTGGGATCCCAGAAAACGAGAAAATTGTGTTTGAACAGAGAAAGTAATTTCTTCTGGGCTTTTTTTATAGCGAGTCATTTCTTGATAGTGAGCACCGAAGGGGGGGGGGTGTCATATAGGAATTCGCTGTTCTGCGAAGGGTACTGAAGAACTAAAACTCCCATTTCAGTAAACAAAAACACTGCAGATGGCAACTGCTTACGAGTTACTGGAGTCTATAAAATAAACAAATAACTGCCACCTGGACAATCTTGCTCGTATTTTCTTTGAAACCCTGCGATTTAATGCATTCACGCAGAATATACTATGTTCTGATGTCGATACTCGCGAGTTTGGCACACAGTCACGCTTTAGCGGACAGGATTCTCCGAGATTGGAATGCACAGTCCTTATAGCTAGAGCTTGTCCTTAAATCAAATAGCAGACAAGCTTAAAGGACCTGTCTTAGCTATAATACTAACGCAACCTACTTTCATAATCATTCCATATATTTCTAAACGCGGAGACCCCAATTTCGTACGGTAAATTATAACCCCTCTAACAAACCATGCTGATTTTCTCACTTGCCGTGTTTTGCTACCTTCGATGTGTATCACGCTGTCGACGGTTGTCTGCGAAAAGTTTTTCAATCAGAAAAAACGGTTATGTAAATTGTTTCCCTGTTTTCGCTACAAAGACAATGGGTATCGGAAAAGGCTTAAAACACCCCAAACCGTGGGCTATTTGTTGAAAGCACAGCCTAGTTTTAAAGTATTCAAATATTTTTAAATACTGTAAGTTAAAGAGTAAATAGTGCGAGGGGTCCTTTAAGGCAGCAGATGACGGAGGAGGATCTACAACCAGCCTCATGGCTTGCAGCCAAAAACGCGTCCAGATATTTCCTTCCGTAATGTTTTACAGATCAGATTCGGCTGGAGAAATCACGACTGTAACGGACACTTCAACTGGGTTTACACAAGAACATATAAACCAGACTCTCCGTCTTTGGTCCCATGCAGAGACTGTGAATACCCCGACAAAACTGAGCTGAGCTAGAGGTATTTGCTGAGCTTTGAGTTGGTGCCGATTTGAGTTGGTGCCGTTGCGCATACCAGAAGAAAGGTTCAGGAAGCGCGCTGATCCGCTCTGCAGCGCGTCAAGACAACCAATCGGCTTTTAGTTTGAAATTTTCTTCTCCGTGGCTATACTGCGATATAGCTGTTTGTAGAGGAATGAAGTGTGGTGTTCCGCGTCGCTCCTACCCCCCGCTCGTTTTCATCGGGCAGGGTACAGGAATCTATTTGACTCCGCATGGTCGTATTACAGAGATACGGAGACGGAGGTGCTGATGCTTATTAGTTCTCGGTTCACACGAGAAGATGAACCCATATTAATTCTTATCGACTATATCAACTGCTTCAGGAGTCTTTATAATTTTATTAAAGGACCCCTCGCAATATTAACTGTTCAACTCCCAGTATTTAAAAATAACTGAATATTTTAAGACTAGGCTTGGCTTTCAACAAATTATCCACGGCATCGTCTGTTTTAAGCCTTTTTCGAAACCCTCTGACTCGTATCGGAAACGAGGAAAAATTTTCATAACCGGTTTTTCTGATGGAAAAACTTCTCGCAGACAAACGTCGACAGCTTGATATGCATCGAAGGTAGTAAAACACAGCAAGTTAGAAAATCAATGAGGTTTTATTAGAGCGGTTAGAATGTACCGTACAAAATTCGGGCCTCCAGGCTTAGAAATGGGTTGGAGTGATTACGAAAGTAGGCTGCGTTAGTATTATAGATAAGACATGTCCTTTAACAATCGGAATCGCAATATCCCTTGCCTTTTAGACCAAACACACTACAGTGAGGCCTTATTAAGATTGTGATCCAAGGGCTTGGAGGCTTACGAAAGAATACTAGAGCTACGTACCAGATCTACGCAATCTGCCTACCAAGAGAGATTAGCCAATATGTGCCTTCCCTTCATCACACAGAGATTTTATATCTAAAAAAAAAAAAAAAAATTATTGAGACGTTCGCGTTAATCAACTATGACAACTTTGAAGTGACCGAATTAATAAAATTCAGGATCAACCGTCATCATCGCTTGCAAAATGACGATTCCACAATAACGTGTATAAATGGAGCTTTGGAAACAAAACTGTTGGTCCTTGGAGCAGTCTAAACTAAGTTATATCGGAATTCAATACAAGCGTGACGTCACACCTATTTGATCAAATTTTAGCTCAGAAAACGATAAATTGCAATTTGTTCCTATCGGTGAATATATATATTGCGAGTCGAGCGGCCAGCGAGGCGACGTCGCGTTTACATTTGTACCGTGTTCTTCAAAACTGTGCTAACTAAGTTTTTTTTTTGAAAACTGAGCTAACTATACCATTGGAAAGAACATAGCTGATTTGGTACTGTGTTAAATTGTGCTAAGTGTTGGACGACGACACGAGTAACATCTAACGGGTAGATTAGTTTTAACTTTCTGAGTTCCTACTTCCTTCATGCAGATGGCATACACAAAACTGGGCCCAAAAATTATGAAAAAGTAGTTAGCACAGTTTTGAAGAGCACGGTACATTTATAAACCGGCCTAGTATGTTGTGGGCTCAATCACATGACGTCACTATCTACGTCACGACTGTAGGAATTCCGATACAATTTAGTCGATACCCTTGGAACAGTCTTACTGAAGATGGGGTTAATGCCGAATCGATCAATAATTTGAAGTGGATTACACATTTGATTTTAAGCTCTCACCAGTACGATTAATCCCAATACTTCAGTTACTTAGAGCGTGTTCCACCCTTCTACAAATAGTAACTATTAGTTACTATTTCCGTTCCAACCTCACCAATAGTTACTACGCTGACCGTTCCAACCTTCTCGAAATAGTAACTATTTGCTTACTACGCTCGGGAGCGTAGTAACTATGGATCTCTGTAACGTGATTGGTCGGATTCATCCGTGGCATGATATTCTGCTGGAAAATAGAAAAATCGTTCCGGCCTTGACGACAAAAGCCAGAATTCGTGACGTCATGCGTAGTAACTACGGTAAGTAGGATGGAACACGCTCTTAGAGGCGAAAGCTTTTTCCGTTGCATTCTCGCGTGGTGACATAGAACTGAACTGGACCCTCAAAACGACCGGATTCAAAGTTGCGTATTCAGGCTCGCGAGTCTCAACCGGTGTTCGGCACAAGTTGTTTTTACGGAACATTACCAGTGCGCATTCCATGTTCTGTGGCTTCAATCGTTTCTAGCTCCCATGTTTCTTTCGGGTTCACGGAATCCAAACACAAACGGACTCGGTAGAGTATCAAATCCTGTGCCGGGTTCTCTTATGCAAAACACTGGCGCTGAAAATGGTTGACAATGCAAAGTGTTAGGATTCGAGTTCAACACGCTAATTGCTGAAAACGCAACTCAATTATAAAATCGGGTCAGCATAATACTTGAGACCCCCACCCCTCAGTTTTCAGCCACAACTGGTACTCTGGCCTGGTCATTGTCATTTTTCTTGACATGGTAGCAGAATTTAACTGGACAAGAGGCATTGTCAGCCAAACTAACTTTTTGTGTGTGTGGGGGGGGGGGGGGGGGGGGCGGCAAGGTATTTAACGACTGGCTGGTCACTTTTACCGACTGTTTTGACGAAAAATCTACTGTTTTTAAGAAAAAACAACTATTTTACGAAAATTCACCCCCCCCCCCCCCTCCACCCCATGTGACGCTCTGGCACTGGACCCTCAAAATGAATGGAATCTTTTATCCTATCGTCCATCATAACACTCTCAGGTAACATAGAACGACAGTGTAGGTCTGTCAAGTTTAACACACTGCGCAATAAACTTTCCCATATCGGCAGGTTCACCGGATTCTTATCTTTCGGTTCCGGCGCAAGTCACTTTTCCTTTCCCTCTGGCATAATACTATCAGGTAACAGAGAGAACGACAGCATAGGTCTGTCAAGCTTCATATCACTGCACAGCAAACTTTTCCGGTCGATAGGCTTCACCGGATTTTTATCTTCTGATTTCGGCTTATTGTTCTGGATCATAATTTTTGCAGTAAAAGTTTTCTTGAAAGATCTGGATTTAACGGCTTTCTTAAGGTCTAATACACGAGGGGGTATTCGCTTCACAGGGGGTTCGCTCCGCAAAGCTCGTTTTCGAGAAGTGTTATTTTCAACGATCAGACTCAGATCAGCCGTCATACGCCGTTTTGAGCCTCTTGGGGCATAGTCGCAATAGTCCGCAATACGGATCCGGTTACTCGGATCAACCTTAACGTTCTTGCTCCCTTTCAAAATCGAGAGCGGAGTTGGAAAAAGCGGCGTCTTGCCGTAGATAAATTGTCCCTTTTCTGCCAGATCAACTACAGCTGGGTCAAGCCTATCGAGCAACACAGTGGCGCGTAGCATCTTATCGGGAATTTTTTGCTTCTTCTTCTTTAACCTTGTTTTACCAGGAATGGTCCACCCACGACTGCTAGATGGAGTGTCTATGTCTATCGATTGTCTGCGCTGATCACCTTTGTCTCTTGTGAGGACCTTGAGGTTGGTGGCTTTTTGCAGAGAGGTGGAGCCGACTCTGGCTGGTTGAGATATGGTAGCAGTATTCGGGGTGGCGGTATACGAAGAAGCTTTTTTCAAAGCCTTTTGTGCTGAGGAACTACAGGGTGGTAATTTTTCGTTCGTTACAGCGGGTACCCTTTCCACAGCCGAGCCGGAATCCGGTGTCTTTTCCGGCCGGACCTTAATCCTTGTCTGTATATGGATATTAATACCATTATATCGCTTCTCTAATGCGGCTCCTTCCCAACAGCTTTCGCCATTCATTCCAATTGGTGCTGGGGTATCTGTTTTCTCCTTTTTGATCACATACACAGCGTTTGAAACACATTGCTTGTCTTTCAAAATCTCTGCCAAAACTCTGTCATCCTCTCCCGCCTCAGAAAATGACTCACATGTCTTTTGTTTCGAAACTTCCATATCTGTCTGCTCGTCTGTTCTGCAGATGAGTGACTCATGTGGGCTGCTGCCCGCTAACTCGTCTTCAATTTCTGCTTTGATTGTGCTAATATCACAGCTGGTTTCTTCCACAGGAGCTAAGACGATTTCGTCATGTGCGACGTAATCCATCCGGGATTGGGAAGTCTTTTCGGGACTTAAGTCCCAATCAGCCATAATATCAACAGAGTCATGTTTCTTCTCGAGTATTGTGGTCTTTAGCTGCTCTTCCGGTAAGGGAGATGGGACAAACCTTGTGCCACTACCGGACTCCTCTCGCAAAGGGGAACAAGGGAAAGGGGAACAAAGGGTAGGTGCACCACCCTTTTCTCCATCCGTGCCACTCTTCTTTACCCAGCCTTCAAGGCTTTTAAAGAAAAGTATTCCCGTCTGCGGACAAAGAACCATCGACGATGCACCTTCTGAAGCATCAGTAACGTCACTAATAATGGAAGACGGGGAGGTTATAGACTCCGTATCTTCAAGATGAAGAACGGGGACGTCGCTTTCGTCAATACACCCGTCCTTGTCTTCCGCCAGTAGTAAATAACTGCCAGTAAACCTTGGCCTACGGTACTCATCGCGGCTGTCTACGCAACGAGCTGCACTGGCAATAACGGTCCTAGCAGGTTGACCATCGGCAGTTGCGACTCGGTCTACGAAATCATTCTCAGCCACATGATGGTCGACAGCCCCTGCAGGATTCCCTTCGATACGATGGTGCGATTGGGCTGAACCCGACTCTCCTTCCACGATCGTTACAGGCATCAGCCTGGTCTGCCCTGACAGGTAGCTTTTACTTCCTAAAAAGTTTCGGAAAGAAGATAGTTCATCCTCGTTCAGGGCACCTGTCGTCCCGCAACTCGGCATGCTCACTTGGTTCTTCGTAATCGATGCAGAGAAGAGGTGAGGTATCCCCAGCGCCCTCTGACCACCGTATGACTGCGCGCTTGTATCGCTACCTACCGAGCCTGTGTGCACGACCGTAGTTGCATCTTTTAGTTGTATCAACGTTCCTGGCTTGAAATGATGCTTTACAGGCATCTCTGCTGGGCTTGGTACGGTGGGAACTGAAACGTTATGAGATACTGGCACAGCAGGCAAATGAATGTTCTGAGATATCTGGTCCGCAGGGCAAGAGGGCCCGTGAACGCTAGACTGCGAGAGAGGGCGTTGGAGCAGGCGTTGTAGGTGCTGAGTCTGCGCAGGCGCAATACTCGCTTTGAGAACGTCTCGAGGGGATGGAACAGCGCCGGTTGGTTTATGAGCAGCACCGGCCGCTTTAAGGCTCCTCATGCCGTCAATAGGTCTAAAAGTAGATATGGTGGTCTTCCGGGCCACAGCCTCAGCGGATCTATCATTCGTGACAGTACTAACCGCTCGGGCTATTGCCTGTACATCCTTGACAGGTAGAACATTTGATGATGTTATCACACCTGTAGAACTGCTATTTACTGCGTTTGGCTGCAAAATCACAGGAACTCGGATTCCCGCGTGAGAAGCCGTTGTGACGACTTTGTCCTGAACTCGATCGATGACGAGATCGGGAGGTAGGTTTGCAATGGGGGTTCCGACTACGCAGTGGGTACTCCCAGCGACGGCGTGTTTCGGCAGCGATACAACACTCCGAATGTTTTCCACGGGGATTACCTGCCCGGCTACAAGGAGCCATCTACTGCCGTTCCGATCAACTACTCGTCCTTGAACAGCCTTTAAAACAGAGTCAGACGAGGAACCGAGTTGGTTCGACGATGCCGCAAGTTCTTCAGCAGCGTTTCCACTATTTGGTTTTTGCCTAGCTGGATCAATCAAATTCTGAGCGACCCGAATCGTCCCATATTGTTTTCCAGCAAGTGTAGTAGGTTCAGTCCCAGTCCCTACTGTGGGTTGTTTGCTTGATGGCACTTCCACTTCCTTGCTTTGATCAAGTTGAACTCTCTGTACAGGCTGCACAGCAGCAACCTGGACTGCAGGTTTCGACATGATCAGAACGTCCTCATCTGTCCTAGCATGTGACCGAGCAGATTGACTAGCCTTACTCGACACCGTTACAGCCTGTTGCTGCGCCACCGACGAGTCACTGCTCTTCTTCGAGTATAACTTCTGCGCAGTAGCGTTTGTCATCTTGTTGGAGTTCACTTTCAGCGGTGGAAAACCAATGGTAGCACTCTGTGGATCAAGAGATAGGAGAATATCACAGTTATGGAATGTTCCAAGGGCCATGAAGTCGAGAATACACTTTCGAGAGGACGGAATAGGGTAGAGTTTCAAAGTGTCAAAAAAGTGTCCGACCGCTCGCCCGATTTGACAGACAGCCCTCTGTTGTATGGTTATATCTTCACAAGGCTGGTCCATAGCTCCAAATGAAAAAAGCTTCAAGTTGCTCAGACTCCGAGTAAAGTCGAGCCGTGGCACCCTTCGGAATATACAGTTCAGATCGTTCAGATTTTTGAAAGCCTTCAAAGATAGGTATTTGAAGTCTGGGCTCATGTTACGAGGCAGGCACAACATAACTGTCTTAGTTCTGTCTATAGTTTCAGTGGCGTTTAAATACTCCCGAAGCTGATTTTCCAAGAAGTATTCAAGGCAGGCGCAGGGGAGGTTCTCCCTGCACATCTTGAACTGGAGGAAAAGGTGTTGGTCGGCGGCTGAGATACTCTTGAGCCGAAAGACGATGAGCTTGCCGTCGTCCTCGAATATGAAGTGGGGAACGTAACTGAGATCGTAGCCCTTGAGAGCCTCGAGATTCTGGAATGCACCCCAGGGATTCCGAGAGGGGTTCTTGATCTCAGCAGAGTATTCCTTGGCGAAGTAGTCCTATAAAGAAAACAGACCTTAAGCCCAATTCATACAGAGAGCGGATTTCGCCACGCCTGGCGATATTCGTCTCGCCAGGCGTTAAAAGCACGCATCGTCAGGTAAAAAAACGCTTCGTCGGTCTTCGGCTCCGAGCCGAAAAAAATGCCTGACAAATAATTTAAGATGGATGTGGAACAGCTAATACGCCTAGTTTAGAGTTATCCAGTAATCTATGATACTGGTATCAAGGAGTACAAAGACAACGGGGTTAGGAAAAATCCTGGAACGAAATTAGCCAAGGAATCGGAGAAGAAGGTTCAGTAGAGACATGTAGGACAGCACAGCAGTATAGTGAGCAGGAAGCTCTTGTCCTTCATTATTAGGTTGTTCCCAGATGCCCAGCTGTACACAGGCTGTATGGATTTGGGCTGTGCTGTAGCAGAGCAAGCTACTCCTCTAGGCTCCATACACCACTCTATTTTTTTCTGTTCATATTTCTGGAAATAAAATTCGGGCATATTCGCTCTCCGTCCGACACACCCTGCGATTTCGCCTAGACGTCGCGAGGCGTATTTTTGTATGGTGATTTTTAGACGCCCTCTTTGTGAATTGTGCTTTAGGTAGCGACTAACTTATCGGAATCGTTTGTTCTAGAATAGCTGTCATAGTCTTCCCGGACGCGTCTGGACGCTAAATTTCTTTCCAATAAAATATAGATAAAAACCTGCAATACACAGTACTATTTAACGTTCGTAAAAAATGGTACGAATGAGTTGGCGAATCTGTTCGTTCCGGCGTTGAAGGGCATGAGAGGTGTCAAATCTCTGAGTCACCCGATCCACAAAAATATTTTCCCTTCTGAAAAGCTGTCAAAAAGGCTCCCTCGCAAGGTAGCTACTACGGTTGAAAAGTTGTAGCCAATTAAATGTGCCCACCAGAGGTTTGCAAAGAGTTTTGTCCCTTCTTTTTTAAAGGTGTATAGCGAAGCATACGCTGAGCTGCTAGTTTAAATTTATCATGTTATTTATGACCGCTGTAGCTGTATATGCGTAGGCCTATTCTGTGTGTGCTCATTTATATCCATGACTATACCGAACAAATTTGGCGTGAGATTTATCTATCTATCTATCTATAATAACGACAACGTTTATTTCCTGAATAGCTCATATAATTACTCGCTAGCGTCGGATCGTCACACAATTCTTAACACGGCTAAAACTTTATAATCACTTTTCAATAATTACCTTAGAATATTTCTATGTATATACAATTAATAACGAATATATCACGGTTCAGAATTAAAATAATTTACGAAATATGGTACAAATGACGAAAGATACCGGATAGTAGAGTGTATATCGGGGCGAACAAGTCTGGTACAATTACGGGTTTCAGCGCGAAGCCTTGTTTCAGGTCGAGTTTGGTTTGGCGCCTCGTAATCCGGTAGGAGAGATCTATGAAGATCAGAGGACAAGCATTTACGTCCAAAATCCATTGAAAACTTGTGGCGTCTTTCAGGCCGAGTAGAGAGACCAAGCCTGTCTAGACACGCTTCATACGAAGTGTAGGTGAGGCCTAGCATGATCTTCACTGCTCTCTTCTGAATCACTTCAAGTTTGTCCCTCTGACCATCATTAAGTCCCGGATGCCACACTGCACAAGAATATTCTACGCACGGACGGACGTACGTACAATACATTGACCGCATGACTCTTGGTGAAAGACCAAACCTACGAAGGATAGACTACGACTTAAGGAGTGGGGCTGCATTCTGGAGAATCATATCAACGTGGGAATTCCACTTCAGATCATTATCTGAATCGCGAAAATGTACTAGGTTGGCCATTTTGAAAAAGTTGTACTTTCGTACAGACGTAACGAGATAATGATCTATGAGCTTATTGTACCGACGGGTTCTACTATTAGTTGGGGCGTCAGGTGAAGGCAGTGTTGCCACGCCAAGTTTTCCACAAGTTTTTTACAGATTGCCCGAAAATGTACTTCTACCAACAAAATTCGGCGCACGCGCATCGTCGAACCAGAGAGACTGTGCAAGGCAGTAATCATATTGTTCGCAATATTTCAACTTGAAAAAGGATTTTGACTGAGGTTGGAGAGGCACCAATCGAAAGTTTACTAACAGCTTCAGCAAGCCATAATTCTGGTACTGCCGTAGTCTACAGATTTCGCCGCTCACGTATTAGTACATCACTTCTGAAAATTCCTGTGTTAGGTTCTTCTTGAAGAGGTTCCAGGTTTCGTAGGAAATCAAGAAAATGTACTTAATTTGTACAGAAAACGCGAAAATGTACTAGATTTGGCCATTTTGGAAAAAGTTGTACTTTTGTACAGACGTAATGAAAATGTACTGAAAAAGTACAACTGTACTTGATGTGGCAACACTGGGTTGAGGTATTGGGTCTGTAGTTTTTACTCGAGAGAACACTTCGGCCAAATTTCATGTTTATTTATTTATTTTATTTAACTTTTTTTGCACGTGAACAACGAAGCAAACAAGACCAAAGGTTTCGATGGGATCCCAAAGATTCAATATCTGATCCAGACAACTGGGTCTTGTCTTAGCCGGATACAGTCATCGCCAGACTCCTTGAACATTTTTACAATTAAAATTCAGAAACAGATTAAGGCCAAATAGCTAATCATCTGAGAAAAACTTCCTGCCACTACCGCCAATTTCCCGATTTCGGCCAAACTCCAGAACTAATTGTCCGGCGAAAAAAAGAAAGCTCAAAAATGAACTCAGGGTGTCTTCTTTCCCCACTAATGAACATCTAATCAACTTCAAAGAAAAATTAACTTATAACAAATTTTCCGACTCCAGCCGGATTCTGGTCGAACTATATGTCTGGGTAAAATATGATTGTCACACACGGATTCAGCATCTCTTCTTACCCCTAAATCGGTTGTCTAATCAACTAGAAATAAAACTTTAACTTCTACCAATTTTCCGGTTTTGGCCGGATTCCGGGCGAACTACCTGTCCGGATAGAAAATTGTTCTCACATAAGTGTTCAGCATGTCTTCTTGCCCTAAATCGAACATCTAATCAACTTCAACTTCAACTTTTAATTTTAACAAACTTTCCGGTTTGGGCCGGATTCCGGGCGAACTACTTGTCCGTCGAGAAAATGGTTTTCACCATCGTCTTCAGCATGTTTTCCTACCCCTAAATCGAACATCTAATCAACTTAAAATAAAACTTTTACTTTTAAAAAACTTTCCGGTTTTGGCCGGATTCCGGGCGAACTACATGTTCGATGACAAAATGGTTTTCACCATCGTGTTCATCATGTCTTCTTACCCCATAATCGACTATCACATTAGCTGTTTCAAAATATTTTGTTTGCCCCTTAATCTGAAACCCCTCCCCCACCCCTAAATGTAGGGCTACAAAGCCCATCTACGAACTTGACTGGTCCGACGACCCAAAGAATCCTCACACCAAGTTTCATCAAAATATCTCATTCCCTTCGAGAGTTATCGTGCTTACAGACGGACGGACAGACGGACAACTTTTCGATGTCATAGGTATCCCTCCACTTACGTTTTGGGATCCCAAAAACACGGAATCCACAAAAGAAATGAGAGGAAAGAGAAAAAGGGAGCAAAGAAAAAGGGAGCAGAGAAAAAGGGAGCATAACACACACATAACTACAACATAGCATCTACTATACCCGTACTGTCTACATGGTAACGAAGTCACCATAGACAATACGGGTTGATGGGTACTCGTACAAATTTCTAGCAGCTCGCAGCTCGTCTTCGAGCTCTTTTTCAGTTTTTCCAAGACGTAGTTCCGAGTTCAATAACGCGATTACCATTACAAGCTGAAGTATTTCTAACCCATAATTGCAATCTCTGAAGAAACTTGCAGTACTTGAAGTATGAAGTCCTAATTTTTCCGCTCAGTGACGCTAAGAACAGACCACAGAGGGGAAACATAAAACACACTTGGCAATATAATAGCACTGAATAGACGCGCGTGACGCGCAAGCGTCTATTCAATGCACGTCATAATGAGTTGATTTCTGCGATCGAACAAGCTTGGTGTCCCATTGGCCAAAAGCGTGTATGTAAGAACGTGTCCGAAAGCTCCGAAACGAACGACATGCTGAATTAATTCAGCATTTTATACAGCATTTCGCTTTCGGACTTAAATTTTCGCTCAATTAATGCAGCATAAAATTCATCGACAAATTCAGTAAGAATGCTAAATTTTATGCTGAGTTTTCAAGAAGAAACTGGGGAGTACGGCGATTCTCTCAGTGTTTTCGGCTGCAAACATAACAAATTCAAAAAGACAACTGACAATTCGGCAAACATTCCATATTCTAAGACAACTGGCGATCATGGCCAACGAAGAAAGGAAAGATAAGAAGGTTGGATATCAGTAGCTGATCCATTTTGTCAGCTTTATACAGCTAACTCTTTTTCTTCTTCTTGTTCCTGACTTAAATTTTGGTATTCTAGAAGTGTCAGAGAAGAACAAGACCAAAGGTTTCGATGGGATCCCAAAAATTCAATATCTGATCCAGACAACTGGGTCTTGTCTTAGCCAGATCCAGTCTTCGCCAGACTCCTTGAACATTTTTGAAATTAAAATTCAGAAACAGATTAAGGTCAAATAGCTAATCACCTGAGAAAACCAAGTTCAGATTTGGATTCAGCATGTGTGGTTACCCCTATAAGTCATATCTGTTTTGACGAAAACTTCCTGCCACTTCTGCCAATTTCCCGGTTCCGGCCGAACTCCAGAACTACTCGTCCGGCCAAAAAAGAAAGCTCAAAGACGAAATCAGGGTATCTTCTTTCCCCAGTAATGAACATCTAATCAACTTCAAATAGAAATTTAGCTTATAACAAATTTTCCGATTCCAGCCGGATTCCGGTCGAACTATATGTCCGGGTAAAATACGATTGTCACACAGGGACTCAGCATCTCTTCTTACCCCTAAATCGCTTATCTAATCAACTAGAAATAAAACTTTGACTTCCAACAGTTTTCCGGTTTTGGCCGGATTCCGGACGAACTACGTGTCCGGATAGAAACTTGTTTTCACATAAGTGTTTAGCATGTCTTCTTGCCCTAAATCAAACATCTAATTAACTCCAAACAAAACTTTTAATTTTGACAAACTTTCCGGTTTGGGCCGGATTCCGGTCGAAATACTTCTCCGTCGAGAAAATAGTTTTCACCATCGTCTTCAGCATGTCTCCCTACCTCTAAATCGAAATTTAATCAACTTCAAATAAAACTTTTACTTTCAACAAACTTTCCGGTTTGGGCCGGATTCCGGGCGAAATAGTTGTCCATCGAGAAAATAGTTTTCACCATCGTCTTCAGCATGTCTTCCTACCCCTAAACCGAACATCTAATCAATTTCAAATAAAACTTTTACTTTCAACAAACTTTCCGGTTTGGGCCGGATTCCGGGCGAAATACTTGTCCGTCGAGAAAATAATTTACACCATCGTCTTCAGCATGTCTTCCTACCCCTAAATCGAACATCTAATCAACTTCAAATAAAACTTGTACTTTCGAAAAACTTTCCGGTTTTGACCGGATTCCGGGCGAACTACATGTCCGACGACAAAATGGTTTTCACCATCGTGTTCAGCATGTCTTCTTACCCCATAATCGACTATTACATTAGCTGTTTCAAAATATTTTGTTTGTCCCTTAATTTGAATCCCCTCCCCCACCCCTAAATGTAGAGCTACAAAGCCCATCTACGAACTTGACTGGTCCGACGACCCAACGAACCCTCACACCAAGTTTCATCAAAATATCTCATTCCCTTCGAGAGTTATCGTGCTTACAGACGGACGGACGGACGGACGGACGGACGGACGGACGGACGGACGGACAGACGGACGGACGGACGGACGGACGGACAGACGGACAACTTTTGCGATGTCATAGGTATCCCTCCACTTACGTTTTGGGATCCCAAAAAAAGGTAACAGCTTTCGGACAAAAAAGAAAAAGAAAATGCAGCATTAATGCAGCATTTACAGCACCAAAAAGCTTTCGGACACGTTCTAAGTAAGTAATTATTTGTAACCCGCCATTTTCAACAAGAGCTGTAAGCTCATAAGGCACTTGCAAGCATACGTAGTACCTAAGGTACCAGCTAAGATTTGCGCTGTCATGAATTCATGAAAGTGTATGGTTTAGTAAAAAATATGCTATATTCATTTTACGGTTAAAATGCACACTTTAAGAGGGCTATGAATCCATTCTGTATGCAAAAGTATTGGTGCACATATGATCATGGGCCCTTGGGATGTAAAAATTTATCATTTCTAAAAAAAAAAATTCCACTTTACGGTAAGATTGGCGCTTTAAATATGTTGGACAGTCGTTTGTAAGCAAAATCCTCTAGGCAAAAATGATCGTGGGCCCTTGGGAATCATGAAAGGTTATCTAATGGTCAAAAGTATTTTTTTTTTACTTTGCAATTAAGATAAGCACTTTAAGGTCGCTAAAACTAATTTTCAAGCACATACTTGAGCACAAATGATCACGGGCCCTTGGGGACTATAAATGTGTATCCTTAGACCAGAAATACATCGTCTTGTCAATTTTCAAGTTTCCTTCGGTTCCGACCAACCGTTCAAAAAGTATGCATGACACAAAATTCCGGTAGCCAGGATTCCAATTCCCTCCACTCCTCGGAAGATGGCCGGATCGGGAACTGACTGCCTCCAAGTCCATCCGATCGAGTCCTTACTACACCTTCCGAATTTCATCCTCCTAGTGCATCTGTATGTACCTTAACTCGCGATCACCAGAATATCGGGAAACCCCCTCTACCCCCCCCCCCCCAGTGGCCGATCCGATCTATTACACGAAATGGGACATCCGCGACTCGAGCTCTTTCCAACTGTCAAGTTTCATTTATGTCCGATGCTCTGTTCGAAAGTTGTGCTTCCTCTCCTCCCACAATGGTCAAATTGGGGAAAGGACAATTCTCAAGACAATCTGGTCGGGACCCTGACTTGGCTGCCAAGTTTAATCGTACTAGCACAGCTGGAAGTACCTTAACCCGTAATAACCAGAACTATGGGACACACCCTCAAGCCCCCCCCCCCCCCCCTGCGGTGCCCGGATCAGATCGGGTATGTCAACGATGTATCTAGGGCCTGTGCTTGTTCTTCCCAACAAGTTCCATCCCAATCCCGCCCCCCTCCAACTCCCCCTACAGTGACTGGGTCCGCTCCGGAAGTAAAAAGGAAGATGTGAGGCATGTGTTCTTTCCACTTATCAAGTTTCATTCAGCTCCGATCACACGTTCGAAAGTTACATATGCCTTCACATTCCAGATTCCCCTCCCTCCACTCCCCCTACAATGGCGGGATCCGGGGAGCGACTATAATATGCAAGTTAGTACATACACTGTAAAAAGTTTTTCCGTCTAAAGATTAAAGTTAACTGCAGTATTTGCTACTCAAATTATCCTTATCTCTACGCAGGTAAGATTAATACCAAATAGAGATAAGGTGAATCAGATTAACAAATACTGTAGTTAGCTTTAATTTTACACGGAGAAACTTTTTACAGAGTACGTCTTACTTTGCCTGTCTTTTATACAGAGATGGGAGAATCCGATCATGAGAGGACTCGAGTCCAAATCCGAATCCAGTGCTAGCTATGAATCTGATTCCAAATCCGAATCCGCCATTTCATGCTGAGGATTCGAATCCGACCGTAACAAAACGATTTGCCTAAGGGAAATGTGACGGTTAATTGGACGATGTATCTCATATTTCTCAGTGTTCATTTGTGGTTGTTGTAGTACACTGTAAAAAGTTTTTCCGAATAAAGATTGAAGTTAACTGCAATATTTGCTACTCGGATTATCCTTATCTCTACGCAGATAAGATAATACCAAATACAGATAAGATGAATCCGAGTAGTAAATACTCCAGTTAACTTTAATCTTTATACGGAGAATTTTTTTTTACAGTGTATGGGTTTCCTATCTGTAACCCGGAATGACTTTGGGGATCGTTACGCACAGTGTGTAAAAATTGGGAAGAGATTAGAAAATGAAGCGGATTCGTAAGATTCAGGGTTTGGAGTCCGAATCCGAATCCAGCCTGACAAGCAAAAGATTCGAATCCGGCCATGAGGACGAATCCTGGATTCGAATCCCGATCCGGATTCAAACATCTCTCCTTTAATCTCGCTGTAATCTAGCTGATCAAATAAATTAAACTGAGTAAAATTCACCTTTTCAAATTCAGCGCTCCTAGCTGATAAAATTAGGATTAAAAAACACTATTATGAGTTGACTCGTAGAGCTCATCACGGCACCTCATCACGGCACCACGGCACCCGGTCTTCATTTTCAATGAAACACCTGGGTCCATCTGTATGGAATGATCTACCAGTGAGCATTAGGGCGGCGGAACACGTACCTCAGTTTAAAAAGAAATTAAAAGATTATTTTCTGGGGCATAAATGTTGAATTTTGTTATGGGTGGTTAGGGGAGGAAGGGTGGGCTAGGGAGGTCAGTGTGGAAAGGGGGGAGGGGGGGGGGGGGGTAAGGTGAGGTTCGGAGGGAAGAGCGGGGGGAGGGGGGAGTTGAGTATTGATGAGTGAGAGAGATTGCATTTCTTTTTTCTTCTTTTTTCTTTTTTTCCTTTTATAGGTAAGTAGTTATGTGGACTTTCGCGCGAACGCAAACCCTCATAGGTTTTTTCTCCAGCGCGAAAGTGTTGTATTTATTTTGTGAATGTTGAAAAATAATAAACTTAAACTTAAACATCACCAAAACAAGACTGAAAACTCAAAGAGTTAAGGGTGGTTCTGGCGATCTTGTGGGAGCACTTTCCAAAATGCAACACGAGAATCCGCCAAGCACAAGAACTAACGGAGAGACATTGCACCTTTCGCAATGTAGAGCTTCTTTCGTGATTAGAAATTTTGCCAAATGTGTATGGGATATAATTCCAGTTGAAATTAGAAATACGAGTCATCTGGCATCCTTCAAGGCTACAACGAAGAGATTTTTCCTTGCAAAATAATAGTAATGATGCGTGAGTGTTTTTAGTAAGCAGAATGTTTGTTGTATATGTATGAACCGTATATGAATGGCATGTAGAATAATGTAAAAATAGTGTTACCACATTATGTAGAATAGAGAAGGGCTTAGAGAGCTTTTGCAGAGCAGGTGCTGCAAAATGTTTTGTAGCCTATAAATGTGTAACATTATTAATCTAATCTAAGGGTTCGTTCCAGCTCGGCCCGAAAGTTACTAAATAGTTACTATTCAGTCACTTTCTCCGTTCCAGCTTGTCAAAAAGTTACGGGGAGCACAAGGAAGATCGTTACTTCGAAGTAACTTTTTGTAAAGATAGTACCCGACCGTCTTTAGCACTTTCACTTTCCAAAAGCCGTCTTGAGAAGTGAACTCGGGGCAGCAAAGCGAGACAAGGTGTAATAGCTAGAGTAAACAGGACATTATTGTGAGATTTTCTGCTGTATTGGGCCTTTCTTCTCGTCAAATATGATTCGCTGATACCTCCCCCCCCCCAAAAAAAAAAAAAAATTATAGTCAACCTAAACTGACGGTTTACCGGTCAGTCTCGTGACTGGATATGGACTGTGGCAGGAATGAATTTCAAATGCCAGTAACTGAGAAGGCAATAATATCTATTTAATTTCTCAGTTATTTAGAGGTGAAGACCTTTTCTGTTGCTTTATATTATTATTACTATATAATACTGCAGGAGTATGGACAGGAGAAGAAGCTAAAAATTTATTCAGTGAACCTTGTTAACCACTTTGACACCATTGGGTTCTGGAGGATCTTGGGCGTTCCATTTCTGATACGGACTAAATATTGTGCTGAAAAATTTGCACGGGAAAGACTGTTGCGGTTCTGGCTAGGAAACAATTATGTACGAAAATAAGGATTTAGCGACCAAAAAGACAAAACCGGAATAGAGAATCTATTTCAAAATAATTATCAAGTCGTTCTATGCACCAAAAACAAACAATTTTTCTATTCATCCTTCCCATGCAGTCCCCATGTCTTTTTGCATTCAAGAAACATGCGTTACCTCGTCCCGTAGTAACTTCGATCGTTCCAGGTAGTAGTTAATTTGTGACGTCACACGTAGTTACTTCGAAGTAACTACGGAGAGGAGCTGGAACGAACCCTAAACCTTTACGACTTGTAGCTAGCTCGTCGCTTTTCACTTTCCACGTACCGTATGGAGTGGATTCACTTTCCACGTCAAAGCTCGCGGAGCGCCTGAACGGCCTCGGATAGCGAAGCGAGTTTTAGCCGAGTCGCAAAACACACGGCGGATAAACAACAGGAGCTTTCCAGACAGCCATAAGGCGTTTTCTCGCCGTTCCTCGAGGACTCCCTGGGGAGTCAAGGGGAACAGCGAGAATACAGAGAGTCACTCCACGTGGACTTTGCTTATGGAAAACAACGAGGACACGGGGAATGCTTACAAAATTGATTTTATTCTAAAAAAAAATATGCAGCGGACGAAGTTGTTCTAGATCCACTGTATTTTTTGGTTTTATTTATTCTGATTAATTAATTTTCACACTGCACCATCACCAGAAAAACTTGACTCCCCTCCAAATCTGAAAGGGAGTCCTTCTTGATGATGGTGATGACAATCGGAGCATTCCCCGCCCGTGGGAACTCGCAAGAATACGGGGAGTCAGTCCCTGGGACAACGAAAACGGAGGAACTCCTTAAACGGAGTTCTCGGGGAACGGCGAGAATTACGTCTATAATCGCCCATTGGTAATGTTCAGCCCAGGCAAACTAATGGTACGGTAACAATCATTAACCAATAACGGCAACATCGCAATCAGAAATCCTAGCTTTGCTGATGAGCTTCAGGCCTCAATACCTCCAGCGTACCCAATCGCCCAAATGTTAAGGTGGTGCCCTCTGAACTGATGGATCAAATCGATACTGGATACAGTTAAAGTTTAACTGAAAGGCGCTGGGATAGGACAAACTAGTTACCAATCACTTATTCACTTTAATTAGCTTGAAGACCCGCTGAAAATACGTTACTTCGCTGTTCCGCTATTCACGATAATCGATTTTCAATAGTGGAATTTCCCCGTGTGATTTTTGTTGCCTCTATGCACTTGTGTTTTTGTTGTATGCCTTACGAGAAAGATTTATATAAAACAAAAATTTCAGGCAGTGAGTAATCTTCACCAATCTCACCACTGCCCACTAAAAGCCGCGCTTGTGCTGAGATTAAAATTTCCCGCGTCATAGTAGAATTTACGCTGTGGGGACGGACGCAGACGTTCTGAACGTCATAACTGGAGCCGACAGTGGAAAATAAAACAATCCCTTTTCAGAACCCAAATACTTCAGTGTATTCAACTGAATGACACAAAAATAAGTTGGCTTTTCAGTTATACTTTAAAGCCTACCTTATACCAGGATTGATGTTGGAATGTTTCCAGGACTGATTCAGGAGGGAAAAATCCATTCCTAATATTCTCCCTCAGCCACTTCACTTTCATTAAATCATCGCTCACTTCATGTAGCTTTTGTGTCAATTCAGTCTTCTCAGTCTCTAGGTATCGTTTCGAATAAGCTCTAGTGCCCGTATTAGATGAGCGTTTGCGGGAGGAAATCCTGAGGGAGGGAGTGGGCTCATCTGTGAGGTCGATTTCAACGAACTGGTTTACGACAGGAGCTGAAGGCCGCTCCGCTTCCGAACAGTCAATAATCATATCTGATTCATCCATCATATTAATCAAACAGGTTTAACCTGAAAAGAAATACACTATTTAGCCCAATTTTACCAGAACTTTGTTAATTTGCAGAACAGGAAGAATTTTACCAGTAATCTCGTTTCATGTGCGGGAACACTTTTTACCGACCTAGCAGTTTGTTGTGTATTCAAATAATGTTTACAACGGATTACGTCAGCTACGATGCTTCATCAGCCATATTTCGGCTTCCTTCTTTTACAGGTTTGTTTCCTTCCCCGACGTTGACCCTGAAGACTGACAGCCTGACGAGGACCTTTGCCAAGAAGGGCCGACATATAGCCAATGAAGCATCTTAGCTGACATATCAGTTGTATATATTATTTGAACATATGTTTCAAAGTCAGCTTGGGCCCAAGGAATAAAATGTTTGCTGAAGAACGGTCTATCCGAAAGAACCGTCACCAGCGGGGGCGCGAGTGGAGGGGGGGGGGGTTAAAAAACCTTCAACACCCATACAGCTCTGATCCGGATATAGCAACCACCATCAACTTCAAGTTAAAGTCAAGCTCCATCTTCCAGAGTTTTTTAACAACAACTATCCGGTTTCGTCAAAGCGGTTACAGATCGCCATTCCAAACCAAAAACGTCTGGAGGTTCGGGGTATTGTAAACCCCAGATTTTGGACTCCAGAACTCAGAAGGATGTCATAGAGACAACAGATTTTAGAGACACAATAAATAGGCAAATGGTATACAGGTTCAAAAGCAAGATGATTGACAGTTATGAGTGGGCTACCTGATTTGCAAATGGGGTGACGAAAAAAAGAAAGAGTGAAAGCCAGGCTCCACCTTTCAGATTTTGCTCCAGATTTCCGTTTTCATCAAGGTGGATCTGGAAACAAAGCCAGAGAAAAAACGTCGAAGTCCGGGGCACTGGAGACCCCATATTCTGGAGTCCGGATGGGTGTCATAAACAAAACACTGAGACACAATAAATGTGCACATGGTGGGGTTCGAAGAAAAACGAATAGTGATTGACAGCTGTGATTGGGAGGAAAAATCTGGTAAATGTTGAAGAATAGTACATCATGAGGGGTGCTTGGCGGTGTGGAATACTAGGTACAGTAGATGTATGTTAATTTGAACAGTTACTTAAATGTGAACAGTGCAGTTTTTGGCTGAATGGTAGAATAAAGATCCAAAATTCCTATTCAGGTCCCATAATTGCTTACTTTGGCTAGCTCATAGTTGACTTCAGTCACAGCAAGTGCATGAAAATGGCAAAGTCCAAAGTCAACAAACGTTCACATAAGCATACCTCTACTGTAGCCTATCTCAGAATCTGGAAGGTGATGTCTGGCTATTAATCATCGGGACACTACGTCGTTACTACTTATAAGTACAACTTAT
This sequence comes from Branchinecta lynchi, assembly GCA_023053575.1. NCBI lineage: Eukaryota > Metazoa > Arthropoda > Branchiopoda > Anostraca > Branchinectidae > Branchinecta > Branchinecta lynchi. The sequence goes on from JAKZAP010000015.1 coordinate 21,294,849, forward strand.
GCAGAGGCACCATTTCGGTAAACCTTGGTGGGGGGGGGGGGGGGGGGGGGGGTACCCTCTTTTGTTTGGGGGGAATATACACCAAAAAGAAATTAACCAAAAAGAAATTACTGTAGGCGAATTTTGTCCAGCAAAAGCCTAACGAGGACCCTTGCCAGGAAGGGACTGAGATATTGGTGACAAACACTCGACCCAAATATTTCCAATTTTACACATTGTTTAACGTGTTTTCGGAATAGCCAAACTGCACTTCTTTTGTTGAAACAATAAATCCTCTAACAGCTGTCTTCAAGGCTAAAAGTGATACCAAAGCAGTGACTGATTCACCTGGTAGGGGAGATGGGACATGGTACCTCTGTGAAGAAAACTTTGTTGAAAACTTCCGCCGTGAATGACGGCCGATGCGTCATCTGTCAGTCAGGATACATGTGTTTTCCCGAAGAAATCCAAAAATATTTTTATCAGAGACTTTAGGTGAGAAATTTTGTATGGGTGTTTGAGTAAGGAAGAGGGTCCGGTTTTTATGAAATATCTTTTGACCAATTCATTGGAAGGTAATGAATGTATTTTGGTCTGAAGCAGTTTTTTCTTGGCTACAAAACAGTGCTCAGTGGTTTACCTATATTGAGATCTAGTTATACAAAAATGAATCTTTCTGGAAAGTTGTCCGCCTCGGTACTCTGGGACACATGTTTCTGGGCACCCTGGGACACCGTTTGTCCATTGTGTCCCAGGGCACCTTCAAGGGAATTGTGCAAACTTCCTGAAACGGAAACTCCCTAGTTGGAAATTCGTATTCCTTCGCGACAACAGAAGAAATCGACTTAAGTCTATCAAGACCAAAACTTAGTGGGGGCCGTAGAACGTCATGTGAAAGTCTTGACTTTCGATGTCGACCTTTGCTATTACCTTGTTGGATAAATAGTGCTACAGGCTGTGCCTTATGTTTTCATTTTTTTGTAAAGTTGACAACAGGTTTGTAAAAAATGAAATTTAGCCAAAAAGGGCACTTTGTCCCAAGTACCCTTAAGCATGTCCGAGAGTGCCAGGGGGTCAGGGTACTCTGGGAAAGAAGCGGAGGGTTAGGAAAATCGTCAGTACCAAAAAGACTAATCAAGAAAAGAATCTGCAAAAAATCTGGAAGAAAGCTCAATCAATTCCACTTAATTGAGTACCAAAATCAATCAATTTGGCTAAAGGGTTCCAGGGATATCTGACTTGCACCTGAACATGTCCAGGGTACACACATCTCCCCTAGTTTTTCTTGTTAAACAACAAGATACCTTGCTATTTACACCCCCCCCCCCCCTCTCACCCTGAATGAAATATATGCAGGCAATTCCCAACGTTTCTTTCGAGGCTCTTTCGAGCCCTGACCTAGTTTTTCCACTACCTCAATTTTTACCACAAAAATGTTAAAATGAAAAGTACACCGGCTCTTCTGACAGTCAAAATATGACTTTTTTGAACAGTATTCAATTTCTATGCCTTTTCTTTGTTTTGAAGCTGCTTTGAAAAGGGATTTTCTGGCTTTGCTAACTCTACCTTTTTCATCATTTTATAGTCAATTGAGGTAAGGTTAGAATGAAGTGGTCTTTTCTGAAAAGAAAAATATCTTTAACTAGAAATATTGAAGAAGTAATATTTATTTATCCAATAAGTAAACCATTCAATTAGCTTCAGTCTAGTGTGTTTGTCATATTTGTTGGTTCCTTTTTAAGCCAGACAGATTATTCTGAAGGAAAGAATTCCTGGAAATTTGAAATCTTGTCTGAGGTTGGATACCCCTCCTGTACTCCAGGGCATCACGACTAGGGGGGAGGGGGGGGGGGACTCCTCCTGTCATATACAAATCCTCAATTTTGGGGCATGGTTCCCATACGTTTGGGAACCATGCCCTGGAGCATGGGTATGGTACCCATGTGAAATTTGGTTAAACCGAGACTGGTTACATACCTAATTAGGGTTGTCTTCCTGTCTAGATCAAAAGATACCTGATTTTACTTTCTATCCAACCTCATTTTCATTTTCAAAATCTTAGAGCACTTCCAAGATACATAGAATTTTTTGGAGGCCACTTCTCTTCTAGTGAGTTTACTCTGTCCTTTTTTAGAATATTGCTGGTAGGTAGCATAGATGAGGTAAGCTTTTCAATCTGTTCACTGGAGCAAATATTTCCTTTAGATTGTTTGCCTTTTATTGTATTTATTTTGAGTGATTTTTTGTGTTGACTAGGTTAACGATTTTTATCGAATCTCACTAAACTCAAAAGAAATACAATAAACGGCAAACAATCTAAAGGAATTTGGAAGGAAAGGAAATTTAATTCCTAAAGGACGAAAATTTGAAAGCTTACCTGATCCACTCTACCTAGCGGGACTACCTGAGAAGGATGGAGTAAGCTAGGGGCAACAACCTGGAAAACGATTGAGTAACCTAGCAGCAACTACCTAGAGATAGAGTAACCCACTAGGAAAGAAGTGGCCTTCACAAAACTCTATGTATCTTGCAAGTATCTTGGAAATGCTGTAACATTTTGAAAATTGGAAAATGAGGTTGGATAGAAAGTAAAATCAGGTATCTTTTGATCTAGGACAGGAAGACAACCCTAGTTAGGTACGTAGCCAGTCTCAATTTAACCCAATTTCACAGGGGTACCATGCCTATGCTCCAGGGCATGGTACCCCAAGGTATGGGCTCCCTGTCCATATGTCCAGGCATGCCCAGACATTGGGGCAACATGCCAAAAATAGAGGATTTGTGTATGACTTGCCCCCCCCCCCCCCAGTCTAGTACACTAGCCCCATTTCAGGCATGGTTCTCGAACGTCTAGCACCATGCCTGGGGGCTAGACGTTCAAGCACTGTACCTTGGATTTCATGTATGGTGCATGGATTTCAGTATACAGTGCATACAGAAAAAACACAGTTTCTGTCATCACAACTGAGCACCAGCTCAGACAGGGCTGAAATTACTACTGTGAATTAGAGAAATCAAAGACAATCCTTTATATATTTTTCACAACAAAAACAAAAGGGCTCTAATGATGATGGAGATGAAAAACCTAACAGCACCCTATCTATTTTCCATGTATTTTTCCTATCTATTCCCCAAGAGCCAATATTCTGGTTGGCTGCTAGGTAGCCACGGTAAAACCGTTGACTAAGTAGAAAAGGAAATGAGGTTTTTCACATCTGTCATCAGCCGAGCCCTTTTGTTTTTGTTGTGAAAAATATATAAAGGATTGTCTTTGATTTCTCTAATTCATGGTAATAATTTCAGCCCTGTCCGAGCTGGTGCTCAGTTGTTATGACAAAAAACTGTGTTTTTGATGTATGCACTGTATACTGAAATCCATGCACCATACATGAAATCCAAGGTACAGTGCTTGAACGTCTAGCACCCAGGCATGGTGCTAGACGTTTGAGCACCGTGCCTGAAAAGGGGCTAGTGTACTAGACTGCCCCCCCCCCCAAACCAGCCATTCAGTAAAAAATAGCTGAGTTGGCAAACGTCACAATTTAAAAAAAAAAATCAATTTCCTTGTAAAAATTCTAGTTTTTTCTAAAAAATTTATTTTTTCGTAAAATCAGTGGATTTTTCGTCAACCCAGTAGTTTTTCTCAATAATAGTTTGGTTTCATCTGCAAAACATTCCATAAAAAGGACCAGCCAGCCGGTAAATACCTTCCCCCCCCCCCCAAACATTTTGGCTAGTAAAGCCTCTGCCCGTACCAAAATCCTCTCACACTAACAGCTGTCGTTGACACTAAAACTGATACCAAAGTCCAAACCCATCACTGATTGACCTATAGTTTTTCTTGTTAAAATTGCCCGATCCCAATCCCCTCGAATGAAAAATATGCATGCAATTCCCAATGTTTCTTTCGAGTCTCTACACTCAGACTTGACTCAGACCCAGCCTAGGCTACTTTAAGTTTAAGCATTTTTAAGGCTAATTCTGAAAATCATAATTTTACTGTACCATCCAAGCAAGAAGGAGGATTCGGGTTTAATCGAATTCCCTTGTCAGACAAATCACAACAATGCAGGAAAACGCAAGTACTGCTCAAAAAAACAAATCTCGTTCGTGAAAAGACAACAAAAAAAGCATGTGCTTTTATTATTGTTTTGATTTTGTTTGACCTAAGCAGTGTTGCCGTACTGATATTTTGAATTGTACTAGACATAGGTCTAAAAATGTACTCTCCGGGAAAAAATGTACCAGACTCCCAAGAAATTTTGTTCGCACGCTCGTCTTCCTTCGCGGTACTCACTGATCTATATACATTATCTTTCTTTTCGCTTAATTTTCTCTCTTTCGTCCAGTTTTCTTTGATATCCTCTTTTTCCGCACCTTTGTGTCTTTGGGGATAGAGCTTGGCTCAGGCTCGGCTGGAACGAGTGCTCAGGACCAAATGTGCGTATGGCGGTGAATTAGTTCTGCCCAACCTATCTAACCACGAGCTGGAAAGTCGCACAAAATCTGCCAAAAAGGAAACGGGTTCGGTCGCGAAGAAATTTGACATGATCCTTGAGCCAGCGAATGGAAATGATTCTTCCGACTACTTCCGAGTTAGGTCAACGGGTCAACCAACAAAGTTACTATACGTCAAGTCAAGTTCTTTTTCTTGGTTATAGAGAAAATGTACAGAATTCGAACCAGTTCGACGTAATTGTACTGATTTTCCGACTTTTCAAAAAAGTTCTACAAATGAACAGGTCAGAGAAAAAAATACTGAATCTGGTACAATTGTACCACCCATCGCAACACCGGGCCTAAGTCTCGCCCTTCCCAGCGGACTCCACTTGAGAGGCGTATTCTCGCCGTTACCCGAGGACTCCACTTGAGGAGTCCCCGCGTTTTTGTGTCCCGGGGACTCACTCCCCGTATTCTCGCGAGTCCCCACGGACGGGGAATGCTCTGATTATCATCACCATCATCAATAAGGAATCCCTTTCAGATTCACAGGGGAATCAATTTTTGCTGGTGTAGGTGTAATGCAAAATTAACTAGACCTACGTTGCCCGGGCAACGTGGAGTGTTGCGGCAACCTTTGTCCGGCTTCGCCGGCTAAAGTGTTGCGAGAGCAACACTTTGGTTTTGTTTCTTCGCTGTCGGTTAAATGCTGAAATTGTCAACTTATCGAAGCTTTTAAAATGGTATGTTCTAAAAAGAATAATCACATAATCAAAAGCTGTTGTTTAGCGTTGTAAAACCAACAACAAAACAATATCGGAAGAAGGCTATCCGTAACGTTTCAGGATTAAAATACCATAGATGACACTATTAATTATTACAAAACTACCTTCTTGGTTTACATTACCGTATCGTTTGTACCCGTTGCGTAAACAGTTAATCCTAGGTTATAGCGATAGACCATCGATACAAACTTTCTTACTGTCATATTTACAGAAATCGAATACAATGTGCACCAATTTTCAAAAATTTCTAGCCCCTCGTGAACCGATCTTACTTACAAGTCCCATGCATGTCTTACAATTGGGAACAAAATTGTTCTTACCATCGAATACACCTGAGACAAATAACAGGTATACCAGCTAGCAAAAGCTGCAAACTCCTCGTTGCCGAAGATGATTATGAGCTAACAGTCGACTGTTGCTTACAGTCGACTGTTGCTTACAAGTCCTTTACATGTCTCGCAACTGGTATCGCCTATTTTTGGTTTCAGTGTGTACCTTACTCCTGAAGTTGTCAACCCCTTGAAACTTTCAAACTGGTTTATCTCATGAAGGATTTTTGTTCAAAAGAATGGATGGCATATATTTTGATCAGCTCTTCAAGGGCTATCGATTGCCATGTCAGTTGAACTTTATCCTTTTCAATCGTAGACATCGTGACGGATGAAAACTTGGAATAATATCCTATATAATCTAGTAAGTAAGTAAGTAAGTAAGTAATTTTATTACCCGAAAATTCACAAGGAATTAGGAACGGAGTATGAAAATGAAAAAGAAAAGAGAAATCACACTATGGAACATCATCAACAGTATTTACACATTATGTACATAAACAAAACTACTGGCACAGGATGGCTAGCCACGGGTTCGCTCCTCCCTTAGCCTTTTCCAGAAAATTCTCAACGACACGGTTAACACAAACTGTTGGTATTATAAAGCTATCCGTAACTTCTTAGGATTAAAATACCATAGATGACACTATTAATTATTACGAAACTACCTTATTTTACATTACAGTATCGTTTGTACCCGTTGCGTTAACAGTCAATCCTAGGTTACAGCGATAGACCAACGATACAAACTTTCTTACCGTCAGATTTAGATAAATCGAATACAATGTGCAACAATTTGCACAAATTTCTAGCCCCTCGTGCACCGATTCTACTGACAAGTCCCTTTCCCGTGATAGACATCAAGTTCACCGGATAAAAATAATGGGTACACCGACTAGCAAAAGTTGAAAACCTCTCATCGCTGAAGATTTGTGTAGCATAACAGCCGATTATTACTTACAAGTCCCTTGCATGTTTTACATTTGGGAACCAAATTGTTCATCAAATGACAGGTACGCCAACTAGCGAGAGCTGCAAACCCCTCATTGCCGAAGATGATTATGAGCTAACAGTCGCCTGTCGCGTACAAGTCCCCTAAATGTCTCACAACTGGTATCGCCTATTTTTGGTTTCAGTGTGTACCTTACTACTGAAGTTATCGACCCCTTGAAACTTTCAAACTGGTGTATCTCATAAAGGAATTTTTTTTTCCCAAAAAATGGATGTCATATACTTTGATCAGCTCATCAGCGGCTATCGATTGCCATCGAAGTTGAACTTTATCCTTTTCAATCGTAGATATCGTGATGGATGAAAACTTGGAACAATATCTTATATAATCTAGTTGATATTATAAAGCTATCCGTAACTTTTCAGGATTAAAATACCATAGATGACACTATTAATTATTACAAAATTGCCTTATTGTTTTACATTACCGTATCGTTTGTACCCGTTGCGTAAACAGTTAATCCTAGGTTATAGCGATAGACCATCGATACAAACTTTCTTACTGTCATATTTACAGAAATCGAATACAATGTGCACCAATTTTCAAAAATTTCTAGCCCCTCGTGAACCGATTCTTACTTACAAGTCCGTCTCCCGTTATTGACATCAAATTCACGGGAAACAAATAATGGATACACCAGCTATCAAAAGTTGCAAGCCCCTCATCGCTGAAGATGATTATTGCATAAGCTTTTTAAACGGGATGTTCTAAAAAAATTAATCATATGATCAAAAGGTATTCTTCAGCGTTGTAAAAACAACAACAAAATAATATAGGAAGAAGGGACTAAATTAACTTTGCAGTCAGTTGTACTTTATCCTTTTCAATCGTAGACATCGTGACGGATGAAAACTTGGAACAATATCTTATATAATCTAGTTGGTAATAGAAACCTATCCGTAACTTTTCAGGATTAAAATACCATAGATGACACTACTAATTATTATGAAACTACCTCATTGCTTTACATTTTCGTTTGTATCCGTTGTGTAAACAGTTAATCCTCGGTTACATTGATAGACCATCGACACAAACTTTCTTACCGTCAGATTTATAGAAATCGAATACAATGTGCACCCATTTGCAAAAATTCCTAGCCCCTCGTGAACCGATTCCTACTTACAAGTCCCTCTCCCGTGATATACATTAAGATAACCGGAAACAAATAGTGGGTACTCCAGCTAGCAAAAGCTGCAAACCCATCATCGCAGAAGATGATTGTAGCATAACAGCCGATTATTACGTACAAGTCCCTTGCATATCTTGCCATTGGGAACCAAATTGTTCTTACCATCGAATACACCGGAAACAAATAACAGGTATACCAACTAGCAAAAGCTGCAAACCCCTCATTACCGAAGATGATTATGGGCTAACAGTCGACTGTTGCTTAAAAGTCCCCTATATGTATCATAACTGGTATCGCCTATTTTTGGTTTCAATGTACCTTACTATGAAGTTGTCAACCCCTTTGAAATTTTCAAACTGGTGTATCTCATGAAGGAATTTTTGTACCAAAAAATGGATGACATATTCTTTGATCAGCTCATCAATGGCTATCGATTGCCGTCGAGAAAAAAATTCTACCTGTCTTAGTTCAAAAGTTGACTTTTTTGCCGTAGGCCAACTTTCTAACGTCACGACTTAGAAAGGAGCAAAGGATAAGCTCTAGTTTCTTTAGCAATGAGAGAACTTTTAAAGTTTAAGAGGCACATTTGATACCGTTACTCTACCACAAACCAAAGTGCAAAAAAAAAAAATTATAAACTCAGCTGAAATCGTCGCAGACATGGACAGAAACAATAGATGGCAGCACTTTCGGACCCGTGGGAAAAAGCCACTTTTTTGTCTCTGTAGATTTTTCTATTCATCACTCAAAGAACATATGTTGGCTGTGGGGCCGGGTAACTGCCGCATATATTTAACACTTATAGATTTTAGTCCATCTTCAATTTGAAACTGCTGCCTGCCTGCTTGCGTGCTAGAACGGAGCTTTCCACTGGAAAGCAGAAACATCTTTCGATGAAACGAAAGGTTCGCTACACAACTTCAGATAGTCCTCTCTGACATAGGCTATACAACTCCACTTCACTTCGCAAACCGTAGGCTCTGGCTCGATGACAAGCAAAAACCATCCTTATTGGCCCCAGGCAAGAGTTCTACGGAGCTTTCCAGAATGTAATGTCATATTCATCAATCCGGCCTAAGGTCCACACTTTCCGTAAAAACCGCACAGGTTAGACCCTTCTCAGTTACCAGGAATAAAATGAAATCGGAGTCATAGGGAAAAAAAAAAAAAAAAAAAAAAAAACGAGGACAAAACCAAAGTGTTGCTCTCGCAACACAACTAGACCTACGTTGCCCGGGCAACGTGAAGTGTTGCGGCAACCTTTGTCCGGCTTCGCCGGCTAAAGTGTTGCGAGAGCAACACTTTGGTTTTGTTTCTTCGCTGTCGGTTAAACGCTGAAATTGTCAACTTATCGAAGCTTTTAAAACGGTATGCTCTAAAAAGAATAATCACATAATCAAAAGCTGTTCTTTAGCGTTGTAAAACCAACAACAAAACAATATCGGAAGAAGGCTATCCGTAACGTTTCAGGATTAAAATACCATAGATGACACTATTAATTCCCGTATCGTTTGCACCCGTTGCGTAAACAGTTAATCCTAGGTTATAGCGATAGACCATCGATACAAACTTTCTTACTGTCATATTTACAGAAATCGAATACAATGTGCACCAATTTTCAAAAATTTCTAGCCCCTCGTGAACCGATCTTACTCACAAGTCCGTCTCCCGTGATTGACATCAAATTCACAGGAAACAAATAATGGATACACCAGCTATCAAAAGTTGCAAACCCCTCATCGCTGAAGATGATTATAGCATACAAGCCGATTATTACTTACAAGTCCCATGCATGTCTTACAATTGGGAACAAAATTGTTCTTACCATCGAATACACCTGAGACAAATAACAGGTATACCAACTAGCAAAAGCTGCAAACTCCTCGTTGCCGAAGATGATTATGAGCTAACAGTCGACTGTTGCTTACAAGTCCCTTACATGTCTCACAACTGGTATCGCCTATTTTGGTTTCAGTGTGTACCTTACTCCTGAAGTTGTCAACCCCTTGAAACTAACAAACTGGTTTATCTCATGAAGGATTTTTTCAAAAACATGGATGGTATATATTTTGATCAGCTCTTCAAGGGCTATCGATTGCCCTAACCACAACAAAAGCATATCGGAAAAAGAGACTAAATTGACTTTGCAGTCAGTTGAACTTTATCCTTTTCAATCGTAGACATCGTGAGGGATGAAAACTTGGAATAATATCCTATATAATCTAGTTGGTATCATAAAGCTATCCGTAACTTTTTAGGATTAAAATACCATAGATGACACTATTAACTATTACGAAACTACCTTGTTTTACATTACAGTATCGTTTGTACCCGTTGCGTTAACAGTAAATCCTAGGTTACAGCGATAGACCAACGATACAAACTTTCTTACTGTCAGATTTATATAAATCGAATACAATGTGCAACAATTTGCACAAATTTCTAGCCCCTCGTGCACCGATTCTACTGACAAGTCCCTTTCCCGTGATAGACATCAAGTTCACCGGATAAAAATAATGGGTACACCGACTAGCAAAAGTTGCAAACCCCTCATCGCTGAAGATTTGTGTAGCATAACAGCCGATTATTACTTACAAGTCCCTTGCATGTTTTACATTTGGGAACCAAATTGTTCATCAAATGACAGGTACGCCAACTAGCGAGAGCTGCAAACCCCTCATTGCCGAAGATGATTATGAGCTAACAGTCGCCTGTCGCGTACAAGTCCCCTAAATGTCTCACAACTGGTATCGCCTATTTTTGGTTTCAGTGTGTACCTTACTACTGAAGTTGTCAACCCCTTGAAACTTTCAAACTGGTGTATCTCATAAAGGAATTTTTTTCCCAAAAAATGGATGTCATATACTTTGATCAGCTCATCAGCGGCTATCGATTGCCGTCGAAGTTGAACTTTATCCTTTTCAATCGTAGATATCGTGACGGATGAAAACTTGGAACAATATCTTAAATAATCTAGTTGATATTATAAAGCTATCCGTAACTTTTCAGGATTAAAATACCATAGATGACACTATTAATTATTACAAAATTACCTTATGGTTTTACATTACCGTATCGTTTGTACCCGTTGCGTAAACAGTTAATCCTAGGTTATAGCGATAGACCATCGATACAAACTTTCTTACTGTCATATTTACAGAAATCGAATACAATGTGCACCAATTTTCAAAAATTTCTAGCCCCTCGTGAACCGATTCTTACTTACAAGTCCCTCTCCCGTGATTGAAATCAAATTCACCGGAAACAAATAATGGATAAACCAGCTATCAAAAGTTGCAAGCCCCTCATCGCTGAAGATGATTATAGCATAAGCTTTTTAAACGGGATGTTCTAAAAAAATTAATCATATGATCAAAAGGTATTCTTCAGCGTTGTAAAAACAACAACAAAATAATATAGGAAGAAGGGACTAAATTAACTTTGCAATCAGTTGTACTGTATCCTTTTCAATCGTAGACATCGTGACGGATGAAAACTTGGAACAATATCTTATATAATCTAGTTGGTAATAGAAAGCTATCCGTAACTTTTCAGGATTAAAATACCATAGATGACCCTATTAATTATTATGAAACTACCTCATTGCTTTACATTTTTCGTTTGTATCCGTTGTGTAAACAGTTAATCCTCGGTTACATTGATAGACCATCGACACAAACTTTCTTACCGTCAGATTTATAGAAATCGAATACAATGTGCACCCATTTGCAAAAATTTCTAGCCCCTCGTGAACCGATTCCTACTTACAAGTCCCTCTCCCGTGATATACATTAAGTTAACTGGAAACAAATAATGGGTACACCAGCTAGCAAAAGCTGCAAACCCATCATCGCAGAAGATGATTGTAGCATAACAGCCGATTATTACTTACAAGTCCCTTGCATATCTTACCATTGGGAACCAAATTGTTCTTACCATCGAATACACCGGAAACAAATAACAGGTATACCAACTAGCAAAAGCTGCAAACCCCTCATTACCGAAAATGATTATGGGCTAACAGTCGACTGTTGCTTAAAAGTCCCCTATATGTATCATAACTGGTATCGCCTATTTTTGGTTTCAATGTACCTTACTATGAAGTTGTCAACCCCTTTGAAATTTTCAAACTGGTGTATCTCATGAAGGAATTTTTGTACCCAAAAATGGATGACATATACTTTGATCAGCTCATCAATGGCTATCGATTGCCGTCGAGAAAAAAATTCTACCTGTCTTAGTTCAAAAGTTGACTTTTTTGCCGTAGGCCAACTTTCTAACGTCACGACTTAGAAAGGAGCAAAGGATAAGCTCTAGTTTCTTTAGCAACGAGAGAACTTTTAAAGTTTAAGAGGCACATCTGATACCGTTACTCTACCACAAACCAAAGTGCAAAAAAAAAAATTTATAAACTCTTCTGAAATCGTCGCAGACATGGACAGAAACAATAGATGGCAGCACTTTCGGACCCGTGGGAAAAAGCCACTTTTTTGTCTCTGTAGATTTTTCTATTTATCACTCAAAGAAGATATGTTGGCTGTGGGGCCGGGTAACTGCCGCATATATTTAACACTTATAGATTTTAGTCCATCTTCAATTTGAAACTGGTGCCTGCCTGCTTGCGTGCTAGAACGGAGCTTTCCACTGGAAAGCAGAAACATCTTTTGATGAAACGAAAGGTTCGCTACACAACTTCAGATAGTCCTCTCTGACATAGGCTATACAACTCCACTTCACTTCGCAAACCGTAGGCTCTGGCTCGAGGACAAGCAAAAACCATCCTTATTGGCCCCAGGCAAGAGTTCTACGGAGCTTTCCAAAATGTAATGTCATATTCATCAATCCGGCCTAAGGTCCACACTTTCCGTAAAAACCGCACAGGTTAGACCCTTCTCAGTTACCAGGAATAAAATGAAATCGGAGTCATAGGAAAAAAAAAAAAAAAAAAAAAAAAAAAACGAGGACAAAACCAAAGTGTTGCTCTCGCAACACAATTAAGAATAATCAGAATAAACAAAACCAAAAATAAAGTGGATCCAGACTAATTTCGTCAACTGCGCATTTCTTTTAAGAAGAAAATTCATTTTGGAAGCATTCCCCGTGTTCTTGTTGTTTTCCGGACGCGGATTCCGCGTGGAGTCGCTCCCTCTACTCTCGCCGTTCCCTTCAATTCCCCGAGGAGTCCTCGGGGAACGGCGAGAATACGCCTGAGGAGTCCCCGCGTTTTTTTTTGTCCCGGGGACTCACTCCCCGTATTCTCGCGAGTCCCCACGGACGGGGAATGCTCTGATTATCATCACCATCATTAAAAAGGACTCCCTTTCAGATTCGGAGAGGAATACATTTTTGCTGGTGTTGGTGCAATGTAAAATTAATTAAAAATCATCAGAATAAACAAAACCAAAATTGGCTCCAGACTAATTTCGTCAACGCCATATTTATTTTTCGAACAAAATCCATGTTGGAAGCTAGTATGTAACCGCTGAGTCTGCCGCTAGATGGCGTATTATCTGCAAATATACACAGAATGTTGGCGCTAAAAGAGAATAAATACTCTTGATGACTGACTCTCCTTGCCGATGCAAAATCGCCGTGTACCTAGCGGAGCCGGAAGCGTCACCACACCTGTCCCCAGCGATCGCCTTGATTGACTTACACATGATTTGTGTTTGAGTCGTTTAGTGAGTGAGACGTTTACTCGCCCTTCCTGAGGATCACGTGCTTGTTTTGGACTTAGTCATATAGAGTATGGGGGATCCCAAAACGTAAGTGGAGGAATACCTATGACATCGCAAAAGTTGTCCGTCTGTGCGCACTATAACTCTCGAAGGGAATGAGATATTTTGATGACACTTGGTGTGAGGACTCTTTGGGTCAAGAGTAAGGTCGAGTTCGTAGATGGGCTCTGTAGCTCTACATTTAGGGGTGGGGGTTTAAATTAAGGGGCAAATGAAATATTTTTAAACATATGATGTGATAGTCGATTATGGGGTAAGAAGACATGCTGAATACGGTGGTGAAAACCATTTTGTCATCGGACAAGTAGTCCGCCTGGAATCCGGCCAAAACCAGAAAGTCCTTTAAAAGTAAAAGTTTTACTTGAAGTTGATTCGATGTTCGATTTAGGGGTAGAAAGGCATGCTGAAGACGATGGTGAAAAATCATTTTCTCGCAGGGCAAGATGTTCGCCAGGAGTTCGGCCAAAACCGGAAAGTTTGTTAAAAGTATAAGTTTTATCTGAAGTTGATTAGATGTTCGATTTAGGGATAAGAAGACATGCTGTACACTTATTTGAAAAGTATTTTTCTACCCGGACAACTTGTTCACCCGGAATCAGGCCGAAACCAGAAAATTTGTTAAAATCAAAAGTTTTATCTGAAGTTTTAGATGACATATTTAGAGGTAAGAAGACACGCTGAATCTGGATATGACAATCTTTTTTTTTTTACCGGGACATATAGCTTGTTCGGAATCCGGTTGAAATTGGATTTTTTACTTGACGTTGATTAGATGTTCTTATACGGATAAGGAGATACGCTGAATTCGCTTCTGAACTTTCTTTTTTTTCTGGACAAGTATGGTAGTTCGTTCGCAATTGTCTGGATCAAGTATTAGATTTTTGGGATCCCATCGAAACTTTTGGTCTTTTTCTTCCGGATTCCAGACAGCCGCAGATCTGAAGGTGAAGCCAGGCCAAAAACGTCTGGAAGTCTGGGGTGTTCGACACCCCAGATTCCGGATGTCTGGAAAGGTACCATAGAAGCAGTCCATTCGAGAAAAAGAACAAAAGCTGCGTTCGTTGCACTCCGGGCTGTCCCTGGGGTTTAGTCACCAGTGTCCGGTTCTTCCCTTAAAACGCGTTCTTTTGGTTCACCTGTGAGTTACGAAAACCGGCTAACTCCTCGCTGCAGCAGGGCTCACGAGCAGGTTCTGGTTAGTCCGCACCGGTGAGATAAGACCGGACACTGGTTAGTTCAAAAACGGGTTATAAGACTGGTGAGACGTCACCGGTGGATGCAAAAACGGCTTATAAGAACAAGAGCTACGAGCTCATATGGCACTTGTACGAGTAGGCTGTACAAGAAAGTAGATGAGAACGTCACAAAATACACCCGCCATCCAAAAATGCGGTTCGGAAATAGAAATAGGATATTTAGTTTCACTCATTTCTGAGCAGTTCCGGCATCTCTCGACTGTCTGTAGCAAATGCACATGACTGTTCAAACTTCCATCCCAATAAATCCATTTGTTTGATTCCTAGACGTGCTACACGATTTCCGGTACTCACTCTATCTCCACCTACCGTGGCCGAATCTGGTTCGGAATAAAAAAAAATCGACCACCTGAAGCATCTTTTTTATACCATCTATCAAGTTTCACTCAAATCTGAGCATTTTTGAAAAGTTCCGGTACCCCCCCCCCCTCCTACCAACGTTGTCGGAGCCGGTTCGGGCCCAATCTCTTAATTCCCTGTTCCTGTCCATGAAGTTTTACTGAAATTGGAGCAAAGCCTACCTGCAAGTTTCCAGTACCCCCCCCTACCTTGGCCGAATCCGGTCCTGACGCCAAATAACAAATCTAGGCCGCATAAACTCGGCACTGTCGAATTTGCATCTCATTCGGTCCATCCGTTTGGTTTTTGTGCATGTCAAAAGTCCCCCCACCCCAATTCCCCTAATCGTGGTCGCATATGGTTCGAACGCATGTTTTACATGTCGAGGCCATCGATTCGTATCACCCGTGAAGTTTCACTCGAATCAGACCACTCGTTCGCAATTTATAGAAGTCAATTTCAATATTTCTCTTCTCTTGCTCACCAAAAAATGCTCGGATCTAGGAACGGAAGTTTCGGGGGGTATGTTGTGTCAGGTTCTTAAGTCAAGATAATTCGGGTCGCTAATATGCCTGCAAAGTTTCGTTGTCGTTTTACATCTGGAACTATTCTAACTCACGACTACCGGAATTCCAGGAAACCCCCTCCAACTCCCCCCACGATGCCCCAAAACCATCTGGCTCCGTCAATTTCATCTAGGCCTCATGCTTGTGCCATCTATTAAGTTTCGTCCCAATCCCTCTGCTTTTAGAGTTTCTTGAGTTCCCCCCCCCATCCCCACAGGTATCGGACCCGACCCGGACGTGACACTGAACGTCCGAGGCGATAGCTCACCACACAAGTTTCATTCAAATCCGATCACCCGTTCAAAAGTTATGCACGCCACTAGATTCCGGACTCCCCATCCACCCACTCCCCCCACGATGGTCGGGTCGGGGAAACGGCTGCTCTCAAGTCAATCTGTTCGGATCCCTGACATACCTGCCAAGTTTCATCGCCCTAGGACATAAGGAAGTATGCCGAACTCGCGGGATCGCTAGAAATCCGGACCCCCACCCCAACTCCCCCACAGTGCCCTGATCCGGTCTGGTTATGTCAACGACGTGTCTAGGACTTGTGCTTGTTTTTCCCACCAAGTTTCATCCCGGTCCCTCCACTCTAAGTGTTTCTCAAAATTTCCGGTTCCCTCCTCCAACTCCCCCCAGTGTCATCGGATCCGGCCCGGATTTAAAGTGAGATGTCTGAGACACGAGGTCATCCTAAATATCAACTTTCATCAAGATCCGATCACCCGTTCGCAAGCTAAAAATATCTCAAATTTTGGCTTCACCCTCCCTCCACCCCCCCCCCCCCCCCAGATGGTCGAATCGGGGAATTGACGATTTCCTATTTAATCTGGTCGGGTCCCAGACATGCCTGTCAATTTCCATCGTCCCAGCACATCAGGCAGCATGGAACTCGCGGGATCACTACAAATTCGGACTTCTCCCCCCCCCCCCCCCCCCCCCCCCCAACTCCCCCAAAGTGAGCAGATCCGTTCCGGTTATATCAGTCACGTATCTAGGACTTTTACTTGTACTTTCCACCAAGTTTCATCCGGATCCCTCCATTCTAAGTGTTTTCCAAGATTTCCGGTTTCCCCCTCCAACTCCCCCCAATGTCACCGGATCCGGTCTGGATTTAAAATGGAGGGTCTGAGACACGAAGTCCTTCCTTATATCAAGTTTCATTAAGATCCGATCACCCGTTCGTAAGCTAATAATATCTCATTTTTCCTATTTTTTCCGGATTCCCCCTCCCTCCACTCCCCTCCAGATGGTCGGATCGGGGAAGCGACCATTTCTAATTTAATCTGGTCCAGTTTCTGATATGCCTGCCAAGTTTCATCGTCCTAGCTTATCTGGAAGTGCCCGAACTAGCAAAACCGGGACCGACAGACCGACTGACGGACAGAAATTACAATCGCTATATGGCACTTGAGTAAGCTCAAGTGCCATAAAAACCGGAGACCACCGTTGAGAACTCCCGTGACAAAGAACGCAGCTAAATTTGAAAATGTCGCAAGAAAAGGGAAAGTGATTGACATTAATGACTGCGATGCAAGAGATATTTGAAATGCGAAGGGGACATCTATGAAATGTTGAAGAATAGCAAAAACAGCTATCACCATTATCATGAAAATCTGGAAGGTTTGGCTTGACTGTGCGGAAGCCCCGGACGTCTGGTGAAGGTGAAGCCTGGTTTTTACAGTTAACCTATACCCCCCCCCCCCCCCAGGTATTGATGGGGATGAGGGTTTTCGGGTTCTTTCTAAAAATGTGTTTCCGTGGCTTTATGGTCCTTAAAGTTGAACAGAAAAAAGCCAAGATATGAATACCTAGTTACCCGTCACTTATTCACTTAAGAGGCTTGAAGACCCGACGAAAAATGCGCTACTTCGTTGCTCCGCGATTTCCCTGTCGGATTTGTGGTACCTCAGTGCCTTGTACCTGTGTTGTCGGCTTGAAGAAAACGATTTACTCAGTGAGCTACCTTCCGCGAGATGATCACTGGCAACTGAAAATCCCGATGAAAAATTTATCTCAAAATAGTACTATGAATTACTACGAACAAGCAGCATGCAGTACTAACGATACTACTACATGCTTCTACTTCAAGGCTACCATGTTACTGCATACTACTATATGATACTATTAGCAAGACTAGATGCTACCTTGGCAAGACAGGATGCTACTGGATACTACTGCATAAGATTAGACAAGTCTGAGGCACATTAAATGATAGTATTGTTTGCTATTACATAGTACTACATGCAGCGTTTTCGTTCTACTACCATACTACTACGCAGGCTACAAATTTTTCAATAAGCCGCGTTTGCGTTGAGATTCGAATTTTCGCTTCATAGTAGAATTTTGCGTCCTGAGGATGTCCGTAGATATTCTGAACGTCGGATTGTAGCAAAAAGTGGAATTAAAAAAAAAAAAACTGAACACAATCCCAACAATGCAGCAAATTCAGTTTAATGATACAAAAATAAGTTGGCTTTTAGTTGAACTTTAAGTGCAGTGCCGTGGCCTGGAATATAATAGTCTTATTTTTATACCCCAATCGTGGACACGCCAAATAGGCGAAGTACTCGTCAAATAACATTAACATATACATCAATAATAAATCATGTCAACCACCTCCCAAAAACAACGATCCGTGCAAATACGTACACGTATGTAAAGACTTTTTAGCTGGGAAGTGTTCCGACGAAACTTGCACACTCCCACACAGACAAATCTGTCGAAAATTCACCAGTGGCCTTTGCTTCGGACTCTGTGAGCTTTTGCACGCATCAAAGTCTAACCAAAAGTACATTAAGCGTGCAAATCAGGCAAAAAACGGACCTATGACGACAAACCGACAGCCGGCTCGAAAATCAAGTGTTCCAACGAAAACACTGAAGAGAATTTTGCCTCTAATGCACATGATGATTCCCAAGCCTCCACGTGCTCTGGACACCTATCCCCGATACTACTTCCGCCCAGAAGCCACAACTCATTACAGTCGAGACAAGCAGAACGGACGGTCAACACGACAACCGTACCGATGTTCGAAAGTACCTCAGTACCCGTGGTACAACCGAACTGCAATTGTCCAGGACAACCGACCCCCTCCAGTACCCCAGTTCCACCCTCAGGCACAGAATTACAACCTACCGATCCTTTGTCGTCCCCCTCCGCTGCCAGTGATCAGCGGCCTGAATCCCTATGCTATATCGACCCAAAACCGGTACCACCCCCTCCAAGAGTTGTTCCAGTGAAAGCACCTTTCCAGTATTCATTCCCCAAAGTGCTGTTATCGAACGTCCAATCTCTTTCAAATAAACTCGAGGAGTTTGAGCTTTGTTTGATTAACAACTCGATAGACATAGCGTGCCTCACAGAGACTTGGTCATCCACAACAGAAGTGACGAACTTTGACGGCTACGACGTGAACTTGCTCCCGAGGATGAATAAGGATGGTTACCCAGTATCCCACGGTGGAGGAGTAGGGATCGTGTGCCGATCGACGATTCCCAACCGTTTACTGGAAACCGGGGTCCCCCGAAACCATGATTTCGAGGTATTATGGTTGTGGACCAGGCCAAGAAACCTTCCAAAAGAAGTTTCATCGATAGTCTTTGGAGTGGTTTACTACCCCCCGAGGGGTCCCCACAGAAAAGAACTCATTACCTATCTCCAACAGTGCACGGACTCTATTCGATCCCGCTATCCTTGCGCAGCAATAAACATTGTTGGTGATTTCAATGACATTCGACAAAGCTGGCTTTCTGACTCTCTCTCATTGTCCCAAGTCGTTAAAGTGAACACCCGTAAAAACAAAGTGCTCGATTTGATTTTTACGAGCTGCGGGGATTTTTATTCGCAACCCACCAGTCTGGCAGCGATTGGACTCAGTGACCATCTCACCATTGTTTGGGAGCCTAACTCCTGGAAGCCTAAACGTAATGACAGAAAGGTAACCTACAGACCACTGACAGACGAAGGAATCAATTCTTTCAAAGAATGGCTTAGAGTGAAAAACTGGAGCCATATTCTGGCTAGCAATGATGCTAACCACATGATGGAATCGGTTACCTCCAAAATATTTGAGAAATACCAAGAATTTTTCCCAGAAAAAACTTCCGTTTTTAAACCGAACGGTAAGCCATGGATTTCGGAAGAAGTGAAATGCCTAATAGTGGAACGTGATAAACTGTACAAATCCGGTTTGCGTCAAGACGCCAATAGGCTTCGAAATTTAATTGTAAATAAAATAAAAAAGTCCCGTAGGTTATTTGGAGTTCAGAGTGTTTTAAAAATAAAGAAAACCGAGCCCCGAAAATTCCACGAAAAAGTGCAGCAAATGATGGGACGTGTAAGGAAGCCTACGAGTATCTGTGATTCCGAAGGAAACCCCATTACTGCCAGCCAGATAAACAAACACTTCGTGTCCATATGCCGTGCCCACGAGCCACTGAGTTCGCTTCCTGAAATCGGGGCGCAAAGTGAAATTCCAGAAATTGAGCCAGACTCAGTCCGTCAAAGGCTAAGTGCATTAAACCCAAACAAAAGTAATTATCCTGGTGAAATTCCTGTTAAACTAATAATTGAATGTTCAAATGAACTGAGTTTTGTCCTAGCTGCAGTTTTTAACCAATGTTTTATCGACGGGGTGTTCCCAGATAGTTTTAAGAGAGCTTATATAACGCCTATACCAAAATGTACAAATGCCAAATCAGTACCTGACCTACGACCAATATCTTCAACTCCAGCTCTATCGAAAGTGTTTGAGAGTTTTATTTATGAAAATCTTTACGCGGATGTTGAAGAAAATTTAGACCCTAGACAGTATGGTTTTAGACCTGGTTGCAGCACCACCCATTATCTAGTCAAATTAATTGATGATATCCTTAAGCACCTAGAAATTGAGAACACGTATGCTGAGATCTTACTGAGTGACATAATTAAAGCATTCGATAGTTTGGATCATCAGGTTATTATTAGTGAATCGACCGCAATGGGAGCTCGAAAATTCGTGGTTAGATTACTAGCTAGTTTTTTAACAGGTCGAACGCAATGCGTTAAGTTGACTAACGGGGACGTTTCGGAATTCATGAGTATTTTTTGCGGAACGCCCCAGGGTACCAAGCTGGGTCCTTTGTGCTTTTTAATTGTTTTTAACAAAGTTTTGACTACTTTTTATCACCGTTTTAAATTTGCTGACGATCTTTCAACCATTTCGCTCCGTTCACTTTCTCCTTCGGATGACGAATCACCCCTTTCAACAGTTTTTGACATATTGCAGCGAGACCTATCCGAAGTTAAACTTTCAGTAAGCCGTACAAAGAGTGTTGTACTCAGAGTGTCTTTTTTAAAACGGGACCTTCCTGAGGTTGAGGATATAGGTCTCGAGTCCAAAACAACAGTTAAACTCCTCGGTGTGTTAATTGATGATGACCTTAAGTGGAGTTCTCACGTACAGCATATTACTCGAAAAGCAGCACCTCTCCTCAAGTCGTTCGCGGCTCTCAGACGTTTTGCAATTCCGTCGCGAGATTTACGCAGTATTTACTGCACGTACATCCGACCTTGCCTGGAGTATGCCTGTCCGGCTTGGCACCCTGGACTCAACAACGCACAGACCGATAGACTAGAAGCCATCCAAAAAAGGGCTGTTAAGATTATGCTCGGCCCGGGCTATCTCTCTTATGAGGATGGCCTGGTCAAGCTTGAACTGCCAACCCTTGACGAACGAAGGCACCAATTGACAATAGCGTTCGGGAGCAAGTGTCTGGCATCACATGCTCATCGTGCAATTCTACCTGATTTTGATACTGCAGCAAATAGCAGGCCTAATACGCGACAGAGACAGAGGGACGCTGATTCCCAGAGACTAGAAAGACCACCCATAAACTCGACAGATCGTTACCTGAAATCTTTTGTACCCTATTTTACCCAATATTTTAATTCTAGTTAATTCAAATTATATTTTCAAGTTGTGTACGTGTAGATGAAGTTAAGTCAAATTATATTTTCAAGTTGAACGTGTATGAAATGTCTACTTATGTAATTGTGATATGTTATTTGTGTGAATGACGATCCAGTGCTAGCGTGTATAATACAAGCTATTAAGGAAATAAAGTACATTATTAACTACGTAGGAAATCTTACGTTCGACCTCGATAAGGATCATTGCTTTGAGAATTCGGTGCTTCCGGAATTTTCGGGGCGGCTTTTTGGGATCCCAAAACGTAAGTGGAGGGATACCTATGACATCGCAAAATGTCCGTCTGTCTGTGAGCACGATACCTCTCGAAGGGAATGACATATTTTGATGAAACTTTGTGTGAGGATTCATTTGATCAAGGGTAAGGTCAAGTTCGTAGATGGGCTATGTAGCTCTGTATTTAGGGGTTGGGGTTCAAATTAAGGGACAAACAAAATATTTTTAAAGAGCTAATGTGACAGTCGATTATGGGGTAAGAAAGCATGCTGAGCACGATAATGAAAACCGTTTTCTCGCCGGACAAGTAGTTCGTCTGGAATACGGCAAAAACCGGAAAAATGGTTAAAAGTAAAGGATTTATTTGAAGTTGATTAAGTGGTCGATTTAGAGGTAAGAACACATTCTGAACACGGTGGTGAAAACCATTTTCTCGCCGAACAAGTAGTTCGTCAGGAATCCGGTGAAAACCGGAAAGTTGGTTAAAAGCAAAAGTTTCGTTTGAAGTTGATGAAATGTTCGGTTGAGGGGTAAAAAGACATGCTGAACACGATGGTGAAAACCGTTTCCTCACCAGACAACTAGCTCGCCCGAAACGCGGAAAATTTGTTAAAAGCAAAAGTTCGATTAGATGACAGATTAAGGGGTAAGAAGACAGGGTGAGTCTGTATATGACAATCATTATTTACCCGGACATATAATTAGTCCGGAATCCGGTTGTAACCGGAACTTTTTGTTAAGTCAAACTTTTATTCAAAGTTGATTAGATGTTCTTTATAGGGATAAGGGTATACGCTGGATTTGTTTCTGAATTTTCTTTTTTTGCTGGACTTTCGGGCGAAACCGGAAACTTGGCAGAAGTAAAGCAGGAAGTCTCGGTCAATATCGTCAAAATAGATATGGCCCATAGAGGTATACCTGAACTTGGTTTTCCCTGATCATTAGCCTAGCAAAGACTGGATCTGGCGAAGACAGATCCAGTCTTTCTATTCCCATCTATTCCCCCCTCCCCTCCCGTCTTCCGTGCGTCGGTCCGAGAGGAATACTGGCAATAAGTTTTCCCCACATCCCGCTAATTCTTCTACCCAATTTTTACGTAGTTTCATTCCATCATTTATTTCTGGTACTTTCTTGTAAGTGTATCAGTTAAATTGTTTCTTGTGTGTCTGCGTATTTTGTAAATTTGTATTCCTTTTCTAGCTTTTAACTATTCGGATTAAACTTGATTGATTGATTGAAAAAGACAAGACCCGACTGTCTGAATCAAATAGTAGATTTTTGGGATCCCATCGGCACCTTTGGTCTTGTTCTTCTATAACTGTTGCTTTGGCCGCTATAGACGGAGGAGGTCTACGGTCTAAGCGGCCATTATTTTTGTATCGGCTTACTTTTTTTTTGTTCAATTCTGTCTGACAAAACTCCTTGAGCCCACGCTGACTGGGTGACATCTACTCCAACAATCGATAAAAAGGGATGCGCCAGCTGTGATGCTTCGGAAGCGATATTTCGGCCCTTCTTGCCAAGGGTCATCGTCAGGCTGTACTGGGACAACATTCCTCCCAAACATCCTCAACATTCCTCAAAAAAAAACCACACGAGTAGACCTAGTGCCGATAACATGAACAGTTTCTATTCGTCTTTTCGCACATAATGTGTCAAAACGTCCCAAATTCCCAACGGACTGTCGAAATATAGCCAACAGAATGAGCACCATTCGTCTATTGTCGTTTGATTTACTTTGCGAAAAGAAAATGTTTGTCGACAAGGACGTCATTGTTAGTGGAGAAAACGAATGTAGACGAATTCAAATCAAATTCAAATCATTTAATGTAAACCAGATACAGTCTCTCATAGGCATAGCCCAAATATGGTATCTTTTAGTCAAACAGTTAATACAAGAAAGATTTGTCAACGAGAAAAACAAAAAGAATACGATAAAACGCACAAGTTACGAATTGTTAAAAGTACGAACAAAACTCGGCACAAAGCTTCGAGAATAACGCTGTGACCTGGAGTAAACCGGTGTCAGTTTTGGAACTTTCGCAGCCGCCTCTCTGGGGAGTCGGGATCTGAGGGGGACAAAGGGAGGCGGGAGGAAGTTCTTGTAGATGGGGTGGAGGAGGAGGGTTGAGCCCACGAGGGTTGAGACGGATACCTTTTCGCTGAATCGAACGCGGCCTAGGTTTGTGTATCTTGTTATTCCTTTTTCTCTACTCGGGCTTCAGTGCTACTTTGATCCATTCACTATTCTATGGGATAACAAGAACGTTTCACAGTTTATTTAATTAAAATCGGAACTACAGCCCAAAAATATATGTAAAAATCACTAAAAATGTGTGTTAGTTAATTTTTATTGGCATTTTCCTATGCTATTTTTCGCAATGAAGAAAAAAGCAATGACGAAAAATAAAGTGAATTTGAATTTAAAAAAAAAAAAAAAAAGGATCATAGCTGAGACAACTATCATAATGACGCTCATAAGGGTTCAAGGAAATAACAGGCGTGTTTCCGCGACCAACTATAGCTGCGTTGGTCGTCCGGTGAGGAGCTCACCGGTTCTTCTTATAACGCGTTTTTGCGTTTACCGGTGACTTGCTCCCCGATTTTATAACCAGTTTTCGAGCCAACCAGAGCGTGTTCCACCTTTCTTACAATAGTAACTATTAGTTACTCTTTTCCTTCCAGCCTCGTGAAAAGTTACTACGCTGAAAGTTCCAGTCTTCTCGAAAATAGTAACCAATATCAAGAACTAATAGTAACTATTTGCTTACAACGCTCGGAAGCGTAGTTACTAGCGTAGTAACTCTGTAACGTGATTGGCCCGATGAGCCCGCGGCACGATATTTTGACGAAAACAGAAAAATCTGTTCCAGCCTTGACGCCAAGAAGCCCCGATTCGTAACTTCATGCGTAGTAACTACGGTAAGCAGGATGGAACACGCTCTAAGTCTTATCTGCAAATCTCTGTATTGAATATTTCCGAACTTCAGACAGTATAAGACGGTAGCTTCACTGTCATAACTTTGTTAACAGATAACTGATAACAGATGTCAGTGTCATGTGTCATGTCTGTTATGACCCTTTTAAAGGTTATCGTTTTGCGAAAAATAACACTTCAACGGGTCACAAGAAAACTTTTGTCTCAACACATAACACTTGAAAGTTTCATAACGTTTAACAGAAGGCTG
Organism: Branchinecta lynchi; assembly: GCA_023053575.1. NCBI lineage: Eukaryota > Metazoa > Arthropoda > Branchiopoda > Anostraca > Branchinectidae > Branchinecta > Branchinecta lynchi. The sequence goes on from JAKZAP010000015.1 coordinate 21,319,797, forward strand.
CGCTAACACGTGTTATCAGTTATCAACTTCTGACAGCGCTTAGCTGTGAAAGATCGGGACCTGACCCCATTTGATACGAGGGGACGCTCACTGGTGCCACTGGATGTACACGTTCTGTGCCTCTAACCAAGAACAAATAATCAGATAGAACCTCCGTCTCCCTATCTCTGTAATACGACCATGTGGGGTCGAAGAAATCCCTGTACCCTGCCCGATCCAAACAAGCGGAGGGTAGGAGCTACGTGGAACATCACAATTCGTTACCTCTACAAACAGCTATATCGCTGTGAAGCCCCGAAGAAGAAATTTCCAAAGTAAAAGCCGATTGGTTGTCTGGAGGCGCTGCAGAGCGGGTCAGCGCGCCTCCTGCACTAATTCCTCTCAAATACGCAAAGGTTAAGAGGGAAGTAGCCGGGCGGTAACTCAGAGCTCAGGAAATACCTCTAGCTCAGCTCAGTTTAACCGTTTTCCCACTTCTCTGTCAGCAAAAGGTCTTTCCGTTAGTGCTGGTAAATGCCAGTTCCGGGCTGTAAATAGTACCGTGGAAGTAAATGAATGTCTTGATTGTGGTAATGGGATTATTTTTTTTAGTAGTGAGTGCCAGTGAGGTGCTTAGGGATCCCATATCCATCGTCAGCTAAGGTTTCTCAGTTTATAATTGTCAATCATATACAAGAGAGAACTCGCAAGGCATTTGGCCTCTTAATTCGTTTTCGTGGGCGATACAGGAAAGACATCCTCGGGTCATCCGTCGCATTACCGCATGTTCTTTTTGCTGCAACAAGCATAGAAAATTTTCAAATTTGCGACATGTCTGCTATTAAAATATCATATTTCAAATTTTCCAAATTTCTCCTAGGGTTACCCATTTCTTTCAGTAGTTCGCAGTTGCATTCTAATTTAAAGTAAGAGACCCAGTTTCAATTTTGAAGAAAAAGATGACCAACTTTTATAAAAAAAAAAGCTTCGGTAGCCCTCCAAACCCACAACCTGTAACATGAGGGTGCACAAGAATAGGCAAATTGGCATCCCCTCGTATTCTTAGGCCAGCAGTTAAACATAGAACAATCTAAGAAAATAATGACAGAAAATACAAACAATCAGACGAAATAATGAATATAATAAGAGGGAAGTAAAACAGCACGGAAGGTAGGCTCCAACAATAAGATACCATATATTCTTGACACTACGCATACATTCACTTGAGTACGAAGTTAAGGTTTCACCTGCTAACTGCTAAAGTTTTACCCTGGAAACGCATAGAATTATCACGGGAATGTACAGCTTTTGATTTCTAAGGTAATACTAGTTGTATTTTTGCAGATACAATGGTATCTCATACCACGGTAACTGGATCTGCATTTTTTGTTTTTGCAGTAATCGTGGTATCTGATACTACGGTTGCTTAGCAAAAACGACAATTGCCGAAATTGCTCTTTTTCGAAGGTATCTCCCAAAAGAAAAACTGATATCCAAGTGCCAAACTTCTTTCGCAAATTTGACAAAATCCTCGGCTCTATTGTTGGTGACGATAAAAGTGAGAGGACTTTTTCAAATACCACAGTCGGACCATGGTATCTGAATTTCAGATACCACGATGACTGACCAGATACCACAATAACTGTAAAAAAAAAACGTTTAACCCTGCTATCAGATACAACGGTAACTGCGAAAACGACTTTAGATCGTAGTATCAGATACCACGATATATGCAAAAACACAACTAATGTAAAACTACGAGCTAGGAAGATGGATAGCAGTTTTTTTTCTAAAATAATGAACTGAAATATTGTATTAAAAAGAAACGTAGGAGAGAACTTATAACTGCGAGCCGTTTTGAAGGATGCTCGATGCTAAAAGGATCATTGGCTGATTGAGAAAATCTGTTTTTTTTTTTTTTTTTTCGCAGGCAAACATGGTCAATATGAAATACTTATTTTGTTCAATTCTACTTCACATTCTGCTGACCCCCGCAGTGGTAAGCTGCCCAATTAGGGAGAAGCTTGCGTGACTTGCTAATGCCGAAGTCTTCAACACACGTTACTACTGACTAAGGAAGACCTTTACACCTGCTACAGAGATAGTTCGTCCCTTACTGAAAAGGGTCCTCATCAGGCTGTAGCTCGAACAAATGACCCTGTAATAATTATTTGATTTTTTTTTTTTTTTTTTTTCTGTCTAGACTCTAGAGGACGAGGACCCTTGCAAGGAAGGGCCAAAATGTCGCTTGAAGCAAATCTTAGCTGAATTTCCGTTTAGCACCATTTTATTTATGATTCGTAATCGTTTTTAGGGAAAACTTAAAGCAAACATCGCACTATTTACTTTTTATGTTCCAATACTCAAAACTATCTGAATACTGTAAAACTAGGCTCTGCGTTTAACAATCTATCCACGTCTATGGCTGCTTTAAGTCTTTTCCCAGGCCCATTGACTTCTAGCAAAAACTTGGCAAAATTTCCATAACCGGTATTACGCATCAGTTGCAGGACATGCGTAACGTCTTAGCTGGAAAGACGAAGAAGAGACAGGTGACTCTACAACCAAAATGCAGAAGAATCTCTACCCTTTCGGCGACCCAATCGAACAGCAAAAACAGCAGCCGTGTCCAGAATGAAATCAAAACACCCGCTTTAACTCCAACCAATTTTCAGAGAAGAAGTAGGAAAAATCTTCAACTGTTTTTCCACAAGTTCATTTTCCAGCTTAAGCGGCTTGAGCCTGAAGAGGACCCTTGCCAAGAAGGGCCGAAATATAGCTCTAATAAAATGTAGCTGATTTATCCGTTCTGCACCGTCAAATATGGATACCATAGTATCTGATACATAGGTCTAAAGTCGTTTGCAGTTATCGTGGTATCTGGCCAGTTATCGTGGTATCTGATATTCAGATAACACGGTCCGACCGTGGTAACTGACCGTGGTATCTGAAAAAGGCATCTCACTTTCATCAATTTTTGTCAAATTGATGGGAAAGAAGTTTGGCTCTTAGTGATGTGACTGAATATCAGTTTTTCTTTTGGGACGACTTCGAAGAGCGCAATTTCGGCAATTAGCGTTTTTGCAGAGCAACCGTATATCAGATACCACGGTAAACCGATACCATGGTATCAGCAAAAACGCAACTATTGTGGTTCATTTTGGAAGACATCGCAGTAATCGCAGGACATCAGATCTACCTTCAGTTTTGGATTCTTTCGTTTTGCGTAATTTTCTCATTTTTCAAACACGGTGCGATCAGTTTTCAAACATTTGCGATCAGCCGCCGTGTGAGAGAGTGGAAGGCTGGACAGAGTCGATAAACGGTAACATAAAAATCGCCAGTTACGTGAAAATTTCGAAAAATGACATTTCTGACCCATTTCATTGTGAAAAGAACAGAGTTATGCTTGAATGATACCAAATCAACTTTATATACACACAAAGTACAGCGCAATCTACTTGTTATTTTTAGCTGCACGTCACATAGCGGAAAGCGAGAGAAACTATAAAGGGGGGAAGTAGATCGGTGGTATAGAGCAGTTTACCATAAATGTCTGATTTTGGGATAGGTTATGCCAATCCTGGTCTAGTGTTTTGTCAGTCTGACATAGGCAACGCCGGTTAAGGTAAGCTTAGCGCTGGATCCCTGACGAAAAATGTATCTCAAAATAGTAGTATGAAGTTTTACGAAAAAGTAGCATGCAGTACGAATTGATGCTACTACATGCTTCTATGTCGAGGCCAGGGGTGTCGCAAGTGTATTTTCGGTGGGGGGTGCAGAACCAAAATTTTACCGAATCTTTCAAAAATTTTAGCGAATCCTAGAACTAAGAATTCGAGCTTTACATTATGGAACAGACACGATTACGTAGGAAGAGTAACAATAAAAGGCAGCATGAACGACGATAAGCCAACTATTAGGCGGCGTTTTGCGAAACCCGAATGGAGAATAAATTGACGGGCATGATTGCACTAACAGCTACTATCTATTATAGCCAACAGAAATTAAATCGAGCGCCGCAGGCGAAAATTTTCGAAATCAATTTTTTTTTTTTTTTTGTAGGCTAAAATTAAACTGCTTCTCTTACTAATCTGTCATTTACCGTTGACGAAATACCGAGACTCTAAGAAGTTCCAGGAAACGGATGGAGCGACGTTCCGGCAGCAGCAGCAACTGTAGTCTAGTCAATATACTACCGATGATCACATAAAGTGAGCGCCGCAGGCGAAATTTTGTTTTGCCTTTTTCCTGACAAATTTAATTTCCATCCAAATTTTAGCTTTTAATGTTTCGAAATCTCAATCCTAAAACTGGCTTAAAACCCCCCTCAAATGACGCGCCCTTCCACAAAATAGAGAATATTACGAAAAGTGCTGCAGGCGGAATTTTCCAAATATTCATGATTAGATATTCTTTTTGCGATCCAAAATAAAAGTGAGGACTATCGATGATATCACAGATCATCCCTTTTGTTTGCGACCAGTGCTTCACTCGACCTCTTCTGAGTTTCGAGGTTTGTGGTAGCTTCCGAATCCTGGCAATTACAACGAGTAAGTTACCGAATCCCAGTTATTATACCGAATAAGTTTAGACCGATAGCGTGTTCGGGATTCAAATAACTACCGTATCCCTGTTATTATACCGAATTGCTTTGGTATCGAAAGACTACCGAACAATTCATATTCGGTATACTTTCGTCGAAACTGGAACAAAGTCAGGATTCGTGGTTAAATTCCTAATCGTGGAAATTATACTGAATAATTACCGAATCCCAATCTTGATACCGAATAATTTCGAACCAATAGCTTATTCGGGAGTCTGTGTAACTACGGAATCTCCATAAATATACCGAATAGTTCCGGCATCGAAAAATTACCAAATGATTTCAGTAAATTCTCTCACCAAATTCGTGAAAACTACCGAATACTGGCAATTATGCCAAATCCCGATCATTATACCGAAGAGATTTGTACAGATAGCCTATTTAGGATTCTTTAATAAAATTTCGGGGCTAGGGCGAATCTCAAAAAAGTGGGGGGTGCTGCACCCCCCGAACCCCTTACGACGCCCCTGGTCGAGGCTACCGTGTTACTGCATGCTACTATTAGCAAGACTGGAGGCTACTATAGAAAGATAAGATGCTACTGGATACTACTGCTTTAAGACTGGCCCGTCTGAGGCATATTAAATAATAGTATTCTTTACTATTAAATACCAATACGTGACCTTTTTTTTTTTGACCTCGTAGCATGCAGTACGAATCGACTACGCAGGCTACAGATTTTTCATCAGGTCATCACAAACAAATACAATATTGGCAATTTAAGCGGAAAAATAAATACTGGCGATTCAGGCGAAAGCCACAATAATGTTTGTGGTCAGGAGGTCATTTAGGCATACCATATCCAAAATCAGTAATTTTTGGATTGTTATAGGCATGGCACGATGTAAGAGTATGTGACTCTAGTGGAAGTGATACTTCCTGGCAGGTTTGAGGTTGACGTAAGTTTTCTTCATCTCTTCAGAGTTGTCTTTGGGGTTTACGACTTCGGTGAATTTTTCGCCTTTTAACGAAACTACCTTGTTGTCAAGGTAGCGGATGAGTTTTTTCTGCTCCTGAAATAAAAGTTTTTGAAAGAATCAAATAGGCTAAGTGTGTAAAGAAATAAAACAAATCAGTTAATCAAACTGGCAACCAACAAATAGTATACTGTATACTGTGTGTAAGTATACATCAAAGCAAAATAACACTAGGGAGTAGCACTAAGACTTGACAAAATTGACACACACTCTAATGGCAGCGATACTAGCACCACTAGCGATAGAGAACGCCCCTAATACCATTTCCTAAATGGTATGTTCCAATCCATGAAGAATAGTTTTCTTCACATGGTTATCCCTCAGCGTTAAACAAAAAAAAACAACCAGAATATCGGAAGTACGGACTAAATTGACTTTGCAGCCAGTTGAACTTTATCCTTTTCAATCGTAGACATGGTAACTTGTAGAAACTTGGAACATTTTCTTATATAACCTAGTTGGAATTATAAAGCTATCCATAGCTTTTCAGTTCAAATACCATAGATGTCACTCTAATAATTATTGCGAAACATATCGTTGGTTTCACATTATCATTTCTATCCGTTGCGTTAACACTTAATTTTTGGTTACAGTGAAAGACCATCACCATAGACCATTCTAGCATCTTATGAAAATGACAATCCTTTAGCAACCGATTCTTGAACGACGAATGAACCAAACTTTTCTTATCATCAAAAACACCGGAAACAAAGCTAGGAAAAGTCGGAAGCCCCTCATCGCGGAAGCTGATTCTGGTGTAATCACCGATTGTTGGTTACAAGTCCCTGACTTGTCTTACAGCTCGGTTCCGCCTATTCTTTGTTTGAGTGTGTACCCTATCACTAAAATTGTCAACCCTTCAAAGACTTAATTCAAAGTTACAGTGATAGACCGTGGAGACTAATTTTCTTACCCTCAGATTTATAGAAATCAAATAAAATGTGCACCAATTTGCACTAGTTTCTAGCCCCTTCTGAACCCCTTCTAGCAACTGATTCCTTCTAGTCCACCTACAAGTCCATCTCACTGTGATATACATAGTACTAAATTGTTTTCAGTTCAATGACACCAGAAACAAATAATAGGATTAATAGGTACACCAACTAGCAAAAGTTACAGGCCCCTCATCGCCGAAAATGAGTATGGTCTAACAGTCGATGTTTGCTTACAAGTAAAAAAAAAACAACAGAAAATCCTAAGTAGGGACTAAATTGAGTTTGCAGCCAGCTGAATTTTATCCTTTTCAATGGTAGACATCGTGACTCGTGAAAACTTGGAACATTATCTTATATAATCTTGTTCAAATTACAAAGCTATCCGTAACTATTCAGGATCAAAATACCATAGATGCCACTCTGCTAAGTATTTCGAAACTATGTCGCTGTTTCACATTATCATTTGTATCCGTTGCGTTAACACGGTCGGAAACCTCTCACCGCCGAAGATGATTATGATATAAGAGCCGATTGTTACTTAGAAGTCCCTGACATGTCTCACAATTGGGTTCCGCCTATTGTTTGTTTCAGTTTGTACCCTACCACTAAAGTTGTCAACCCCTCAAAGACTTAGTTCCATGTTACAGTGATAGACCAAGGAGACTAGTTTTGTTACCCTCTGACTTATAGAGATGAAACAATGTACACCAAGTTTCTAGCAACTCATGAACCCTTTCTAGCAACCTATTCTTACTTACAGGCCCATCTCCCCGTGATAGACATGGTACCAAATTGTTCTCACAATAAAATACACAAGAAAGAAATAATAGGATTGATAGGTACACCAACTACCAACGTTGCTAACCCCTCATAGCCGAAGATGATTATGGTATAACAATCGATTGTTGCTTACAAGTGCCACGATTGGGATCGGCCTATTTTTGGTTTCAGTGTGTACCTCACTACTGAAGTTGTCAACCCCTCCAAATTTTCGAACTGTTGTATCTCATGAAGGAATTTGTGTATAAAAAAAATACATAACACATACTTTGATCAGCTCATCAAGGTCTATCGAATGCCGTTGACAAACAAATTCTATCTATATTAGTTCAAAAGTTGACCTTTTTGCCGTAGACCAACTTACTAATATCACCACTTAGAAAGGATTATAATTTCTTTAGCAGTGAGAGAACTTTTAAAGTCTGAGAGGCCCATCTGATCTCATTTCTGTTCCTCACTCCCAAGTGTAAGAAGTGGAATGATACACTCAGCTGAAATCACGAACAGAAATGGTAGAAACAATAGATGGCAGCACTTTCGGAGCCGTGGGAAAATGACACTTTTATGATTCTGTAAATTTTTCTGTTTATCACTCAAAGAAGATATATTGGCTGTGAGCCAGGGAACTGCCGCACATATTTCGCACTTATGGATTTTCGTCCATCTTCAGTTTAAAACTGGTCCCTGTCTGCTTGCCTGCTAGAATGGAGCTTTCCACTCGAAAGCAGAAACATGGTTTGATGAAACGAAAGCTTGGCTGCATAACTTCAGATAGTCCTCTCTGACATAGGCTTTAAAGGTCCACTTCACTTCACACACTGTAGGCTCTGGCTCAATTACAAGCAAAAACCATCCTTTTTGGCCTAGGCAAGAGTTCTACGGAGCTTTCCAAAATATAATGTCATATTCATCGATCCGGTCTAAGGTCCAAACTTTCCGTAAAAACTGCACAGGGTAAACCCTTACCACTTTCTAAAAACAAGCTGAAATCGGGGTACTAGAAAAAAACAACAAAAAACAAGAGCTACGAGCTCATATGGCACTTGTTACGAGTAGGCAGTACAAGAAAGTAGATGATTAACGTGACAAAATATACCCGCCATCCAAAAATGCGGTTCGGAAATAGAAGTAGGATATTTTGTTTCACTCACTTCTGAGCAGTTCCGGCATCGTCTCGATTATCAAATGCACATGACTGTTCAAACTTCCAAGTTTCAGCCTAATAAATCCACTCGTTTGATCCCTAGACGTGCTACAATATTTCCGGTACTCCCTCCATCTCCCCCTACCATGGCCGAATCTGGTTCGGACTAAAAAAAAAAATGGATCATCTAAAGTACCTTCTTTTATACCATCTATCAAGCTTCGTCGAATCTGAGCATTTTTGGAAATTCTGGTGCCCCCCCCCCCACCAAAGTTGTCGGATCCGGATCCTGGCCCAAAATATGTCATCTAGGGTATATGCTCTCTCTACGTTCTATTTTTCATTTAAACTGATGCACTCGTCTGACCCCTATGCGAGCCTCAAAGTTTCCGGCAAGCTCCCTCCAATTCCCCCCACTGTGGCCGAACAGGATTTGAAAACATAAACGTCATATCTCTTAATTCCCTCGTCCTGTCGATCAAGTTTTACTGAAATTGGAGCATAGCCTATCTGCAAGTTTCCAGTACCCCCCCCCCCACCCTACCTTGGCCGCATCCGGCCCGGACGCCAAATAACAAACTAGGCCGCATAAACTCGGCACTGTCGTATTTGCATCTCATTCGGTCCATTCGTTTGGTTTTTGTGCATGTCAAAAGCCCCCCCCCCCCCCAATTCCCCCAAACGTGGTCGTATATATTTGTTTTTTGCGATTATTTTATACTTCATTATCTTTTTTACTGCACTTACGCCCTTGGGCAGTGCGTCATAAATTCATTCATATAGTTCGAACGCATCTTTTACATGTCGAGGCCATCGATTCTTATCACCCATTTCTTTGACTTTAGTTGGTCGTATCCTAGTTTAAATAAATAACTCAAGTCGGGTCGCTAATATGCCTGCAAAGTTTCGTTTGTCTTAGTACATCTGGAACTATTCTAACTCCCGACTACCGGTATTCCAGGAAACCCCCTCTACCCCCCTCCCCCCACAGAGACCCCGAAACCATCTGGCTCCGTCAATTTCGGATATAGGCCTAATGCTTGTTCACTCCATTGAATTCCGTCCCAATCCCTCTGCTTTAAGCGTTTCTTGAGTTACCCCCCCCATCCCCCACAGGTATCGGACCCGACCCGGACTTGAAACTGAACATCCGAGGCGATAGCTCATTCCACCAGACAAGTTTCATTTAAATCCGATCACCCGTTCAAAAGTTATGCACGCCACTAGATTCTGGACTCCCCATCCATCCACTCGCCCCACAATGGCCGGATCGGGGAAACGGCTGTTCTCAAGTGAACCTGTTCGGGTCCCTGACATACCTGCCAAGTTTCATCGCCCTAGCACATCAGGAAGAATGCCGAACTCGCGGGATCGCTAGAAATCCGGACCCCCCCCCAACTCCCCCAGAGTGCCGGATCCGGCCCACTTTTATCAATGACGTATCTAGGACTTGTGCTTGTTCTTCCCACCAAGTTTCATCCCGATCCCTCCACTCTAAGCGTTTCTCAAGATTTCCGGTTCCCTCCTCCAACTCCCCCCAGTGTCATCGGATCCGGTCCGGATTTATAGTGGGACGTCTGAGACACAAGGTCATCCTAAATATCAAATTTCATCAGATCCGATCACTCGTTTGCAAGATAAAAATACCTCAAATTTTGGCTTCCCCCTCCCTCCACTCCCCCTGCCAGATGGTCGGATCGGTGAAATGACTATTTCCTATTTAATCTGGTCGGGTCCCTGACATCCCTGCCAATTTTCAGCGTCCCAGCACATCAGGAAGCACCAAACTCGAGGGATCACTAGAAATTCCGACTTCTCCCCCCCCCCCCCCAACTCCCCCAAAATGAGCGGATCCGTTCCGGTTATATCCGTCACGTATCTAGGACTTGTGCTTGTTCTTTCCACCAAGTTTCATCCGGATCTCTCCACTCTAAGTGTTTTCCAAGATTTCCGGTTTCCCCCTCCAACTCCCCCCAATGTCACCGGATCCGGTCTGGATTTAAAATTGAGCGTCTGAGACATGACGTCCTTCCATATATCAAGTTTCATTAAGATCCGATTACCCGTTCGTAAGCTAAAAATATTTAAGTTTTCCTAATCTTTCCGGATTCCCCCTCCGTCCACTCCCATCCAGATGGTCGGATCAGGGAAGCAATTATTTCTTATTTAATCTGGTCCAGTCCCTGATATGCCTGCCAAGTTTCATCGTCCTAGCTTATCTGGAAGTGCCCCCCCTATAAACCTAGCATTTGTAGACTTCAGGATACCTAGAAGTAGCTCACCCTCCCCCCCCCCATTCTGAAAAAGAGTAGCCTACCCCTTATATTAGAAAGCTTCCCACACCTCAAGAGAACATGGCCGAGCCTCTCATCACTCGAATTACAAAAAGGACAAGGATACTGCGCTTCCGGACCACCACTTTTCTTTTTCCAAAAACTTTTTCCACGTACTGGTAGACAGTTTGCTTTTGCCTGGATCCATAAACGAATAAATTTACTGGGATTTTCAACTTTAAATAAAACTCAGTACCAAAATACTTTTTAATTTCCTCATACAGTTTTAGACTAGATGACTTGTGAAGATCCTACCGCCACAACTGAATCTGTTGGTCTTCAATTCTTGATTTTAATGTACCTAGAAATTCACTGGTCTTTACATTGCGGCCTTTCATTGATGCGATATAGAATGTGGCCTTTCTACCTGGACATGTAGTTCCCCCGAATCCGGTCAAAACCAGAAAATTGGTAGAAGCTTAAGTTTTATTCCTAGTTGATTAGATAACCGATTTAAGGGTAAGAAGAGATGCTGAATCCGTGTTTGACAATCATATTTTACCCGGAAATTTAGTTCGACCGGAATCCGGCTGGAGTCGGAAAATTTGTTATAAGTTAAATTTTATTTGAAGTTGATTAGATGTTCATTAATGGGGATAGAAGATACCCTGAGTTCGTTTTTGAGCTTTCTTTTTTCGCCGGACAAGTAGTTCTGGAGTTCGGCCGAAACCAGGACATTGGCAGAAGTGGCAGGAAGTTTTCGTCAAAACAGATATGACTTATAGGGGTAAACACACATGCTGAATCCATATCTGAACTTGGTTTTCTCAGATGACTAGCTATTTGGCCTTAATCTGTTTCTGAATTTTAATTGTAAAAATGTTCAAGGAGTCTGGCGATGACTGGATCTGGCTAAGACAAGACCCAGTTGTCTGGATCAGATATTGAATTGTTGGGATCCCATCGAAACCTTTGGTCTTGTTTACAATGGGTTCGAATGGGTAGGCCTCTTCTTGGGCCTGTACTAGAAGCTATGAAGTTCGCACGACGTTGTTTTAAATCAAGGCTCAAGCAATGTAGATCTCATTGCGAAAGTCTGAGATTTGATGCGATGGCAAAATCATTATTAAAAGGTAAAGTAAAAGATTTTTGGTCTCGTGCTCGGTCAGTATTTAATGTGCCGCAAGTCCTCCCTCAGACCATGGATGGGTATTCCGGGGATGAGGCCATTTATCAGTTGTGGAGAAGCAAATTTGAGGCTTTTTTTTCGTCAGTAGGCAGAGAATGCTCTGAATATCATGTACTGCCATCAGACCCGTAAATAAGATGGAAGTTAGTACTATTATACGAAAGTTAGATACTGCTAAATCGGGGGGAGCAGACGGTGCTAAGCACCTGAAATTTACTTCTGAAAGAAAGTGTGCAGTATTATGTGTCCTGTTCAATCCGTTTGTTGTGCACGGGTTTGTTCCGGATTCCCTAATGTCAGTAAATTTGGTTCGAATTTTGAGAAGTCGTGCTGGCCTTTTAACCAGTTCTGACAACTATCGTCCCATAGCTCTTGCTACTGTGATTTCAAAAATATTTGAGAGATGTTTGGCTGACATACTGCGTGAATTTCTACAGACTTCTTCGTTCCAATTTGGGTTTAAACGCTATTGTGGTGTAGAATTTGCTATTTTTCTACTTCGTTTTCTTGTGGAGTATTTCCTACAATATTCTTCACCCGTGTTTGCTTGTTTCATAGACTCGAGTAAAGCTTCTGCTCGGGTAAACCATAGAAGATGCTTGATATACTCCGTGCTAGGAGTGTACCGGCATGCTACCTCAAACTTCCATCTTATTGGTTCCGGTACCAGAAGTTCAGAATAAGGTGGGGTACGATTGTAAGTAATGAGTTTGGCCTTCTGAACGGCCTTCGATAGGGTGGGGTTCTTTCCTCATTGCTTTACTCGGTCTATATTGACGCTTTGTCTGCCCGTCAGTCTTCGTGTATGGTTGGATGCTGCATTGCCGGAAGATGTCTGAACCACCTGTTTTTTGCAGACGACCTAGTGGTGATGTCGCCTATGTGTTATGGATTAAATAAGCTTCTTAAAATTTGTGACAGTTTCGCGTCACAACATGATATTCTTTTTAATACAAAGAAAACTCATGTGATGTTGTTTTGCAAAGCTGGTATTCGTATTGCTAAAAGTGATGTGCAACTGTCAGGTCGAACACTGTGTTATGTTGATGAGTTCCATTATTCACAATTCACGTTCAAGTCTAACCTGAATGATGACCTTCATGTTAAAGAGTTGATATCGGGGCTATGCAAACGAGCAAACGTTTATTTCGTAAGTTCAGCAAGACTGACCTTGATGTACGCGTTCAGCTGTTTAGAACGTACTGCTATCATCTTTTTGCTTTAGCATTGGTAACTATAGTCTTAGCGACGCTAAAATAAGTAATAACCGCGTAGTGTTTCTTCGGCGCTCGTTTCGAGAAGATGCCTCAGTTTTGATGAAATTCAGGCTAGAGCGGCACTTCTCTGCCGTCTTTTGGATTCAAAGATTGAGCTTATAAAATTTGCCACTGTGCCAATTTTGCATTGCCTGCCTGTATGGCAGTCTCTTCTTGCTGCAACGCAACAGCAGAAACAGACTGCATGATTTTGTTATTGTTGTTGTTTTCTTTGTATGTGTTTCTTTTTCGTTTATGGCAATTTGCTGAATTCAAAGTATTCATTCATTCATTTCCTCGGGATGCTAATTTAGAAATATGGTTTTCCAGCTCCCGTTTCCTGAAACAATGAAACCAAGATATTTAGTTTCTTTAACCGTTCTAAGTTTTGTTCCCTTTTAGAAAAATACACTCTCCTGTTTCTTGCGACTATTTTTTCTCAACACAAGTACCTCCGTTTTTTCTGTGTAGACTTCTAGCTTTTTGCTCTCCATGTATTCTTCTGCTAGGTGTAGTAGGGTCTGTAGTTCCTCTGCCGATTCTGCTACGAGGGCTAAGTCATCAGCGAATAGAAGCAGTGAAAGGGCTCTCTCGCCAAGTTTCACCACAGGCGCCCACTTCTTTTCATAAAATCAACGATATCATTAATGAATATGGAAAATAACTTAGGCGACAGTGTGCTACCCTGCTTTACTCCCATCAAACTAAAAAACGGCTTAGATAGCCCTTTACCAAACACTTTAACAATATGTTTGTATAAGAATACATCGAAGCCAACAATTTTATAAAGGCACTTGTAGTCGAAGCTCCATCAGGCCCCTGAACAAAATTACTCGATCAACATAATCAAATGCTTTACGAAGGTCTAAAAACGCAACAAACAGCTCACCATCACCCTTACGATATTTTGCTATTAATGCCTCTAATATGAACACTCTATCTACTGTAGAATAACCTTTGAGAAATCCCCCCTGCTCTTCTCTAATAATTTTCCTCCCTTCTAACCAAACACCCGTTCTACTATCCAGAATTATCTCTAAAAAATTTCAAGCACTATTAACTAAGCTAATCGGTCTATAACTATCACATCGACTAGTGTCACCTTTCTTAAATCGCGAGAAAAATAAGCGAAAGCTTATGGTTCCGGCCATATTTTTCGGTTTAGAACCATGTTAAAAAGTCCAAGTTTAAGTGGCAGCAGCGATGAACGTAGAACCTTAAAAGCTCTTGTGGGTATCCCATCCGGCCCCGGGGCTGAGCCTCCTTTTGAGCCAGCAATCGCTTTCTCGATTTCATCACTCACTACAGGGATACACAGGACATAGTCGTCTTCCTTGAAGGGAAAGTAACCTCCATCTTCCTCTTGTGTCCCAATAGTATCGGGTAGAGCTGTAAATAAGTCTGGCTCATGGAAATGTTTGCTCTGTTGGTTTTAATAATACTCTACCCAAGTCTGTAGATCAGGCATTGTCAGAGATCTATAATCCATCGTATATGTATAATCCGTCATCCAGCGTTCGTATCCCAAAATCACGGGTTTGCGGTAGACTAGGTTAGAGCATTACTTTCAGATAGTTCTTTTTGTTTGTTTTCTTATTTATGTTTGTTATAGTCCTTTTTATTATTATTATTATTATTTATTTGAATCCTTCAAAACTGAAGAGTAATTTTGTGTTTGTTTTCTTATTTATGTTTGTTTACATGATCCTCGGGCTTTTTGCGCAGGAACTTCCTAAATTCTCACTTACTGCTTTGAGAGGCGCGGGCCTGTGTTCCCTTTTTTCTTCTTCTTCATCCACAAATGAGTACTTGTTAATGATAAGCTTCTTCAAAGCCTCTGGGTCCAACTCACTCTCAGACTTGGTCTTCTTTCTATCAGAAGATTCCTGCAAAGGAAACAAACCAAAGAATTTCCAGCGGCAGAGCGTGTTGGAGGCCTATCTTCATCGGCACTGGAAGCGTGCTCCACCCTTCTACCAATAGTAACTATTAAGGTGAGTCTTCACCTTCCGGAATCTTGGTTCCCAAATTTTTCGATTTTTGTTTTTATTTCTTCTGCGATGCTTAAAAATTCCGGAAATCTGGAAGTTCAAAAGCCCCTTTTTTCCGGATTATTTTTATATACTTTTGGACCGGTTCATATTCCAGATGCAATTTACAGAAGACGTCAAAGAATAATCTGGAAGCCCAGATTCCGGAAGTTCCGGGAGGTCAAGACCGGACTTAAGTTGCTATTTTCGTTTCAACATCCTAAAAAGTTACTACGCTAACCGTTCCAACCTTTTCGAAATAGTAACTGATAGTAACGATTTGCTTACCATGCTCGGGAGCATAGTAAGCGTGGAACTACGCATATCTGTAACGCGATTGGTCGGGTTCGCCCGTGGCATGATATTCTGCTGGAAAATAGAAAAACTGTTCCAGCCTTGACGGCAAAAAGCCCGAATTCGTGACGTCACGCGTATACTGTGGTAAGTAGGGTGGAGCGCGCTCTGCATCGCGACATACCTCCAGTTTAATTCGTATTGCATATGGTCGTTTATGTCCAAGCAAAGGTCGCTAAAACCTGAAGGCACTTGGGCGAATTTATAGCGCTTTCTGCACTCCTTACATCTTGTATTGTTCCGGTGTTTATCGCATTCTGCCAAAAAAGACATTAAAGTTTAACTGAAAAGCAAACTTATTTTCGTATCATTTAGTTGAGTACACTGAGTTATTTGGATTCTGCTAAGAGATTTTCTTATTTTCCACTATATGCTCTAGTACTCAGGTTCAGAATATCTACGGCTGTCCTCACAGCGCAAATTCTACTATGACGCGGAATATTTGAATCTGAACACAAACGCGACTTTTAAGTGGGCGGTGAGAAGCTTGGTGAAGATTGCTTAGTGCCGGAACGAAAAAATTTCATAAATCTTTTCAGTCAAGCATACGGAGTAGGTAGTACCACAAATCTGACAGGGAAACTACACTATTTGAAAACTGATTATTCGTGAATAGCGGAGCGAAGAAATAACGCATTTTCATCGGGTCTTCAAGACTCTTTAAGTGGATTAGTGAGGGGTAAAAAGACTGTCCCATCTCTGCCCTTTTCAGTTAAACTTTAAGGCTTTGAATACGTGTTATTATAATCATTGTAAATTGTTGATGTAGCCTACCTTCCTCGTTCCTGCCGCAACCACAAATTAGTTCAGAAGTTCAGCGTCCAAGATGTCATTCGTTCACTAGAGAAAACGTCGGAGTCACTACTATGTACATCTCGTCATCCTGGTCAACCAGTACATGATATTTTTCATGAATTTGTCAGGCCCAGTCAGAAATTATGTCTAAATTTTTGTGTTTACACTGTTATTTATCTTGTGTTGTTTTTCGTTGTTTTCTTTACTCCGCTACCGCCTTGCGTATTTGGCGGGTAAAAATAAATATATATATTGCTACCAGTAACATCCCGCTTTACACTGCGAACACACGATCGGAATTTCCCGGCCGGATTTCCTGCACTTTCATCATCAAGCTGAAAAAAATTCAACTTTTCCATATGGAAGTGATGATGGTGCTGAAAATCCGTGCAGGAATTCCAGTCCGGGAGCTACCAATCCTGATCGTGTGTTCGCACTATTAAACAAGCGTTCTACTGTCAACAATTTTCACAAAATATAACATATGGATGCGCAGTTTCAACAGATAACACTTGGGATGTTATCTGTTATGATTTTGCAAACATATACTCAAACAATGCATAAAACGGATACGTTAGCTACGATGCTTTGGCAGTCAAAACATCCTTTTGGCGCTTGCAGACGTGTTGTTTGAGCCTGTTTCCCTGTCAGCGTGTTGTGTGTTAAATAACAGCGTGTTATTGATTATGCAAACGTTATGCACTAGAAGAGCCGGAAAAACAGAAAAGCATCTGCCGACTTGTCCCATTCCGACATCAAGTTAGCAGATACTTTCCGCTGGCGTTCGGCTCTTCTTGTATACACGACGTTCAATGCGTAACGTTTGCAAAATCATAACAGCTAACATTCTAAGTGTTATCTATTGAAGCCGCGCATCCTTGTGTTATCTGTTAGGAATCTTGTGACAGTGTAGCAGCTCTGATAGCTGACAGTGCCTCTTTTTTCCTAATTACTTACTTAGAATATCTACAAAACGTATTTTTAACAAGTGCGCAAGCGCTCAGACTTGGAGTGTAAAAGTAAAATGTTTATCAAATTGTATATACAAACAGCTTTAGAACCAAGACATTTCTCTTCCCCAATAACCAAACAAGTAGTGAAATAACCTTGTAATCACCCCACTTTAAAAGCTTTAAATGTAAACAAACCGCCAGTATAGATTCAAAGAAATGTTGAAGATCTTGCACGAATAGCATTTGTTCGAACATTGAATGTCCTGCCAGCCAGTCCCACCCTTTAAACCTCTTTTGTATTAGCAAGGTAATAACAAGTGCAATAAACTAATTCGTAGCACACTAATGCCCCCTTTGTCACAGTTCATTAAGAACGGCATATCATCGATCATATGACAAAACAGTCCAGTTTCCAACTGTTCATTAAAGATTAAAGTACGTCGCGTCGTCTTATTTGTTGATGTTACACCAAATCCTCATCCTTAGATATATCTCCCCAAATATACAAGAGTTGGACATGAGACCTGTCATAGACGAACTTAACTCATGAGAAATCTGGGCCCAGCTGCACATGGGCGGGAGGGGAGGGGGGGGGGGGGGGGGTCAGGAACAACAAAATGCGTATTTACACCTTTTTGGGATCCCAAAACGTAAGTGGAGGGATACCTATGACATTGCAAAAGTTGTCCGTCTGTCCGTCCGTCCGTCTGTCTGTAAGCACGATAACTCTCGAAGGGAATGAGATATTTTGATGAAACTTGGTGTGAGGATTCGTTGGGTCGTCGGACCATTCAAGTTCGTAGACGGGCTTTGTAGCCCTACATTTAGGGGTGGGGGAGGGGTTTCAAATTAAGGGGCAAACAAAATATTTTGAAACAGCTAATGTGATAGTGGATTATGGGGTAAGAAGACATGCTGAACACGGTGGTGAAAACCATTTTGTCATCTAACAAGTAGTTCGCCCGGAATCCGGCCAAAACCGGAAAGTTTGTTAAAAGTAAAAGTTTTACTTTAAGTTGATTAGATGTTCGATTTAGTGGTAGGAAGACATGCTGAAGACGACGGTGAAAACCATTTTCTCGACGGACAAGTATTTCGCCCGGAATCCGGCCCAAACCGGAAAGTTTGTTAAAAGTAAAAGTTTTATTTTAAGTTGATTAGATGTTCAATTTAGGGGTAGGGGGACACGCTGAACACGGTGGTGAAAACCATTTTCTCGACGGACAAGTAGTTCGCCCGGAATCCGGCCCAAACCGGAAAGTTTGTTAAAATTAAAAGTTTTAGTTGAAGTTGATTAGATGTTCGATTTAGGCAAGAAGACATGCTGAACACTTATGTGAAAACAATTTTCTATCCGGACATGTAGTTCGCCCGGAATCCGGCCAAAACCGGAAAATTAGTAGAAGTTAAAGTTTTATTTCTAGTTGATTAGTCAACCGATTCAGGGGTAAGAAGAGATGCTGAATCCGTGTGTGACAATCATATTTTACCCGGACATATAGTTCGACCGGAATCCGGCTGGAGTCAGAAAATTTGTTATAAGTTAAATTTTTATTTGAAGTTGATTAGATGTTCATTATTGGGGAAAGAAAATACCCTGAGTTCATTTTTTAGCTTTCTTTTTTTCGCCGCACAATTAGTTCTGGAGTTTGGCCGAAATCGGGAAATTGGCGGTAGTGGCAGGAAGTTTTTCTCAGATGATTAGCTATTTGGCCTTAATCTGTTTCTGAATTTTAATTGTAAACATATTCAAGGGGTCTGGCGATGACTGGATCTGGCTAAGACAAGACCCAGTTGTCTGGATCAGATATTGAATTTTTGGGATCCCATCGAAACCTATGGTCTTGTTTTTCCTCAAGTACCAGCTTAGAGTTTGATTCCACTCACGGGTCAAAAACTTTTTTCATGGGGAAATTTGGGCCCACTTCCCAATGAACGGGGAGGGTGGCGGTGGTTCAACTCTCCCTCGCCCCTATGATCCAAAAGCACAAAGGAATTTCATCGCCTTATCTCATTTATTGTCAAGTTAAAAACATTAAAAAATTGGCAATCTGGGCCCAATTGCCCCTGAAGCAAGTGCGGGTGGGGTTTGTGACCCGCAACAAGTAAAAGGAGACCTCAATGCTCACAATCCTACCAAGTTTCAACTTAATACCTGTTGATTCCTGGCAAGGGTAACGAAATTAACTCCTGGGCAATCTGAACCCAGTTGCCCATGAACGGGGTGGGTGGGGGAGGTGCAACTTTAATAGCAATTTCCCAGCCCTAGGATCTACACGTCCAAGGAATTTCATCGTCCTATGTCCAGTTCTGGTCAAGTTATCAACTTTATTCACTGTGAAATCTGGGCCCATTTGACCCTGAACCGGGTTGGGGTGGGGGGTGGGACCCCCAAAAGGCACAACTAGACCCCAATACCCACCAGTACACCAAGTTTATGACACTACCCTAATGACACTAACTTAAAAGCCAACTTATTTTTACATCTTAGCTTTGAATACACTGAATTATTTTGAACCTTCAAAGGGATTTTTTTTTTTTTTTTTTTTTTCACGTCAGCTTCTAATAGTGACGTTCAAACTATGCGCTGCTTGTACGACAAGTCAAAATTCATCCAACCACGGAGAGAATGTCAGCAAAAGCGTTGGTTTCAATGGCCAACAAACCGAAGCTTATTATCCCGTCTGAGAGATAACCTCGTAGCGCAAGGTCAAGTCTGAGGAACGCCCTCTCTTTCGAGGACCGAAAGTTCCTGAATTTTTTTTTTATCTTTAGAAACTGTATCAGCGTGGCAACACCGAACGCTGCATTGATAAGAACCTCTCGGGTTCCTATTTGAACAGGCGTGTGTATTAAGATGTACCGTTCCGTTAAGATGTACCATATACCGTTCATTCCATCACCCATCCTTTGTTCCTGCAAGATCTCGTCCCCCCCCAGAAGTGGCTGAAAAGGTTCCCAAACTGACCCCTATCTACTGTAACACTATGCGCTACAGTAGAAGCTTTGTGACGAGCTTCGCAAAGCAGTAAAATGATTTTTAGCATTTATCTGCCTTGTTTTTTTGTTTTTTCTTCTTCTTTAAATTATCTGTTGACAACTTATTTTATCTCTATTTATGACTACAAAAACATCGTATTTGGGCTCTTCCCACGAGAGATATATTTTGCTTTATTATTAAATAAATTGAAAAATTGAAACTGAAAATTGAAGACGTAAACATCTCGTATAGCGGTATTCAGCTTTTCACACCTATTTGGACAATGCTTAAGATTCGGAGTAGGATTACTGCATCCAGGTTTAATGCGGACTTGTAAGATCCGATGCTGGAGACACCTAGGTCGTACCGTCGGAATACTCTATATGACAAAATCCAAAACACGACAGTGATCCTCAGGAAGAAGGAACAAGACCTAAGGTTTCGATGGGATCCCAAAAATTCAATATCTGATCCAGACAACTGGGTCTTGTCTTCGCCAGATCCAGTCATCGCCAGACTCCTTGATCATTTTTACAATTAAAATTCCGAAACAGATTAAGGCCAAATAGCTAGTCATCTGAGAAAACCAAGTTCAGATATAGATTGAGCATGTATGTTTACCCCTATAAGTCATATCTGTTTTGACGAAAACTTCCTGCCACTTCCTGACACTTCTGCCAATTTCCTGGTTTCGGCCGAACTCCAGAACTACTTGTCCGGCGAAAAAAGAAAGCTCAAAAACAAACTCAGGGTATCTTCTCTCCCCAATAATGAACATCTAATTAACTTCAAATAAAAATTTAATTATAACAAATTTTCCGACTCCCGGATTCCGGTCGAACTAAATTTCCGGGTAAAATATGATTGTCAAACAAGGATTCAGCATCTCTTCTTACCCTGAAATCGGTTATCTAATCAACTAGAAATAAAACTTAAGCTAAATATTCTTTGAGCCCAAGCTGACTTTGAAACATTTATTCAAACAATGTTTACAACGGATACGTCAGCTATGATTTTTCATCAGCGATATTTCGGCCCTTCTTGGCAAGGGTCCTCGTCAGGCTGACGAGGATCAGCCTGACGAGGACCCTTGCCAAGAAGGGCCGAAATTTCGCTGATGAAAAATCATAGCTGACGTATCCGTTGTAAACATTGTTTGAATAAAACTTAAGCTTCTAACAATTTACCGGTTTCGGCCGGATTCGGGGGGAACTACATGTCCAGGTAGACAATTTGCTCACATAAGTGTTCATCATGTCTTCTTGCCCTAAATCGAACATCTAATCAACTCCAAATAAAACTTTTAATTTTAACAAACTTTCCGGTTTGGGCCGGATTCCAGACGAACTACTTGTCCGTCAAGAAAATGGTTTTCACCATCGTCCTCAGCATGTCTTTCTATCCCTCAATCGAACATTTAATCAACTTCAAATAAAACTTTTACTTTTAACAAACTTTCCGGTTTTGGCAGGATTCCGGGCAAACTACTTGTCCGATGAAAAAATGGTTTTCACCATCGTGTTCAGCATGTCTTCTTACCCATTCTCCACGTACCTTTTGGGATCCCAAAAATCTACTAAGTATTATAAGAAACATCACTTTTATCTTTGTCCACGCTAGTAAATTGAGTATGTACTGGCCCAAAAAATTACGCTTTGAAATATCACAGAGAGGAAACTGTTGAAAAAGCTGCTGATCTAGGGGGTAAGAATTGTTCCTAGGTTGTTACAGAGTG
Organism: Branchinecta lynchi; assembly: GCA_023053575.1. Classification (NCBI taxonomy): domain Eukaryota; kingdom Metazoa; phylum Arthropoda; class Branchiopoda; order Anostraca; family Branchinectidae; genus Branchinecta; species Branchinecta lynchi. The sequence continues at coordinate 21,341,783 of JAKZAP010000015.1, forward strand.
GGACTGGGATAGTCTGATGTGCCCATTGGACTTTAACTGAAAAGTGCTCAGACAGGACGATCTAGTTACCCATCACTTATACACTTAAAGAAGCTTGAAAACCCGGCGAAAATGCATTACTTCGTTGTTCCGCTATTCACGAATAACCGATTTTCAAATGGTGGGATTTCCTTCTCTGATTTGTATACTCTATGCCCATGTACCTCTGTTGCATGCTCGACGAAAATGATTTTGAAAAACAAGTGTTCAGACGTAGCGTGTTCCACCCTTCTAACAATAGTTACTATTTCCGTTCCATCCTCATGAAAAGTTACTACGCTGACCGTTCCAACCTTCTCGAAATAGTAACTAATAGTTACTATTTGCTTACCATGCTCGGGAGCGTAGCTACGCATCTCTGTAACGTGATTGGTCGGAATCGCCCGTGGCGTGTGATCTTGCTGGAAAATAGAAAAATCGTTCCAGCCTTGACGGCAAAAAGCCAGAATTCGTGACGTCATGCGTAGTAACTACGGTAAGTAGGGTGGAACACGCTCACAGTCAGCTACCTTCCGTAAGCTGATTACTGGCCACTGAAGATTCATTTAGAATATGCTTCACCGGTTTGGCATTCTTCCCTTTCTGCAGAGCTCTCTGATCGCCTGGAAAATGTCCAAAAGAGAGCAATGAGAATCATTGAGGTGGGTGGTGAGTCTTAGGTGGGACGATCTTCCGGTGTGGATGCGGGGAAATTACATTGGTAGAGATAGGAAAGGTACTGATCCTTATTTTTGTCCAATGTGTGATATTGAAGGAGAGGATGCAGTACATTTGATATTGCGAGGAGTTGAAAGAATTAAGAAACGAAGTGTTTGGTCGGGAGGCTTGGGAGGAAAGGGATTTGGTTTCAAGTATGGGCAGTAAGTGTTTTGGTGAGCTCCGAACTACTACTGGTCCTTATTTTTGTCCAATGTGTGGCATTGAAGGAGAGGATGCGGTACATTTGATACTGCGAGGAGTTGAAAGAATTAAGAAAGGAAGTGTTTGGTCGGGAGGCTTGGGAGGAAAGGGATTTGGTTTCAAGTATCGGAAGCAAGTGTTTTAGTGAGCTCCGAAGGCTGGGTAGATTCCTGAAGCTAGCTATGACCCACCGTGAACTATTTTTATAGAAGTTGATTTTTGGTTTGTTTTTGGATTGCATGATATTTCGTTTTTTGTTATTGTGTTATGTTTCCCGCCATGGCCCTTGGGTATTGGGAATAAATTCATTCATTCATTCTGGGTGATCATAATATTTCATATGAAGAGGCTCTCATTAAACTTGACATTCGTAAATTAACTGAACCCAGAAATACTCTTTCAAACAAATTTGGAGCTAATATAATGTGTTGTCCCCAGATGGCCCACCTATTCCCCCCTCCCCTCCCGTCTTCCGTGAGTTGGTCCGAGAGTAATTCTGGCAATCAGTTTTCTCCATATCCTACTAATTCTTCTGTCCAATTTTACTTAGTTTCATCCCACCAATTATTTCTGGTCATTTCTTGTAAGTGAATTGGTTAATTTGTTTCGTGTCTGTGTATTTCGTAAACTTGTATTCGTCCTCTAGCTTTTAGCTATTTGGATTAAACTTGATTGCTTTATTGACTGAAACGCCGGATATCTATTGAGATTCAATTTTTCTGCGTCTTAGTAGAAATTTTCGTTGTGAGGACGACTGTAGATACTCTGGACGTCATTCTAGAGCAAATAGTGAAAAATAAAAAACAATCCCTTAATACAATAAAAAGATGCAGTGAATTCAGTTAAAAGATACAAAAATAAATTGGATTTTCAGTTAAACTTCAATATTTCTTACCGATTTTGCAGTTAGCCGGTCTCCTGTTTCTTCCCTATATAGGATTAACTGGACGGCATTTTCCACATCTCCATTGGACAGGGATAGGCAGTGTGACAGCTCCATCTGACTAACAGTCGGGAACATTTCGACCAGTGCTTCCATCTCTCGCACACGTAATGGTTCCTAAAAAAGTGTGTTTAACCCCTCAAGGATCATTTACATGGCGGGTATTTTTCCACGGAGACGAGAGGGAAAAGTGTCCACACGGTACCCGGGTATTTTTCAAGAGAGAGTACTGTCATGTGGCAATAGATTTCAAGGTTATAAAGCTCAGGATATCTCTCTACAACGGACACCAACATTTTTCTTTTTGGGTCACTTCTTCTATGGAATGGACATAATCAAAATTGTTGCTCGAAAATCCGTTTTTGTTGTTGCTGACGTCGAAGAATACCTTTCGACAAGCAAATCCCCGGGTAAAAAGTTCACGAAATTGAGTCCAAAACACCCGGGGATATGTTGCTGTTGCGACGGAAAATACCCGCGGAGTATGGGTAAATAACCTCCGTGTACATGTAGCTTTAATATACTGTCAGAATGTTGGTAACAAACAGTTAATACATGTCTGCGCTTCCATGTGTTAAACAATATGAGAACATATCAGTTATAACCCTTTTAGTATTATGTTGCGAGATAAAATTTCTGTAATTTTCCATTTTAACTGTCAAGTTTAGGGTCATAGCATATATCTTATAATAAGTTGCATTTTTGCAGATACCATGGTATATGTTACCACGGTAACTGAACTTGCAATTAGTCGTTTTCGCAATTACCGTGGTATCTGATACTACGGTTGCTCTGCAAAAATGACAATTGCCGAAATTGCGCTTTTCGAAGTCATCCGAAAAGAACAAGACCAAAGGTTTCGATGGGATCCCAAAAATTCAATATGTGATCCAGACAACTGGGTCTTGTCTTAGCCAGATCCAGTCTTCGCCAGACTCCTTGAACATTTTTACAATTAAAATTCAGAAACAGATTAAGGCCAAATAGCTAATCACCTGAGAAAACCAAGTTCAGATTTGGATTCAGCATGTGTGTTTACCCCTATAAGTCATATCTGTTTTGACGAAAACTTCCTGCCACTTCTGCCAATTTCCCGGTTCCGGCCGAACTCCAGAACTACTTGTCCGGCGAAAAAAGAAAGCTCAAAGACGAAATCAGGGTATCTTCTTTCCCCAGTAATGAACATCAAATCAACTTCAAATAGAAATTTAGCTTATAACAAATTTTCCGATTCCAGCCGGATTCCGGTCGAACTATATGTCCGGGTAAAATACGATTGTCACACAGGGACTCAGCATCTCTTCTTACCCCTAAATCGCTTATCTAAACAACTAGAAATAAAACTTTGACTTCCAACAGTTTTCCGGTTTTGGCCGGATTCCGGACGAACTACATGACCGGGTAGAAACTTGTTTTCACATAAGTGTTCAGCATGTCTTCTTGCCCTAAATCTAACATCCAATCAACTCCAAATTAAACTTTTAATTTTGACAAACTTTCCGGTTTGGGCCGGATTCCGGTCGAAATACTTGTCCGTCGAGAAAATAATTTTCACCATCGTCTTCAGCATGTCTTCCTACCCCTAAATCGAACATCTAATTAACTTCAAATAAAACTTTTACTTTCAACAAACTTTCCGGTTTTGGCCGGATTCCGGGCGAACTACTTGTCCGATGACAAAATGGTTTTCACCATCGTGTTCAGCATTCCTTCTTACCCCATAATCGACTATCACATTAGCTGTTTCAAAATATTTTGTTTGTCCTTTAATTTCAATCCCCTCCCCCACCCCTAAATGTAGAGCTACAAAGCCCATCTACGAACTTGACTGGTCCGACGACCCAACGAACCTTCTCACCAAGTTTCATCAAAATATCTCATTCCCTTCGAGAGTTATCGTGCTTACAGACGGACGGACGGACGGACAGACGGACGGACGGACAGACGGACGGACGGACAGACTGACGGACGGACGGACAGACGGACGGACGGACGGACGGACAGACGGACGGACGGACAGACGGACAACTTTTGCAATGTCATAGGTATCCCTCCACTTACGTTTTGGGATCCCAAAAACTGATATCCAGACACACGACGATATTCCAAACTTCTTTCCCACGAATTCCACAAAATTATAGGCTCTATCGTTGGTAATGATGAAAGTAAGATGACTTTTTCAGATACCACGGTCAGTTACCACGGTCGAATCAGATACCACGCTAACTGGCCAGATGCCACAATACTCTTGATGACTATGTCTCCCTGCCGGTGCAGAATCTCCGGGGCCCTGTGGAAGAAAGGAAGAACCGGTGTCAAAGCTGCGCTGACTCAGGATTTGAGTCGTTGAGTTTGAGTCATTACGGACACGTTTACAGCGTTTACTCCTTCTTCCTGAGAATCGCTGGCGTGTTTTGGACTTAGTCATATAGAGTATAACTGCAAAAACGCCTTTTGACCGTGGTATCAGATACCACTGTAACTGCGAAAACGACTTTAGACCGTGGATCAGATACCATGGTATCTGCAAAAACGCAACTATAGTGATTAATACAAGGTTTCGCAAACATGTGTTTTCTGTACAATGATTAGAGGAGGGTCTAGCTTTTTATTGTGGTAGTTCCTCCCCTTTCTGGTTCGAAAAAAATAATAGCCATCACAAATAACAAAAATATTAAAAAGTAAATAAATATTATTAAATAACAGAAGCCATCGCGCTGTTGGGACTTATTTAAACAGATAGTTATTAAAACTAACGATGCTCACGACCAGAGCAAAATAACACTAGGAGTAGCGCCAAGACTTATGCTTTCCATGCTCTGCAAAGTGGCTTAGTCCTAGCGCCGCCCAATAAGCCTGCGGTATTTAAAGCGAGACAAAATTGCGGGTCTAGAAGTTTCGAGTAAAGCAAAGGGGCGATCTGCACACACCAAGAAAACAATGGAGAATGTATAATTGTTTTGCTGTTATAAATTTATCGGAGTACTCCATCGCTAGTGGTGCTAGTATCACTGCTATTCGAGTGTGTGTCAATTTTGTCAAGTCTTGGCGCTACTTCCTAGTCTTACTTTGCTCTGCTAACGACCATCATGTGTGAACTATAACGACCATAACTCTTGCATGACGGAACTGCTCAGGGGGAGCACTCATTTTCGGACCACGTCGGACGGTAATAACATAACAAGAGCTACGAGCTCATATGGCACTTGTACGAGTAGGCTGTACAAGAACGACACCTCACTAATCTTTGCATTTGCCATATTTCACTATTTTCCGTGTTCGTTATGCTCCGAAAGAGTTTTCGCGTCTCATGCTACAGATGCGTAAAACTGGTTATCTGGATCTGGATATTTAGTTTCACTCATTTGTGAGCAGTTCCGGCATCGTCTCGATTGTCTGTAGCAAATGCACATGACTGTTCAAACTTTCATCCCAATAAATCCATTTGTTTGATCCCTAGACGTGCTACACGATTTCCGGTACTCACTCTATCTCCACCTACCGTGGCCGAGTCTGGTTTGGAATAAAAAAAATCGACCACCTAAAGCATCTTCTTTTATACCATCTATCAAGTTTCACTCGAATCTGAGCATTTTTGGAAAGTTCCGGTACCCCCCCCCCCCCCCTCCCACCAACGTTGTCGGAGCCGGTTCGGGCCCAATCTCTGAATTCCCTGTTCCTGTCCATCAAGTTTTACTGAAATTGGAGCATAGCCTATCTGCAAGTTTCCAGTACCCCCCCCCCCTACCTTGGCCGAATCCGGCCCGGACGCCAAATAACAAATCTAGGCCGCATAAACTCGGCACTGTCGAATTTGCATCTCATTCGGTCCATCCGTTTGGTTTTTGTGCATGTCAAAAGTCCCCCCCACCCCCAATCCCCCTAATCGTGGTTGCATATGGTTCGAACGCATGTTTTACATGTCGAGGCCATCGATTCGTATCACCCATGAAGTTTCACTCGAATCAGACCACTCGTTTGCAATTTATAGAAGTCAATTTCCATATTTCTCTTCTCTTGCTCCGCAAAAAATGCTCGGATCTAGGAACGGAAGTTTCCAGGGGTATGTTGTGTGAGGTTCTTAAGTCAAGATAATTCGGGTCGCTAATATGCCTGCGAAGTTTCGTTGTCGTTTTACATCTGGAACTATTCTAACTCACGACTACCGGAATTCCAGGAAACCCCCTCCAACTCCCCCCACAGAGCCCCGAAACCATCTGGCTCCGTCAATTTCATCTAGGCCTAATGCTTGTTCCATCCATTAAGTTTCGTCCCAATCCCTCTGCTTTTAGAGTTTCTTGAGTTTTCCACCCCCCCCCCCCATCCCCACAGGTATCGGACCCGACCCGGACGTGACACTGAACGTCCGAGGTGATAGCTCACCAGACAAGTTTCATTCAAATCCGATCACCCGTTCAAAAGTTATGCACGCCACTAGATTCCGCACTCCTCATCCACCCACTCCCCCCACGATCGTCGGGTCGGGGAAACGGCTGTTCTCAAGTCAATCTGTTTGGATCCCTGACATACCTGCCAAGTTTCATCGCCCTAGGACATCAGGAAGTATGCCGAACTCGCGGATCGCTAGAAATCCGGACCCCCACCCCAACTCCCCCACAGTGCCCTGATCCGGTCCGGTTATGTCAATGACGTGTCTAGGACTTGTGCTTGTTTTTCCCACCAAGTTTCATCCCGATCCCTCCACTCTAAGCGTTTCTCAAAATTTCCGTCTCTCTCCTCCAACTCCCCCCAGTGTCATCGGATCCGGTCCGGATTTAAAGTGAGATGTCGGAGACACGAGGTCATCCTAAATATCAACTTTCATCAAGATCCGATCACCCGTTCGCAAGCTAAAAATACCTCAAATTTTGGCTTCACCCTCCCTCCACTCCCCCCCCCCCCAGATGGTCGAATCGGGGAATTGACGAGTTCCTATTTAATCTGGTCGGGTTCCAGACATGCCTGTCAATTTCCATCATCCCAGCACATCAGGAAGCACGGAACTCGCGGGATCACTACAAATTCGGACTTCTCCCCCCCCCCCCCCAACTCCCCCAAAGTGAGCGGATCCGTTCCAGTTATATCAGTCACGTATCTAGGACTTTTGCTTGTACTTTCCACCAAGTTTCATCCGGATCCCTCCACTCTAAGTGTTTTCCAAGATTTCCGGTTTCCCCCTCCAACTCCCCCCAATGTCACCGGATCCGGTCTAGATTTAAAATGGAGGGTCTGAGACACGAAGTCCTTCCACATATCAAGTTTCATTAAGATCCGATCACCCGTTCGTAAGCTAAAAATATCTCATTTTTCCTATTTTTTCCGGATTCCCCCTCCCTCCACTCCCCTCCAGATGGTCGGATCGGGGAATCGACCATTTCTAATTTAATCTCGTCCAGTTCCTGATATGCCTGCCAAGTTTCATCGTCCTAGCTTATCTGGAAGTGCCCGAACTAGCAAAACCGGGACCGACAGACCGACTGACGGACAGAAATTACAATCGCTATATGGCACTTGAGTAAGCTCAAGTGCCATAAAAACACAAAATTTGCGTACAATAATAATATAAAAACACAAAATTTTCAGATTAATTTAATCTACCAATAGATTAGACTATACCACGATTCCACGGTTAAACACATCTGCACAATGAAGGCCATATCTTAGAATGCATGGACAGTATTACTTACTCGTATATCTGAAGGGTCTTCAGATTCTGAAGTTGCTGCTGGATTGCTACTTTCGCCATAATTAGACTTGCACAACTTTTCTATTTTTGTTGCAGGAAGAGGGAGAAGGCGTTCTACAGGTTCGGTTCTTGCCGCAGCTACGACAGAAAATTTAAAGGTTAAAAGGACCTACAAAAAACCAGCACATTTCTACCTCCCCAATTCCTTAATCAACCTATCCATTTATTTTCCATTTTTATACCAAAATTGCCCATGAAAAAAGTTTTTGACCCGTGACTGGAATCAAACTCTAATTTGGTATACTTGAGAAAAAAAGGTGTAAATTCGCATTTTGATGGGTCCCCCCCCCCCCCACGTTCATGGGCAGCTGGGCCCAGATTTCCCATGAGTTAAGTTCGTCTATGACAAGTCTCAAGTCCAACTCTTGTATATTTAGGGAGATATATATATGGATGAGGATTTGGTGTAACGTCAACAAATGAGACGACGCGACGTACTTTAGTCTTTAATGAACAGTTGGTCTAAGAAGTCTTAAGCGACCGAAGACAATCTGCCAAACATGCATTAAAAATATATGCTGATAAAATTCCACCTTGTCTAACGCCTTTTACCACTGAAATTAAATTAGACAGATTTTTTGGGGAACGAATTGCCACTTGAACGTTCAGTCCATTGTACCAGGACCTTAAAGCACGCACAACAGAACGGGGAATACCACTATACAAAAGGGATAGAAGAGCAGCCGCATGAGAATTATTGTCGAAAGCACCTTTCATGTCAATCAGAAGCGTATAAAGCGGTTGTCCGCTCACTCGCGCATCATTTATTAAAGTGGAAAAAGTAGCGTGCGCGTGATCGCAACCCATACCCCTTTTAAATCCAACCTGGTTTAACCCGACATCAAGGCCTTCAAACATATTTTTAAAACACATTTCAAAAATTTTACTAATAATACAAACCTTGGTTATTGATCGATAAGAACCACAAGATTTTAAATCCTTCTTTCCTTTTTTAGAATAGGGGAAATCAGCCGAATTTTTAAAGATGAAGGAACACGACCAACCGATAAAAATTAAATTAACAAAAGCACGAAGAGTTTAAAGTCATTGTTACTCTCTACCAGCGAAGAATTAAGCGACCAAAAAGGTTTTTCAGTCCAACAACAACAGTTTTGAATTGAAAAACCTTTTTTGCCGAAATCCTTACACAATGAACTAGCTGAAAATAAGTGCAATTTAACTCAAGCTCTATATTAGACATAAGAGGAAATTCTGTAGGGATTTGAATTTTTGCCGCAATAACATCAACTTCTCTTTGATATTCAAGCTTCAAAGACTCATCCCAAACAATTCGGGAAAACTTAGCTTTTGCTGTTTTATGATTCTTTGAAACCTGGGGGGAATACGTAATGAAACAGAAAATTAAATAGGCATATGGTCGCTAATAGGAAAATCATCTACTACAAGCACGGTTGTTGGGAAATCGTGATTACTTAGAACGTGGTCAAGATTACTCGTGCTTCCCGACCAATGAGTGTACGTGAAATCTTGGGATTTAGATAATAACGTAAATCGTGGAAAACATGAATTAAAAATAGTACTACGTTCGTCATTATCCAATGGATTACAATTTAGTTCGCCCAAGATAAAAATATTGTTAAGTGAATTAACGCGAGAAATGAGTCGATCAAGTCTGAAACAACATGCATTAAAATCTTCAAGCGATATATCATCATTATAATTTGTGGGTAAATAACAGTTGATTAAAACACAATCGTGAAAACTTACAGCAATGAAACAACAATCAGAAAATAAAACTGACGCACTCAGATGTTTAGGGATCAAAGTTGAAATACCACCCGATGGACGACCACCGGTTGGTCTAGCCCAGACCGAAAAACCGAAAAATGTTTTGGTTCTAAAGCTATTTGTATATAAATGTGATAAAAAATTTACTTTTACACTCCACGTCTGAGCGCTTGCGCACTTGTTGCTGAAACGGAGACCGTATCAGTTCTCGGTTCTACAACACCTGCGAGTGAAACGGCGAACTGTGACGCAGACGCAGTTCCAGGTCCAAGTTCGCCTGTCATGAATAAAGTAACCCGCAAAAATTGAAAATCCGGGAAAGTGTGTTTGGAAAGGGATGATTACAACTTCTATATCTTGACTACAAGAATGGCCATTTTACTGTCAAATGTAACTACCCTTTACCTACTTATTTAGGCGATTTTATGAATGATGTGCGGGTATTCTTAGTTTTCGTTTTTATTCACCTGCGTCTTGAAACGGCGAAGGGGCCAGGCGCCAGGCGAACTTAGTGTAAACACGAAAATTAAGCTGCAACGGCGAACCCACAGGGGAAGTTACACAGGCGGTCAAAAACGCAACTGAAACGGAGACCGTGTAAGGTCTCGGTTCTACAACACCTGCGAGCAGAGGCACTACTAGCCAAAACATTTTTTTTTTTGCAAGGAATTTCCCGACTGTTTTTGCAGATAAAAACGACTCTTACTGAAAAAAAAGACTGAGTTGACGAAAAATCATCTGATTTTAAGAAAATACTATTTTTAAGAAACAATCGACTATTTTTACGAGAAACCGACTTTTTTTGAATCGCCTGTTTTCAAGAAGACAGTCGCCCCCCCCCCCCCCCCCCCCTAGACCTGACGCCCCTGCCTGCGATTGAAATGGCGAACTGTGACGCAGACGCACTTCCGGTCCCAGTTCGCCTGCCATGACTAAATTAACCAAACAAATGTGAAAGTCCTGTCTGGAAATGGATGATTACAACTTGCATGTTTTGACTACAAGATGGCCTTTCCAATGTCAAATGTAACTACCCTTTACTGACTTATTTAGCCAATTTTATGAATGATTTGCGGGATGATTATTTTCCTTTTTTATTCACCTGCGTCTTGAAAAGGCGAAGGCGTCAGGCGAACTGAGTGTAAAAACGGAAATTAAGCTGCAACTGCGAACTCGCAGGGGACTTACACAGGCGATCAAAAACGCATTTTTTTTTTCGGGGCTCAAATTGTCAGGTTTCTAGGATTTGGTTTAATTTTTGACAGATTCGGGAAAAATTCGGGTTTTGCCTACCCCCCCCCCCACCCTCCAGCGAAAATGCACTTGCGAAACCCCTGTGTGTCACTACAGATTTTTGAACTGCCCTTTACTTACAAGGATATTTTGCGGCCTTGACTTCCGAACATGTCGCAATAATCCAGTCTCTAATATCTTCATCATTTAGTTCCTGTGCATCAGGTATATATGCTTCAATCATCTCTCTGAAATCCGCGAAATCCAAACTGGTCTCACTAAAATCATCCTCACTTAAGTCCACAATGAAAGAGACAACGTAGTTGACCAGAACCTCGTCTACAATGCTAGAAATAAAGAATATGGGTCTGGCTAGTTGCAGCTTAGAGCAGTGGTTCCCAACCTTTTCCGTAGAGAGGGGGGCCATACCGCACGGTTGCGAAATCGCACCTTCAATTTTTTCACCACCTAGCATCAAGAACAAATGCAGCTTTTTCACTCTAAAAGCTAATGCTAGATGGCCTCTACCAAGCGCCCATTTGGCGGAAGTTTCAAATCAGTTGGGCAAACTGTACAAGTTTTGGGAGCCGTTGAAGTTTTTTTGCTCTCGCTGGATTTCTGGACATAGCAGGTCGGAGAAAGATAACTCAATAATTGTGATAGCTAAAATTCCGTGTTTTTGCAGGCGTTTAGACTAGTATTTGTTCTTTATCCTGTGTGATTTTCATTGTGATTGGCCCAGGGGTTTGACCACGGCCGCCATTTAATTTTTTGTGTGTCTGTCTGGGGCAATTCCGAACGAAAATTAAGGGGCTATTCCGAATGTGTTTTTGAGCGTTCGGTTTCACCCTTGTTGATCAAAGATAACTACGACCTACAACTTTGCAGATTCTGAGGTTTATGTGTCACTACTTAAGCTTAAGCTAAATTCTTCCACTTTTTATGCAGGAGAAATCGTAAAAATTAGAAATGAATGTCCCTCAGTTCACAGGAGGAACTGAAAGGTCAGTGAGAGGCCTAGTATTTGGATACGACCTTTCTGCCTATAATGTAAGGTGATGAGGGTGCACATTTATGCTTATTTAGTTGAAAATCTGGTCTTTGGTGTTTTCTACGTTGCTTCTCAAATAAAAAGCTGAACTTTTCAACCCGTCCGGATTGGCCCCTACCCCGTGCGCTTTCGCCCCGTGGTGGGGCAATCCTGAACGACTGAGAGTCTACTGGTTTTAGGGCTGCGAAGGGTTTACCAATTTTCATAAATTCACCATAGGATGCCCAGTGTCTGCTCTCCCTTGACCGTAAAAACCGAGTACATTTGTTAAAAAATAAGCTTCCAGCAGCAAAAAAAGCAAAAGTCGTTCGGTATGGCCTGGTACCCTTTTCCAGACCTTGAAAATGACGATAGTTATTATGTGTAGAAGTATATACAAAATCAATGAGGCAAACACTTGAGGCAGCTTTGTAGCTAACATATGGTCATATAAGGTTTGAAGCCAAGCTGGCCATTCATTTCAAATAAAATAGAAAAACGAGATTTTCGGGGTTTTTTTCTTGATATTCTTTCTTGATTTCTTGAGAGTTCTGTGGGAGGTTTTATTCAAAGTGGTGATACATATTATGGATTTTTGGAGTGGGCCGTTTTCTGGGTGAAAGCTTCTGCGCTTTCCCAGACGGATGGTAAACTGTAAATATACACAGAATTCAGAATTGTAAACAATCACAGATTTGTACTTATATACTTTGAACACGCACATTTTAATTTTCGTTATTTTTTAATTTTATCTGCATGTCGTTCAGTCCGCATCATTCTTCTAGTTTTTAGTTACATGTCGTCTTATTGTTTGTTGGTTCCGCACCGCTTTCTTGTTGTTGGGCGATTTTAAAAACGGTTAAAAGCGATTTGAACGGCAATTTTATGATTTAGTTTTGTTTTTGGCTGAGGACGGTTTGCCGGCACTGCAACCGAAATGTCCGAAATTGTATTTATCCTCCGCACATCATCTTGGAGGGGTAACTAGCTGATGAAGAAAAAAACCGAAAAACTCGTTTTTCTATTTTAACATATGGTCATTAACGGTCATGGTCATTAAACGTCATTAACGGCAATATTTTTTACAGTCAGCCTGTTTCCGTGTTTAGTTTTGATGTTCTCCGTGCTTTCATCAAGCTGCATTGCAAACGTTTTCATGCAACCTGAATGACAATATCACATGCAATGTCTTCGATTTATCTTGAAACAATACTGTTTGACACAGAACAAATTTTACGGCAGTAGGCTAGCTGTTGAAAAAGAAAAGAGTCGGTTGAAAAAGAAAAGAGTCGGCGCGAAATGCAGCAAATTTTTGTAAAAGCAGTTCTTTAAAAAAAAAAAAATCGTTAAAAATGACCTGTCGGTCGGTGAAAATACCTTCCCCCTTAAAATACATTTTGCCTGGTGATGTTTCTTTTTGAAAAGTAGGGTAAGTGATGTTAAGGAGGTGTGAAGTACGAAGGGGACGAAGTGGACAGCCTCTAGTTGTACTGAGCCAAAATATAACGACTTTGCAAATAATATATTAAGCTATTTTTTTTTTTGTTCTCTTATTTTAGGGGGTCAACAAATTGTTAGTTCTATGCTCAATGGGCTGTTGATACTTATGTGCAATACGATATATAACCAAAAACATATAACTAAGTCCAAAACACGCCAGTGATCCTCAGGAAGAAGGAGTAAGCGTGTCCGTACGACTCAAACTCAAAGACAACGCATATGACCTTTCGGTCGAACGCGTCAAACCCCAAACAACAACTCAAAGACTCAAATCCTGTGTCAATCAATCACCGCGATCTTTAGGCGCAGCTTTGACACCACTTCTGCCTTTCTTCCGCTAGCTACCCGGAGAGGCCGGAGAGATAGTCATCAAGAGTATACGCAAGCCTACATTCTGCATAATCGACACTGACATGCTGCTTGATTACAGAGTTAAGTATTCCAGGAGAAGTAGAGAGAACCTTTTTCCTTGGGGTCGTAACAAACATTCATGTATGCCAAGACATTTTTGTCAGAAGTAACTTGCCCTTTTAAAGTCTAGCCTATCTACTAAATAGTAGGCATATAGATAGTCATACCAAAAGAGGTAGTGAGAACATTTTTCATTGGGGTTGTAACAAATATTCATGTAGCTGAAACACCTTACAGCTGAAGTAACTTCCCCTTGGTCTGAAAAAGGTCTATCCACAAGTTCGTTTTGGACTATCTATTTAAAAATCAAAATTTTGACAAAGAAAATTGATTAATTTCAAACTGATGGATAATTGAGAGGACAAATAGCAGTGGCACTAAGGCTGAAATACCGGTTCTGTCATGAAAGAAGCTGTATGCCTACAAAAGGCTTAGCCCTGCATAAAATGTGCTAGAAACAACAAACCAAGCCTAGGCTACTTTAGACCCTTGCTCATAAAAGTCATAAGACATGGCTTCATAGCCCAGGCTTTGCTAGTTGTAAATACAATACAACAGATGTAATCAAAAAGTTTCTCTATTTCAATTACACAGGATCAAACAGACATATTTCATTCTTATTTCAATATTCAGTCCTTGATACCAATAAATTCTTTCTAGGAAAGTTCAGGTACTTTTTTTTATACCTGAATTTCCATGTAATTATTAATATGATAATAAAAACTATTTAGGACATATTCCCACAGGCCTTATTAAATAAAGGATTTTTGACTGAATACAGTGACAAAAACATTTTTGTCAGCTGTCTTAGACTGAAGAAAATAGAAAAAAAATATGATAAATTCCCAGCAATTGATTTTTCATTACAAAAAAATCGGCAAATTGGCGATAATGCCGGTAGGGCTTTTTGTGGCTACCCTAGCTCTAATAAAATTCAGCTGACATACCCATTTTGCACTATCAAAAATGTAATGTAAATTTTTAAATTAACATTGAGTTGTATGGTTCCAGATCTCAATTAATCAATAATTTAATTAGCCCATATAGAAATGGCATAAAACAGGCCCATACGGAGTACATGAAAAACAACAAAGCTACATTTAAATAATGGTTATTTACCCATACTATGTGGGTATTTTCACTGCAACAAATCCCATGTACTTTTTGCTTCAATTTTGCTAACTTTTTACCAGGGAATTTGTTTGTCAAAAGGTAGCCTATTCTTCGACGTCAGCAACAACAAAATCGGGTTTTTTAGCTATAATTTTGGCTCTATCCATAGCCTATAAGAAGTGATCCAAGTGGACACCTGTTGGTGTCCATTGTTGAGAGATATCCTGAGCTTTATAACCTTGGAATCTATTGAAACATGCCAGCAGGGGCGTCCCCAAGCCAAATCGGTACCTGATTTGTGCAGAATTTATTAATAAAAGAGTAAAAACACAGCAAGTTGCCTTCATGAAGCTACAACGTAAAAAGTTGCAGAGAATAGAAAAACAAGTCTAAAGAGAAAGTTTGCGCATTTTCACTCTTTTCTTCTTCTTTTTTTTTTCATGGATACGCCGTCACTAGCCTTTTACCTTTGAAAGACCTTTCCAGTTTTGCCAGCAAGACGTGAAATAATATAAAAATACGGTGTTGATGCATAGCGACAACGTCACTAACGGCTGTGCCCATGATTAATTCAAAAAATTTTTAATCCGACTTTTTTTCTGCCAACATTCAACTACTTTCCATGCAAATTCTATTTTTTAACATAGTCGAAGCCCCCCAAAATTTCAAGCCTCAAACGTCAAATAAGTGAGACAACCTTTGTCTACGTAATGGAATGCGCTGCAGACGAAATTTTGTGGAAACATTGATGATAAATCACCCTTCTGCGATCCCAAGATTACCTATTCCACCCAGAGTTGTCTGGCAACCAAAGAGGCGATCCAGGGTAAAGTACTTTTTTTCGGAATTTACAGCTAACAAAACTAGGCTAGTTTTCACGTCAAGAGATGTGCTTATTCCTGAAGTACTGCAATCCTAAGAAGTAAAAAACTGAATAGCAACCACCTGAAGCTACTGTAAATGGTAAAGAACGAGAGCTAAATAAATACCACTTAAATTACAGAACTCAGTAACTGGGTTGAAGCAAATAATGAATTCGTAGTTACCGAAAAAACTAACTAAAAAATAAGGAACAGATCGAGAGCAGTATTACAACCGAATTTCATAATTGAATAAAACTCCTGTTACAACCACCTAAAACAACCGAATTCGTCAAGTCTAGTAGTAGAACGGACTAAAGAAAAATCTGGTGAATTACCGTATTCTGCAAAGAATCAGAACCAAATGAATCTCAACGAATATAATTATGTAATGGACTGACCAACTGCGACCGAATTACCGAATTCGGTAGAGAATGAGACCAAATAAACAGGTTAAATCACCGAATTTACGCAGGGACGGACCAAATGCAGCAAAATCGAGGCGTTCTAATGATGTTGAAGATGTTCACTTATTTCTTTTAGTCTGACAGTTGGGTCCAAGACAAACAAACTTTTCCATGATTCGGTGATTGCGCCTGCGACGAGGAAGGTACAGAAGAAAATGGAGACATTTAAAAAAACATGAAAGCATTCGGCTCAGCTCAACAGTCAATGTTGCTTTTCTGTGAGGGATTCATGGTCTTTTTTGAAGTTCTGGAATTCCAGGTTATCAACCCCTATTTTAGATGTATGTTAGGCTGCTACCAATGCCACAAGTCAAATTGGCCTAAAGTGAGGTATTATTGAACTCAAACCAATGCTAAAGTTTATGAGTAATATGGTCCTATTACAGTAGAGGTATGCTTATGTGAACGTCTGCCAACAGTGAACGACCGCAGAAAGAAAAAACTAAAACCCAATCCAGGCATTTTTTCCTAAAAACACTAGTAATAATCACTCACACTTTTGTCGCTTTTATAATATTTTGCTAATTCATCTATGCAAGTGACTCAGCTGACACCTGAGCCTCATTTTTGTTGCAATAGCGCTGCCGCATCGCTGCTGCAGCACTTCTTGGCTTTTGCATAATATGCGTTTTTGGATTCACTTTCATCTTGGTTGAAGCGGCAGCGCTGCAGCATCTTGCAGGGAAGCAAGGACTTGGTCAGGGAGCAAGTCCGTGATTCTCGAGAAATGCTGCCGTCTTCCTCGGAAGCGCTGCAGTGCAAAAACGGATGTAGAAAGAATCAGTCCGGAATCGGCCGAGAAGTGGACCTGCAGCATCAGTCTAGCACACTAGCCCCATTTCAGGCACGGTGCTCGAACGTCTAGCACCATGCCTGGGTGCTAGATGTTCAAGCACTGTACTTTGGATTTCATGTATGGTGCATGGATTTCAGTATACAGTGCATACATCAAAAACACAGTTTCTGTCATCACAACTGAGCACCAGCTCGGACAGGGCTGAAATTACTACTATGAATTAGAGAAATCAAAGACAATCCTTTATATATTTTTCACAACAAAAACCAAAGGGCTCTAATGATGATGAAGATGAAAAACCTAACAGCACCCTATCTATTTTCCATGTATTTTCCCTATCTATTCCTGAAGAGCCAATATTCTGGTTGGCTGCTAGGTAGAAAAAGCTGAGGCACAGGAAACTTTGCATGCAAAACCCTTGACTAGTTAGAAAAGGAAATGAGGTTTTTCACATCTGTCATCAGCCGAGCCCTTTTGTTTTTGTTGTGAAAAATATATAAAGGATTGTCTTTGATTTCTCTAATTCATGGTAGTAATTTCAGCCCTGTCCGAGCTGGTGCTCAGTTTGTATGACAGAAACTGTGTTTTTGATGTATGCACTGTATACTGAAATCCATGCACCATACATAAAATCCAAGGTACAGTGCTTGAACGTCTAGCACCCAGGCATGGTGCTAGACGTTTGAGCACTGTGCCTGAAAAGGGGCTAGTGTACTAGACTGTGCAGCATGCAACAAAAACGATGCTCTGGTTTGCTTTTTATAATTTGAAAAGTTTGCCACGAGGAACAATCCTTCAATGGAGAAGATGGCGGTCCGAACCATCAGATGCCTTCAAAAGAGGAAGGACCTTTTTAATAAATTCAAAACCAAAGAAAGTTAATTGAATTTCTGCTTCAAGTTTGTGCCAGGATGACCCTGAAATAGTTGGCTGTCTGCTGATATCAAGTTTGTTATTATTCTTTTCCATTTTACTTTTTTATATGCAAGTAAGAAAGCCGATGTAGTGGAACAGTTAAAAAGTGTTCACATAAGCATACCTCTACTGTACCAAAAGTGCCAAAACTCCAAAAGACTCTTTTTAGTGAGGGTCCTCTTCAGGCTCTAAGCCGCTCGAGTTGGAAAAATGAATTTGTGGGAAACACGTTACCATGGCTGTATCCTTTTTCAACTTACCTCGCGTCAAAGAATGGAACCTTCTCCGATAGAAATGAGTACAATCTATTCTGAATAACCATGTCTTTTGTGTTTCAAAAATTGCGCCGCTGTACTCCGATTCGGTACTTCTGAAATTCCATGCAGAGAAATGTGGCCACATTTTTGTACACGGACTCGCTCTCTTGTCCTCTTCCATTCAAGGTTGCACCCTATAGGCAGAAACTCAGGACCTAGGATTCTTGTCATGAGTTTCTGCTACAGGCGTGCCATTCCCCGAGGACTCTTCGGGGAATCAAAGGGAACGGCGAGAATAGAGGGAGTGTCACTCCACGCGGAATCCGCGTACGGAAAACACCGGGAATGCTTCCAAAATTGATTTTCCAGGAACTCTCCTCAAACTCCTCCACCAAAGCAGGATTCTATGAAAGAGCAATCATGCCAGTGTGGTCCGAAACTTTAGAATTTAGGTTCCCAGATTTTAGTATTTAACTGCCAAATTTTAACATCTAACTCCCAAACTTTAGTATTTAAATGCAAAATTTTATATTAAATGCCAGTTCTAAAATTAAGCATTTAATTCCTAGAATGTCAGCATTTAACTGAGGGGTTGCCCACTCTCAAAATCTATGTACACCGGGTGTTGGGTGGCGCGCGTGGCGGATGGGTGGCGCGCGTGGCGGATGGGTGGCGCGCGTGGCGGATGGGTGGCGCGCGTGGCAGAAGGGAGGTGGATGGGTGGCGCGCGTGGCGGAAGGGGTGGCGCGCGTGGCGGAAGGGAGGCGGATGGGTAGCAAAGACCCCAAGTTTTCAACGAGGCACGACTATAAACGCTAGTCGAGTTTACTAGGTTTTCTGCAGCAGCAAAGTAATAACTACAAACTTTCTAGGAAAAAATCTGAACTTCATCGTATCGTCAAGCGACAGAAAGACGAGCTGTAGTAACCTTGATTTATCACTGTCGATTTGATATATCCATCTGAGTGATAAAGAGAAACCACTGACATAGACATCAGACGTCGGCACTGACATTTATTTCATTCATTCATTCATTCATTTATTTGTACTTCATAGACTACATAACATAAATATAATGCGATAAACAAGACCCCCTGAAGCTATCTTGTTCCATTTCATTATATTCACGTACTCGTGAGCCATTCAGCGACCCAAACTCATTTGAAGGTTAGGCTTCACCTTCCAGATTTTTCTTCCAGATTCCAGACAGCCGTTTTTCCTCGAGACGGATCTGGAAGGTGAAGCCAGGCCAAAAACGTCTGGAAGTCCGGGGTGTTGGACACCCCAGATTCCGGATGTCTGGAAGGTGCCATAGAGGCAACCCGTTCGAGAGACACAACACATATGCAAATGGAGAAAGAAAAGGGAAGGTGATTGACAGTTCTGACTAGGATGCAAGAGATATTTGAAATGTAAAGGGGACATCTAGGAAATGTTGAAGAACAGCACGTTTATCATTATCATGAGAATCTGGAAGGGTTGGAGGGAAGCCCCGGAAGTCTGGGAATCTGGAAGGTGAAGCCTGGCTTTGACTCTTCCGACCAAAATACCCTCTAAGACGTGTTAAGGGCCGAACTGATGAACGTTAACTCTTCAAAAAAAAACACCAGTCACCAATTTTAATACTCTAATGCAAGCTAACCGCCACTGAATCGTTCCTACGAAAGGCCAAATCACCAGCTTGCCGAGCAGAAATCATCACACGTCTTAGATTCGAGGGATCGGGATGAAACTTGTCGGGAAGAACAAGCACATATCCTTGATACATCGTTGACATAAACGGATCGGATCCGGTCACTGCGGGGGGGTGGGGTGGATGCTAGATTCCGGAATTCTGGTTATCACGGGTTATTGTGCGAACACACGATCAGGGTCACGAGCTCCCGAACTGGAATTCCTGTCCGGATTTTCGCCATCATCACTTTCATATGGAAAAGTTGAAAACATTTTCAACTTTTCCATATGGAATTGATGATGGTGCTGAAAATCCGGGTAGGAATTCCAGACTGGGAGCTCCCGATCCTGATTGTGTGTTCGCACTTTTAAGGTACTTCCAGATGTGCTAGGTTGTTGAAACTTGTCAGTCATATCAGGGGCCCCATCAAACTGACTTGGAAATAGTCACTTCCCCGATTCCACCATCGTGGGGGAGTGAAAGGAGGGGGAATCCGGAATACTGAGGCTTGCGTAACCTTCAAACGGGTGATCGGATCTGAATGAAACTTGGTATGTAGAAAGAACACATACCTCTCATGTCCCATTTTACGTCCAGACCGGATCACACAACTGTGGGGGGAGTGTGAGGGAGGGTACCGGAAATATACTGACACGCTTAGAGAGGAGGGATCAGGATGAAACTTTCTCAGAAGAGCAAGCACATATCCTTGGTACATCGTTGACATAACAAGATCGGAACCGGCACTGTGGGGGGGGGGGATTATGGGTCCCGGATTTCCGGTTATCACGGGTTAAGGTACTTCCAGGTGTGCTAGGACGATGGAACTTGGCAGACTTATCAGGGAACCGACCAGATTGACTTAAGAAAAGTCACTTCCCCGATCCGACCATCGGGGGGGGGGGGGGGAATCCGAGATCTTGAGGCAAGCATAACTTCGAACGGGCCATCGGACACAAACGAAACTTGACAGTTGGAAAGAACTGGTGTCATGGATGTAACATTTCGTGTCCGGTCCGGATCCGATAACTCTGGGGAGGGGGGGGGGAATGGAGGGGGATCGGAAACCTCGGAACAGGCTTAGAACAAGGACAAGTTGTAAATACATTTTTGACAGAAATGGACCGGATTGGCGCACTGTGGGAGTCTTGGAAGGGGTTTTCCGGAAATCCAGTGATCGCAATTGAAGGTAATTGCAAATGCACTTGGACGGTGAAATTCGGCTGATTGGAGACCCGATCAGGTTGACTTGGATGCAGTCAGTTCCTCGATCCAACTATCTTCGGGGGAGCGATGGGAATTGGAATCCGGACTAACAGAATTTCCTGCATAACTTTTGAACGGTTGGTCGGATCCGAAGGAACTTGACAGTTGACTAAAGGACGTGTTTCTGATCTCATGAATACGTTCATAACCCCCCAACTGCCAAGATTATTTGTACTTCCAGTATATGAATTTTAGCCCCCTTAAAGTGCGTAACTGCAAAGTGAAAAAATACTTTTGACCAAAAGATCCATTTCCTGATTCCCAAGGGCCCGTGATAATTTTTACAAATGACTTTCCAACATATTTAAAGCACCAATGTTACCGCAAATTTGAAAAAACATTTTTAAGAAACTAAATATTTTTAGGATCCCCAAGGGCCCATGATCATCTGTGCCCTAAGTATTTTGTTTCCAAGTTCAGTTCGAACCCCTTAAATTGCGGATCTAAGCCGGAAAATGCAAAAAAAATAATACTTTCGAGCGAATGATGTGCTAACGTGAGCCAAAGGCCCATTGCCATTTGAGTGGCTTACAAAACGGATTCCTAGCCCGCTTAAACTGCGCATTGTGACCGCGGATTGCATGGCATATTTTTACTAAACCATACATTTACATGAATCCTAAAGGTCCATAACCGTCTGTTCCTCAACACAGCAAGAATCTTAGCTGTTACTATTACATACTGCGTATGCCTGCAAGTTCCATATGAGCTTACAGCTCTTGTTCGTATAGGTACGGGTGAATCGTTCTCGGATTTGTAGACTAGGCAAAAGTCGCTACGTTTCAACAGTTCGATGTTACTCGCGCTAAAATTTGCAAATTTACTAATATTATTTGCGATAATAGGGATACCTTCACAAACTGCCGACTCCCGAGTAACAATAGGTCACAAACTGTAGGGCTAGCCAAGACAAATATTTTGCTATGAAATTAAAGATTCTTGGAATAGCTGTAGCTTAGGCTACACCATATATTGTATATGATGTCTACAGAAATACAAATAAAACAAAAGAATAGTTAAAAGGATAATTTACGAAAAATATTTTATTATTTACACAAGACCAAGATGCAACTTCTTCTTCTTGATTCCCGTTGCACTGCTTGTCATCGCTAAATGGCGAGAATTCGCTAGAGGGCGAGAATTCGCTAGAGGGCGAGAATTCGGTAAGTAAAAATGATCGCTAGATCGAAAATAGCTATTTTTTAGCAAGAGGCGGGTGGGTGGCGGATGAGTGGCGCGCGTGGCGGATGGGTTGCGGATGAGTGGCGGATGGGTGGCGGATGAGTGGCGCACGTGGCGGATGGGTGGCGCGCGTGGCGGGTGGGTGGCGGATGGGTGGCGCAAGATGGTGTACACCAAGTGGCGGAGAGTGGGCAGCCCCTCGCATTTAACTCTTAGAATTTAGCATTTAACTTACCACATTTTAACATTTCCTTGAATCCTATTTTCGGGCACTTTTAATGCGAAATTGTCGCCTAATTTCGCAACGCTGCGCTATGATTATATTCTCCGTGACGAATGGAGTAAATCATGCCAGTTACGTGATTGGTCGGCTATCGCGTTTTAATTACTCTGCAGTCTGCAGCAAACAGCGAAGTATTGAAAGTAATTTGGGTGCGATTGAGGAGATGTTAATTGGATCATCAACAAGTTGAACGAGATTGTTAGTGTTGATTAGTGTCCGATCAAATAAGTAGATCCATAGGTTCATGAGTAGAAAATCTGCAATCTGCTTCCCAGATAATGGAGGTTTTGCGTATGTCTCAATAGCAGAAAGTGAAAGTTACCCACTACCTTATGTATCCGACTTGTTACTATATCTATCACAAGTTATGAGACAATGGGGGACTAACAGAAGCTAGTCCACTTTGAGTGCTGAACTGGAATAAAAACCTCTTCCATGCATGGGATGACTAAATGCATTCCCACGCGTTGATGCGTGGAATGACGATAAATTACGCGTCACGGTGACCCTAGTCACCTCACGTGTCGACGCGTGGGCCAGTGTAAGGATTAGGTGTGACTCGATTCTAGCGGGAAATTCAAATTTAGCCGCAAAATAATGTCCTCATTTTTTAGGTATGATGCCCCGACAACTGGGCATGGCCCAGCGTATCGGCATGGTACCCTCATGAAAATCTGATGAACTGAGAATCTGAAATGGACATTAGCTTTTCAAGCAGATCGTGCTATAGGGCATGCTGCCCCAACATATGAACACCAAGCCCATATGTTGGGGCACCATGCCCAAAAACTTGAGGATTTTTGTATTATTTGTGGGCCGACCCCAATTGCAGCTAAGGTATTTTTGGCGCCGAGCCTCCGACTTTCGGCGCAGCTTCGTGGACTACTACTGAGGAGCATTTTTGTAAATACCGTTTTGGTAGCCGGCCACAGTTTTTGTGTCCTTCAGTTTAAACTCTGACTATCGATTTTCATGAGATACCATGTTCAAAGTTTGCCACAAACGTTGATTCAAAGTGAATAGGGTTGTCGGCTGGTCGTCGGGGTCATACAAACACTAATTAATTAAAAAGCAAATGGTGACTTCAATGTCATTTCAAAACAGAAATTAAGCAGCCACGTCAAAGCAACAATGAATAGGAATTCAATCAAAAATGCAACTACTGTAACACTGGCAATCACTGTTGTCGCGCCTCATGGACTCAACAGAATTATACATTTTAGGAGATTGTATTACCTAGTAAAGGCAAAGCTAAGAAGGTTTCATAGATCTCATTTTTGCAAACAGCAGCCAAAAATTCGCCTGAAAATACAGTAGAGGTCTGGTAGAGGCAGGTTAGAGGTACGGTATTTATGTGAACAGTTACTTTAATGTTAGCAGTGCAGTTTTTGGTTAAATGGTTGAATGAAGATCCAAAATACCTATTAGCTTAAGGTGTTTTCAAATTACCTTAATTTCCTGCTTTGGCTAACTGGTAGTTAGCTTCAGACACAGCAAGTGCATGGAAATGGCAAAATCCACGGCCTACAAACATTCACATAAGCATACCTCTACAGACTGTACTAAAGCAGTGTAGACCACACGACTACAGTACACTTTGTGTGCCATTGTGACACTTACTGTACTACAGTGTACTTACTGTACTAGTTACTGTACATTGTGACACTTACTGTACTACACTGTAGTACAGTAAGTGTCACTGTAGTACAGTAAGTGTCACAATGGCACAAAGGGCCTGTTTCGGCGCCAACCAATGTACTTCGGTTCAGAGTAACCAGTGTTTTCGCGACCTTCGGTTCTGATGAACCGGTGTTTTTGCGTCGACCAGGATTTGGTTCGGAGATCGGTTCCGATCTTCGGTCAGGAAATTTTGGAACGGTTATCGTTACCGTTCACGATTCTTGGTTCTGATTCAGCTTCACCGTCATCAACTAGAAAATAAAAACAAAGGCGGAACAGCAAATAGAAAAATGTTCTAAAGTTAAAATAAGAACTTACGTAGTACAACATATAAATTGAATATTTTATTGATTCTTAATTTGAATTTTATATTTAATTTTTAATTTTAATTTTAAATTTTAATTTTTAACTTTTAATTTTAATTTTTAAGTTTAATTTTATTTTTAATTTTTAGTTTCAATTTTAATTTTAATTTTGATTTACAATTTTCAGTTTTTAATTTGTACTAATAATAAAAAATAATAGTAAAAAAAATTAAAAATGAAACTGAAAATTTTAATATAAAAATTAAAACTAAAACTAAAAATAAAAAAATTAAAATTAAACTTAAAATAAGAAATTAAAAGTAAATATTCCTTCAGCCGAAGCTGACTGCGAGTCTGATCGTAGTTATCGTTTTTCCAACTCGAGTGGCTTTGACCCTGAACAGGACCCTTGCCAAGAAGGGCCGAAATATAGCTCTGATAAAATTCAACTGACGTATCCGTTTCTCACTGTCAAATATGACCGCACTCAGCTTGAGCTGAAGGAATGTTTAATTTAAATTTGTAATTTTTAGTCTTAATTTTAATTTTTAATTACAATTTCCAGTTTTTAATTTTTCAGTTTTACCTTTAATTTTTTCTTTTGCTATTATTACTATGGTTTTGTATTATCGTGACAGATACAGCCGAACACAAAACCCAGTCAGCTGCTGATATAGATCCAGTTGCAGCTACAAATTCTTCCTCAATCTTTATTATCAAATATCGTTCTTCATCACGTCATCGTCTTCAAATTTGAAACGTGTTTTCGCGTCATTTCCAATGTTTTGGGAGAACCGATTATTGGTTACGATAAAAAACTGTTTTCGCGACAACCGGTTACCGGTTGCCGCTGAACATCGGTTGGCGCCGAAACACACCCAAAGTGTTACTTTGTTTTTGGCAACCCTTAACTAAATTACATCGCAGCCCGACGCTTGCTTCTAGTTTTATATTGCATTTCCTTCAACTTTTCCTCCATCTTTACTGAATTAATTGTGGTTCAGATATGTTATGACAGAAGTTTGAACTGAATCCTGGACAGTGGACTGGAAAGCACAATTATTTCCTTGTTTTCATCACCACTCCTATTTAGTCTGATTTTGATCAGTTGACTCTATGGATTCACTGGAACCATCTGCCAAATTTTAAAATTCAAGAACGCCTCTTTTCCTATGAAATGAGTCAAAGAGGATTTGGAGCATAGAGAAGAAATTCTGGAAGCTTCATTAAACAACGGCAAAGAGAATTCTGCAAGATCAGTCAGTGAGCGTATTTTTAGGTATTTTTAGGAGTCATTCACAGTTGTTTAGAGAGAAATCTAGGCTCCTTCTCTATATCTACTACTTCTTCTCAGAGAAATATACTCCTGTCAGAAATACGCCATACTCATCGAGGAGCTCTTTCGTTACAACAGGTTGCGTAGAAATATGGAATGTGTTGCCGTGCTGTGTAAAAGAATCAGTATCTTTGAGCGCTTTCCAGAAAAAGATGAAAAACCATCTTCTTGATTCTGGAAAGTTATTGCTATTTACTTTGTGTTCTTGTTCTCTTTTAAATATGGATTTGTTGTCGCATCAGGCGCGGATAGGGTTGTCACAACTCACAACTGATTTTCGTAAGAGATGGAATCTGTCTTCTTTAGAGGTATTAATTCGTTTGAGTTCCTGAACTGGCCATTTTAGAGCCTTATGTTGGCAGTTCCGGGATTCGTCTGTTGATTTCTTTTCGTTTTTTACAAAGAAAGCAAAGCAAAGCAAAATATTCCTTCAGCAAAAGCTGACTGCGAATCATATTTGACAGAGCAAAACGGATAAGTCAGCTACAATGTTAATTTTCAATAAAACTGTTCTACTACTACTACATTTCGTTAGAGCTATATTTCGGCCCTTCTTGCAAGGGTCCTCTTCAGGCACAAGCCGCTCAAGCTGGAAAACTTGAACTTGAACTTTTCGGAAAATGAACTTGGAAAGTTAATTTTCCAGCTTGAGCGGCTTGAGCCTGAAGAGAACCCTTGCCAAGAACGGCCGAAATATAGCTCTAATAAAATTTAGCCTCCTTCTCTATATAAAAAAAAAAAAAAATTATAAATAATTAAAAATAAAACATATTAAATATTAAATATAATATTAAACTAAATAATTTCTGGACAGAAAACAAAATCTGTGCAAAGTGAAATTAAAAATATTTCTTGCCAAAGCTATTGCATAAAAAGAAGTGAAAGGATGCAAGATAAAAG
Source organism: Branchinecta lynchi (assembly GCA_023053575.1). Lineage (NCBI taxonomy): Eukaryota > Metazoa > Arthropoda > Branchiopoda > Anostraca > Branchinectidae > Branchinecta > Branchinecta lynchi. Next base: position 21,368,369 of record JAKZAP010000015.1, read on the forward strand.
CTTCAAAATTTCAAATTTCAGTTGCATCCCTTTGCCGTCCTTTGCTTCTGTACCTTTACCTTCAGTTACCTTAAATGGCATTGTCCAGTTACAAAGGTGGATGGTCCTCCTGTCGTGGTTGCTGGTTTGAGTTATTTAGGTCATACATGACGTTGTGACGGCTTTTTGAGCAGTGTCTGTAGATGATTCGGGGGCATCCCACTCGTTCTTCTAGGGTTTTTGCTTCCCACTCCTTGTCAAGCTTGGATTAATGAGTCCACTGTCTGTGCAGGGTGTATTGACTGTATCCTCTGACAGAGTGTTCCAGTTTTGCACCACTCTGTTTGAGAAGGAGTGGTTTAGGATCCTGGTTTGAGCAAATGGCTTTGGAATCTTCTTACTGTGACATCAAAGAGTTTTTGTAGCTTGAGTTGTAGAGGTGAGGCAAGACTTGATTTTGTATGAGTTTGTACCTTTGTATAGCGTCACATCTATGTCTCCTATAGGCCTACCCCAAGCCTGGTAGTTTCAATTGCTGCAATCGTTCTCTGTATGGGATATTTCTTGCCTGAGACCAATTTTGTGGCTCTCCTCTGGACTTGCTCTAGCACTTCACAGTCTTTCTTGAACTGTTGGCTGGCAACTGACATACCGACTTCTAAGTTTGGTCTCACAAAGTCTTTGTGTAGCTTAGTCACTACTGATTGGCTTCGAGTCAAGAACATCTGCTTAATGATACCAAGGTTTGGTTTGCCACTGCTGCTACAGTTTTGATGTGACTGCTGATCTTATGTCCTTGGTCTACAATGACCCTGGTCTCTTTCTTCCTCCTCTGCTGCAAGTGTGGCAATGGGGCCATTAGGATTTGAGATTGTGTACTGGTACCTAGGATTCTTAGTGCCAAGGTATATCACTTTGCATCTCTGCAAGAAACAGGCTGATTTTTTTTAATTCACATAGGTATCTCTGCAGAAAACTGCTGTCTATACACCAGTCTGTACCAGTTCAATCCAGACTAGAATTCACATAAACCAGTTGTGCCATTTGGGGGTGGGCAGGGGGGGGCATGGCCCCCGTGAGTTTTTAAGGGCCTAAAAGTCCGAAACTTTCCTGTTTATATCCATTGTTGTCTGACATACTGACATAAAAGCAAATACCAAATTGTGAATTTTACGCTGCATCTCACAGTTTGTAATTGGGTTTTGAGCCAAAATCTTTGTATTTAACGATTGCGATTAATCAGTTTTATTAACCCAAGCTCCTACAAAGAAAAGCAATAGAAGCACAAGCATATAAGACGTAAACACGAGTACTGGCAGAGCATCATAGTCAGTCACTATCCCTACTATAAATCACTACCAAAGGCGTTACTAGCCAAAATGTTTGGGGGGGACGAGGGATTTACCGACTGGCTGATAATTTTTACCGGCTGTTTCTGCAGAAAAAACGACTGCTTTCAACAACTAAAAATTACAGTTTTGACAAAAATCGATAGATTTTCAAAAAAAATACTATTTTGACGAAAAATTCACAAATTTTCAAAAAAAAACGTCTGTTTTCATTGAAAAAATCAACTGTTTTGACAAAAAATCGTGGCGCTTCGCGCCGAATCGGTTATTTTTTTTACCGACTGGCCCTCTCGAGACTTTGATCGTAATTGGACTGAACATGACCTCAGGGGTGGCCCGAAGCACTCAGGCCAGGGGGGGTGAGACCCCTCATTTCAACGACTCATGGATCGTAATATACGACTCGCAGGTACCAACAAAAATTAACTGTTGCGACTATGTTGCAATGGCGCACATTCCCCACCAACAAATAATAGAGCCGGTGTAAAACTAGCTGCAATGCATCACCTGAAATTATTCTTATAATCAAAATTTTTGTATACATACCATCATAGCCTCAGGTTTACATTTCAACTTTCGCATAAGAGGAACGCTTTCAACGCCTGTACCCGGGACAAATTAAAGCAAGCGCTGCAGGCGAATTTTTTTTAATCTGCCTTTGTCTAGAAAGATTCTAGCCAGCCTTTAATGTGTTTCAAATCTAAAAAGTTCCAAGCCTCATCGCCAAGTAAATGACACACCGTTCCTTTAAGTAGAGAATAGGCTACTATGAAATGTGCCACAGGCGTAATTTTGTGAAACACCGAGGAGGAGAGCGTCTTTTTGCAATCCCATTGAAAAGGAAAAAACAGCTTTGAAATAACAAATCTGACCGTCGAAAAAAGTGAACAAATAGTGGCCACAGAAAACAAAGTAGATTTGTTCCGTATTAAAGCAAAAAAGTAATTCCTGTAAAAAAATCCTGATTTATGGACGTAAGCTGAGGAGCAGGGCGTCATTTTGCGATCCCAATGAAAAATTAAGAATAGCTATGAAATCACGCCTCTGTCCATAAAAAAAGTGACAAAATAAAGCCCATAGAAAAGAAAGTAGATTTGCTCCAAACTAATAGCAAAAAAAGTAATTTTCACGTTCAGAACACACTTCCTCAGAAACGAAATGAGGAAAACAGATTTGCCAGTGCGTTACAAAAAAAAAATCCGGATTTACGGACGTAACGAACTTTTGGTCTTGGCCTGACAGGAGTTTACAGATATAAAAAAAGACGCCAGGTTCGCCGACGAGACTTGAGTTGCGTTTTTTCCAGGTCATTTGATGTACTTTTGTTTCATAATGAAAGTACCGTGTACCGTTTTATTTGTCACTCTACACACTGTACTTTCATGCCGAAAACTAAAGCAGGTAAAGCTACAGTGAGCTACATCTAAAGAATTGTAACTTAAAACTGGTTTGGAGAATTTGATTCTACGCGACAGAAGATGCTATATACACAGCAAATGAAGACGAGAAGTTCGCTTTTAGAATATCTTAAACATAAAAGAGATCATTTTCGAGTTGTATGAGTGTCCTGAATTTTACGAAGTCTCTTCAGATGGGCTTTAACACTAGCATACAGGAACGTCACCTATGGGGGGGGATGCACCCCGCCCCTCCCCCGATGTTGTCGGCTAGCCGGTAAAAAATAGATTTTTCGCGATTTTTCATAAAAAAATCGACTTTTTTGGGAAACAGTCGATTTTTCTTAAAAACGGTTGGTTTTCTTTAAATCAGCCGTTTTTCCGCAAAAAAAGACGGAAAAATTACCAGCTAGTCGGTAAATACCTTGCTCCTCCCATATCTGATAGTGCTATGATCCGCAGTCAGCAGTGATACATACGATTCGCAGTCAGCTTTGGCTGAAGGAATAAACATTTTGATAGTAGAGCCTCTGCTAGCACAGAGGCCAAAAATCTACCTCCGGACTAGAATGAGCTATTCCAGCGTCTGCGGAACCCCTCCTGTCCTGGGAAACGAATTTCGGGTGTATATTAAAATCCTCCTTGTCCTTTTCAAGCGTTGTTCCTACCTCAACCTCTCTTTATAATCGACATGTTTCGATTTGTTCTGGCACACTTCTTTCGCGGGTCTCCTGTCATTTGATTTCTAATGGCTTTTCCATTCTGTTTCAAAATTGTATTCCTTCTTTTTTCACTTATAGCCAAAGATGACCAAAAATCAATGCACATAACCTTGTCTCTCGCTTTTGGTCTATAAGGTATTTCAATGTTACCAGTCAGACTTCACTTTAACAACTAACCTATTGTAATTTTGACAGGCTAAAATCTGAAAGACCGAAGTTAGGCAGATCCAAATCCCATGGGAGTAGAACAGGTAGCCGTATTGCTGCCCCGAGGAATCATGTCTGCGACCTATCGGGTTACAAAACCTGGTTTAAACGACTACTTCGGGGATTGGCTTACGACTGAAGCTGTGCAGAGACAAAATTAAAAAAAATTTTAAACGACTCGGGTTATTTTTTATTAAAATGAATGCCCGGGACCTCGGCGAGGCCAAAATAAACGACTGATACAACTTAGCGAAATGTCAAAATAAACAACTGATACGAATTAACGGAAGGCAGGGGAGGGTGAGTCACCCCCCCTCACCCCCCCTTCGGGCCACCCCTGCATGACCTAAAATAACTTTTACGGCTCGTTTTTTTACGCTCTCCAACTATTCATATTGCTCTTGGTTCAACCCTGCATACCAAGCAGGACAAGCGTATTCAACAATTGACCCTATGTACAATTTATAACAATTTATTAATGGGTCACTATTAAAACCGAAATGCCGGAGATAATAGTACCAATAGATTGCCATATGTGGCGAAATAGGATTTGAGTTTTAGAGATGACGGCCTTTGACGAAGTGGAGTTGATTTTTCTACTTCGAAAAATCGGCTGCGATAGTCCACTGTCACAAGATAGTCATTATTGTTGAATGTGAAAAGGTCGGATGCAACTTTTTGCCAAGGAAGAATTGTTATTTCATGACTGATCATCGGCTCTCTATGGTTTGATGACATGTTTCTAGCAAAGTTTTGCTACTGCGGACATAACGCTCAGTGTCTGCGTTCAGGCCTGGTCAGTAAACCAGCATTCTGGCTCTTTGCTTGGTCTTTTCAACACCAAGATGTGCAGCATGGAGTTTTCTCGGTATGAATCCTAGAACTAAGAATTCGAGCTTTAAATTAATGAACAGAAAGGATTATGTCAATCAATCAATCTTTATTCTTCAAAAACATTCCTTACGGTATTATCAAAAAAAATCGAATATTTATTCTCTCGTCAAACATAATTATATATAATTGTGCTTTAACATAGTCAAATTTTCATAAATTACACAACAACAAAAGCAACAAATTAAACCGCCAGACTTCAAACATCAACACAAACAAGACCAAAGGTGTCGATGGGATCCCACAAATCTAAGATTTGATCCAGACAATTGGGTCTTGTCTTCGCCAGATCCAGTCTTCGCTAGGCTAATCATCAAAGAAACTACTAGTCCAGCAAAAAAAGAAAATCCAGAAACGAATCTAGCGCATCTCCTTATCCCTATAAGAACATCTAATCAACATTAAATAAAACTTTGACTTAAAAAAAATGCGGGTACAACCGGATTCCGGACTAATTATATTTCCGGGTAAATAATGATTGTCATATACAGACTCAGCGTCTCTTCTTACCCCTAAATCTAACATCTAATCAACTTCAGATAAAACTTTTGCCTTTGACATATTTTTCGGTTTTGGCCGGATTCCAGCCGAACTAGTTGTCCGGCGGGAAAATGGTCTTCACCATCGTGTTCAGCATGTCTTCATACCCCTAAATCAAACATTTAATCAACTTCAAATAAAAGTTTTACTTCTAACCAACTTTCCGGTTTTTGCCGGGTTCCGGACAAACTACCTGTCCAGCGAGAAAAAATGGTTGTCGCCATCGTGTTCAGCATGTCTTCTTACCCGTAAATCAAACATTTAATCAACTTCAAATGAAACTTTTACTTTTATCAACCTTTCCGGTTTTTGCCGGATTCCCGACGAACTACTTGTCCGGCGAGAAAATGATTTTCACCATCGTGCTCAGCATGTCTTCTTACCCCATAATCGGCTATCACATTAGCTGTTTAAAAATATTTTGTTTGTCCCTTAATTTGTACCCCCTCCCCTACCTCCAAATATAGGGCTACAGAGTCCATCAACGAACTCGACCTTACACTTGATCCAAACAATCCTCACACCAAGTTTCATCAAAATATCTCATTCCCTTCGAGAGTTTATCGTGCTTACAGACGGACGGACAACTTTTGCGATGTCATAGGTATCCCTCCACTTACGTTTTGGGATTCCAAAAGCAGAAAAGTATTTTTCTTAAAATTTCGCATTGAAAAAACTCACAAAGGAGGGGACAAAACTTTGTTCATACCGCGCATGAATTGCCCGTATGGGTAGGATCTTAGGAACTGGTTCTGCTGCCATTCTCTGTTGCCTTATACGGTCAGGAATGTGGGGAGGGGGAAGTATGTGACGATGTGTGGGGTCTTCCAGTAGCTCGTCACCAAATTTAGTAGAAAGTTGGTGTCTGCGGTTTGACAAAGATGTAAGGCCAAACTCGTTAAGAAGGGAAATGTATGGGATTTTGGGGGATTTTGATATTACTAGTAAAGAACGGTACTGGATCCTCTCGAGTCTTTCCGACTGCTCCCGTGTAAAACCGAAGTGCCATACCGGACAGCAGTGCTCGAGGGAAGGTCGAATGAACATAAGGTAAATGTGAAGGAGGTGGTGTTTGGGGTACCATGGCGGGAGAGCATTTTGAGGAAACTTATGCCCATACTTTTTAGCATGGATTGAACTTGCTTATCCCACTTGAGATTTGAAGTTAGATGAACACCCAGAAGTTTGAGCTCCTCCCCTCTGCTGTACGAGGATTACGTAAAGCGCAGCATGAAAGAAAAATTAGCAATCTACTAGGCGTCGTTTTTGTGAAGCCCACTTGGCAATATATTGCCGGGCACGATTGCAGTACCAGCTTCTATTTATTGTACCGCAGACAAAATTAAATTGAACTTCGTAGCCAAATTTTTTTGTAAATCCTTTTTTTTCCCGTAGGCTAAAATTTAACTGCTTCTCATACAAACCGCAGGCCGAGATTTTTTTTAACTTTGCTATTTCAGGCCAAATTTAATCCTGATCATAAAACTGGCTTAAAACCCGAAATATTTTGTAAATGGCAATCCTAAACTGGCTTAAAATGACTCGCCCTTCCGCAAAATAGAGAATAATATTACGAAAAAGTGCCGCAAGCGGAGTTTTCGAAACATTAGTGATTAGTCAAAAAAAATCAACGAAGAAACCAACGAAAACGGGGTTTGAAAAGGCCAACGAATATACTGAGATAAAAGGCGACCCCCATTTCAAACCCCATTTTTGTTGGTTTCATCGTTGATTTTTTTTTTATATGTCAGGCCAATGTGGTTTACGAAATTATTAGTGGTGTTTTTGGGGGATCCAGAATAAAAGTAAGTACGGTCGATGAAATCATAGATTAGTCCTTTTGTCTACGCCCAGTTCTTCAGTCGGCCTCTTCGAGTTTTTAGCTTCGTGGTAACTACCGAATCCTAGCGATTGTACCGAATAAATTAACGAATCCCAGTTATTATACCGAGTAAGTTTAGACTGATAGCCGGCTCAAGATTCGATATAACTACCGAATCCCGATTATTGTACCAAAAAGTTTTGGTATCGAAAAATTACCAGATATTTTCAGTAAATTTACTCGTCGAATTCGTGATAACTAACGAATCCCGGCAATTATACCGAATCCCGATTCCTATACCAAATAGATTTGTACCGATAGCCTATTTGGGATTCTGTATAACTACCGAGCCCCCGTAAATATACCGAATAGTTCTGGCAACCAAAAAATACCGCAAAATTTTAGAAAATTGTGGGCCTAACTATACCGAATCTCGAATAGCCAGGGGTACTGCACCCCCGCCCCTCCTGCGACGCCCCTGATCGTAGTGTGAATGTACATATGGATTACTGGGAATGGAGGTATTGTCTCACCGAATAAGGTAAATAAATATTTCTTCTACACCAACTTGTGTTGTATATATCTCTACCACTGAATGTAAAGAACCCTACAAATCGCCCCCCACGCTACCCAGACACCAAAGTCACTCTCTACCGCTATACTAGGCTACTCTTCTTCTTCTTCTTTTTCCAGTATTTTTCACGGTTGCCGATAGCTACTCTACTCCCATAAAAGTGTCAGAATTCCTGACAAAAAGGTCGCTGTGCAATGACGCTGTCAACACCGGTGACTGGCAGATGCTAATTTAAGTAGCTTGAGATACGTGCAATTGATTTAAAAAAGGTTATAGCGGTTCTTGCTGTTCGTCTGCCGATTTGATATATTTGTGGAAACAAAAATTCAAATAAACCTTTTCTGTTAGAATCTGTGGTTTGTCGATTTCTTTGTAGTTTTCTGTGATAATATACAGGAATGTCCAGATCTTTAATTTGGTCCACAAAACCCCTGTGTACAAGGGGATGAGACTGGACCTATGGATATAAAGAAGACCCCCGAAAAATCGAAAAAGTGTATTTTTTTTTTTCTCAGTTGTAATGCGTGAAAATATGCATACAAGAAACTTTGATGTTGGGGATTAGCCCAATTCGTTTTATTTTTTTTGCAAGGCATCTCAAAATGAGCTCCAGAAATTTCTATTGATAGTTATTCTGGTGGTGCCCGAATCAATGAATCAATCCAATATGTTTGGCCAGATATCTTAGAGCTTGGTCACACTGGGCTCAAAAACCAGTCTATTCGACAAGCAACTGAAAATCCCGGGGGGGACGTGAGATTTGATGGGCTTTGTGGCAGCTTGGGGATAATGAGCAGACTGCAATTAGGGGTCAGTTAGGGTTCCTGTAACATAATTATACACAATGTTTTGCTCTAATTGGTCTCCTGAATTTAAAACAACAACATTCAGAATTAGTTGTATCTTGTTCTTTTTCCTTTTTTGGGATCCCAAAACGTAAGTGGAGGGATACCTATGACATCGCAAAAATTGTCCGTCCGTCCGTCTGTCCGTCCGTCCGTCTGTCCGTCCGTCCGTCTGTCCGTCCGTCCGTCTGTCCGTCCGTCTGTCTGTAAGCACGATAACTCTCGAAGGGAATGAGATATTTGGATGAAACTTGGTATGAAGATTGTTTTGGGTCAAGGGTAAGGTCGAGTTCGTAGATGGGCTCTGTAGCCCTATATTTGGGGGTGGGGGAGGGGATTCAGTTTAAGGGACAAACAAAATATTTTTAAACAGCTAATGTGATAGTCGATTATGGGGTAAGAAGACATGCTGAGCACGATGGTGACAATCATTTTCACGCCGGACAAGCAGTTCGTCCGGAATCCGGCAAAAACCGGAAAGTTTGTTACAAGTAAGAGTTTCATTTGAAGTTGATTAAATGTTCGATTTAGGGGTAAGAGGACAGGCTGAGCACGATGGTGAAAACCATTTTCTCGCTGGACGAGTAGTTCGTCCGGAATCCGGCAAAAACCGGAAAGTTTGTTAAAAGTAAAAGTTTCATTTGAAGTTGATTAAGTGTTTGATTTAGGAGTAAGAAGACATGCTGGGCACGACGGTGAAAACCATTTTCTCGCTGGACGAGTAGTTCGTCCGGAATCCGGCAAAAACCGGAAAGTTGGTTGAAAGTAACAGTTTCATTTGAAGTTGATTAAATGTTTAATTTACAGGTAAGAAGACATGCTGAACCCGATGGTGAAAACCATTTTCTCGCCGGACAACTGGTTCGCCTGTAACCCGGCCAAAACCGGAAAATATGTTAAAAGTAAAAGCTTTATTGAAGTGTATTAGATGATATATTTAGGGGTAAGAAGAGACGCTGAGTCTGTATATAATGATTATTTTTTACCCGGACATATAATTAGTCCGGAATCCGGTTGTACCCGCATTTTTTTTAAGTCAAAATTTTATTTAAAGTTGATTAGATTTCTTTATAGGGATAAGGAAATACGCCGGCTTCGTTTCTGGATTTTCCTTTTTTTGCTGGACTAGTAGTTCGCTCGGAATTCGGGCGAAACCGCAAATTTGGTAGTAGTAAAGTAGGAAGTTTCGGTCAATATCGTCAAAATAGATATGGCTTATAGAGGTATAGGTAGGTAGATAGAATATCTGAACTCGGTTTTCTCTGATGATTAGCCTGGCGAAGACAAGACCGTATTGTCTGGATCAAATCTTAGATTTTTGGGATCCCATCGACACCTTTGGTCTTGTTCTACTTTTGCAACCCAAAAAGTCAGGAAATGAGCCAAGCGTGACCAAGCTCTTAGATCTCTTGTAGGCATTCGTGAGTACGATCCTACTAGAGTCGTATAATCCTACTAGCTCAGTAGGTGTTATCATTTGCAGAGAGATTGTGCTATCTGAAAATCAGCCTCAGTATTTCGTCCGCTGTAGATGAGCATGCCATTTTTACGAAAAGCGATTGTCGATGTCGGGAAGTTTTCTGCAAGCTTGTGGGTATGTGTTGAGTTTGTCTAGGCTCTTTGCTTGATTTTAGGCGTTTTTCCGCGACAATCTCGATTGTTATCCTAGATAACTGATTCATCAGAGAAACAGCGAATCGACAATCCCAGATTGCACAGACGACGATCCGACGATCTGGCTCCGTTGCAAGGTTCTCGAATCGACAATCCAAGCCCGAATCCGGCTTGTCAGATTGTCACAGAGAACGATTTTTCCAGATTTTTCATAATCTTGATTGTCAGAGAAAACGTATTTTCGAGAATCCGGATTGTGGATCGTCAATCTAGATTGTCACGGAAAAACGCCTTTTGACGTCACTCTGTGGCGGGCGTTTGCAATTTTCAAAACAAACGGGTGGGCAAACGCTCCACTTTTATGCGAGTGTGCACTTGTTTGGCAACTCATCTAGTTTATGGCTTGCCCAGTCGTTTCCCTGACCCCTGTAATACCCTAGTTGGTAGGTTATGCCCCTCCACTAGTACCTTTCTGGAAACTTTTCCACACATCTGATATTAGAATTATTAGAAGTACTTGGTACAAATACGCTAAATTCCTGCTTGGCTTCAGCTGTGGTCTCGTAATCGACGCTTTACAAGAAATCATTGGGTTAAAGATCCGATTGAGGCTGCTTTAGAGCGTCGTGCCCGATTTCTGGAATCCCTCGACCCTTCAAACAGCCTCTATCCAGCAATTAAGCAATAGTTAAGAAACAGTGTATTATTAAAAAAAGTTATCTCTTTTGTGAATTATGCATTGCTTTAAGTTAAAATTGTATCTTGTGTTTTCTTTATTGTTCCGTGTTCTTTATTTTTCTTTTCTTATTCTCTATCCGTGATATTTTATGTAAAGATGGGAAATAAACATATTCATTCATCCATTCATAAATCCGCTTGAATTGACACCATGGCGTCAACGTCGGGGAAGGAAACAAACCTGCAATCACATGAAAAAAGTAATTTATTTTAATTTTATCCATTGATTTACAATTACTTGTATGGCAAGATTACAGGTTTGTTTCCTTCCCCGACGTTGACCAAGAGGATTGACAGCCTGACGAAGGCCCTTGCCAAGAAGGGCCGAAATATAGCTGATGAAGAATCGTAGCTGACGTATCCGTTGTAAACATTGTTTGAATAAATACCATGGCGTAAGCCTATGAGCCATCCAAATGTATCTGCAATCTGGAATCTCGGGAAACTTACGGACAAAGATCATGTCCCCTTCTTCGCCAAAAATTCAGCAGCGCTCTTCAGTTTTGCAACAACACAAATATTAGTAAAATGATTATATTAATAATAATAGTACTTAAAGTTTAACGGAAAAGCCAACTTATTTTTTATCATTTAATTTAATGCACGTAATTATTGGACTCCGTTAAGGGATTTTTTTTTTTTTTTTTCACGATCTGTTTGAGAAGTGAGAGCTTGGTCACACTTGGATCATTTCGTGTTTTTTTGGGTTGCAGATGTACAAAAAGAAAAGGAACAAGATACAAGTAATTCTGAGCGTTATCGTTTTAAATTCAGGAGACGAATTAGAGAAAAACATCGTGTATAATCATGCTACAGGAACCCTAATTGACCCGTAATTGCAGTCAGCTCATTATCCCCAAGCTGTCACAAAGCCCATCAAATCTCACGTCCCTTTTCAGTTTTGTGTTGAATAGGCGGCTTTTTTGGCCCGGTGTGACCAGGCTCTCATATCCCCCTCCGTTCCCACCACGCAAATTCTACTACGACGCGGAAAATTTGAATCTCAGTGCAAACGCGGATTTTCAGTGGGCGATGATGAGCGTGATGAAGATTGCTAACTGCCTGTACGCACATTTTTCGTAAATCTGTTTCGTCAAGCATACCACACAGGTATAAGCGCATAGTGGTACCAGAAATCCGACAAGGAAAGTCCAGTATGCAAAAATCGGATGTTCGTGAATAGTGGAGCAACGAAGTAAAGCATTTTAATTTTTTCTTTAAAGGACCCCTCGTGCTTATTCTGCCTTTTAAAATATAACCAGCTCCCTTATGGATTTATAAGCTTAGAAAATCCCCACCTTTCTCCATGGTTTCTTTTTGTACTTACGAATTGTTAGTGCTTTCTCGGACGTGCCGAGTTTTGCCGGTTACGCAACGCAAAGCTTGCCAGAATCTTGAACGTCCGCTGGCAACTCTTTCACACACAAGGATAGGAGAATCTTCTGTTTTTTACTTCTTTTATTTGCTTCGTTTTCCCAGTTTTTAACCACGGCGCGTTCAGTTTTCAAATGTTTTGCGCCCAGCCGCCGCGTCAGAGAGCAGGAAGGCTGGATGGAATCGACAAGCATTAACAAGAAAATAGCTAAATTAAGACGGAAAGTAATAGTATTTTCGAGAAACTTTGTTCTGATCCGTTTTATATTGAAAAGATCATTTCTAGTAAGAGTTGTGCTTTAAGCCTATTTCAGTGAACAAGTGATGGGTGATTATATTGTCTTATCACAGCCCTTTTCGGTTAAGCTTTAAAGGACACCTGAATGAATGGTGCCAAGTATCATCCCTATGTGTATGACTTCCGTTAACATTGCCTGCAGAAAACCCAATCCAAATACGAAATAGTATTTCCAAGCTATGATTTTTGCTCCATTTTGCATCTGTCCTTATTTCAGTACCGAACAATTTTTAGAAATGAACAAATGTCTCCAATCAAGCCTTCTTCTGGAATATTTTTACCAATACGATCCGGCCAGCGCTGTACAAGGTTTGAATGAATTGTGCTTTTTGTCTTGGAGTCTGCATGTGCAAACCTCCAGAAACGAACATCCCTATTTTGAAAACGTCACGCTCAGGAGAAGAATGTTCTCCTTGGCCATGTCTGTAAATGCACCCTCCATGGTGTTTTCAAGTATGGTTTCATTGTTCAGGTGTCCTTTAATACAATCTTTCTAGGGAAATGCGGCATCTGCACCATCAGTCCTTGGTGGACGAAAGTTTTCGACGCGGACAAAAGTGAGCATCAAAGCAGACTTCGAAAAGGTTCTCCCAGTCATTATAGATGATGTCGTCGTTGGTAACCCCGATATAAAGGACTTGCCCATAATCCAGTCGTGGTTCAGGAAGGTAACGATTGTGGCGGTCGATGGTGGCGGTCCTTGGGAAAACCTCGTGGTGATAGCCCCTCTTTTATTCTAATGCCTCTACTGACGTTGACCATAACCGTATGAAGCTTTGGAAGGCTCTCCGAAGAACTAAGCGATTGAATCAACCAGAAAGTAATAACGGTCCGTCTCCAGAGGACTGGGAACTACATTATGCAGTTCTTGCAGCGTCACATGATGTTCCCGATGATTTATAAAAAGTTTTTAAATAACGACACCATTGATTTCTCTATAGATGGTGAAGATTTAAATAATGCAGTTAAAAACCTAAAAAAACAATCGTCAATGGATCACGACGGAATTATAAATTAGCCCATCTCCTCATGGAGTGCCAGGAGCTTGAAAGTCTTAGGGATGAAATTTGGGGGGACCATCGGTTGGTGCTACTTTCTGATATCCTGAGGTCTTCGAAGCCTGGAACCATATGCAAAATGGCACGATATGTGGAAAAGGCGGGAGAGCCTCAGTCGAGCCCGAGTGAAAGAAAATAAGTATTGTTTTATATTGAGTAAGTGTTCTGTGCAGTGTATGTTGTGTATGGCCGTAGGGCTCAAATAAACTTTTCTTTCTTTCTTTCTTTCTATTAAATTTGCACCTCCGACTTTCTTTTTGATTCAGTTTGATTGAATCAATTTGATGTTGGTGGTTGGTTGTGTTCCATCTTCTTTCCAGCTTCACCCCCGTTCCCAAAAGTGGAAAGCGAAATTTGTTTTTGTGTGATTCTTACTGGCCAATCACCCGTGGGTCAATATTCGGTAAATTGTTTGAACTTTGTATTAAACGTCTTTTTGAAAACCTTGATGTGGGTGAAAACCAAGTTGGGTTTAAGAAAGGTATGGGTTGTGATCATGCCCAGGCTGCATTTTCAAAAATAATACTTGAATCTAGAAATAACAATGAAACATTATACGCTCTTTTAATTGACATAAAAGGAGCGTGTGATAACTTATCTCACGCTTCAGCGATCCTGGCTCTTCTTTCCAGGGGTATTCCACTCTCTATTTGTCGTGTTTTGCGTTCTTGGTATAGCCGGCTGTCGGTTAGGGTATCTTTGGGTTCTCTTCTGTTTTCTTCTTATTTGCCAGTGGGCAGAGGGGTCAGACAAGGCGGTATTTTATCTCCTTATATATTTATTGTTAGCCTAGCAGAGTGTCCCCGGTCAATCCGAATATTCCTGATTTCGGCTCTTCGAGATGTTTCTTACCTAGCTTATGCCGACGACATAATTTTACTGAGTAAATCAAAAGCTGCGTTGGCTGAGAATTTTAACCGTCTTGCCACTTCTCTGTCAGCAAAGGGTCTTTCCGCTAGTTCTGGCAAATGCCAGTTTTTTGTTGGAAATAGCACCGTGGAAGGAAATGAATGTCCTGATTGCAGTAATGGAATTATTTTTTCAGCATGTGATATAGTGCCGTACTTAGTGATCCCATATGCATCTTCAGCTAAGGTTTCTCAGTCTATAATCGTCAGTCATATACAAGAAAGAATTCGCAAGACATTTGGCCTCTTAATTCGTTTTCGTGGGCGATACGGGAAAGACATCCTCGGGTCATTGTTCACCGCTGTTGCTTTACCTCGTGTTCTTTTTGCTGCAACATTCGTAGAAAATTTTCGAATTTGCGACATATCTGCTATTAAAATTTCATATTTCAAATTTTCCAAATTTCTCCTGGGGTTCACCATTTTCTTTCAGTAATTCGCAGTTGGTTTCCAATTTTAAAGTAAAAGACCCAGTTTTAATTTTGAGGAAAAAGATGACCAACTTTTATAAAAAAGCTTCGGTAGCCCTCCAAACCCACAACCTGTACCCATTTTTCAGCAAGTGAACAATATAGTGCGTAACTTAGTTGTGAAAATCGTGTGTATTTTTTATAGTATTTCCGTCAAAAAAGATTACCTCCGTTATAACATTTTCATTTTTTGCTAAATTATGCAAACCGTTGTTTAGTTGTCTTTTGCACACGTAATAGCTCAGAACAGTATTATCTGTAAAATCAAAATAATGCACTGTGTTATCGCATATGTATATAAATTGCACAAGGTTATGAATCTTTCGATAGTTTCGATAGTATAGAAACTATAATAGGCTACTGCAAGAACGCAGCTGGTAACTTACCTTCTCAATGTTGTCATCATTCACAGGTGTTCGAGTACAACCTAGTCGGTGGTAAAATGACCCGCGGATTACAGGTTGTCGATTCATACTACCAAATGACTGATCCGGTGAAAGTCAACAAGCAAGACCTCTTTATCGCTCAGATTGTCGGCTGGTGTACGGAAATGGTAAGAACGCCTTTTTCCATAATATTGAAAGTGTAAGGTGGTGTATTTTTTTGTCCTTTTTTTTGTATTCCAAAACCGTAAAGTGTGTCTGTCCATCGGTTGGACATGTTGAATCCATTTTTGAACTTTATTTCTTTAACCGATAAGCAGGTTTACCGTGAATCAGTCCAAACCGGAAAATTGCAATAAGTAAAAGTTTTTTTCTGAAGTTGATTATTTGATTGATACTATCTTATTTTCCTTTGTTTTCTCAGTGGGTCATTCGTCTAGCCCTGTCCGTGGAAAACTAGCCCTTTTACTCGTAGTACATTTCTAATAAATCTCTGTCTACATATCAGTATATGCAACTTTTTCGTGCAACTACCATACAACTACACAGTCAAAGAATTTTTCATCCGGAAGGATAGAGGATGAAGTGGGAATCAGACAATTAGTGTGTGTATGTGCATAATCAGAGCAATGAGCCCAATGAACAGAATCCGCTCCGGATCTTCGGAACCCTTGAGGAACACATGATCATGGGCTCTTGAAGATCGTGATTTAGTCAAAAGTATTTTAACTCACTTTGCACATAATTTAGTCAAAAGTATTTTTACTCACTTTACACTTAATGGGCACTCGAAAAGGGTCAAGAACTCGTCTGTAAACAAAACCGTCGAGGCACATATGGTCATCGGTCCTTGTGAATCTTTAATATGGCTCTTTTGGTCAAAAGTATTTTTATTCACTTCAAAGTTTGACCGAAAAGGGCTGGATAGGACAATCCAGTTACCCATCATTTATTCACTTAAATTGGCTTGAAGACCCGCTGAAAGTGCGTTAGTTCGTTGTTCCGCTATTAACGAATAATCGATTTTCAAATAGTGGAATTTCCGTGTGATTTGTGGTACCTCTATGCACTTGTATTTTTGCTGTATGCCCTACGAGCCACGTTTGTGTTGAGATTAAAATTTCCCACGACTTTACGCTGTAGGGACGGCCGCATATATTCTGAATGTCGTAACTAGAGCAGATAATGGAAAAAAAAAAAAAAAATACTTTGCAGAATCCAAATAATTTAGTGTATTCAGTTAAATGACACACAAATAAGTTGGCTTTTCAGTTAAACTTTAAGGTCAATTCAAAACCGTAGAGGCAAAAATTTCCATGAGCAAATGTGGATCGTGAAAATTTAGGCTATCGCTTCCTCAAAGCTTAAGGTAAGGTACAGTTATATTAATAGCCATGAAACTCAAATTACATAAAAGCGACAGACATGGCAGTGGCTAAGGAAAAGACGCTTCATAAATTCTGAATTGCAAGCATTCTGCGGTTAACGTGCGCACTTTAAGAGGTGTTCTAAGCAAAATCAGATCTTACGGTCCGCAGCTCTTCATGTCACAAGATTAAAGGACCCCCCCCCCCCCAGTGCCCGGAACCAGTCCGGATCTGTGAATAATCTATCTAGAGCATATTCTCTTCCATTCCCGTCCCTCGAGTCTAAGCGTTTCTCGAGATATCCAGTACCCCCCCCCCCCCATCCCCGCTCACAGTTGTCGGATGCTGTACGGACCTGAAACGAAGCATCAGAAACACATGCTCTTGTCAATTATCAAGTTTTACTCGGGTTAGGTCACCTGTTCGAAAGTTAAGCGTGACACAACATTTCGGATTCCCCTTCCCTTCACTCCTCCACAGGATGGCCGGATCAGGAAAGTGAATATTTTCAAGTCAACCTAGTCGTGTCTTCCCTTGCCAAGTTTCATCTTCACCGCACATTTAGAAATAGGCTACCTTGACTCTTGATAACCGGAATTCTGGGAACCACCCTCGAACTCCAACTACATGTGCCCGGATCCGGTCCGGTTCTGCAATCAATGTATCTGGGTTCTCTGCTTGTTCTTCACATCAAGTTTCATCCCGATCCTCCATCTCTAAGCGTGTCACGATCCCCTCCAATTCCCCCATGGTGGTCGGATCCGGTCCGGACGAGGAAGGCGACATAAGTAAGTAAGTAACGATTTTATTTCAAAAAACCACTATCATGGCAATGCCAAATTTGGGTATTACGTCAAGTATAATGTACATTTTATAATATATACAATTAATCATTAATTCGTCATCACAGACCTATTATAGTATACAAATAAAAACCAAAAACAAAACACGAACGTTGGAATAATATCAAAGACAGCTACCGCCATCATTATAAATTTTCGTGAAACTCATTCATTCGTTTATTTGTACTACATAGACTACATAACAAAAATATAATGCGATAAACAAAACTCGGAACGAAGCTTTTCTAGTACCGCGTATGTGTTGCAGGTACGGGGGACAACTTTGGAACCTTTGAACTTGCGACCCTCTCGTGTCGGTTTCTTGTGTTTTCATACGGAGGGGGAAGGATGATAAAACAGGATGGTGGAGGAGCTTATGACCAACCGGTAAGCTCAGCCGCAGTCACCGACTTTCAAGGGTATTCATATGAAACTTTTTCGGGAGAGCAGCATAGGGAACTTTGGGCTCACGACTTATTATTAGGAGTGCATGTTTCTGTATTCTTTCTATTTGTTGTCTGTTCGGCAGTAAGGGCAAAGTGCCAAACAGCAGCCGTGCCTTACAGACGGATTGACAGATGGACGGACAGACGGAAAAACTTTACGAAGTCTTAAGTATCCCGTCGCCAACGTTTTGGGATTCCCAAAACAAGAAACTACAGGTCAATACTTTCAGCTTTAACTTGAACTTAAGATTTATTAAATAAGGTATCAAAACTCTGCGCAAACCTATGGTTAGCGCATTTGATTGGCTGCAATTTTTCCTTCCAGTTCAGCACTGCCAATCGGACTAGTTTCGTGTATCCCCCTCGTTTAGCACTTAGCCACATAGGTGACTTTTTCGCGTGGATGGCTGTATTGGCTGTAGAGCTGAACGGGTGATCCTGTCCACGCCTAAGTGAGAAAATCGATGGGGCGTTGAACGGCTGAGAAAAGTCGGTTCCGTCCACGCGAAAATGCCCATTCAGCTGGATGGGCGCATATGAGTGGGAAGGTCAACACAGTATCCCATTCAGCTCGACGCTGCCCTCGGAGTGGTGTTGAACGGGAGGCCTTCTTCGAGATGGATGGCCCGTTCAGCTGTTCATCCATGCACGCGAAAATGACAAAAAGATCGACGGTATCCATGCGAAAATGTCCGTCGAGCTCGACGGGAGGTCGGCGGGACTAGAGCCATCCCCGCGAAAACATCCCGATAGCAGTAAAATAAATCCTCAAACTGATGAGCAGAAAATCTTCAGTCTGCTTCCCGAGGAATGGACGTTTTGCACTGACTTTGGAGTAGAAAGGAAAGCTGTTATTTTCTACTCATCCTGTTATCAAAAACAAATAATCAGATAGAACCTCTGTCTTTAGTCCCATGCAGCAAGTACCCCGAAAAAACTGAGCGGACGTATAGGTATTTACTCTAGTTTTGAGCTGATGTTGATGCCCGTTTACTCATCTTCCGTCGTCGCCGTTGCTCATACCAGAGCAAAAATACAGGAGGCTTACTCCGCGCGCTGACGCGCTCAGCTTTGGTTTCTACTTTTTCTTAAAGCGGCTTCACAGCGATTTAGCTGTTTGTAGAGGTGTTATGGAGACATCCCATAGCACTTTGCTCTGCAATAGTCCTCCTAGTTATTCCCTCCATCCATCGCCTACTTTTCTATATATCTCTTCGGTTTCCATCACCATCATTAATTTCCCGGCATCGTGACAATAGGTCACTCGGTCTTTATCCTAGCTCCAGTTAGCTGCTCGCTAATCCGAGGTCAGGCTTTGATCCATTTCATTCTAAGTATTTTGGCTGCGTAATGAATCGGCAGCCAAAAAGCAGTTCTCTTTCATCCTTGGTCGGAGTAAGACCTCCGTTACTCTGTATTATAATTTATGGTAAGGACCAGTTTACATATTTAGTTAGGGACCCATTAGTGCTATATTATATGTGTCACACTCTTGTACACGATTTACATAGATAAATTAACTATAGACGTTATGGTCCATCTCGGCTAGTAGGCCTCGGGCTTGACTGGATATGTGAATTCCAGCTTCGCTAGGATGTGTGAACCAGCTTGATTAGTGATTTCTGGATTGACTGCTGCTGAGCTATAGAATTCCCTGAGACTTTCCCTTGTCTCTTTTGTACGGTTTCCTGACTGGTCCTCTTTTCTCCTGCCCTCTTCCCCTTTCAGGAATTTTGCAGTCTACATGTGAGTGTGTGTCGCGCCACCGACTGTGAAATTTCTTTCCCCCTTTTCCTCCCGCATTTTCAGGAATTTTCTGTCGTCAAGTGAGTGTTTTTCGCGCCACAGACTGCAAATCCTGTTAATCGTCATCGCATCGGCAAAATAATTTATTCTCCGGGGTACATCATTGCGTCATTTCGCCGTGTCTATTTTATATCAGTGCTCTCAACACTGACAATGCGTGCTTGCGGTACCATTAATAAATTAGCATTCGCGTATGATTTCATATTTCACGTACCTGGAAACGTAATTTTGCATGCGATTATTCCATGACGATTATTCTGTTTAGTTCCCCGACATAAAATTTTCTTTTCGTGAAAGCTATGGTTATTCGGAATAAGATCAACCTTTCTCGCCTTTCGTTTTCGACGTTGTCTATATGGCACTATTTTCAAGCCCTATGGAGTGATTCAGGGACGTCGTATTTTTATTTGTGGCATTTTTTCGGCTTATCCTTAATTTTTCATATTCCCCTATCGGCCAGTTTATTTTTTTGTTTGGTGGTGATCTGTTTGTATATTTTTCTTGCGGAGATAGATACTCTCTCAAGAATGTACATCGCACTTCATTCGTGACATTTTCGTCGAATTTCGACTGGTTTCGGTCTAAATGTGTGTAGTAATTTGCCACATAGACGTAGTGTGCGTTTCGCCAGTCGTTCCCTCTGTCATCCCTCCCCCACCACCACATTTTTTTTTCAGGTTTTCTTGCGTTTCGATCGCCATCTAGCGTATGTGTGTTTATTCGCCATCCGGATGCGGCGATTTCGCATGAAGCCTCTGGCCTATTTTCTTTTGATAATAAATTTAAGGTTAATGCCATTTATTCATGCCACATAAATTTTGTTTTCCCTCATGAAGTAAAAACAATGGTTAGATATCAAGTTGGTTCCGCGTCTTAGTTTAGTCTGAGTTTACACGTCCAGTTGAGCTTGTTCCCCTCCCATTTCCTTGTAAACTTTAATATTTTTGTATAAGTGTTATTTTTCGATTTTCTTACATATTACTTCTCAAGTGAATTTTTTTAGTGAAGATTTTCGGTGGTCTTGGCGAATATTTTGATTTGTCGTTCCGCAATTGAGGTCACCTACACTCATGACGGATTTTCGAAATGGACAATTACCCCGTTTGCCCCCCTGTCCCTCGACCACGCACATCGCTACTTCTCCCTAAAAATAACATCAAAAATGAATGTTCACGAGATCCCCAATGTTTTCCCCTTCCAGATCCTTGGTTTGGTTGGTCTCAGTATTTGCGAGAATGTAAACCGCTACCAGACTCGCATACTGAGGACCAACCACAGTTCCCATCATGCCAAGGTGTAGAACCTTTGTATGAAGTTGTGCCCAGTAAACTCAAAACCTGCACAATTTTACCGGACGGAGAAAAGGTGCTCCCATTAAAGAGTGTTCACCGTATCAGACCGAATTATTCCAGACAAATTAGTTGCAAAATTGTCGGTTTACCCCCTTATACAACAACAGTTCTGATTAAGGGCAATGCCGCCCTACAGGCCCGAAAGATTACAGTGAACCCCCAGTTCGTCAAAATTCTCCCCGATGGTAATGTCGTCTTCATAGCAGAGAATCGTTCTACTTCAAAAATCCGAGTACGAAAAGGTGACCTCTCCCTCCTTTCCATTGATAGAAATTGCAACAAATTTACCCCGCATGATACTGGTGACATGGTTTTTCTCAAATTCCCCCCCGCTTCTGGTATAGGGTCAAAAATTTCCGAAATGCGCCAGGATGGACCCTATCATGTTGTTCGCGTTTTAAACAAAGGCAGAAGCTACGAAATTCAGAAACTCGGATCACAAAAACAAGTCGTCCACTATGACCGCTTGGAAAAATCTGGTCCAAGATCTACATTCGTAGAGCCAAGAGGGGGTGTAGCTAGCTCACCAACGGTTCTTGTTTGGAAACAGCCGTTTTCACCGCCGTTTGCATCAGCTACGGAATACTACCCTTCTTCTACATTCCCAAAACTGGAACGGACAGTGGTAACGCCGCCACTGATTCAGCAAACCTCGGTAGAGCCAGTGTCAAGGCCTATCAATCATCCTATTCATCCTCCTCAGTATAGTCAGATTTTCTCTCTATCCCCTCACGAAATAGGTTATGCAGGGCAAAATGATACTATGAGAAGCGATTGGCCCCGGCCAGTAACGCCGGAGTGTCCCTCCGAGCAATCACTTTTCTCTTCCAGGTGTCATCGCTGCTGGTGGACCCGCGCCAGTCGCCGCCCCGTGCCTTACCGTCTGTATTGGTACTAAAAATGTTTAATCTGTAAAGGTTCATACGGCGCAAGCAACCGAACAGACTTTCTGTCTCGATTTGACGCCATTTTTTTTAATTATACCACGATACACTCTAAATAAAATAAAAAAATTTAAAATAAATCTAATAAAAATGTTCAAGATTGTTTGAAAAATTCCATTCTCCAATTGGTTGCCAGTTCTAATTTAAATTTTCCAGTTTGTTGAAAATTTCTATCTGATTCAAAATTTTCAAACGTTAGCAATTAATCTTTAAATCAGAGTGGTCTGACTCCCAATCGATTTTTTTTTGCAAATGTTTGTTTATATTTACATTTTCGGACGGACTTTTTGTATGGCACGCAGGTTGCGACAGAAGAGGCAGTGGCGCTGAGGTCCCAGCGTCTTCGAGCGTCAAGGCGCCTCCTATGGGACAACTTGCACGTCACGCCACCGACGCCGCCAATCCTTTGAATCGCGCCACCGACGCCGCCAATCTTTCGAAGGCACGCCACCGACATTGGAAATCGCGCTGCCAACCCCAACAGTGATAACGGGCACGCCGCACAATCCGTGCCAGCCCCCAACTCCCTTATCCGTCGCTCCGGACCCCACCTCAGCACTCAGCATCCTCCTATCTCCCCACCATGGGTCGAGCCAAGCCGAGCCTACTCTGACAGCCGATCTCCGTCCTGCGTCACGGCCTCGTCCATTTACAATTCCGGCCTCTCCACCCTGACCCTCAATCCAGCTTTAAACCAACAATCACTCTAACATCATCGACGCAAATCTCATCACCAGCAGCAGCGCCATCTACACGAACAACCAACAACTGTTCCACCATCAACTCAACCCCCATCACTAGTCAAATCCTCCAAATCCACCTCCATCAATCCGTATCACCTGGACTGGACACCACGACAGCCAAGTGGAAATGTAAATATTTAGGTAGGAGTGTTAGGTCCGCGTTTTCCCGCTCGCAAGTGCGGCTTTAAATATTTCCGGTTAGGTGTGTATATTTTCGTCCCTCCCCCTTCTTAGTTTAATTGTGTAGGCCCTCTTTAAAGTCGCTTTTGTACATATGTTGATTTCGGTTTCGCTTCGCTAGTCCTTGCGATAACTGCACTGTTCCTTTAAGCATTGCTTTTTCTGCTTCCGCGCTTTTCATGCAGTTCCTTCAACTTTTCGGTCGATCTGACTGAAGCCGTTTGTCGGCCACCGCTAGCTTTTGTTTTCCGCGCTTTATTGCCTTAGGTTTATGCACATAATGTATATATTATCAAAAATCATATTGACGCCGTGTGTTCGGCCATCATTCTTAAAAATGCTTTGCGCCTGTCTTTTGCGCTTTCAGTACTTGCGTGCCCTTACCTTTAGTGCTTTATTTTGCGGCTTAGAGTGCGTAGGACCTCCCCCATTTCTACTTCAAGTTTTTTTTGCATCAAGGTCTTACCTTAGGTCGTTGCGACAGCTAACTGGAGTAATTTTTAAAATTGCGGCATTTCTTTTTCCCTTTCCTCCCAAATTCCTCCTAGTTTTCCCCTTTTCCATTTTCTATTTTTAACAAATCTCAGAGACTTCTCTTTTGGGACGAGTTGTGGTACTGGCAACATTTCCCTGATAATCCCTTTTTAAAGTTTCTTCCAGCCCTAATTTATTTTAGAACTTAAAGGCATCGACGCGTCAAATATTAATTCTGCCTTTATTTCGCATTTTATATTTGTTTTGGTTTGGTTCGTGTGGTCAGGGTAAGGTCAGTAGGACTGAAGCTCAATAAAGGACCCTGAACTAACTGAACAGAGAGTGGGCTTTGATTTTTCACACTTATTTGATTGCCCCCTCTGTCAGAAACCTGGGTTGCCGCGATGGCTTAGCTATCGATGGTATGTTAGTAGGTGGGGCTGGAATGGAAACATTTTAGACTCTTTTGTTGCCCGTACACCACTCTGCCCAAGGGGGGGAGGTGTGTTATGGAGACATCCCATAGCACTTTGCTCTGCAATAGTCCTCCTAGTTATTCCCTCCATCCATCGCCTACTTTTCTATATATCTCTTCGGTTTCCATCACCATCATTAATTTCCCGGCATCGTGACAATAGGTCACTCGGTCTTTATCCTAGCTCCAGTTAGCTGCTCGCTAATCCGAGGTCAGGCTTTGATCCATTTCATTCTAAGTATTTTGGCTGCGTAATGAATCGGCAGCCAAAAAGCAGTTCTCTTTCATCCTTGGTCGGAGTAAGACCTCCGTTACTCTGTATTATAATTTATGGTAAGGACCAGTTTACATATTTAGTTAGGGACCCATTAGTGCTATATTATATGTGTCACACTCTTGTACACGATTTACATAGATAAATTAACTATAGACGTTATGGTCCATCTCGGCTAGTAGGCCTCGGGCTTGACTGGATATGTGAATTCCAGCTTCGCTAGGATGTGTGAACCAGCTTGATTAGTGATTTCTGGATTGACTGCTGCTGAGCTATAGAATTCCCTGAGACTTTCCCTTGTCTCTTTTGTACGGTTTCCTGACTGGTCCTGGGGCTAGTGGGCACCTACGGTGTCAGAATGTCTTCAGCCCACACCCCAGGAGCCTTATCTTCATTAAACCTCGCCTCCACTCGTCCATCCTCTTAACAGAGGTAACAAAACGTGAACTGGCGCGAAGCCACTAACCTCCGCTCATTCGCAGCACAGCTTAATCACCTAGATGATTAAGCTGTGACTCGCAGCGGACAGGGTACGGGGAGTACAGGGTACGGGGGAGTCGAATACAGTATTCGACTCCGCATAATCATATTATAGAGATAGGGAGACGGAGGTTCTATCTGATTATTTGTTCTTGCTATTATGGATCTGGATTTTACTAGCCCTTTGTCACAAGGGTTGATAAGGAGACAATGGAGGACTTTTACGAACTAGTCCGCTTGGAACGCTGGACTGGAATACCTTAAAGCTTAACTGAAAAGCCAACTTATTTTTTTATCATCTAACTAAAGTTGGATCGTTTTGAGGGATTTTATTTGATTTTCCACTATTTGCTATATATGAACGTTCAGTGGCCGTCCTCACAACGCAAAATTCTACTATGACGCAGAAACTTTGAATCTCAATACAGACGTGGCTTTTCAGTGGCCAGTTATCTCCTCGTGGAAGGTACCCACTGCTTGAACACTTATTGTTAGTAAATCATTCCGTCGAGCATACAACAGAGGTACAAGCGCATAGAGGTACCACAAATCCGACAGGGAAATTAAGTAACGCATTTTTATCAGATCTTCGAGTCTGTTCAAGTGAAGAAGTGATGGGTAACTAGATCGTCCGCTCAAACTTTTTCGGTTAAACTTTAACTGGGTTATCACTGCCAACCGTAAGCTGTCAATCAATCAATCAATCAATCAATCTTTATTATTCGATAAACATTCCTTACGGTATTCACAAAAAACCGAATATTTGTTATCTCGTCAAACATAACTATATGCAATTGCGCTTTTACATAGTCAAATATTAAATAATTACACAAGAACAAGAATTGCAACAAACTAAAACGCTAAAAATTCAATAAATAATATAAAAAAGAGGAAAAGAATTTAAAATTTCGCGTTGAAAAAACTCACAAAGGAGGGGACAAAACTTCTTTCGTACCGCGCATGAATTGCCCGAATGGGTTGGAGCTTAGGAACTGCTTGTGCTGCCATTCTCTGTGGAAGCCATCGGAAGCAACTCGGAAGCCATCAGAACATGTCGTAAGCGGACATTCTGGTGGTTTTCAGCCAATGAGAGGACGCCGGGTCCGGACGAGCACGGTTATGACGGACTTACTATTGCCGGTGGAGGACCCACTTTAAATTCTCGACCCGAAGGAGTCGGTAGGTTTTATACCGGGCAGGTGGCATACAAGGAGAGCATTTTGTTCGACGCCATCGGCTTAGGTGGAACTCGGTATCATTTATCCTTTCTTGCCATAACATAGTGATAAATAAATTCTTTACCTAGCTCCCTTCTGGCAAATGTTCTCAACTCATAGTAGTTGCATTTTTGATCGAAGTCTGAAGTTACATTCAACCTCAAAGGCCTTTGTTTAATTACCGTTTTCGGTCGCCGGTCACAGTTCCTTCGTCGTTCAGGCTCTGACCGTCGAACTTCGTGAGCTAGCAAGTTCGAAGTTTGCTTGAGTCGTCGAAGAAAGGTCTACCGGGCAAGGATCGCCGGAGTCGTGAAAACTCTAATTAAGCAAACGGCGAACTTCGACGGCATTCGAAAACGAAAATTAAGCAACCGGCTAAGCGAACGGCGAACAAAACTTTAATCAGAAACGCAACTAGTGAAAAAAAATAAACTCCGTTCCATGACTTCAGATTCTCTATATACCTACTTCGGCTACCCCCTTGGACAAGAAATACCAAAATTATGAAAACGTATAACATAAGAGACCCTGAGCTTGCTTTCTAACTTGATTAACAAGTACAGTTAAAAAAATACAGTCCACCCTTGGAACAAAATTCTCAGAGTTGAAGTGGATATGTATTTAATTGGGTTCAAGGGTTGGTCAGAGAGTGTCTAGTTTGTAACTGTTGAATAATTTTTTTTTTCCTGTCGTGTGTTATGTTTAGTTTTTTCTTTTCCTTTTTTGGACTCCGTCCTTCTTCTTTATGAAATTGACGGCTGACAAGAAATAGTGAATTATTCAAATTAAATTCTAAATATTATTGTGACTCAGTATTTTTTTAGATGTTAACCCAAAGCTTAGTCTCGGACGATATGATGGACGAGTCCGTAACGCGCAGAGGTCAACCATGCTGGTATCGCGTAGACAATGTGGGAACATGGGCGGTTAACGATGCCCTGATGATAGAAGCTACAATCTTTGATACGTTGAAGAAGTACGTGTCAGACAAACCTTACTACATGGACATTGTTAGACTATTCGAAGATGTAAGTTTTTTTGTTTTTTTTATTTGGTTACGTCGAAACTTCCTTCAAAATTTTGATTCGTTCAAAACTTTAGCGGCATTCGTTGCACTCGGGGCTGTCTCTGGTGTTTTGTCACCAGTGTCCGGTTCTTCTCTTATAACGCGTGTTTTGGTTCACCAGTGAGTTGATGAAAACTTGCTAACTCCTCGCTGAAGCCGGGCTCCCGAGCAGGTTCTGGTTAGTCCGCGCCGGTGAGGTATAACCGGACACCAGCTTATAAGAAAAAACGGAGACCACCGGTGAGAACTCCCGTGACAAAAAACGCAGCTTTTATTTCCTTCAAAGCTTCCTTCAAAACTGTTGGAGCAATTCGTTATTTCTTTGATTCCTCCTGAGACCCCAAAACGTTAAAGGACACCTCTCACTACTTGGTGTTTCTGCTGAGATGTTTTAAGATATCAGACCACTTTACAACTAAGCTATGCTTACAGACTCGAGCTTTGAAGAGCAACATATCAGTCAAACTAAAACACACTTACATAAATATAAACAGCCGATGAAACCGAAAAAGAAATTAGCCTACTAAGTCTACTATCAATACAAAAGTAAAAAAAAAGGTCAAAATAAACACCCTGATCAGGGCACTTTTCTTGTGAAAAAAGGAAAATGGGTTGTGGTGAACAAGAATATTGTCAGCCTATTTATGCAGGTTTTAGAAGGACATACGTAACCAGCTAAGTAATTATATATAAATATATCTGTATTAAAGTTTTTCTTTGTCAGTAACCGACACCTTCTTCTGTTCAGCCATGGTATCTGACCCTCTCCACTCCCAAATACTCCGTCTCTGCCAAAACGTTAGAAATCGACCACAAGGAGTGGCAAGCTCTGCGATGCCCGAACTCTGTTCTATATCTAGAAACCACGTCAGATATGCGAAGAGTTTATTCAAGAATTCGTACATTTTTCTAAGGAAGCATGATTGATTTAAAAGTGCAATGACATAGATAATGTAAATATGGTTGCTGAAAATAATCGCAAATTTGGTTGCGTAACCCCGAAAGTTAATGTGTAAAATTAACTTTGTACCCATCATTGAAAGGACATGTCGTACTTATAATAGTAATTCATTCTGTTTCAGTAGCATCTCCATCCATTCTCGTTCCGGAGATTCGTCACTTCATGAATATATTCCTCCATTAGCTAAATATTCCTCGAGCCCAAGCTGAATTTGAAACATATATTCAAATAATGCATAAAACGGATATCACAACAAAACTACAATAGTTGACGTATTCGCTTTATGCATGATTTGAATATATCCTCCATTACCATTACACTGATTATAACGCTTGTCACGTTTGTGCCCTTTGATTTGCCCGATCATTGTTTCCGAGGAGCTTATTCGTCCGGAGACCAGCTATGCAAATTTTGCCGAGATCATCATCCAAGGCAATGGACATTGAAAGAGGCTGTAAACAGCCGAAGAGGTGTGTGATTCCCTGTAGATTAGACACTGAGCTTTCCTCTTTGCTTTTCAGATTGTGTACAAGGTCTTCCTCGGACAGTGTGTGGATATGCACAGCTACGTGACTGATGGGAAAACTGATTTCAGCAAAGTGACGTTGGAACAAGTCGGTGAAATTGCCCGGTATAAGACGGCGTACATGACTGTCTATCTCCCTACAATAGCTGCTATGCATATTGTAAGTGTGACTTTTACTCATTTACTTAAAGTTTAACCGAAAAGGGCTAGGATACGACAATCTAGTTACCCATCACTTGTTCACTTAAATAATCTTGAAAACCCGATGAAAAAGCGCTAGTTTGTTTTTCTGATATTTCCAAATAACCGGTTATCCCATTGTGCTTGCCGCTCTTCCCGTTTTTGTGATAGCTCTATGGTGCCTGGAACATTTGGCAACAGCACCAGCAGCATAGGAATAAATAAATTGTGTATTTGACTGACCTCGACCAAAATATGAGCTTGAAAAATCACATTTGGTCGACAGTTTACATTTTCGCGGGCGAATTGTGGACGGATTCACCATGGGAAAGCGTCCACATTCCCAACGTCCCTACTGAAGACTACTGTCGACAGAATGAAAATCCCCAATGTGTATTGTAATAATTCAATGTATTTGAATCTAAGATGTAAAAATAAGTTGCCTGTTCAGTTAAACTTTAAGGTTCCTGGCTGATTCATTGCCAGGTAATATAATGAGTGTTAAATTAGGTATCTGGTGATACCTTTATTTTAAGTTGTTGCCCGAATATGTTCAAACAATGCATACAACGGATATGTCAGCTACGATGCTTTGGCAGCGGTATTTCGGCCCTTCTTGGCAAGGGTCCTCGTCAGGCTGTAAATCTTCAGGGTCAACTTCGGGGAAGGAAATAAACCTGCAATAAATAACTGAAGCTTCTACCAACTATAAATATCTTATTCGGGCAAGTTACTTTAAATACCACTTTTCTTACTCTGATTTTAATCCTCGAAGGGTTGGTTCGTATCTGTGGAGGGGGAATTTCGGACAGTGCACACATCTTGAACCCAACTGACCGACTGTTATACACTCCCAATACTGACTGCTCTTAGTCACTAACAATATTGATGACAAAGACTTACCTAAATCCTTATACACATGTACCGTTGAAGTAAAATGACACTTGACCTTTTTGGGCTAGGTTCGTAAAGGAGCCAACTTTCACTGCGTGTAAGTTGAGCTGAACTTGGTGGAACGCCCATTCTAAGCAGTACGATGAAACCAGCTCTCTTTGCGCGATATTCAGAAAAGAGCCTCTTGCAATAGAGAGAGCCTCAGCCACCTTGCAATAGTTGCGTTTTTTATCTGAATTCTCAGTTCTCCGTTCTCGCTTCTGAATTCTCGATTCTCGTACAAATTACCGTTTTTGCTCCTCTCGCTTCTCCATTCTCGCTTTTGACAAAAACACCAATTTGGCAACTCGTCTGCAACCCGGTGCATCTTGAACACCCGCACTCCGTTGACCAATCAGCGAGGAGAACGGAGAGAGGTGAATCGAGAATTCACCGTCGGAGTAACGAAATAAAAATAAACTGGTTCCAGTAGCTTCGCGAACGAACCGCCACGCAAATCCGTTTGTACCTTTTTTTACGAATTTGCTAAACAAAGCCGAGTGATATTTTCTCTTTTTTGTTTTTGTTTGTGTTAGTTTGTTATTTAGTAGAGTGAAGCAGCGCAAATTAGCTGTCAACTACGATGTTGTCTAAATAAACCTCTCTCTCTCTCTCTCTCTCTCTCTCTCTCTCTCTCTCTCTCTCTCTCTCTCTCTCCCTCTCTCTCTCTCTCTCTCTCTCTCTCTCTCTCTCTCTCTCTCTCTCTCTCTCTCTCTCTCTCTCTCTCTCTCTCTCTCTCTCTCTCTCTCTCTCTCTCTCTCTCTCTCACTTCCTGTGAAAGTGGCTTTGCCTTAGTAGAAGAAACTTACTTACAATGTATATATTCCAACAATGTTTTCAACGGATATGTCAGCTACGATTCTTCATCAGCGATATTTCGGCCCTTCTTGGCAAGGGTCCTCGTTAGGCTTTCAGTCCTCTTGTTCAACTTCGGGGTAAGAAACAAACCTGTAATAATATCGCTGATGAAGAATCGTAGCTGACGTATCCGTTGAAAACATTGTTGGAATAAATGTTTCAAAGTCAGCTTGGGCTCAAAGAATATTACTTACAATGATTCAGCAAGGTGGGTATTGGTTTCTGCTTAGGGAAATCGAACTAAACATTTCGTGTCGTTACATGAGGACAGGGTCTGGGGAGGCGAGCCATCCCGTTAATTGATCCACCGAAATCTGTCACCACGCCCACCGTTATTTCGCCTATCGCATTTATTCCATATGTTAGTTTACACACCAGTCAGTTTGAAAATCCAGTATAAAGTCCGTCGATACTGGTGGGAACGAATGTTGTTGGCACTTTTCACGTTATTGGCTAGAAAATCCAAAATCCAAGAAAATCCCCCCAAAAATTGGAGCCCTCAGAGGAACAAAAAGGAAAAAAAAAATTATTACATGTCTCCTAAGTGAGTCTTCTCTATTTCAGGTGGGACTGGGAAAGCCAGAGTACATTGCCTCTATCCAAAACATCCTTTTGGACATAGGTATCTATTTCCAAGCCCAAGATGATTACATCGACTGTTTCTATGACGCTTCCCAGACCGGGAAATACGGTACGGATATCGAAGATGGAAAATGCACCTGGGTGCTTGCCACAGCACTTGAAAATGGGACTCCGGAACAGATAGTTGCCATTCGAGTAAGTCTCTTACTGAAACCTTAAAATAGTGCATAATTTTTGTTCTGTCTAAGAAGTGCCATGACCTATTTTCGATTTTCCTTTTAAGTGATGTTTTAATGCTATTGTTCTGCAACAAAATCTAGGCTTCTCGTGGTGAGTCTTTTCACACACTCCCTCGCGCTATTTACTTTTCAACTTATAGTATTTTAAAATATTTGAATACTTTAAGCCTATGCGCTATGCTGTGCTTTCACGAAATAACCCACGGTTTTGGCTGTTTTAAGCCGTTTTTCCTGAAAAACAAAACAGTTTTTTGTAATGGAAAAACTTCTCGCAGACAACCGTCAACAGCGTGATACACATCGAAGGTAGCAAATCACGCAAGTGAGAAAATCAGCATGGCTTTGTTAGAGATCTTAGAATGTACCTTACGAAATTGGGGTCTCCGGGTTTAGAAATATGTGGAATGATCGTGGAAGAAGGTTGCATTTGTGTTATAGGTAAGACAGGTCCTTTAAGCCCCGCCTCTCGCATCACCTGTGATTGGTTCAGTCAGAAGTACGGACTGTACAAACCAATCAGCGGCAAAGTTTTTTGGCAATGCTAGCAAGAACAAATAATCAGATAGAACCTCCGTCTCCCTACTATAACTATGCAGAGTCGAGTACTTCCCCGTACCTTTTCCGCTGTGAACGAGCGGAGGTTAGTAGCTTCGCGCCACATCACGTTACCTCTACAATTGGCTATATTGCTGTGAAACCACCTTGAGGGAAAGTAGAAGACGAAGCTGATTGGTTCTTTGGACGCGCTCAAGAGTGCGTCAACGCGCGGGTACGCCTCCTGCATTTTCTTTCTCTGGGACGAGCGACGGAGAAGACGGAAATAGAGTAGACGGGTAAAAAGCTACAGTAAATACCTCTAGGTCTGCTCAGTTTTAGCAGGGTATTCATAGTCGCAGCATGGTACCAAAGATATAGGTTCTGTTTGATTATTTATCAAATAATTTAAGTTGCGCATCTTAACCACAAAGTGAAAAACAAAAATTTGGCAAAAAATACATTTTTTTTTTTTTTTTAAATGCCGATTGGCATCTTTTACCTCATTCCCGTCCAATATGAATTGGCCCGGTGACTACGCTTCCACTTACCCTCGGTAACGCCAACGGTCTTAGACCAAACTTTCCTATAATTATTTTCACCGACCTAACTAATTAGCGTCACCTACATTATCCTCTGTCTCTACTTTTTTTTTAAGATAATTTCTTCTTTTTCTTCTTACCCCTATTTTACCTTAATTTAAAAAAAAAAAACAAAAAAAAAAATTATTATTCTTATTAGATCAAAACTCTTTTGGAATCCTATTTCTTTAAAACAAATCATAAAAAAAAAAAAAAGTCTGCATCTTAACTGTAAAGTGACAAAAAGCCTTTTCTCTTGCTTTGTATTATTATATTATTATTATTATTAAACGATACACTTTCATGATCCCCAATGGCACATGAACATTCGTGCGTCAAGGGTTTTGCTTATAAAAGATTACAATAAACCCAAGAGTAGATAAATCCCTCAGAGCCATCCTCTGACCCAACTTTGAAGGTGGCATATGAGCTTCTAGCTCTTGTTAGTCTAGTGATGGGCTGAGTTGCATTGGCAGATTGATAATCTGGTAGGATAGATCTGTGGTTATCTGAACTTAGACATTTCAGTCCGAAAACGTTGGTAAGCTTGTGTCTACGGCAAGCCAAGGTAGGAAGACCAAAGGTGTACTCTCGCCGTTCCCCGTGGACTCCTCGGGGAAACGAAGGGAACGGCGAAAATAGAGGGACGCGGACTCCGCGTACGAAAAACAACGAGAATACCGAGAATGGATTTTGTTCGAAAACAAAAATATACAAATTAGTCTGGATCCATTTTATTTTTGGTTTTAGCTATTCTGATTGTTTTTATTTTATTTCACAGTGTACCAACACCAGCAAAAATTGATTCCCCTCCGAATCTGAAAGGGAATCCTTTTTTATGGTGGTGCTGATAATCGGACCATTCCCCGTCCGTGGGAACTCGTGAGAATACGGGGAGTGAGTCTCCGGGACAAACAAAAACGCGGGGACTCCTCAAGTGGAGTCCTCGGGGAACGGCGAGAATATGCCTGAAGTTTTGTATACTATCTTCGTGTGTAGTATAAGCTTGCCCAAGAATAATCTTACAAGCCCGCTTCTATACCCCTCTAGTTTCTCCGGCTGACTTTTGGTAAGGCCCGGGTGGCAAACAGGGCACGAGTATTCAGTAGCAGGGCGAAAGTACGTGCAATACTTTGACCTTAATTTTCAGAAACACTATGGAATCAAGGACGAAGTCAGCATATCCAACGTAAAGAACATCTACAGAGAAATCGGAATTCCGGAAATATATAAGAAGTACGAACACGATATTCAGACACGACTTAGGGAAGAGGTGGGTCAACTTCCCATTGAAATACCTCGGGGGCCTTTTTTAACGATGCTCAACAAGCTTCAAGGTAGGGGAAAATAGAGATTGTTGTTATGAATTAGATTATATTATTTTTTTTAATACACGGAAACCTAACGGATTCGGGTCTGTTCCCTGTTCTTTTGGTCTTCTTCTCCTTCTTGCGTAAGACAGGACCTGTTCTGAGGCAGGAGCCCTGTTTTGACGCAGGAGCCCTGTTGTATACCATGTCTTGTTGAAAACAGTGGACGGTGCTGGGAATGCCCTAATTGGCATGTCAGGCTGTCTAGTTAAACGCTAAACAACGTCTGTCACAGAGACGATTCATAGAAGTAACCTACATCGGAAATAAGTGTAAAGTTAGGAATATAATGAATCATGTACTTTACGAATGAATACTTCAATTCAGTGTTGAGTTACTTTAATTATGTAACGACGGTAATAACACAAAAGGTTTACCTTTAATTTCCAACAAATCCACCTGAATAAACCAAGCCATTCATTGGCTGCCTACAAAATGAACTCGTGAGTCTTCAACCAGGACACATGACTGCTCAACTTTACCCCACCGTGCTATGCTAAAATGGAAAGACCGCGGAGAATTTCAGATAATGGTGGGTTTACGCACTGCTTACAATCGCATGCAGCGTATCTGAAATCCGATCGTATTTTACGCATGTATTTGGGCTTGAAAATATCTCTAGCAATACGGACGTATTTATATAAGAAATGGACCAATTTCTCAAGTATGTCCGTATTGCTAGAAATATTTTCAAGACATACGTGCGTAAAATATGCGCGGATTCCAAATACGCTCGGAGTTTACGCTGTCTGTAAACCCACCATGCGTGTGTCGGAATCGGTCGACGAGATAGTAGAACCAAGAACAAATACGTAGGACATAATGACTTTAAAACAGATTACGCTCGGATGTTACGCAGTGTGTAAACCCACCATAACATACCCCCCCCCCCCCCCCCGCCATAACCATACAAAGAACAAATACGCCTTATTCGTTCTTGGTTCCTTATTACTATATTATTATACTTGGTTCCTTATTATTAGAACATAATGGCTTTCACCTTCTGCACCAAAGACTGTAATGGTTTTCAGGTTTGCAGGATGCAGATTTTCTAGTCATCCAGTTCTATCTGTTTTACCATTTCTTTCGAAAGTCTTGATATTGAGACAATGGGTGCTTTCAGAAACTGGACTTTTAGCACTACCGGAACCCTAGCAAATAGCCATCGGTGTCTGTGAGCTGGTCATTTTTAACCAAGTATTTGTTGCTACAGGTACCTTAGCTCTCAATATATGAGTTCCGGTAGTGGATTTTTTCCCATGTTATTTCCTAATTGAAAGCCCCGGCATCCTAGCTCTCATCCGAACTATTCCGTGAGTTCTATTCACGTAGACACTACCGGAACACAAGCTCCAATTACAGTATCCGGTATCAACCATCGACTCCCTAGCTTCTGAGTACACAATACTCTTGAAGACTATCTCTCCTTGCCGATGCAAAATCTCCGGCCTCTCCGGGTAGCTAGCGGAAGAAAGGCAGAAGTGGTGTCACAGCTGCCCCCTAAGATCGCGGTGGTTATTGACACAGGATTTCAGTCGTCGGGTCACGGACACGCTTACTCCTTCTTCCTGAGGATCACTGGCGTGTTTTGGACTTAGTCAGATAGAGCGTGTTCCATCCTACTTACCGTGGTTACTACGCATTATGACGAATTCTGGCTTTTTCTGTCAAGGCTGGAACGATTTTTTTTATTTTCCCGCAGAATATCATACCCCGGGCGAATCCGACCAATCACGATTCAGAGATCCGTAGTTACTACGCTAACTACGCTCCCGACCCTGGTAAGCAAATAATTACTATTACTTACTATTTCGAGAAGGTTGGAACGGTCAGCGTAGTAACTTTTGGTGAGGTTGGAACGGAAATAGTAACTAATAGTTACTATTGGTACGAGGGTGGAACACGCTCATAGAGTATTCCGTGAGACTACCGGACGAGAAGCTGGTGCGATGAAGCTTCCGTGAGCTATTTCCACTTACTACCGGAACGGGAGCCAGCATACAAATATCCGTTAGTCAATGACGTCAGATCCCGGAATCGCAGCTCATATGGTTTCCTTTCCGTGAGAACTACCGGTTCCGTAGCCCGTAGGGCATAAAGTACGGCTCCCGGTTCCCTCGCCAGTAGTTGCGTTTTTGCAGAGACCATGGTATCTGATACCACGGTCTAAAGTCGTTTTTGCAGTTATCACGGTGAAAAGGCGTGTTTGCAGTTATCGTGGTATCTGGTCAGTTATCGTGGTATCTGATATTCAGACACTACGGTCCGACCGTGGTAACTGGTAGTGGTTTCTGAAAAGTCATCTCACTTTCACCAAATTTTGTCAGATTGGTGAGAAAAAGTTTAGCACTTAGTGATGTGACTGAATATCAGTTTTCTTTTGAGATGAATTCGAAAAGCGCAATTTCGGCAATTTTCGTTTTTGTAGAACAACCGTATATCAGATACCACGATAACTGCAAAAACGACTAACTGCAAATCGAGTTACCATTGTAACAGATACCATTTAATCTGCAAAAACGCAACTATTGCCAATTCCAAAACATGCCAGTGAGCCTCGGGAAGAACGAGAAACATCGCCTTAACGACTCAAACTCAACAATTCAAATCCTGTGTTAACCAATCACGGCATTCGTTTGTGACAGCTGTGGAGACGCTTTCCGGTCTTCCGCTAAGTACACGGCGACTCTGCATCGAGATGGAGAGTTAGTCATCAAGAGTATTGTCAGCTGACAGGACGAATAAAACGGCATTTCTCTGACAGAACCGGGACACGGGTAAACTGAACGCGGCTTAAGTTTTGGACAGAAACCAACACTATGCCGTAATACAGGACTCCACTGTAAAAGAAATCTTGCAAACTGGGATTAGTATCGTCTCTACTGAGATAAGATTATTTCTAATTCGGATTAACCTTATCCCAGTAGAGATAAGATTAATCCCAGTAGCAAGTACTGCAGTTAACTTTAATCATTTCTCGGAGAAACTTTTTACAGTGTAGTGTGCGTTGGAAGTGATCTATACTTTAAACATAAGATTTGCTTCTGTAATTTTTATTTGTGCACCTACTTTTAAAAATACAATTTACATGCAACTAAGCAAAACAGCTTGCATACCGCAAGAAAACGTCTAAATTAGGCTCAAAAACCAAATTGCATAAACCACCAACAGTAACACGGCACACGTAAGAGAACTTGTTAATTGAAACGACCAAATTACCCTCCAGCTTGGGGGCTAGACTCCTCCTATCGTCTCAAGCCAGGCCAATGATGGGACAGACCTGGCCCGCTCAGCCAATCACTTTCAAGAGGATCCACTCCTTATCTACGAGTTGCTGATTGGCCGGTTTTTGTAGGCGAACATTTTCATTGGTGCACCAGGCGTGTATGTCACAACCTAAACGTGAACAATCCAGAAAAGCGAAATCTCTGTACATCAAAAAGTATTGGCCCACAAACAACGATAACAGTCCAAAATATACCTAAAAAATCACAGAGAAGCCATGGAAACCCAACATGCAGGGTAAACCACGGAATGGGACAAGCAAACAAAATATTTCGTTTTTCTTTACTTTAAAGTTTAACTGAAGGGCACAGCAACCGAATCTCTAGGTCGATATATAGCTTTCCGACCAGGTCTAGTAGAAAGAGGTATTTCTGCGCAGCTGCACCGAACTCATATATGAAACGTACAAGCGCGTTTCTAGTTTTGAATAGTTTGCGGAACCTGTGCTGATTCTCCAGTTGTTCTTGGAAATGTTGAAATCACGGTCGACGCGCAGCCAAAACCAACCAAGACAATTTCGTAAAAGAAGGTTAAACAAGACAAAATGTTCTTCGGCTAACAAGCCAACTTTAGAATTCGAGCAAATTTCCCATGCTCTGCCCAAGACAAATTTCTGTACTTTATCCTTTCCCTCCGATTTCAGCTCATTTTTATTTATTATTAAATTTGGCGTTAAGCTTTCAGCTTGTCGCCATAATTCGTGATTAACTTTGTAATTTCCAGCCTTTTCAAATACTAGACAGTTCTGGCACTCTGGCATACGTTAGAAACATTGAACTTGCCTGTCCCAATATTTAGCATGAACACATATTAAAAGAAATACACACCACCAAAGCCTGGTTTAAACGATTATACAGTTAACAGGACCCAAACGATTACAGGCACTACAAGCAAATAACTCTGACCGGCAAATCGAAACTGTTGAGGTATAAACTCGGAAAGGGGTAAGGCAAAGGGAGGTGTTAAATAAACATTCACAGGGTATAGTAGTTTCACGAACTTTGGCAAAGATGGGTGACCATTAGCTCCAGGATTCCAGCTCTTCCTTAAAGGACCCCTCGCACTTACTCTTCAACTTACAGTATTTTAAAATATTTGAATACTTTACACCTAGGATGCGCTTTCAACAAATAACCCACGGTTTTGGCTGTTCTAAGCCTTTTCCGAGACCCGTTGACCTGCTAGCGGAAACAATTTACATAGCCGTTTGTTCTGATGGAAAAACTTCTCCCGGACAACCGTCGACAGCGTGATACACCTCGATGGTAGCAAAACACGGCAAATGAGAAAATTAGCGTGGTTTTGTTAGAGGGGTTAGAACGTACCGTACGAAATTGGGGTCTCCGAGTTCAGAAATATATGGAGGGATTATGGAAGTAGGTTGCGTTTGATTGTAGATAAGACAGTTCCTTTAATTTTAAAATCTGAGGTTCTTACAATGCCGATACTTTACTAGAAACTTAAAAAATCCGCGCTACGTCGGTACGCCATATCTAGATTAATTCCAAAGCGCTAAGCTTGCGCTCGTCACTTAAAAGGGAATACATGCGTGTAGCACGAAAGGTGGCGTTCATCAGCCCTCCCGTATCGGCAATCTAAACAAAAAAGGAAGGCCGAAGAAACCCAAAACTTGTTTTTCCAACTACAGCCTGACGAGGACCCTTGCCAAGAAGGGTCCAAATATTGCTTAAAGGACCCATTTTGCATATAACGCCAATGCAACCTACTTCCGTAATTGCACTAATTAATTATTTAACCCGGATTTCATGTTACATTCTAAACCGCTAACGAAATCTCAATAATCTTTGCACTTGCGCGATAATATCCCTGCGCATTATGCTCCGACGAGTGTATGCATATCTGCGTAAAGCCGGTTATCTGGATTTTACGGAGTTTTTACCAGAAATAAATGTTGCTTATAGCTCCATTTTTTTTACTTTCCATGCACTTTGGCTTTTGATGCATCGTGGATTCTGGATAGCATTTTATGTACTGTCTTGAAGGGTTATCCCCTGTTAAGCAAAGATACTGAGTAGCGGAGAATCCAAAATACAGAAACATGCTTTGGGCAAGGTGCGAGCTAACGGTCACCCTTCGCCAATCCCAATCTGAGCTATAAGTTAGTGCCAATATGGTTAGCCTATAGTGTACCACTGCGAATGCTTGCCCCTATGTTACTTGTGGAATGTACTACGCGACTAAACTACGAGCGTGTTCCACCCTTCTAACAATAGTTACTATTTCCGTTCCATCCTCACGAAAAGTTACTACGCTGACCGTTCCAACCTTGTCGGAATAGTAACTAATAGTTACTATTTGCTTACCATGCTCGGAACCGTAGTAACTACGCAT
The DNA here is from genome assembly GCA_023053575.1 of Branchinecta lynchi. NCBI lineage: Eukaryota > Metazoa > Arthropoda > Branchiopoda > Anostraca > Branchinectidae > Branchinecta > Branchinecta lynchi. Next base: position 21,407,605 of record JAKZAP010000015.1, read on the forward strand.
CTCTCTAACGTGATTGGTCGGATTCGCCCCTGGCGTGAGATCCTGCTGGAAAATAGAAAAATCGTTCCAGCCTTGACAGCAAAAAAACAGATTTCATGACGTCATGCGTAGTAACTACGGTAAGTAGGATGGAACACGCTCCACGAGTTAAGGTTAAACAACACGAGATCGATCCCAAGCGAATTTTTGTCTTTTTTTGTGCAATCACAAGCAATTTTTTTTAAACTTACATTTTCGGACGTGGAATTATATAACAACAAGATTGTACATGGGAAAACGGGATGCTTCCTACTACAAGAACGCCGAAAACGCTAAGGCATATAGAAGAGGAGAATATTGGTCCACCAGACGTATTCACATGACAAACAGATCAGTCGAAAATTGAGGGGAGCGGGGGAAACTAACGCCCAGAACCAACAAAATACCCTCTAGCACACCAGACCAATTGGATTTGTCTTAGTTACGTCATAGTTACTGATCGGGAATACTTAAAGCAAAACCTGCACGTTATGATTTTCAGTACCAACAAAAGCTCTTTAAACCCACGCGACATTGTCTGGCAATTTTACATACTACGCTTTCGTCCAGTTCCGACCTGAACAGGAATTCTAACCAAAGGAACGATAGGCCCTCCCTATCTGAATTCTCAGTTCTCGATTCTCGTACAAATTACCATTCTTGCTCCTCTGGTTTCTCGATTCACGCTTTTGACAAAAACACTAATTTGGGAGCCCGTCCGCAACTCGGTATACATGTCTATGCATACTGAACAACCGTATGCAGTTGACCAATCAGGGAGAAGAACGGAGAGAGGAGAATCGAGAATTCACCATCGGAACAACTTCTCGATTCCGCAGAATCGCGAGGCTTTCCCCGCCCTTGATTCTGACACAAACGCAAGAAAAGAAGATTTCGCTCCATCTGAATAGTCCAAAAACGCGAAATAGGAGAATTGCGAGGAGAACTCGGATCAAGAACGCAACTAACGTCACCATGGGAATACTGTCACACACTCATTCAAGATCTGCGGCTTGATGTCTACTTTTTGTAACATATTATCGATAACATTATCTCGATTAATGATTGTATTAATAGGATTATTCGCGATATGATCCCGCTAAATAACCTGGTGCTGACTGGCAAGGATTGAAAGAATACAAAGAGGCTCTCCATGTCATGATTTTTTAGTCTACAAAATAGTTATTAATTATATTTTATTGTACTTTTGTGTATGTTAATTTTGGCTCGTCGATTGACATACAGGTTTATTTTATGACAACAAAAACTAATAATCGGCTCTGTCCGTCGCATGTTTTTCAAATAAGTGAACTGAACATCACCCGTAAAGGCCCAAAAGTACCCTATTCTCTCCTTTCAAGGACGTACAAATCGATATTTTGGAAAAACGGAGACTGAACCTATGCCTCGACGGACTTATTTCCAACCAAGCTAAAAAGAGTTTCTCCCTCCACATATAAAAATGTCAGGAAATAACAACACCGAGCAGACGGAGGTCCCGCAATTGATCCACTTGCGGTTAGACACAGCAGTTACCGAAAGCTGAAAAGCCCTTTGTATATACTTTTAAACGTAACTAATACTGACGAATTTATGCATGATAGCAGAGGCGTCACGACTGGGGGGGGGGACGCCCCCCCCCCCCCCAAAGCCGTCGGCCAGTCGGTAAAAAATACCGAGTCGGCGCGAAACGCCACGATTTTTCGGCAAAAAGTTGATTTTTTTCATGAAAACGGTCGTTTTTTTTCTGAAAATTGGTCGATTTTTCGTCAAAATAGTCGGTTTTTCGGAAAATCAGTCGATTTTTTTCAAAATTGATGAAAACAGTCGTTTTTCCCGCAGAAAAAGTCGGTAAAAATTATCAGCCAGTCGAAATGCCTCGTGCCCCCCCCCCCAAACATTTTGGCTAGTAACGCTTCTGCATGACAGTATTACCCCCATTTTGGTCCTGAGACACTGAAAGTGTAAAAGAAAAAGAACTTAAGGGCAGGAAAAACCATATTCGTGCAGACTTTGCTTAAGCCTCGCAACAGTTTGTTGTACACCAAACATGATGCAAACCTCACTGATAACAACTGAAAGACATACTGTCCTTGCAAAAGCTCATTCAAGCTAGTATTGCACCGTTAAATTCGTCTATCAGAATTTGACACTACATTGGATTTAACATACACCACGGAGTTTTTCACCGAAAAAAGATATGATAAGCTAAGCTAGTTGGATACAACTGCCCTGTCTATACGTAACACCTGCGCAAACGTTAGTCACCGAGCAAAGTGCGCCTACGAGCCATGCTGAGTAGCTTGTTACACGGTCAAGTAGAGGGCGATTCTGGCGTTCTCACAGATTCGCTTTCCAAAAACCAACGAGGATTCGCCGAGCGCCAGAACGTTTGCACCGAGCGCAAGTCGTTGCGCCTTTACCACTTCTCGCCGAATTGCCTCCATAACTTTCCTCTCACATAGGACGTGTTCCACCCTTCTAACAATAGTAACTATTAAATATTCCTTGATCCCAAGCTGGCTTTGAAACACATATTCAAAAAATGCATAAAACGGATGTGTCAGCTACGACGCTTTATCAGCGATATGTCGGCCTTTCTTGGCAAGGGTCTTCGTCAGCTAGTAACTATTAGATACTATTTTCGTTTCAACCTCCTGAAAAGTTACTACGCTGACCGTCCCACCCTTCACAACTAAAAGTAACTACTTGCTTACCAAGCTCGGGAGCGACTACGAATATCTGTGACTTGATTGGCCCGATTAACCCGTGGCATGACATTTTGCCGAGAATAGAAAATACGTTCCGGCCTTGATGCTAAGAAGCCAAAACTCGTGACGTTATGCGTACTAACGACGGTAAGTAGGGTGGAACACGCCCATAGTGACTTCACTTCCCGAAACCAGCGAGCGCACTCACAGTTCTGGAAAGCGAAGCGAGGTTTAGCCAAAGTCACAGAAAAAAGCCGGTGCATAATCTAGCGTGGCTTTCCAGACCGCCAGAATCGCCCTTACATCTCTAAAATCGCTTGTTTCTTGACCGAAGAACATGAAAGTCAATACATATTCCTTCACCCCTAGCTGACAGCGAATCATATTTGACACTGCAAAACGGGTAATTCAGCTACATTATTTAAAGACCTATATTTCGGCCCTTCTTGGCAAGCGTCCTCTTCAGGCTGAAGCTGGAAAATGAACTGAGCTGGCCGCTCAAGCTGGAAAATAAACTTCATGCAGCCCGAGTCTAAAGAGTGCCCTTGCCAAAAAAGGCAGAAATATAGCTCTAATAAATAGTGGCCGATGTATCTGTTTGCAGTGCCAAACATAAAGTCGAATGCCGAAGTGCAAATTTTTCGATGGTGAACAGCTTACTCTTAATACGGTTAATAGTCGCTGTTCTAGCTCTTAATTATGTTCTACTATAAGCGTATACAAAACTATAGTCAATTATAAGGCGTATTCTCGCCGTTCCCCGACGACTCTTCGCGGAACCAAGAGGAACGGCGAGAATAGAGGGAGTCACTCCACGCGGAATCCGCGTACGGAAAACAACGAGAACATGGGAATACTTCCAAAATGGATTTTCTTCGAAACAAAATTCCGCAGTTGACGAAATTAGTCTGGATCCACTTTATTTTATTTTATTTTTTTATTCTGATTGTTACTAATTAATTTGTGTTGCACCAACCCCAGGAAAAACTGATTCCCTTCTGAATCTGAAAGGGAGTACTTTTTGAGGATGGTTACGATAATTGGAACTTTACGTGAGGACTTGCGAGAATACGCGGAGTGAGCCCCTGGGATAAACAAAAACGCAGAGACTCCTCAAAAGGAGTCTTCGGGGAACAGCAAGAATACGCCTTATAGCGTTGATGGACGAAAAAAGCGAAAGAAAAAATTAATTCGATCCATGGCGTCGAGTTATGTACAGTGATAAACACTACAAAAAACTGAAGTCTACTGATAAGCGGTTTTTGGAAGACGCGAGATAAATCAGAAACTGCTCGAGAAAGCTTGTGGACAAAACACAGAATTACAGCACAGAGGTACACAACAAAAATATTTCTACTGCCGGTGTCCCAAAAATGGGTAGCTTCAAGTACAGGACATAGCTCATCTTGACGACATGTTTAGTACCTCTATGGTTGGTTGAAAACTAACCAGACGAAAACGTACAAAGTACTGAACGGTTAGCACAAAATAGAACGAGACGAGGCAAGAGATTTAAATCAGACGACATCCTAATCCGAAAAGAAATCCATCGCGTCTCCACGGCAGATGGGGCACGTACGATTCGACTGCAAGAAAAAGGTTCCATTAGTCCTACAGTATGAGATAAAGAGCGTGTTCCACCCTTCTAAAAATAGTAGGCTAGCGATTAGTTACTATTGTCGTTCAAACGGCGTGAAAACCTTCTCGAAATAGTAACTATTCCCTCCCCATGCTCGGAGGTGTAGTTACCGTGGTATCTAGGATCTTTGTGACGTGACGTCAATGGCCCGATCAGCCCGTGGCATGATGTTTTTCCAAAAATGGAAAAACGTGTTGATGTGTTCTTGGACTTGACGCCAAGAAGACACGATTCGTGAGGTCATGCGTACTAACTATGGTAAGTAAGGTGGTAGTGATACAGTATGAGAGATAAAGAGCGTGTTCCACCCTTCTAACAATAGTAGGCTAGAGATTAGTTACTATTGTCGCTCCAACGTCGTGAAAGCCTTCTCGAAATTTTATTTATTTTTATTTATTTACTTCAAAATATAGCCAACTGGGGCTGCCACATAACAAATAATTTATATACACTAAAACTAAAAAACAAATATGCTGAAGGCACGAAGCCTCCAACAAACAAAATACTCAATCACGATGGTTCAACCCACTCAAATCAGGATGGGTCAAACCCACAATAAATTTCTTTCCCCCATGCTTGCCACAGAGGCAGAGACAGGCGCATTTGCGGACCACACAGAATCACCAGCAGAGGATTGCTCGACGCCAGAATTCGAGACTGAAGAGAAAGAATGGAGGAACGACGGATTTCAGGGAGAGAAGGGACTCCTTCACCAACAAACATACCCGAAGCACTACAGTTCCATCTAAACCCATGTAACCAGCGGAAAGAGTTGTTATACAAGATGCGAAAGGTCTTTTCGCGCTTATGAGATTGGTTAGTCACAAGAGAGTAACAATATAGTTGGGAACAGTACATTCTGAAAAGGAATGTCTTGACAGACGCATTGCAAGACCCAAACCTACGAATAAGAAGATTCGCTCTAGCGCTCAATGACCTTGCTAAAGCATTAACATGGTGATCATCATTCAGCGTTGGCGTAAAAATAAATCCAAGGTACTTAAAAGTATCCACGAATTTCAGTGTCTGGCCAGACAGTAGAACGGGTGGAAGATGAACCAGCTTCAGGCCACGTGGGACGAATGCCATGCAAAGGGTTTTTTTCGTGTTGAATATCACATCATGTGCCGAAGCAAACACATCACAAACTTTCATCAACTCATTTAGGGCATGAATGGTAGTAGCCATCACCACCAAATCATCCGCATAACTAATGTTATTAAAACAACTACCCTGGATAAAACAACCTACCCCTGCATCAGCAAGCGCACTGTTTAATTCATCCACATATAAGTTATAAAGGAGTGGGGATAGTACTCCCCCCTGCCTAACACCATTTAGGACACGAAATGGGGAGCTAAGCAGCCCATCCCATTTCACATAAAATCTTTGGTTTTTAAACCAACATGCAAGGGTTAGTACAATACGGGGGTCTACTCCCCTATCATGCAACTTTCGAAGAAGTTTCTCATGGTTGACACGGTCAAAAGCAGCCTTTGCGTCAATAAAACAAGCAAATACGGGGGTTGAAAAAGCCCAAAAATATTCCACCACCGATTTTAGTACGAATACACAAAATTCAGTAGAAGTCTTTGACTTGAAGCCAAATTGGTAAGCTGATGACCGTATTTGAGGTTCGACAATCCCATACAGACATTTTTCAAAAACCTTGGATATCACAGCCGCCAAAGCAATAGGTCTATAGTTAGTAATACTACTAAGATCCAGCACCAATGATTTGGGGATAGGTACTAGACAGACCTCCGTTAGACCATCCGGGACAAAACCATGCGCCAGAAAACCATTAAACAGAGCGGTAAGCATGCAAACTAGCATCGGTCCTGCATGCTTCAGGTGATTAGCAGTCAACCCATCCAGTCCACCACTTTTACTACCAGACAGCCCAGACACCACCTTGGCAACATCCTCGCATGTTATCAGCTGCTTGCTGGTTCTAGAAAGGGTGGCACTAAGAGATAGCTCCATCGGACCAGTATCAGACGGCACTGACGAAAACACCTCGCCAAAATGCCTTCCCCAAAGCTCAGCAATCTGGGCAGGCCCTGAAACACCCCCTACAGTCTCAGCAGGCTTAGGGACAGAGTTTTTATTGCATTTAGCAACACGGTTCCAAAACTCCTTAAACTTACAATGAAATAGTGATCTGGCAAGGGCGGATGCTTTCAGACTCTCCACATTCTTTCTGCACCACCTTAACGCATTTCGAAACGATCGGTTGAGGGACCGACGTCTTGCATCAAGCTCATCACCAGGCTGCTTGCCAGCCCACAGCCAAGCTAGAAAAGCCAGCTTTGCTGCCCGATACTGGTCCTTTACGTATGTGGACCAACCAGCAACCACATTTCTTTGGCCTGCATGCGATACTCTACCTGCATAGGGTAGGTTTTCGCAAGCACTGCCAATAAGGATTGTTATTACTGAAATATAAAGGGTTATCAGATTAGCTCGGTGACCAGCATCCCCACAAGACCCATCACCACAGGGGGCAGGACAATTACGTTGTAGATCCCTAAGTCTAGATTCCACACCACCACGGTAAGCATATAATTGCTCGTTAGTCGTTTTATCCCAAGCCACCACCGGGGGGGAAACGGAAGGAGAACACGACCTCTGCTGGATATCAGTGCTTGGACAAAGCAACCTAGTCTCGAAAACTAAGGGAAAATGGTCAGACCCGAAAATGTCATATCTAATATTTACATGGCTCAAATAACTCCTTAGAGATAAAGAACATGCAACATGATCCAGCCATGAAGTTGAGCCAGCTGGACTCATGTATGTAAAGGATGTAGAACTCAGGCATTCAACATCCAACAGGCACAGCTGGTTTTCCTTCATGGCCAGATCAAGCTCATCAAAAAATGGTGACTTTTTCAGCGCATCAGCGTTGAAGTCCCCAACGAAACAAATATACGAAAAGTCTTCCTGCAGTAGAGAAATTAACTTTCCAATATATAGTGTAAACTCAGGAATATTATCAATCGAGTAAAAAGGCATATAAGTGTTCACGAACAATATACGCTTGTCACCATTAGTTACCACCACAGGCTGAAGTCTGTCATCAGCTGGAAATGGAAAAGACAGCATTCCCTTAAACTGCTGACGACACAGGATTCCAAGGCCTCCCTTGGGTCTACCTCTTACTAAACCGTCACTAGCTCTGGTGCCTGCAACACCATACGCCATGAAATCTCCATGAATCGTATTCATGTAGGGCAGGTCAAAGTCAAATAGCATGGTTTCTTGTAAAAACACTATGTCTGAATCATCACAAAGTGCCTTTACTGCCTCGACATTCCACTTGATCGAGTGGCAGTTGTAGCTAGCGATACGGATAACACTCATTGGTTTTCAGTGGAGCTAGAAGCCTGCTCTGTGGGCCTCGGCTCGTAAAATTTTCGGATAAGGATCCCAGCAGGCCAGAGATCAGGAGATAGAGCTCGAGCCTGTTCCACCCTTCTAACAATAGTAGGCTAGAGATTAGTTACTATTGTCGCTCCAACGTCGTGAAAGCCTTCTCGAAATAGTAACTACTCGCTTATCCTGCTCGGAAGCGTAGTTAGAGTCGTATCTACGATCTCTGTGACATGATCAGCCCGTGGCATGATTTTTTGACGAAAATATAAAAATGTGTTCCAGCCTTGACGTCAAGAAGCCAGAATTGGCGACGTCATGCGTAGTAACTACGGTAAGTAGGGTGGTAGAACACATTCAAATTAAATTATAAAGTAATGCCAGAAATAGATCATCGGCTTCTACCGAGTCAGTCAAATCAATGCCTTAAAGGTCCTGTCTTACCTATAATACTAATGCAACCTACTTCCATAATCACTCCATATATTTCTAAACCCGGAGACCCTAATTTCGTACGGTACATTACAACCCCTCTAATAAAACCACGCTGATTTTCTCACTTGCCGTGTTTGCTACCTTCGATGTGTATCAAGCTGTCGACGGTTGTCTCCGAAAAGTTTTTCCGTAAAAAAAAACGGTTATGGAAATTGTTTCCCTGTTTTCGCTACAAATCAACGGGTCTCGGAAAATGCTTAAAACAGCCAAAACCGTGGGTTATTTCTTGAAAGCACAGCGCAGTCTTAATGTATTCAAATATTTTAAAATACAGTAAGTTGAAGAGTAAATAGTGTGAGGGGTCCTTTAAGTTAAACTGAATGGATCCCTCGCCTATAATATTTTGAACCAATGATTTGTTCCAAAGGGTCCTTCAGTTTAAAAGTAAAAGTTAGACTCGTGGAAAGGACAAATACGCTAGAGCACTCTCCTTTTAAACCCTCGGCAAATTCCCGAATCTGTTTTGACGTAGTTTGTTCTACGCTGACTGTTTTAGACGGCTTGTCAAAAGTACTATGCTAATATTTAAAAGCAAACTGAACCCAAGAAGGAGAAATGTTTGTGCCAAACGAGGCTGACAATTGGTTGAAAGTTCATTTGAATTTCTGTGTTTGCTCCTCCCGTAAAGCAACTAAGTAACTAATTGAAATGAGGGCAGACAGCTTACCACTTGGGGTAAGGTGAAAATAGACTGGGAAGGGAAACATTTCAAATCCCTGATATTTCCGGCTATTCTACTTGGTTTTGAAGAGAGTACGCAAAGTGAAGTACTTAGGTTATTTTTTATACGATGACCTGTATGACGATTCAGCAATTTCGAGTCAGTATCGGGGTCTTTGCGCGCGTGCGAACCGCTTATTTCGTAATTTTAAATTGTGTATTGTGTCGGTGAGAATTCTTTTATTTAAGACGATTGCACGCAACTATACTGTCTCCCACTTTTTGATGACTACCTTGAGACGACTAAAAGTTTGTTTTAACAATGCATTCCGTCATCTCCTTTCATACAATCGACGTTACTCTGCTGGTCAAATGTTTTTACAAAATGAAACTGAATCTTTTGATTTTATGACACGGAAAGCGATAGTTGGTTTTGTTGCAAGCTTAGAAGTCTCCGAAATCCACTTTTAAAGGCAATCTGCGATAATGCAGAATGCCGTTCCGGCCATTTCTAACGCCATTTCCGTCGACTGTGCTATTGCCCTGAGCCGCCGAATGGATGAAATAAGATTATATATTTAGTAAAGAATAGTCCCGTGTAAGTGTAATTTAATATGAATGAATGAATGAACTTTATTACCCGTAAAGTGTAAAACACAAAATAAGGAGTATTATGAAAGAAACAAAACGATAAATAACGAACAAAAAAACAAAAACAAACAAACTAAAAACAACAACATGAACAAGCTAACCAGCATTACGTGATGTGTAATATCACGATTTAAATAAATTGATTGATTGATTGATTGAAAAGGACAGAGTCCTCCTTTTTTGTGTCCCACGGTAAATGGTTCATTTTGTATGTGAGTGCGAAGAACTGAGTGAATGGGTGTATGAAGAGCTTGTATTTAAATCGTACAAAATATGAATTAAAAAAAAAATACTATTTACCCACATATTAGTGTATCTCTGTGACTATATTGACGTTTCAAATACTATTTTTGTTGACGACGAATTTTTGGAAAAATAAAGCGAACTGAAGTTGAGTATAGATGCTAAAAATGTACGATTTTAAAAGTTTGACAATTATTCAGGTTTGCAACGGATTAGAGAACAAGGTTATTTGACTAATGGTGATCAGGATTAATTATTAGTTGTTGTTTTTTTCATGGCCTCTGGCTGTTTGTGCATTTAACTAACCTGAAAGACAATAGGAGACGAAAAAAAAAGGTACAAAAATTGATAGAGGAAGAAGAAGGAAACCTCTTCTATATCGTCCTGACGAGAGCTTCTTCAAACACATACCGGATAGATTGATGCTAATAGTTGCGTTTTTGCAGATACGATGGTATCTGATACCACCGTAACTGCATCTGCAATTAGTTGTTTCTGCAGTTACCGTGGTATCTGATACAAGGATGCTCTGCAAAAACGACTATTACCGAAATTGCACTTATCGAAGTGATCCGAAAAGAAAAACTGATATCCAGTTACACCACTAAGTGCCAAACTTCTTTTCTACCAATTTGACAAAATTTGATGAAAGTGAGATGACTTTCCAGATACCACTACCAATTACCACGGTCCGACCGTGGTATCTGAATAGTAGATACCACGATAACTGGCCAGATACCATGATAACTGCAAAGACGCCTTCTGACCATGGTATCAGGTACCACCGTAACTGCCAAAACGACTGTGGACCGTGGTATCAGATACCATGGTATCTGCAAAAACGCAACTAATAATATAATCACTGTAGACATATGTAAAATGTGATTATAAAGCGTTTTATAGACCCACGAAAGTAAGTCTAGCCTTGTTTACCTAGCATAAAGTTCTAGAGGTGTATATTATAGCAGTTTATTGGTGTAGTAATATTTAAATATTCTTTGAGCCCAAGCTGACTTTGAAACATTTATTCAAACAATGTTTTCAACGGATGTTTTCAAAGGCAACAAACCTGATTGCAGGTTTGTTTCCTTCCCCGAAGTTGAACCAGAGGATTGACAGCCTGACGAGGACCCTTGCCAAGAAGGGCCGAAATATCGCTGATGAAGAATCGTAGCTGACGTATCCGTTGAAAACATTGTTTGAATAAAAGTAGCAATAATTAATCTTGTATGGCCTTTTGGCTCAATAAACAAGCCGTAACGTAACGGATAATAATAAGAGTGATATAATGCAAATTCTGCTCTCAATCTCCCAGCCCCCCCCCCCCTCCCCCGCTTCCCCACATTGGCCGGACGCGATTCGGACTCATAAATTGCATATCCTTCGTAGCTCAGTGGTAGAGCATCGGCAATACAAGCCGAAGATCCTTGGTTCCAATCCCGCAGGAGAAACATTTTTGTATTCACTTCACAACTTATAATGTTACGGGGCTTGAACTAACAACTTTTCAGTGAGTACGGGAAAGCTCTGATTAAGAAAGAATAAGCTTACCTTTAGCCACTTATCCACACAGCGGGCGTGGAACTCGTGACTGCAGGGTAAGACCCTCAGCTGCTGCCGCGCCTCAAACTCAGCCATACAGACGACGCAGTTGTTCTGGGCTCCTTCGTCAAATTTGCCACTAAATCTAAGAAACGATTAAATTAGCAAAACTGCACTCGGAAACATGACAAAGACAAATCCAAACGATCATACAGATGAGACAGTTTGGTTGCGACCGTGATAGTCTGAAGGCTGCGTACTTGTGTTACCTAAGACCTGTAATTGAGTACGCATGCCCCTTATGGGGCCCTTTCGCCCACGCATGCCCCCTATGGGGCCCTTTTGCCCACGCATGCCCCTTATGGGGCCCTTTCGCCCAAAATACAGCATACGTGTCTGACGAATCCGTTATACTAGGTCAGCAAGTAACTTCCGGTTCATATGTATCTCTTCTAACAGAATTATCCCTCCCCTCACTGCACGAACGTCGTAACATACTAATTCTTAAGTTTGGGTGTAAAATCCTTGCATCTGTCCAACACCGAACTATCCTCCCACCTGATGCACCAATAAACAATAGTACGCGTTCGCAGCTGAAACTAAAAACGGTAAAAACCAAATCAAGGAGACACAGTAACACATTTGTGCCATTTTTCGTTAACATGCTGAATAAAATGTCAGTGTAACTTTAAATATGTATAGTACCGTATTTAGGATTTATGTAGCTCGTGAGTGTTTAAAAGAATGAAATTTGTGTAAAGAAAACAAAATTAGCTAGCTAGCAAGTTTCTGTCTAATAAACCTTACTTACTTACTTACTAAGTCTGACAACTGATAAATAGGAAAGAGAATAAACTAAAAAGCCAGATTACTTCTTTAAAGGACCCCTCCTCGCACTATTTATTGTTAAACTTCTAGTATTTTTAAATAGTTGATAACTTTATAACTTGGCTCTGCTCTCAACTAAATTACCAATGGCTTTGGTTGTTTTAAGCCTTTTCCGATATCCGTTACCTTACAGCGAAAATAGGGAAAAATTTACCTAACCAGTTTTCTAAAAACTCACGGACCCTGGCTTTTGGCGTCAAGGCTGGAACGAATTTTCCTACTTCTGGTAAAAATATCGTGCCGCGGGCTAATCGAACTAATCACATTACAGAGATCGTAGTTACCAAGGTAACTACGTTCCCGAGCGTGGTAAGCAAATAGTTCCTATTTCGAGAAGGTTAGATCGGTCAGTATAGGAGCTTTTCATGAGGTTGAGATGGGCGAATCCAATTCCGGGATGTGAACCCTCTGCTTGTCAGACTGGATTCGGATTCGCTTACGAATCCGCTCCAATTTCTAATCGTTTCCCAAATTTTACACACTATGTTTATGGTACTGTGCTGACCTATACTATAACAAGCACACATGAAAACATAGAAATGCGGCTTACATACCGTCTCATTTGCTATAGGGATCAGTGTTTTTGTCACCTCTGATGTATCAGTGCTTGTCACCGCTGATGTAGCCTATGTACATGATTTGTTTTTCCTCAAAGTTGGATTCGAATCCGGATTCAAATCCTCAGCATGAAATGGTGGATTCGGAATCGGGTTCTAGTTACTATTGTTAGAAGGCTACAGGCTCAGAAATTACTACTTACTTATAACATGGCAGCTGATCGATATGTGCCTTGCTGAGCCCCCTTGGCTTCGCCTCCCCCAACCGTTCGGCAAGACTCAACAGCGCTTCGTAGTTCTCAGCAGCCTGGTCAGACGCCAAGTCGGCATTTGGGGTTCCCAGGGTTGCTGGGTCTATGTGACCTAATCCGTTGAAGATTTGACCCGGGTTGGTCAACATGGTATTCCTATGAAGAGAGTCTAATGAAACCGGGTTGTAAAGTTTAACTGAAAAGCTAACTTATTTGTGTATGATTTAACTGAATACACTGCATTATTTGGATTTTGTAAAGGGGATTTTGCCATTTTTCGCCATTTACTTTAGAATGACGTTCAGAATCAGAATCAGAATCATTTATTTTACACAAGCTATCGTAGTCAAGAAGAGACTCAACTAAATGGCGCTTGGGCTTACAAATTAAAAGAGGACACAAATAAGAACAGAAACTTCAGCACTTATTAAACACTGACGAGTAATACGGAACGAACGTGTTTGAAAACCTATTTGTTCGTGTGGTAGGCGGTACCAATTTTTCTTTGTTTTTGGACCTAGTGTCAACTCGATTCGGCATGACCGGTGGTAGTATAGCCCTATGTTTGTCACTTCGTAGAAGGAATTGACCAAATTTGCATATCAAACTGAACCGACGGTAGTAAAGGGACGGTAGTTGTAAAGTTGATAATGCTGATTCATAATCAGTAAATGCTTCACACAATATTACTTTAGCGGCTCTTTTCTGTATTGACTCAAGTTGATCACTTTATCTGCCGTCGTCAAAACGGAAAACTCTACTATTTTTTGAAGGTGCAAAACGGATAAGTGAGCAACATTTTATTAGAGCTATATTTCAGCCCTTCTTTGAAGGGTCCTCTTCTGCCAAGAAGGTCCGAAATATAGCTCTAATAAAATGTAGCCGACTTATCCATATTGCACCGTCAAATATGATTCGCAGTCAGCTTGGGCTGAAGGAATATCTATCCCCCAAGCACAGAGCTTCAAATCGCCCATACATGCCACCGACAAGTATCCATCTTAGCTGGAGATAAGAAAAAGAGACAGGTGACGCCAAAACCAAAAATGCAGAAGAATCTCTACCCTTTCGACAGCCCGATCGAACAGCAAAAACAGCAGCCATGTCCAGAATGAAATCACAGCACCTACTTTAACTCAACTTTTGAGAGAAGAAGTTCAAAGAATCAGACGAATCTTGAATTGTTATTCCACAAGTTTATTTTCCAGCTTGCGGCTTGAGCCTGAAGAGGACCCTTGCCAAGAAGGGCTGAAATATAGCTCTAATAAAATGTAGCTGACTTGTCCGTTTTGCACCGTCAAATACGATTCGCAGTCACCTTCAGTAAAATTAAAATGGTCTATACACATCAGAAACTTTACAATCTTCGATCTGCAAGAAACTCTCTAAGTTTGGATGGAAATGCTCGAGCCTTGTCACCCCTAAACCAAAAATACGGTCGGCTTTCTTTACGGACAAGGTGTCTCACGTCACTGTCTCTGCAGAAATACCGCTTGCCAGAATTCCCGGACTTTCTGGCGCCGGAACAAGGAATACGTGTCGACTTCTTTTCACGATTTTCAAATTCTTTTTCAATTTCACGCTAGCGAGAAGTGATTTTAATTTAATTTAAATTTCAAATAAATGCGGCACAACATCTCATGCGCAAGCAAGTTAATTGGCACTTGTCATTAACCTACAAAAAAAAATTTAATACAATGCTTTTGACTCCCGAGTAAGACACAAAGCAACAAAAAAAGCTTTCGCCTCTAAATAACTCTGAGAAATTTTCAGTAACCGAACTGATCAGAGTTAAAATCCCGTCAATAATGCACTTGAAACTACTGATCGATTCAGCGTAAACAGCATTCTCGGTAAGGTTGTACCAAGGATCAACAATTCTGTTATCAGAGCCCCACTTCTAAACATACTTGTGGAATCTTGACTTTGCAAGCTTGTACGCGTGCCGCCAGTGATGACCGCCAATGCTGAATCTTAATGCTTGCGAAATTCACATCGCTATAGGACGACCTGCGTGCGATGCCTCCAGATTTTGGATCGAAGTAGAAAATTTACAACCGACTGTCAAAACTGGGCTGAAGTACATTAAAGGAAGAATGAAGAGTACCAAGTATCACCCCTATCTGTATGACTTCCGTTAACATTGTCTGCAGAAAACCGAATCCAAATACGAAATAGTGTTTCCAAGCTATGATTTTTGCTACATTTTGCGACTGTCCTTATTTCAGTACCAAACAATTTTAGAAATGAACAAATGTCTCCAATCAACCCTTCTTCTGGAATATTTTTTAACCAGTTAAGCCCAAACATATATCTAGAAGAAATTCTAATACTACCCAGCCAGCGCTGCACAAGATTTGAATGAATTGCGCTTTTTGTCTCGGAGTCTGCATGTGCAAACCTCCAGATATGAACATCCCTATTTTGACAACGTCACGCTCAGGAGAAGAATGCTCTCCTTGGCCACGTCTGCAAATGCATTGTCCATGGTGTGTTTAAGTATGGTTTCATTGTTCAGGTGTCTCATCACCATTATTTAACTTAATAAGTTAAATAACTCATCACCATTGCTTCGAATTCTTATCGCGATCAGGATAATAAGGCTTGACCAAATTAGTCGTAAGTGATCCTTGGAGAAATGGAGCGTGTTCCACCCTACTTACCGTAGTTACTACGCATGACGTCGCGAATTCTGGCTTTTTGCCGTAAAGGCTGGAACGATTGTTCTATTTTCCAGCAGGATCTCACGCCACGGGCGAATCCGACCAATCGCGTTACAGAAATGCGTAGTTACTACGCTTACTACGCTCCCGAGCATGGTAAGTAAATAGTAACTATTAGTTACTATTCGGGAAGGTTGGAACGGTCAGCGTAGTAGCTTTTCGTGAGGATGGAACGGAAATAGTAACTAATAGTAACTATTGTTAGAAGGGTGGAACACGCTCATGGTTTCGTGCAGCCATAGGGTAAAGGGGGTCAAATATAAAGTTTGAAGCTAAACTGACCATTCATTTGAAATAAAATACAAAAACGAGATTTTCGGTTTTTTTTCTTGATCAGCTAGTTACCCCTCCATGATGATATGCGAGAGGTAAATACAATTTCTGGGTGAAAGCTTTTGCGCTTTTCCAGACGGATGGTAAATTGTAAATATACACAGAATTCAGTACTGTAAATAATCACAGATTTGTACATATACACTTTGAACACGCACATTTTATCTTTCGTTATTTTACTTTTATCTGTATGTCGTTCAGTCCGCATCGTCTTTCTGGTTTTTAGTTACATGTCGTTTTGTTGTTTGCTGGTTCCGCGTCATTTTCCTGTTGTTATTGTGGTCGATTTTATTATTTAGTTTTGTTTCTTTCGCTGAGGACGGTTTGCCGGAAGTGCAACCAAAATATCCGGAAACATATTTATCCCTCGCACATCATCTTGGAGGGGTAACAAGCTGATCAAGAAAAAACCCGAAAATCTCATTTTTCGATTTAATTTGAAAGGGGATCAGCTTTGTGTTTTCAAACGGTGATACCGATGCGATCACACTAGTGTGAAAGGGTCACGTTACGAGTGCGAAAGCACCTTTAGGAACGCGCTACGGACTTAACCAACCCCTCATTCACCAGTTGTGGGTGATTAGGGGTGAGTTGAGATGACGAGGAGCAAATCTAGATGCAAATGTTTCGACTGACAGAGTTTTTGTTTTGACTAACTATATTTATGTTGACACGAATGCAAATTCGACATTATTACTGTGAAATACATTTTTAAATTCAACTCCACTCTATTCTACTGGTACTTACAGTAGCTGCATCAGGAGCTGCGGGTATGCGCCGCCGTGCGGCACTCCAGGCATGGCGTTATAGCGCCGCCGGTGGCTGAAAGGCATCTGGGTGTTTGGGATACCATGGGGCATATGCTGAGGGTGGGGGTTCGATACCCTCTGGTGACCTCGTGAACTAGTGCCGTACATCTCCGCGCGGGCCTAAAAGACAAATTTTCATTTTAGATGACTAACAAGGCGGTTACAGGTGTGGGTAGGTAAGGCAGGGTAGTGTCAGTGGTAGTGACGAGAATTATCATCAATATTCAAATTAATAACGGTTATGCATCATTCGAGACCTAGTGGGGTACACCAACGGTCAAAGGACCCTGCGCACTACTTGCTCTTCAACTTACAGTATTTAAGACATTTGAATAATTTAAAACTATTATGTGCTTCCAACAACTAACCCACGGTTTTGGCTGTTTTAAGCCTTCCCCGAGATCCGATGACTAGCGAAAACTGGGAAACAATTTACATAACCGGTTTGGAAACTACTCGCAGACATCAGTGGAAAGCGTGATACACATCGAAGGTAGCAAAACATGGCAAGTGAGGTCATCAGCGTTGTTTTTTTAGAAGGGTTAGAGCGTACCGTACGAAACTGGAGTTCCCGGGTTTAAAAATGTATGGAGTGATTATGGAAGTAAGTTGCATTAGTATTATAGGTGAGACAAGTCCTTTAACCCGAGTGTCAATGATTCGTCAACCATCGCTCGCGATCGAAGTCGTATCGCTGCTCCAGCTTGTTACTGAATGTTTTATTTCCCACCAAAACCGATGATCATAAAATATATTTAGAAGTAATACGCAAAATGAAACCAGCAATAAAGCGAACTCCAAACTATACTGCACAGGGAAAGGCCGAAATTTTAATGCAGTTGCAGTTTACTGCATCTGATGCAGATGTATGGAAGTGTAAGAAGAATAATTGTACGTGTGAATGAGTAGCGTGATAGGAAGGCAGTGTTTCCGGGATATCCAGTGGCAAGGTTCTTGAAAGTAGCCTTGGTTCTTTAATTTTGTTTTTGTTCGCTTCGGTCAGTCTTTCTCGTTTGTGTAATTTTCTGTTTTCATTACCACCATTACTACGGCTTCCGGCGTTTAGGGATAAAAAAATAATTATGCGAATCGCAGCGACGATTAAAAAATCCTGGACCCTTAGTTCAGCGATGAAGAAGGCTCACAATGCTATGCTATGTCGACAGATGGCAGTGTTGCCAGATCGTAACACAAGAAATACGCTGCTGTCTTTGAAAAATAAGCCAAAAGCTCTTTTCAACCCAAAATTATAGGAAATCTCCAAAAACTTAATTGGACTAATTCAATAGAACCTAAACAAGTTTAATACACCAGCAAAAAAAAAGTCCGCCAGTCTATCATCTCAACAAAGGAAAAGATTTGTCTATCTAAGTCTAGAATCTAGATACTCCGTCTATCTAACTCTAGAATCTGTCATGTAATTTTGCTCCGCGAGAACAGAGAATTTACTTATTTATTTATTTTTCGCTCGATATTTAGTTCCGAATGTCTCCTCTAGCGACCAAGAAAATGGACAAGAATTTGTCTTCATGGACAAGAATTTGTCTTCCCTATTATCACCTTTACCAAGTCTATGCTTCAAAAAGCACCCTCCGTCTATCTAAGCCTAGAATCTATGTCTATGGTACGCTCCGGGGAGAACCGCTCAATATTTAGTTCCAAATCTCCCGCTAGAGATGGAGGACATGGATCGATGCTTCATTTGAAACCGTGAGCAAGGGAAAATTCTTGGATTCTTGGAATCAGCAGAAGGCTAGAAGGGAGTGTCCCCCCGTGGGGAGAATCGAACCGCTAGTCCACCGATTACTTGGTGTCAAAACAAGTGGTCGCCCTAAGACCAATTGCAAGGGGATTTGGTGTTTGAGTAGTACAGATTAGCTCGTCACGAGGAGACAAGACACTGCGGTATCGGACCTTGGTTGTGGGCGGGGGGGGGGGGCAGCGTTACCGCGCGTGGTCATCATCAAATTTAATTTGGTTAGTTACAACTATAAATGCGACAGAATCACCTAATTCGAACACAAAATTCAAAGGTTTGGTTGGTTGTTTTTAAATTGTTTAGAGTTTGTGTGGTTTAATGTTGTGATCGCGCGTTGCAAGTTTTCTTTCGCAGGCGAGATACATCGGGAGAGTTAACGCATTCACTAACGCATTTCTCCGAGCAAGGATTAAAGTTAACTGCAGTATTTGCTACTGGGATTTATCTTATATCCACTGAGACAAGATTAATCTGAATTATAGATAAAATTATCTTTTAAGGGACAAGGTTAATCCCAGTAGCAAATATTTTTTACAGCATAGGAGCTGATCTTTCGGAGAGGAGTGACCGTAATGCATCAACTGTACGCTCGTTCTCGAAACTGGAACGAAAAGATCTTTAGTGGACTTTTAGGGTTACAGAAAAATTGTGTAATGAGCGTTTAAGTTTTTTTTTTTTTACCAATTTTCAGAGAAGAAATTCACATAATCAGATATGTCAGGAATAATCTTTAATTGTTTTTCCACATGCTCATTTTCAAGCTTGGGCGGCTTTGACCCTTGCCAAGAAGGGCCGAAATGATAGCTCTAATAAAATGTAGCTGACTTATCCGTTTGCACCGTCAAATATACTTTTCTTCACATAATGTCAAGGTTTTAAATAATATTTAAACGAAACAAACACAAAATATTCTGTAACATTTAAAACAAAAATTATCCGCAGTGTCGTAGGTTGAGACTGCGCATCCCTGTATTAAATTGATCGAGATTCTGACACTGTACTTCATTTGCAAAAGTCTCCAAGTGACTACATTTCCCCAGAAATTACTGCAGTCCCATATGCAGCAAAACTTTACTAACGAGCAATCCGTTCAACCACTAAGGTAGCCTCACCCCCCCCCCCCCCCACACAGTAACTGTGCAGCACTATACATCCTGATATTTCAGCTGATGTGTCGGTCTTGCACTATCAAATACTATACATCCCTCTTTTGTTATATTTTCTTTGGAGTTTATGTTTATGCAATGTTTGTTAATTATTTTGTCATCTGTTTGACCCTCCTCTCCCACAGTAACTACACAGCACTATACATCCTAAAAGTTCAGTTGATGTGTCCCTTTTGCACTATCAAATACTCAAGCATCCCCCTTTTGTTATATTTATGCAGTGTTTGCTAATTATTTTGTCATTTGTTTGACCCTAGTTGGTCGTAGCCTAGTTTAAATAAATAAATAATAAATACAAATTATTCGTTAAACTTACCTCAGGCCACACCTGCTGGTTCAAACCACTGGGACCAGGGTGGTTCATGTTAACTGGTACGGCTTGCATCATTGCATGGTTGCTCTCTGCGAAATATTGCATCGCCATTGCGGCTAGACGGTTATATTCGGCGGCTGCAGCGGCGTAAAACACGGCGGCTCTTCCGTCATGTTGTCTCGATGGCTAAAAATTCCGGTGGTTAGAATCCGGCCGGATGATACGTTTCGGAGGGCGATGGAGGGCGCTGTTCAGTGGAGGTAGTGACAAAACATGATTATTTTCACTGACATTCAATTGGCATGCATATCATCATGAAAACTAGACCGAAGATGTTGGGAAAGGACAGTGTTGCCAGATGGGCTTGTGTTTGTGGTCCGGGGCGGAAAAATTTTGTGATGGCCTTGGGGCGAGAAAGCGGGCTTATTGTTTTAAAGTGTGGCTTGTTTTGGGTGTTTTCTGATTAATTCAAAATTTAAGCTCGTTTTCGGAGTAACACTACTGTTACAACCTATATTATGATTTATGTTCGTTTCTTATTTATTGTTTTTAATTTGTGTTTCTTTTGTATTGCTGGTGAGTGTTTATTTTTCCAATTCCTGCCCGCGTTAGCCTAGTGCTATTAGGGTTGAAATCAAATTGATTGATTGATATTACCGTTTAAGCTAGCAACAAAAGGAAAGGCTACTGCTCAAAGTTCCAAGTTTTTTTTTATTTCTTTACTATGAATGTAAACGATACATAAGTAGCCAATCTGGGAAGGGGCAAAATAGCAAAAAAGCCCTTTTTCTAGGACCAAAGTTACAAATATTTTTGCATTGAAACATCACTTCTTCAATTTCTCTTATTTGCAAGCAGATATTTACTCGTGTATAATTGTAAATAAAAAATAAAGATTGCTCGTAAGGACGTAGGTATCCACCCCTTCCAATTTTGTATTGTATTACTTGTGTTTTTTGTAATTTTGTATGAATGGCCCAAGTTGGCCATTAAGTTAAATAGATATAAAACAAAAATAAATAAAACCGGTCAAAAGACACAAAATAATAAAAATGCTGTACCTCTTAACACAATCCTCATGTTGGGTTGAACCATAATTTTAAACAATTATGCTGAATTCAATTAATTTAATTAGCCAAACTATCTCGTATAAACCGATTTCCTGCAGATGGATTCATGCTCGTATGATGCGAGCAAACAACAAAAGTTTCTAATGCAGAATGATCAACTTGTTATTTTAGTTCGTTTCGGGATTTGCTTAGTACTTTGACTATATTCTTCACGACCGCCATTTTGGGGCCTGGCCGGAAACATCGCTCTCGCATAAAAAGAAAGTGAAAAAACTTACCGGCTGTAGGGGATAGGGCATGAACGGTGGCACGGGGTAATTCACAAACCCCAACCCTAATGGCACTGCCTGCATAGGGGGCACCCTAGGCTGCCCGTGCCCATGATGATGGGTGCTCTGCTGCCCCCCACTCGGATAATGGGTGGGTGGGGGCTGATGAAACTGTTGGGGGTGGTGTGGCACAGCCGCTGGTACTCTTGAGGTTACCTGGAATTTGGGTAGAAGTAAAGACGGAGTATCGGGTATCTGTGTGTCAGACTTAAAGAGAAGTTTAGTCAGTGGTAGTGACGAGGATTATCATCGTTTTCAAATTAATAAAGGTATGCATCATTCAAACATAATGGGAGGGGCTTATCGAAACGGTGGGAGGTGTCGGTCGGACGTTTTCTTAAAGGACCCGTCGTAACTACAATGCCAACGCAATCTATTTCCGACATTACATCCATTGATTCTTAAGCTCGGAGACCCGGCAACGGCACCTCACTGACGAATGAGTTCTCGCGAAATAGTCGACAGCATGATACGCATCGACGGTAGCGATATATGGATAGCAAACATCAGTGTGGCGTCGTTGGGGGGTTTAGAATGTATCGTACGAAATTCGGGTTTCTGGGTTTCAGAAGATATGTAGTGATTACGGAAGTAGGCTGCATTAGTATTAATGTCTTTTTAAATTAACAAATGGACAGATAAAGGCAAACATAAAACAAGATTTCTGGACCCACGCAGCCACGTTAATACCGTAGTAACAAATATGATTTATTTTTTCTTTCTTTCCAGTCTTTTTTAATATCGATCTTACAAGCTAACCTCTGGGAATTCAAGAGTTCGTTTTTTTTTTTTTTTAATAAACCCTTTATTCTCTCAAAACTCAGACTCACCGGTACAGCAGTATAGGCAGGCGCAGATCCACCAACGAAGAAAGAGTAGGAGTTGCACGGCTGGGGTTGTGACGGCGGGGCTTGGAATGCCCCTGGCTGTGGTTGGGGTACGCCATAAGACGCCGAAGGTGTCGGGTATACAGGAATGGATACCGGTACCTAAAAGCAAGTCGTGGGAATACATGCACCATCTATACAATCACCCCAGAGCCTTAAGGCCGAATCATACCAAGCAGCGGCTACTCCACACTACGGTTCGTATACTTACATACCTGAAATTCTCGCGTCGTTGGTTGACATTCCTAAGACTGTGTGTGTGTGGGGGGGGGGGGGTACAAAATAATAGTATAGGACACAGTTAAAAGAAGGCATGTCCAGTATTCTGCAGATTTAGATGATTCGTTTTTTTTCCGGTATTCACCAATATACCACGGAGCTTTATACTTTTTTTTTCTATTTTTTTATTTATTTCTTTTTTCATTCTGCAAAACACTGGTTAACTGAAGAATGTATGAGCTACCCTGTGCTACAGTGGCAGTACCGAATTTCGGAAGCAATACAGGAATATATAACAGTATCACTGATGACACAAATCCATTATCTGAACTTGTCATTTCGTTTTTGCTTGCTGTCAAGTTCAGCTTGAATGTCAGATTTTCGAAAACCCTTTCTAAGGTTGTCTTCCTGGCAAATGATAGTGTAAATATTCCTTAGATCTGTTTTATATTTTACATACATTATATTATTTTATATATTTGCCTTATATTTGTAAATATTACTTCAACCCAGCTGACTGTGAATAACAGTTTAAAATTTTTAAATATTCAAAATCGTTGAAAATATGCCAAATAGGCTTCGAATTATCCCGGTCAGATTCAGCATCAAATCTGGAATGTATTCAAGAAAATTCCATACACATTTACTTTTAACAGTGTATCTCTTAAAGTTCTTTTCCAAATGTTTCATTAGTTGTTAAATCTTATGAAGATTCGACACTAGCAAGTAATTTGTATGAGCTATTACGGAAATTAAAGGTTCTTTATTTATTTATAAAAACACTCGTAGTGGAAATGTCCAAAATTGCTACTCCGCAAAAAAAGAGCTGGACACACTGCTTGGTATGACAAACGGCTAGCGATGAACACAATACAAGCACAAACGCAAACTATTTCACAGCCTTTATACATTACACTTTTACAATAGTCTACAACTTTTTGGAAACCGGCGGTTTACTGTTTCAAAGCCTCGGATTAGTACAGTCTTATTATAAAGAAAATGCTAGGCGCGTTACAAATTATTTGTAACTTTTATTTCTAAGGGGAGCTAATGTCATTAGAATTATGAACAAGTCAGCCCTTTTAAAAAAAAAATCTCCCCTGCTAAGATATCCTGTCCATCCACTCTGCTAGGTGAACGTTTCAGGAGAGCGCTAATTTGGCAACAGTTTAAAACTGTCTTCGTTTGACCGACGGAACTTTTTTAGAGATCAATAGCCCATAGGGACGGTTGTGATGAGACCCACAGGGAGCTAATCTACTGCATTTCCCGACCCCCCCCCCCAGACTAAGAAAACCAGCCAAAAACGACTTACGTCAGAGCCCAGAAGCTTGAAAAACCAGAATTTACACTGTTTCACTTATAGGTAGTACTAGAAGTTAAAAAGTTTACTAACAACCACAACCATTAGATTCGAACCGAAAGGTTAAAGGGGGACAGAGCTTTTTTAGAAGATCGTTATGTACCGGTAGTCTGAAGCCGCGTTCAAACGCATGCCTAGCACGCACATATACCTACGCCCGTGTGCATGCTTGGCCTGGCACCAAGTTGTAGAGCCTACAACTCCGTACCTGGCCCAAAATCTGTGCCTAGGCATGGGTGTGAACGGTGATTCTAGACACGTCCTAGGCATCTGTGCTTAGTTACGCATGCCTGTGAACTTAAATTTGGGTTCTCACCGATTCCGACTTCTGCCGACTTATCTGGGGACTTGGGCAGTGACCAATAGGAGAAAATAAGGAGAAACCAGAAATTCCAAGGGGGATTAGAACTTTTAAGGTAAACGATGGATTTACTGGAAGTTTGGTCTTCACCAACGAATCCAGGTCTAACTGCGGAATTCCGGCACGGTGGAAACCCAAGGGGAGGGGGTTGATCTATCCTGATCTCAAATGACAAAGGGGTGACCTATCTTAGTCTCGAATGACAAAGGGGTGGCCTATCCTAACCTTAAATAAGAAACAAACCTAGACATAGTGTAACACTCAACTTACAGACTTCTAGCGTGACAGTTAGTCTATGACCCACGACAACCATACTGCAGCGCTAAGCAAAGAAAACAAAACAAATCCAGGAGCAACCAGTGTAGACGTGGCCTTAAGAGCCGACTCGACCTCCACCACCTCACTTTGGAACAATGCCAAGCGGCTGGAATCTAACGATCAGACAAACAGTGCACAAAACTGTAAACCCTCGCTCACACGGTCACGGTTCACGAATCGCCTCCTCTAGTAGTCAGCGGGGGAGGGGGGGGGGGGGGGGTCCCAACATTGTCTGACCCTTGCAAGGCTATTCAGTACTTAGGTTACAGCAATCATACTATATTGAAGGTATGGCATAATTATCATAATGAAGTTAAACTTTAACTTTATGTAAATAGTCTCAAAAATAAAGTTTAATCAGTGCTCACTGAAAACACTTAAAGTACAAGAAATAATAATAAAAAAAAATAGATTAGAGGTGTTTTTTAGTGTTTTTTTTTGGTTTGTCACGGTCGATCCAAACTCATCTTGGTCGTTTGAGTCTGGAAACTGGATGGATTATGGTTTATTTATAACTGGTGCGTCGATGTTCTTAGTTTGTAGTAGAAGAAAATGTCTTCCATTTGGCCTCGAGCCTTCTCTCTGCCAAATTGGCTCGTTATGTTGAAATTAGTTTGAAATACACATAACTTGAAGTTGATGCGTAGGTATTCTTTCATCTTCGGAAATTTCTCTGTCTGTTTAACCGTGACAAATCCAAAACAGAAATGATAAACGATTATTACAACAGTAGTAGCAGTAGTACTAGTGGTATTTTTTTTTTTACACTAAAGCCTTGCGGCCAGGCTAAATCACAAAAAAATACGAAAGATCTGACACTACGAAAATAAACTTAAAATCTGGCTCGCTTCTTAAAGTAATGACTTGGCGTCATTACGGTGAAATGGTTTCATGTGAAATATTTAGGATTGTAGTATTTCTACGAGGTTTACCGCTGATTTATACGAACATGCGCAGTCTTTAAGTTTTTTTTTAATTGTGTGCATATCCTTGAGATCTGTTTTTCTCTGTAATGTACCGCCGATTTTTGTGGATAAGAACCGAAGACCGTGTGAACGCAGCTTAAGTGAGAGAATCACGATGCAGACCTACACAAGCCGGGAATGTTTGGGCCACACCAAGCCAACAAAACAGCAACAAATCTCCGTCGCTTGAAGACTAAAAACGAAGGTGGTTATAAGCTCCAGGATATAAAGGTTCTACGGTACAGTAAAAAATCTGTAATTAGTAGAAAAAGTGTGACGGGTGCATTTGGTGAAACGACATTGAGCATACGAAGCACAGAACACCTTCAATTCAGATCGCCTGTGGCGGCTGCAGAAGGGACTGACAAGCTATCTCTGCCACTTAAAGTCCAAATGAAATCCAAGTCAAAATCAAGACGCCTTTTCCCAGATCGAATTAGAGCTAATCTTGCATTTAATCCGCGTAAGTTCAAAGCACTGCTATAGAAATCGACAGTCAACTGCATTAAAGGATTCGTTATAGTGGGCTTTAAATTCGAAAGAAGCACTTTAAAGTAGCTACACTGTAAAAAAAAAAATCTGGCCGTATTAGCTACTGGGATTAATCTTGTCTTTATTGAGATAAGATTATGCATATTTCGGATTAATTTCGTCCCAATAGAGATAAGATTAATCCGAGTAGCAAACCCTGCATCCTTAATCGGAGAAACTTTTTACAGTGTAGAGAAAGCCTTTCAAAAAGATGACTGAAACAAGGCAAAATAAACTTCAACCTGAATTATCTCTACTCCCAAAAATTAATCACAAATCATGCTTTTCATCACAATACCTTTAAGATCCCGCTCTCAACACCATCTATCGTCTTTGAAGGTTGACACAAGTTCAAAACCAAAGCAAATTCGTGTTCCTTACAAATCTTTCTAGAAGCTACAAAGCGCAAGATTAGCTCTCAGAACTAACAGCCACTGAACAGTGCACCAAGACAAGAGCTCCGTAACGAGGCGGGGCCTAAGCACGCAGCGCGGAGCACCTCCGAGCGCAACTCCGCCCCCGGTCCCGCCCAGCAACTAGGTTAGGGGTGGCTAATTGGCAAAACTGGACACCCATTTCAGCAAATAAAATGATTAATCTGCCTCCAAAAAGAACAAGGGGTGATAATAAAGAAAACAGCTAGAATACAAGAGGAAAGGTAGCAAATTGGACCAGTAGCAGTTTCCATAATGCTGCAGCGCACCAGACCCAGGATGAACATTGGATGCATTACGGGTGGCGTTCCGCGCAGGAATTTCCCTTGAAAGCCCACCCCTCCCATCAACCCTTTGAATCTCCGAAATAAGTCAAACCGTAGACATTTTTCCCTTAGCCGATAGTTGAATCTTTTTAGCCACACCTTGATGACCTACTAAGCCAGAAAGTAGTTGAACTTCCCCAAAACAACTCCTCGATCTCTTGTGTCTTTTAATAATGTGTACCTTACAATACATTCAGTGTAGTACATATTCATTCAATACCATTTAAACATCTTTATTTTATTCATCATTTCGATGGATCTAAATGAATTTTCAACCCATATTTCCCAAGACTTTGCATTATTTAATCGCCAAATCGACGCTGACGAGACCTTCCCATACAGGCAGCACTGCAGACTTGAGGTAATCAGATGGTCTGGAAATTTTCGAGGCAAAAGTTTACTATTTTAGATTAGGATTATTAAATAAAAAATCCCTTGACGAGAACGCCACCAGACAGAAGAGAGAGAAGAGGAACACGTCACGAAAAATTAAGAGGCGCTAGTGTGCTCGGACTGTTTACCGTCATATATGAGACAAAGCCTAAGGCTGGCGGGAAGTCAGGACCACCTGGAGCCATTATCGACATTCTTTCAGTGTTCCTAAAATGCAACAATCTCTTAAAACAACACTATAATTCACGAATGAACACAGAAGGACTTTCTTTAATCACTCCTAAACTGGGAGGTCATTTTTTTTTTTTGTGACATGGAATTTGTCTTCAAAATTACGGATGATATCAACTCTGTTTTTTTTTTCTTTTTTTTCTTTTTTTCAATGGTCGACTCTCTTTAAGTGGAAGAATCTTTTTAAAACATAATCCACGACTCATCATAATATTTGACAGTGCAAAACGGATAAGTCAGCTACCTGTTATTAGAGCTATATTTCGGCCCTTCTTGGCAAGGGTCCTCTTCAGGCTCAATCCGCCTGAGCGGCTCAGGACCCTTGCCAAGAAGGGCCGAAATATAGCTCTAATAAAATGTAGCTGACTTATCCGTTTTGCACTGTCAAATATGATTGGCAGTCAGCTAGGGCTGAAGGACTATCTATCATCATAATAGGTCCTCCTTTACGTAGTTACTTGTAGGTGACTATTTTATCTTTTTGACGTTTGACAGATAAAACTTTTTGTTCAAACTTATGGATGAAATGGACTTTGTTCTAATGGAACAATCATCTAAAAATATAATCCGCGGCTCATCATAGAAGACCTACTATTACCACGTAGTCTACTTCTTGGAAGGTCAATATTTTTTATATATTTTTTTTTTGCAATCGACAGATGAAACATTTTGCTAAATTTTTGGGTAAAATTGACAAACTTTTAAGAACAAAAAGACTACAGACCTGATCCTGGAAGAGCCACAAAAAAGAAGGTCCTACTTCACCCATGCTTAACCCGTACTTACTGGTGGGTCAATATTTTTTTTTTCAGCTGACAAATTTAACTTTTTGTTCAAACTTTTGGATGAAATCGACTTTGTTTTAACGGAACAATCTTTTAGAAACATAATGAACGGTCTATCGTAGAATTTTTTTTACTAGCACTTGGGTCGTAGTTGCAGAGTCAACCTGCTAATCCTCCAAGGTACCGTCTGTCTCCACCAGGAGTTACTGAGCGGTTGTTATAATAACTTTTTCACATAAATTTTTTGTTCAGACCTTTACATGAAATAGACATTATTGGTATTATAAATTTATAAGCAACATCAAGAACAAGTTATGCGGAGTAAAAAAAAAATACACTTCAATCATCCAATCAAAAACAACTGCTTACCCTGTCACTGTCTCTGCACTTTGAAAATGCAACAAACTCTTTCGAAGATTTTGACTATCAATTATCAATTCACCAAAGGACCTCACGACATTTACATTGTATTTTTAGTGTTTCTTGTATGCTTTGTTAAAGTACACAGTGTTTAATGAGAAGTCGCTTACCACAATAAAATTTTAGTTCAGGAACAGAAATTTCATACTGATATAGCAGCCTACAGTCGATAATACGAGGGTAAATCATATTTGACTGTATTCATAAGAGCTGTTAAGGACTCGAAAGCTAAGGTATCACCATGAGCTACTGAACCAACATGTGACTTCGCATGTTATAAAGTTTGAAAAAAGTGAATGTGTCACACAGAATGCAAGTCCTGTACATAAAACACCCACCCAAACCTTCACAACAACATCGAAAACAGTCTTCCATCCTATAGGCTATACCTTCGAAACGTTATATGGTATAATCCAATAAACAACTGGCTGCCCCACTATCATTTCATTATGTACACTTACAGCTTATATGAACAAAAATATTTTCACTGAATTCCCTATCTTCTCTGCAACAGGACTGCTGTGGAGCCAGATACACTGAATATGGGAACCAAGCCAACCAAGCAGGTGACGGCGCACGCAACAGTCTGGGTGATGTGGATGATGTTGGGGAAAAGGAGATACAGGAATGCAGGATAAGTTCGCCCAAATAAGTATTATCATTTTATTACGACTTGTTTGCTTACAGTTGACTATATACTACAAACAAACAATATTGGGGAAATGGAGAAATTGCAGTGTACGATGAGACAGAATTTTGACTTCTTTCTAGCGTTTTGTGTTTTTTTTTAAATGAATGACCTACTGATATTTTATTATGACTTTTTTGCTAAAGCACAGATGAATATTATTCTTATTATGACTAGTTTCCTTAAAGTTTGCTTTAGGCTACTACGTGCAGATAATGTTGGGGAAAGGGAGACAATGGCCCAATGAGACCAACTTTTCACTTAAGCGTTTGTTCAAATGAATAACCTACAGTTACTTTATGATTATTTTTTGCTGGGGGATAGTTAGCGCAAACGAATATTATTATCTTATTATGATTTGTCTATTAAAGTTTACTTTACTACACGCATATAATATTTGGAAAATGGAGATGTTGCGATGACACTGACTTTCGACATCCGTCTAGCTAAGTGTTTATTCAAATGAAAAACCTAGTTATTTATTACGACTTTTTTTGCTGAAGGATAATTTTGCACAAATGGATATTATAATCTGGTTAGCTTAACATTTGCTTCACTACATGCATATAATATTGGAGAAACGGAGATCGCCGTCACCGGGCGGTGAGGGATGAGATGACTTTGAACGGCCGTCCCCACAACCCTAAATTCTACTATGGCGTGGAAAATTTGAACCTCAATACAAAACGCAGGCTTTCCAGCTCGCGGAAGGTAGCTCACTGCGTGAACACTTATTTTTCGTAAACGGTTTTCCTCAAGCATACAACGCAGGTACAAGCGGAAAGAGGTACCACAAATCCGACAGGGAAATTCCACTATATCTCACCGTTCTATGAAAACCTCTTTTTCATAAATAGCGGAGCGACAAAGTGACGCATTTTCATTGGGTCTGTAAGTCTCTTTATATGAATAAGTGATGGGTAACTAGATTGTCCTGTCTCAGTAGTTTTCGGTTAAACTTAAAGATAAGTTTGCTATAGGCAGATCGTACTGAAGAAGGGTGATTTTGCAGTGTACGATGGGTTGTTTGGGTTGTTGAACCGAAAGTTGTTTTATTATGACTTTTTTGCTTAACAATTAAGCTTGCCACAAATAAATATTAATATTTTATCATGACTCGTCTGCTGAAAGTTTACTTTACTACAGATCATATTTGCGTAAATGAAGATACTGCAGTGTGCTATAAGAATGACTTTAGACTTCGGTCTAGCCAAGTGCTTGCAAAAATAAATATAGTTATTTTAGTATGACTTTTTTGCTTCAGATCATTTTACTACACGAAGATAATAATGGGTTAAGGGAGATACCGCAGTGTGCGATGAGAATGACTTTGGACCTCAGTCTAGGCCAAGTGGTATTTGCCCAAATGAAACTATTTATTGCTTTAAGTCCGTATCAAAACCTAGATGTATTATTCTATTCCAATCCTCTACTTGTTAACATACCTACCCCATCCTGTGGGTCCCCATTAATACCAGCTCATATTTAATTTTAGAGAAATTTTTAGAGAAAAATTTTAGAGCCAAAGGTTCTCCTAATGCATGATAAGACTGATTCTAACCAAGCTTTTGTCTAAAAATTATCATATACTTCATAGGAACGTCATGTCAATATTTGTGGTTCTTACGTTTCTTATTATGTTCTTACGTTTCTTATTATGTTCTTTTCTGTATCGTTTGATCTACTCGGCTGTTTCCTTCAAAAGAGGCAAGTTAAAATATTATTAGCGTTATTAGTATAGTCTGGGCAGGCATTTGGTGATCTTTATTTTGTATTTTTCCTCGGTGCAAACGTTATACGAATCCTTGGAGCATGTTCCATCCTACTTACCATAGTTACTACGCATGACGTCACAAATTTTGGCTTCTTAGCGTCAAGGCTGGAACGCATTTTTAGATTTTTGATAAAATATCATTCCACGGGGTAATCAAGCCAATCACGTTACTGAGATCCGTAGTTACCACGCTTACTACACTCCCGAGCATGGTAAGCAAATAGTTACTATTTCGAGAAGGCTGGAACGGTCATAGTAGTAACTTTTCGTAAGGCTGGAATGGATATAGTAACTAATAGTTACTATAGTTAGAAGGGTGGAACACGCTCTTGGAGAACCCTAATATAACAATTGTATCTATGCCCAACACAAAGACAGGGCCTTTCAGCAAAACGATCGCAAACGAGAGACTGCATCCTATCCGACAAAAACGGATATTTCTACACAATCATCAAGGGGGCATATCAAAATAAACTTAATGCTTGGAGGCTTAAAGCCAGGCTTCACCTTCCAGATTTCTCTTCCGGATTCCAGACAGCTGTTTTCGTCGAAATGGATCTGGAAAGGTCAAGCCAGGCCAAAAACGTCTGGAATTCCGAGGTCTTTGACACCCCAGATTCCGGATGTCTGGAAGGTGCTATGGAGGCAACCAGTTCGAGAGACACAACAAATATGCAAATGAAGGAAGAAAACAAAAAGTAATTAGCAGTCATGACTGGGATGCAAGAGATTTTTGAAATGTAAAGAGGACAAATTTTGCTTTCATCATTATCTGAAAATCTATGCGGAAGCCACGGACATCCGGGAATCTGGAAGGTGAAGCCTGGCTTTTAGTGGGAGACTTTCGAATTCGAGACTAAATTATGGGCGTTTGATAATTATTCTGGAGCCTGTAAATCGCTGGAAGCGTTAATCTAGCTCTTTAGGTTGTATAACGATACTTCTGTATAAAATTAAAATTCCTACATCTCACAATGTTAAATTACTTCTGTATGCCCCTTTCCGTTTTCTTCGGGTAGACTCAAGCCGCTCAAGCAAGAAAATGGAAATCAAGCTGGAAGTTCATTTTCCAGCTTGAGCGGCTCGAGCCTGAAGAGGACCCTTTCCAACAAGGGCAGAGATATAGCTCTAATAAAAATAGCTGACGTATCCGTTTTGCATTGTCAAACATGATTCGCAGTCAGCTTGGGCTGAAGAAAAATCTCTCAATATGTGCACTCACAAAAATAACCGTTCCCAGACGGGTGTTTTCCGCATGCCACAAGTTATTTTACTCCGCTTTATCTTTCTGTTCATGTACTGTAAATTTCCGTTTGTCAACAGGAATATTTCTGTTTAAGCGGGAATTCCATTTAGATCCATTTCAGAAGTTTTCCGTACGGGGATTTCAGTCAGATTTCCATGCTGATGTACGGAAAACTTCTGTTTCGCGAGAAACGGAAAGTTTTCTGTTTTGTTTCATACATATTTACGCTGGTACACAGAAATTCTCAGTTATTCAAACAATGTTTACAACGGATACGTCAGCTATGATTTTTCATCAGCGATATTTCGGCCCTTCTTGGCAAGGGTCCTCGTCAGGCTGTCAAGCTGACGTATCCGTTGTAAACATTGTTTGAATAAATGTTTCAAAGTCAGCTTGGGCTGAAAGAATTTTTTTTTTTTTTTTTTTTTTTTTTTTTTTTTTTGGTAAGAAACAGAAGTTTCCCATTGAGTTCCCGAAAATTTACGTTCAGAAACAGGAAACTTCAGCATGTGAACAATTTATATTTATTTTTATACTGGGATACGGAATTTTCCGTTTTAGCAAGAAACGGGAAGCTTTCCATTGAGCTCCGGAAAATTTACGCTCAGCAATAGGAAACTTCAGTACCTAAACAATTTATATTTATTTTTATGCTGGAATACAGAACTTTTCTTTTTAGCAAGGAACGCTAAGTTTTCGGTTCAGCTCCAGAAAGTTTACGTCAGTACCTGAAAAATTTATATCTATTTGTATGCTGGGATATGGAATTTTTCTTTTTAGCAAGAAACGGGCAGTTTTGCGTTAAGCTTCAAAAAATTTACGTCCAGCAACAGGAAACTATTTATTTATGTATTTATTTTTATGGCTGGAATACATTATCTTTTTTTTTTAGCAAGAAGCGTTAAGTTTTTCGTTGAGCTTTAAAGAAGTTACGCTACTGTACAGGATTGTTCCGTTCGGAAAGAAAAATAAGACTGCCGCACATCTTTAGCACATTAATAAATATTCCTTGAGCTCAAGCCGACTCTGAAACATTTATTCAAATAATGTATACCACGCATCATTGTCGATATTTTGGTCCTTCTTCGCAAATGGTTCTCGTCAGGCTCTCAATCTTCACGGTCAAATTCGGGGAGGAAACAAACATGCACTCATCGCTGCCGAAGCATCGTAGCTGACATATCCGTTTTATGCATTATTTGAATAGATGTTTCAAAGTCAGCTTGGGCTCAAGGAATATTTGGCGCTTTAAGTAAGTTAGAAAGTCATTTGTAAGCACAACCCTTGAGGTAGAAATGAGCATGGGCCCTTGGGAATCACTAAATATTTATCTTTTGGTAAAAAGTATTTTCTTCACTTAAGATATATATGCACTTTAGAGGGGCTAAAACTCATTTGTAAGTATATACTTGAGGTACAAATGATCATGGGCCCTTGGGGATTATGGAAGTATATCGTTAGATAAGAAACCTGTCCTCTTGTCAGTCATCAAGTTTCCTTCGGGTCCAACCAACCATTCAAAAGTTGTGCACCACACAAAATTTTGGTTCCGGATCCGAATTAACAGTACGACATCCGCGACCCGAGCTCTTTCCAACTGTCAAGTTCTATTTGTGTCCGATGCCCCGTTCGAAAGTTATCAGTTTCATCGTCCTAGCACATCTGGAAGTACCTGAACCCGTGATAACCGGAATTCCGGGACCCACCCTCCAGCTACCCCAACAGTGCCCGGATCCGATCCGGCTGTGTCAACGACGTATCTAGGACCTGTGTGTGTTCTTCCCATCAAGTTTCGTCCTGATCCCTCCACTATAAGTGTGTCACGATATTTCCGGTACCCCCTCCACCTCCCCCCAGAGTTGTCGGATCCAGTCCGGACGTAGAACGGGACATGTGAGGCATGTGTTCTTTCCACTTATCAAGTTTCATTCAGATCCGATCCCTCGTTCGAAAGTTAGGCATGCCTGAATGTTCCGGATTCCCCTTCCCTCCACTCCCCCCACGATGGTTGAATCGGGGAAGTGACTATTTTCAGGTCAGTTTGGTCGGGTCCCTGACATGCCTGCCAAGTTTCATCGAAGTAATACATCTGGAAGTACCCTAACCCGCGATCACTGGACCGACCGACAGACCGACAGAACGACAAAAAAGTGATCGGTATATGGCATTTGGGCGGAAGGCAAGTGACATAAAAACCGGGACCAAACCAAAGTGTTGCTCTCGCAACACAAAAAGATTTCGCTTCTCCCTCAGTGCCGTTGAACAACAAGAAACTCATAAGAAACACTGTTTCAAACCGTTCTCGAGTAGAAACAACCGGTTTTGAAAAGTTGAAAATGCCCAGTAAGTTCGAAAGTGTTAGTAGCCATCTTCACTGTTGAACTTTTTTTTTGCCCATGTAAAACCCACAGAACCGTTTGAAAAGCCTCACTGCAATCCGTCCTTTTGCTATGTTCGATTTTCTGTCAAGTTAAAAAAAAAATTCTGAACGAATTTGAGGGTTTAATGTCTCGTCTATAATACTAAAGCCTCAATTTGCAAATTTTAATGAGTACTGGCAATTTATCGGTATTCTAAAGACAGTACTTAACTTTTGGTATAAACACAGTGAAAGGCAATCGCGCTATTCTTCTTCAGGTGAATGAGTTCCAAGTACGTTGAATCTTGATTCTGAATTTTTGAATTTATGGAATGAAGGCCCTCTTCCCAACACTCCGGCCCTTGCGCTGGAGCGGCTAGATGCCAGATAATTTTCGGTTCAGCAACAAAGAAAGTACTGAAACGACAGTTGCCGACATTTTTCTGTTCCTGAAATGAACTTTTCCGTCCGTGTACAGTAAAGTTTACACCACCGTAACAGGAATATTCTTTTTTTTTCACCGAACTTTCATGCTTGGGTGCAACAACTTTCCGCTCGTGAACAGAAATCTGTCCGTCCCTGTACCGTAAAATTTCCGTTTCTGTGCGAGAATTTTCAGTTCCTCGACAGAATTCTGCTGCAGCGGGACAGGAATATTATGAATGAATGAATGAATTTATTTCCAAAAAGCCCGTGGGGCCATGGTAGGAAAGTAACATAAACACAAAATAGCACTCACAAACACAATGTTTACGCCGAAAGGAGGGAACCCTTACTCCAAAAAACGCTCCCGGTGCTCCATAGACTGCTTGAGGAACCTCCCAAGCCGACGAATGTTCAGCAGCAGAAGTTTTAAGCTTGGGTGGAGAAACTTTCCGTTTATTCTAATTTTTCCAAAATTCTGAAAACGGGAAACTTCTGTTGGTGAACGGAAAGTTTATTACGGAAATTGTCCGTCACTGTCCAAAGTTGCTTTGGCTGACTTTTACGGAAACTTCCCGTACACGGACGGAAGACGTACTGTAATGCCTGTTGCCGACATTTTTCTGTTCCTGAACGGTTTTTCCCTTCAAAACATTTTTCTGAGTGTAGCGTCCCCTAGCTCGCCACACAATCTAAACAATGTGGCTTCGCCAATGTCTCCGGACGTATATAAAGTTCAAGGATCGATAAGACCAACTGTGATTCCGCCACTGCGAGGAGAGCAAACAAAGAAGGGGAAATGGTGCCAAAAGACGAAATCAAAAGTGTAAACAATAATCTGGCATGGCTACAAATCGGCAAAACCCAACCAGGAAAATGCAAATGCAACCTTGTCTCTACTCGTGTTGTTGCGACGAAAACGGATCGACTGAAAAAGTTTCCTATATCTAACATTGCTAAAAAGATTGCTTAAAGGACCCCTCGCACTATTTACTCTTTAACTTAACAGTATTTTAATAAATTTGGATACTGAAAAACTAGGCTGTGTGCTCAACAAATAACCCACGGTTTTGGCTGTTTTAAGCCTTTTCCGAGACCCGTTGACTTACGGCGAAAACAGTAGAACAATTTACATAATCGTTTTTTCTGATGGAAAAACTTCTCGCAGACAACCGTCGACAGCGTGATACAGCTTAAGGTAACAAAATACGGCAAGTGAGAAAATCAGCGTGGTTTTGTTAAGGGTTAAAATGTACCGTACGAAATTGGGGTCTCTGGGTATGGATATGGAGTGATTACCAAAGTAGGTTGCGTTAGTATTAAAGGTAAGACATTTCCGTTAAGTATCTCCAAGTAACTCTAAAGACCCAGAAGGAGGTCCGAGTATATCAATATATTTCGAATTATCACAAAGGATCTTTAAAGGACCTGTCTTACCTATAATACTAATGTAACCTACTTCCATAATCACTCCATATATTTCTAAACTGGGAGACCCCAATTTCGTGCGGTACATTCTAACCCATCCAACAAAACCACGCTAATTTTCTCACTAGCCGTGTTTTGCTACCTTCGATGGGTTATCTCTTGAAAGAACAGACTAGTTTTAAAGTATTCAAATATTTTAAAATACTGTAAGTTGAAGAGTAAATAGTGCGAGGGGTCCTTTAACTTTTTCTTTGCAACCTTCTCGTAACTCCTGTTGGTGCCACGCAAACGAATAGACTTGGACACGTCACCGAAAACGAAGACAGGAAGCGAACAATTTCCTTTATTCGAAATTCCAACATATACTCTTGATGACTATCTCTCTTTGCCGATGCAAAATCTCCGGCCTCCCCGGGTACCTAGCGGAAGAAAGGCAGAAGTGGTGTCACTTCTGCTCTCAAAGATCGCCATGAATGGTTCACACAGGATTTGTGTCGTTGCGGAGACGCTTACTCCTTCTTCCTGAGGATCATTGGCGTGTTTTGGACTTAGTCATATAGAGTACTGCTAAAGAGACCACTCTATATGACGCATGACCTAAGTTGCCCAAAAAGTTTCTTAAAGGACACCTGAACAATGAAACCATACTTGAACACACCATGGAGAATGCATTTACAGACATGGACACGGAGAGCATTCTTCTCCTGAGCGTGACGTTTTCAAAATAGGGGATGATTGTTTCCGGAGGTTTGCACATGCAGGCTCCAAGACAAAAAGCGCAATTCATTCAAATCTTGTACAGCGCTGGCCGGATCGTATTGGAATTTCTTCTAGATATACGTTTGGGCTTATCTGGTTAAAAAATATTCCAGAAGAAGGGTTGACTGGAGACATTTGTTCATTTCTGAAATTGCTCGGTACTGAAATAAGGACAGATGCAAAATGGAGCAAAAATCATAGTTTGGAAACGGTATTTCGTATTTGGATTGGGTTTTCTGCAGGCAATGTTAACGGACGCCATACAGATAGGGATGATACTTGGTACTCTTCATTCAGGTGTCCTTTAATACACACTAGAACCAACCATGACAAAGGAAATCCAACCTTCTCTTTATTTATGTTGTTGTGACGAAAACAGATAGACTAGGAGATAGGTCACCGAAAACGAAGACACGATGCGAACAATTTCCTTTTTCCAAAATAGCGAACAGATTGATGAAGAAACCACTTTATCAATCAATCAATCAATCAATCAAGTTTAATCCGAATAGCTAAAAGCTAGAAAAGGAATACAAATTTACAAAATACACAGACACACAAGAAACAATTTAACTAATACATTTACAAGAAATTACCAGAAATAAATGATGGAATGAAACTACGTAAAAATTGAGTAGACGAATTAGCGGGATATGGGGAACACTTATAGCTGTTTTATATAAGCTTATAGTTTATATAAAACTTCTATAAACTTATTATACGACCTAAGGTATGATTCTAACAATGGGTCGTGTTAGCTTTTACAGAAATGTAACACTTAAAAGTATCATAACCAGGGCCGAATCGAGGAATTTGAGAAGGGGAGGGGGTCTAGCCGTGGGTCAGGCCTAATCCTTGCCTAACAGTAAAACAAGAACATATTTTAGAGGGTTAAAGCCTACAATGTTCTATGTTCCGGGGAGGGTTCGAACCCCCTCGCCTTGCTGATAGCATTAAAACACACTTTGATGTAACAGCAACAGACATTGCGCTATCCCAAATCTGTTGAAACTTTGGATCCTTCTTCAAATCTTACGAAACAGCCAACAGTGCGGAGAGAGTCATTTTGACCCATATGTCCAACAAGTCAACTACACTGTGAAAAGTTCCTCCGAGTAAGGATTAAAGTTGACTGCACTGTTTGCTACTGGGATCAATCTTATCTCTACTGGGATAAGATTAATCCGAATTAGAAATAAGCTGATCTTTTTTATTATAAGTTGATCTTTTTATTATTGTGGTATTAACCCCTATGTAACGGGACATGGAGCTTTGTAGGGGTCGAAATTTATTCTGTTCGTTTATTTTGATTTTAATAAAACTGAACAGAACTGAAAAAAAAAGAAAAAAAAAGACAAGATTAATCCCAGTAGTCAATACTACAGTGTAGTAAATATCCTATATACCTTGGTAGATATTAATTGGCTCTTACTTGATCAGAGGAGTATCTTGGGTATGTTGAATGAGATCCTTGAGTGTTGGTGCCAGAAGAGCCGCCCATGTATCCCTAGAGAAAATAACCCTCTTGACAACCAATATAAGGTTTGAAGCCAAGCTGACCATTCATTACAAAAGAAATAGAAAACCATGATTTTCGGTTTTTTTTTTCTTGATCAGCTCACTCCAAGATGATATACGAGGGATCAATATAATTTCGGGTATTTCGTTAAGTGCAAACCGTCCTAAAGAGAACTCATTTGAGGACGGTTTGCCCCAGAGCAAAATAACTAAAAAAAAATAACTAAAAAAAATAATGCGCGAACATTCAAAAAGTGACACACAGTCAAAACGCAGCGACACTAGCTCCCCCAGAGGACAGGAACATCCATACTGAAACTCAACCAGTCGTTGACGAGCGCTGGCTTCAGAGCAAAATAACACAAGGGAGTAGCGCCAAGACTTGAAAAAATTGACACACACTCGAATAGCAGCGATACTAGCACCACTAGCGATGGAGAACGTCCCGATTCAAGCTTATTCAGCCTTTCACCAGCGCTGGCTCCGAAAACTTCATTTTCTGAACGTAGCAAAAACATTATGCAGCCTCCATTGTTTCGTTGGTGTGTGCAGACCGCACCTTTGCTTTACTAGAAATTTCTAAACCCGCAAGTTTGTTTCGCTCTGAATGCCGCAAGCGTAGCGGGCGGCGTTACGAATATGGCCCGCTTGCAAAGCATGGAAAGCAAAGGTCTTGGCGCGTTATTTTGCTCTGGCTGGCTCTAATCCGATCCTGGTGTTTGCACCGCATCTTAGCCTTGCTAGAATTTTCTAAGTCCGCCACTGCAAACACGAACAGTTTGCTGAAGCTTCTCTCGCAAAGCGAGCTGGGCGGCGCTGCAACGGAGGCCCATTTTTTATGCATGGGAAGGATAGGTCTTCGCATTACTCTGTAGAGTTATTTTGATCTAGTTTGCCAGAAGTGGACCGAAATAACCGAAATTATATTTATCCCTCGTACATCATCTTAGAGGGACAACTAGCTGATAAAAAAAAAACGAAAATCACGGTTTTCTATTTCTTTTGCCTTGACAACAACAACCGAGTTCATTCAGAGACACATTTTCATACAAGACATCTAACCAAATCAACTAGAGCAGAGAGGTTACCTGCCACGAACTTGCGACTTTATGGGAAAAAAAGTGAAAAAGAAACATCAAAGCTTAGCAACGAAGATTTCAGCTGCGGATCGTAACGACTTATACTCCGGCAAAAGCGGAATATCCTCCGGAGATATATTTTTGATCAATCAATCAATTATAATACAACCCATATATAAATGAAACAAGAAGTGCGCATGTGTGATCCTCCACAAGATTGAAAGAAAAAAACTAAGCCAAACGTCACCAAATATATG
This sequence comes from Branchinecta lynchi, assembly GCA_023053575.1. Lineage (NCBI taxonomy): Eukaryota > Metazoa > Arthropoda > Branchiopoda > Anostraca > Branchinectidae > Branchinecta > Branchinecta lynchi. The sequence goes on from JAKZAP010000015.1 coordinate 21,447,901, forward strand.
AAGTATAATGTGTAGCTGATAGCTCGGGTCCAAATATTTATTTCCGATGGCCGACTATTACCCACCAAAGTGATTTTTTTTTTTCTAATCCAACCTCGGATGTTTTACTTTCTCCATCCTAAAATACCGCTCAATCACAAGGCCATCTAACGGCAATTTTACCAAAGGTGTTTCGTAAACAACAGCTGCGGTAGATGGCGCCATGCGATTATGGAGGATTTCGATTGCTAAATGCCTCCTTTCAACTCACAGTAGTATGGGGCTGTGGCAGGATTTCTCTGAATACTAATTGGCAGTCAAACAATGCCGTTCAGTTTCATTAATGTCCAAAATAGTGCTAATCCTGGTGATGACAGTTGCAATACTCTTTAATTTTAAAACGTGAAAGCTTCAATTATTTTGTTGAATAGCCTATGGGAAAACTCAAGCCACCGAAAAAAACTAAAAAATACTCAAGATTCATAAAAAAATAGCCGACTCAAGGTTTGGTTACTGCTGAATCGATTAATAGTTACAGATCAAACCTTTAACTTGTCTCAGTACGACTATTCCCAGTTTCTTCGAGATATAGAGGCAAAACCTCTTATATTACAATATATTGTAATTATTAAAATAAATTAAATAGGGGTTTATTTTTAGAAGTCCGGTGGCGAATATTTAAAATTAATAAAAAGGCTATATGAAAATCAACGTCACCAAGTCAATCTTGTCGCGACCTTAATAATAGGATGTTGTACACCCCCGGGTGTGTATTCTCTTGTGATAAGATTTTTTTATTTTGTATCCAGATTAATGTCGTTTTGTTTTTGTAGTCACTGTTTTTTCTTCTTCTTTTCTGTATATATTCCATCTTTTTCCTCCTTTGTGCTGTTGATGGGCAATAAAATATTTCACTCATTCATTCATAAATAAATATAATATATTAAAATAATGCATATAACGGATACGTCAGCTACGATGCACTATTTGAATAAATGTTTCAAAGTTAGCTTGGGCTCAAGGAATATTTAATAAATATAAATTAGTGTTTTAAAAACGTTACTAGAAATGTAAAGCTAGAAGACTTAATTGGTAGGTAGAGGAAACGTTGGTTGGTTTCTTGTTTATTTGTCACATTAAAGTTCCTTGTGCAAGTTCCATCTTCCCATAAAGTTTCTTGTGGCTACGGCCTGGCGAAGACCCTTGTCAAGAAGAGCCGAAATATCCCTGACTTATCAGTTCAGTTCAGTTCAATGGGTTTATTAACAAATAAGAAGATAAATCACACATAATCAAAACTTCTAAAAATACTGAGGCCCGACAAAAAGCATGCAGAGCTCGATTTCTTCTTTGTTTTGCCCGAAAAATGTTTGCAGGATTTCATTTCTTGCGTATAAAAAGTGCAACTACCCAATTTCCTTTTTACCTTCCTGCACCTTACCCCTGCACAGGCCCGTATCCCGTTGTTTTTTTTTTGGGGGGGGGGGGGTGCCTTTTGTGGGGGGGGGGGTGCCTGCGGATCGGACAAAAAAGTGAAAAAAGACATAGAACAGAGGGAAAAGCCTACAAAAATGAATATTCTTGTATGTTTCGGGAGGGGTTTCAACCCCCTCCCCCCCCCCCCCTGGTTACGGCCCTGCCCCTGCCGTTTTGAGACCTGAGCCTCGTTTCTGTTGCATGCTGCAGGTCCACTTCTCGGCCGATTCCGGACTGATTCTTTCTACATCCGTTTTTGCAATGCAGCACTTCCGAGGAAGACGGCAGCGCTTCTCGAGAATCACGGCGGCAGTGCCATTGCAACAAAAACGAGGCTCTGTTTATATATGATTCCCAGTCAGGTTGGGCTGAAGAAGTATTTACTATGAGCGCGTTCCACCCTACTTACCATAGTTACTACGCATGATGTCACGAATTCTGGCTTTTTGCGGTCAAGGCTGGAACAACTTTTCTATTTTCCAGCAGGATATCATGCCACGGCCGATTCCGACCAATCACGTTACAGAGATAAGTAGTTACTACGCTCCCGAGCATGGTAAGCAAATAGTAACTATTAGTTATAAATAGTTAACTATTAGTAAATATTAGTTACTATTTCGAGAAGGTTGGAACGTCAGCGTAGTAACTTTTCGAGAGGATGGAACGGAAATAGTAACTAATAGTAACTATTGTTAGAAGGGTGGAACACGCTCTATATGTATTATAATGAAAGATGGTTTACCTGGATTAAGGGTCCAGCTGGTTGGATCAGGGAGGCATACCGGCTCGACCCAGCCCCGGTACTTCGGCTCTCTCGGCTTGAAGGGGTCTGGCACTCCAACGACGTGGCAGCAGGGTGACTCTCCCGTGGGTCCGTGTCCCGTCTCGACCTTGGCCGAGACAAACTGGGGCTAGAAAATAAAATCGTCTTAAAGTTGAACTGAAACCTGATATTAATTCCATTTTTTTTGTCCGTCTCAATAAGAAGCACTATCGCCACATATTTAACAATGTAATATGATTCTTCATTGTCAAATATGGTTCGCGGTCAGCTTGGGCTGAAGTAATACTTATCACCATCGCCACACTGTCAGAAGGTTCATATCAGATAACAAATATTTGTATCCCAAGGGCCATTGCATACACAACAAATAAAAAATAAACGAACAACTCTTCTCTTAAATCCTAGCTACAAAAACTCGTATGCCTATCCGCAAAAACCTTCCAAGCTCCCTAACCCCAAACAAACTTTTCTCCTTAAACTTTTCCACCAACCAACCTTCCTGAAAATTTCCTCCCCACATCTTTCAACTCTCAAATCATTCAACTCCACACGAAACAAATGTTCATCCACACAACCACACATTGGGCAGAAGAACATATCTGTGACTAGGACAGGAAAATAAAATTGTCCTTAAAGTTGAACTGAAACCTGATACTAGTCCCGTTTTTTGTCACCTATCTATCGATGCTTTCCCGTTTTTTGCACTAAGCGCTTAACCCCGACTGCTCTTTTGGCAGTTTTTTATACGAAGCCCTTTGTCCTTTTTGTCCATTTCGGCGAAGGCAGCAGATTGGCAACTCCGAGGTGAGTTAATCATCTGGTCAACGGCGCCAGACCCCTCTCAAGCAGAAACGGTCAAACTAGCATAAGGACAGAGGACTTGGGGGCGAGAGGCCTGTGACGTCTTTTGGCAACAAGAGCAAAGGCTTAGATGGGATCCGAAAACCGTAATATTTGATCCAGACAATTGGGTCTTGTAAATATCCAGGAAAACGAATTCAGCATGTCCCCTTACTACTAAATCGAACCTCTAATCAACTTCAGATAAAACTACTTTTAACAAATGTACAAAGCATAGTGTTTACTACATTATTGAAAGCTCAGTGTATTTTTTCCTTCCCTTTGTCTGTACTGCGCTATTTCTCTCTTCTTAAGTGCGTTAACAAAACTTCATCACCTTCATCATCATAGAAGCTGAGATATGACTTGTATCTACATTCACAATGATCGCGTCTTTCGGTTAATTGTCGTATCCGTACGAAGCATAGCATTTACTACATTATTGAAAGCTCAGTGTATTTTTTCCTTCTCTTTGTATCTATTTCTCTCTTCTTAAGTGCGTAAATAAAATTTCATCACCACTATCATCACAGAAGCTGAGATATAACTTGTATCTGCCTTCGCAATGGTCGCGTGTTTCGGTTGATTGTCGTATCCGTACGAAACAAAGAACCTGAGATATGAGTCGTATGTATCTACCTTCACTATGGTCTTATAATCGTTTTTTCTTGCTCTTCAGAACAATTGTGAAAAATGCAGATTTTATTGGCTGTCCACGGACGTTATATTGTATTAATACATATTTGACGCCGTCCAAAGAATACCACTTCTGTAACTAGAGTAAACCCTTTTTAAGCTAAACGCACCTTCTTTGACACGCATTGACGGGGGCATACATTTCATTTCTCGGTCTGAAGACTTCCCTCTGTCCTTCTCGGTCCCAGTCATGGGGGCTCTGCCGTCCTGACCCACTGGAACTTGTCAACCTTCGCCGCTTCGTCATCGGGCTCGAACCAGTCTAGAAAAAAAGTATTGTTTGTTGAATTTTGTCGGCGATCACTAAAACTCTGCGGTCTCAAAACAAGATATTCTCTCGACTTGTCTACCCGATTCTACGTCGCTACTCTCGACTACTTAAAGGAACTTTCATACCTATATTGATGTATGCGTCACAAATAATTCTATCCATTCTCATTCCCGAGATCTTATGAGTTTATCCGCCATTCGGGCACTACTGATTCTTGCATTTCCCGAGTTTGGCGCTTTTGCAGACAGCTGAGGCTCTCGAGTACTACGCCTGAGAAACTCATTGGTCAGAAATACCGGTTATGCAAGTTGTTAAGTGTTGCTCAGGCTCTCGAGTACTGTGCTTGAGAAGGTGATTGGTCAGAAATACCGGTTATACAAGTTGTTCCGTGTTTCTCAGTATAGTGAAGGGGAACAAGTATCGTTTAAAACAGCTAGTATGTGTTTGTAATCTTTTAAGAAACTTGAGAGGGTCTCAAAGACGTCATGGCTTTCGGAACATCGCGATAGAAACTGGGTGTACTGCCACTTGTGCTTTAATAAATTTGTTTCGACTAGATCACTTTTCGGTTCGAAATCGAGTAAAACGGAAAACATATTTCAGGTGAACAAGCTGCGTTTTGACTTACCAGTCCGAGCGACTTCAGAGTCAAGCAGACTGGACAGTCGATATAAGCTGCATGTTGACTTTGCAGTTTCTTTTTGAGGTTATTTCCTCCGAAGAGCTTAGTAGTAATAGCCCAGTACCTTCGCGTACCAAGACAAGACCAAAGGTATCGATGGGATGGGATTTTCGCCAGACTCGTTGAAAATTTGTACTATTAAAATTCAGAAACAGATTAAGGCCAAAAAGCTAATCATCTGAGAAAACCAACCATGTTTGTGTTTACCCCTATAAGTCATATCTGTTTTGAAGAAAACTTCCTGCCTTACTTCTGTGAATTTCCCGGTTTCGGCCGAACTCAAGAACTACCTGTCCGGCAAAAAAAAAGAAGCTAAAATCGAACTCAGCGTCTCGCTGAGCGTTTCTTCCTTCCCCTATATCGAACATCTAATCAACTTCAAATTAAAATTTAACTTAAAAAAAATTTTCCGGTTCCAGCCCGATTCCGGGCGAACTATATGTCCGGGTAGAAAATGACTGTCATGCAAGGATTCAGCATCTTTTCTTACCCCTAAATCGACTACTTGCCCGGCGAGAAAATGATTTTCATGCCTGTTTTATAAAATCTTTTGTAACCACATTTCCATATTAGGCGATTTAACGTTTGCATTGGTTTCCATTCTTTATCAAATTTGGTAAATAATCCAACTTTTATTCAGCCCTAGTCGATTTCACCGCATGTCTTCCTACTCCTAAACCGAACATATAATTAACTTCAAATAAAACTTTTACTTTTCACAGATTTTCCGGTTTTGGCCGGATTGCCGGCTAACTACTTGTCCGGCGGAAAAAATGGTTTTCACCATCGTGTTCAGCATGTATTCTTACCCCTAAATCGAACATCCAATCAACTTCAAATAAAACTTTAAACAAACTTTCCGGTTTTGGCCCGATTCCGGGCGAACTACTTGTACGACGAGAAAATGGTTTTCACCATCGTGTTCAGCACGTTTTCTTACCCCTAAATCAAACATCCAATCAACTTAAAATAAAACTTTACTTTTAACAAATTTTCCGGATTTGGCCGGATTCCGGGCGAACTACTTGTCCGGCGAGAAAATGGTTTCCACCATCATGTTCGGCATGTCTTCTTACCCCATAATCGACTGTCCCATTAGCTGTTTAAAAATATTTTACTTGCCCCTTAATTTAAACCCCCTCCCCCACCCTTAAATATAGGGCTACAAAAGCCCATCTACGAACTCGACCTTACTCTTGACCCAAAAAATCCTCACACCAAGTTTCATCAAAATATCTCATTCCCTTCGAGAGTTATCGTGCTTACAGACGGTCGGACGGAAGGACAGACGGACGGACGGACAACTTTTGCGATGTCATAGGTATCCCTCCACTTACGTTTTGGGATCCCAAGAAGCGGAAGCATCTTGCTGTGTGTAGTTTAAAATGATGCACAAACCTAGTTCTTCGGCCAACTACGCAAAAGCTTATTTGGCAGCGAGTCTACAGTCCAGCGTAATACTGTACCGGTTTAGCGATTAGCCCACATTCTATCCAGGCGTTGTGTAGATATTGGCTAAGAATCTTCGGAACCACGTGAAACTGTTTGCACTATCTTCGACTAGTAATAGATAGGCAGACGGACGGATAGACTTACTGCTAAGCAGCCCGAGGCTTATAGCAAATAAAAACAACAAAAGATTCCTTCAAATCCTTCCTAAGACTACACAAGATTCTTTTCCTTCTAGGCGAATAGAGCAAGTTGTCCAGTGCTGTATCATTCTAGTACATAAATAAATACTTGAATACAGTGTTCAGATCAATTCCAAACATCAGACACATATTAAAGCCATGGCTGTAAACGGAAGTTTGACAGCGATAACTTCAGTCCTTTTTGGCAAGGGACCTCGTCAGGCTGTTGCTGGATCAGAAAAAAAGAAGCCTTGGTTGCTGGATATTTGGGAGCAAGAATTTCCAGACTTAACAATTTAAATTATTCTTGTTATGTTCAGCAATGTTTCTAAGCCTAAAATTAGGAATTTCCTGGTTTTCTATTGTTTTCTTTACGTCATGGCGTAAACTACTTAGCTGCGACTGAAACAGAATATTCAGATGAGCGCTCCAGTTACTACTTCAAAATCTTCGAAATTATTACATTTTTGCCATGAAAAAAGTCCTCTTCTTGCGGAATTAAATGCAGGGTTTATATGATGAGAAACGCCAGAAACGTACCAAAGCAGCGTGTAGTATAGTCGATTTTGATAACCAATCAATTTTGTTTAATTTTGTTTAATGCAGTCTTAAAAGGACCGTACAAAAGAACATGGATCCACAGAGGATGAATCCAGGTAGCACACAAATCCACCATCAAATAAAAATGATAATAGATTTATTGCCCATCGTAATGCACAAACGTACAAAAAGACGGAGTAATTAAATGATGAAGAAGAAAAAAACAAGAAAGAAAGAATTGAAAGAAAAGAACGTTACTGTCAACAGAAATTATGGAAATCTTGGTGGCTTTCATATTGGATCAGTCAGGGCTCCGGGAGTAACGTAACGGTTTTGAAAGTACTTATTTTCCTTTCTTCACAACATTTTTGTGTTTTTTTGTACCGAACTGAGATGTTGAAACTGACTTTCCGCCTCAGTTCGTCGTTTCAGGAACGGCGAATGAAACGGCAGTTCAACCGAACAAAGAAAATGCATAGTAAAACGATGGTTAGAACAGCGAACCGAACCACGAAAACGAACCCGGCTATATAGAGCATGTTCCACCCTTGTATCAATAGTAACTATTAGTTACTATTTCCGTTCCAACCTCACGAAAAGTTACTACGCTGACCGTTCCAACCTTTTCGAAATCGTAACTATTTGCTTACCATGCTCGGGGACAGACAGATAGACAGACAGACATACAGACAGACAGACAGACAGACAGAACACACGAAACTTAAAAGAAAACCACACACACTGACAGAATTTACACTGAGTAAAGCATCTGCTGAGCTGCATTAAGGCTACGCTTAAAGCGCTCTCGTCTTTCCCGAATAACAGAAAGAGGTCTTGCTAATCCATACTTTGAAGACAATCTGCTATTACTTGTCCAAGGTGGAACCCTCAGCAGACACTTTACATATTTGTAAAATGTAACAGATTAAAAAAACACCCACCAAGCATTCGATAACTACAACATTTTCTGCTCCTTTATCTCTTGGCATCCTTGTATTATCACAGTTTTGTTTTCAAATCACAGTTTTGTGAACCCAATTCACCGACTATCACAAATACATTCCGCGATCCTCGCAGACCGACCAGCGACTGACTAAGCCCTAGGGTTCACATGGTCCATCTTTCAGCCGAGAGTAAGGGATCAGATGGGATTTTATTATAACCATGCCGCTAAGAAAAAAAACGTCTCGAATTGAAATTGAGGGTAGGAAATCCATAGCGAAGCGAATCGGAAACTGGCTACTGTCTAAAGTGGGTAATACAATTTTATTGCTTAATTGCTTGCTTGATCTACAGGGATTGTCGACTTCGTCTCATACAAGGGGCAAGTCACGATGTCGCTTCTCTCGAAAATCTTTTTCTGGTGTAAAAGTGAAATCCTCAGAACTTGGCACGGTCTGTTAACAAAAAAGTTACAGCCCATCCGGATTCAGAGATTCGTTGGGACGTGGAGCCAGATCTGACTAGTCTTAAAGGACCCCTCGCACTGTTTACTCTTCAACTTGCAGTATTTTAAAATACTTGAATACTTTAAATCTAGGCTGTGCTTTCAACGCCTTTTCCGAGACCCGTTGACTTATAGCGAAAACAGCGAAACAATTTAAATAACCATTTTTTCTGATGGAAAAACTTCTCGCAGACAACCGTCGAAACGTGATACGCATCGAAGGTAGTAACGGCAAGTGAGAAAATCAGCATGGTTTTGTAAGGGGGTTAGAATGTACCGTACAATATTGGGGTCTCCGGATAGAAATATAAGGAGTAATTATGGAAGTAGGTTGCGTTAGTATTATAGATAAGACAGGTAGTAGAAGTAGCAATATCACAGATTATTTTAATACCCATTATTTCCCCAAGTTTCATAATTAATTCTTACAATGGAAATCTGGGTCGGGGAACTAACGAAGTTGCAGGAGCTCCGAAATTTCATAGGTTATTCTTGAACTAAGCGTAAGAATCTAACTTAGACGGTTTTGTTTACAATTCATGCTTCACCGGAGAATTTAAGGTTGCAATAGTTTCCTGATCTAATAGTTTATTGCCTAAATGTTCACCCCATACTGGAATCCGAAAATCTAGTTAAGAATCGCTTATTACTTGAAAACCCAATGAAAATCCGTTAGTCGCCATTCCCGAAAATCAAGGCTTTTATTTGTGTGATAAATCTTTCAAGTTATGTGTACTTATCGTTATATGTAGATATCTAGTTATCGTAGTTATATGTAATTTCAAATATTTAGGATCAACAGCAGCAAAAAATAACTCCTGTGAGCAAACAAACATGTATGTTGCTAGTGCTGGGGCTCTTATGAACTTATTTTGCAGCCAATCATCTGGCAGCGTCTTTGATTTTCTGTCGTTCGCGATTTTTACAACGCCATGGATGAAATCGCGCGGTCTAACTGTGAAGTATGTCTCGTCGCGGTATCGGTCTCTCTGATCTCGACACCACCACAAACTATATTCCCTCAACAGAGTCAAAACATTTCGGTGCTCAGTTACCGAGGGGTTGCTCTCTCTCTGCCACCGGTGTACACCTCGGAAAGGCACCGGCACGGCTCGGCAACGGCACGGTACCGCGGCACGCGCCACTTGGTGTACATCGTTTTTGGGAGTGAGCGACCCCGAGTCAAATACAATATAGAAAAATTAGCTGAGTTTTATAAACTTTCAAGGGAACGGAGCATTACTGTGTACTCCTCAGAATACTATACTACAAACTTCTGCTCTAGTTTCATAATCCTACTTCAAATAAGACCCCTTTTAACCGCATTTTACTATTTCCATTTCTTTCGGATCGTATGGAAACCAGTTTCCCCGTCGTATAGCTACGATGATATGTATGTCGACGAAGTCAAAAGGATCGCAAAAAGTAGATTGTGGTGATAGACGGGAAAATCGTTATTTTAAGGATTGGCTGCAGCGTACGCAATCCAGACCTTTGGGGCAGGTCCGTATCCAGAAATTTATTTCGGGGGGGGGGGGGGTCTACCCTAAGGTGGCACCTAATCCATACCGAAAAGTAGACAAGAACATAGATCAGAGGTTAAAGACTATACGAACGATTAATTTTGTATGCTACGGGGGGGGGGGGCTCGAGCCCCCTAACCGGCCCTGCTTCGGGGAAACAAAGGATCGAGCAATTATAATAGTGTGTCAGTATTTCACGTAATTTATTTCCATAGCCTAACCGTAAAATAGGTTCAGAGATGTTTATAGTCGATTCTTATAACGGATCAACATTTGTTGGTGTTTATTTCATCATCATACGGACTGAAGGGCGATTTTTCATTTCTGCCTTCTCGGTTGTTCGACAGTGGTTAATTTCGGTCTGAAGTTTTGCTTAGAGCGTGTTCCACCCTTCTAACAATAGTAACTATTAGTTACTCTTGTTGTTCCAACCCCATAAAAAGTTACTACGCTGACTGTTTCAACCTTCTCGGAATAGTAACTATTTGCTTACCACGTTCGGGAGCGTAGTAAGCGTTAAACTACGAATGTCTGTGACGTGACTGGCCAGATTAGCCCGCAGCACGATATTTTGCTGAAAATAGAAAAATGTGTTCCAGCCTTGACGCCAAGGAGTCGTAACGTCATGCGTAGTAACTATGGTAAGTAGGATGGAACACGCTCTTGGTAGACTCCCGACAAGCCGATGTGTTATCCACTCCCCTTCACCTGCTGTACACACTTTCCTGACACCGACCGGCAACAACCAAACCAGCAGTGCCTGTTGGTGTCAGCCGGTGCCATGGTGCCGGCACCGACCGGGCACTTGCTGGACACTAAAATCCAGAGTGGGCAACCCCTTGCCAATAGCATCCCGATGAATACACCCCCGACGAATACTTTATATTCTGTCTTGAGTGGGAGTTAGACGTCGGGCTTGTCACACTGAGTTCTTCAGTGTATTTGCTTTTAATTTGTTTTCCCACCATGGCGCGGGCTTTTTGGGCCAAATTCATTCATTCTGAACAAAAACGCCAACTACGCTGGACAACTGACATAACTACAGTAACAAAAAACTCATCCCCTCTCGGTCCGCCAAGCAACATAATCTCGAGTCTTTAGCGAAACCAACCCGACTATAATCTAGCCGGAGGGGTAGGCTTTGTTGGTTGATTTGGGCTTCAAACCCTTCCTGACATGCCCGAAGGGCAAAGTTGCATTTCAATATACCTGAGCCTATGTTAACATCAAAAGCTTGAGCCTTTACGTCAAAAAATATGCTCGGCAGGCGTAAGAGGATCTACACGGGTCGGGTCATTTTGATAGCTTTGGAAAAAGGGAATGGGTAGAACTCTATAACACACGCAAGCTAGTAGCACGAACGGAACATATATTGCGGCAAACTGTTGAATTGCAAGGTAATGTTTTAAACGAACACGAGTGAGATCCGACAGCCTAGGTACACTTCACTTATTTGCTTAAATAGGCCTGAAAACCCGCTATTCACAGAGAATCGATTTCATCGAACGAACTTATTCTTTCGGATTTGAGATAACTCTACATGCTTGTCAATCTATGCTTGAAATATTTAAAAACTACAAGCATAAGCCATATCCCAAAAATAATACGTATAACAAAAAGAAATATCTTATTGTCACTTTCCTACTTTCTTGAGCCATGACTTTTCGGAACTTAGCGTCGTAACACTAGGAAATGCAGGCATTTTTTGAAATTCAAATTCTCCGCGTCTGGATGAATTTAGAGTTGTCGTACAAGCAGCGCGCATTTTGAACGTTACTAGTAGAGCCCCGGGTGAAAAAAAAACCTTAGATCAGTTAAAATAATTCAAAGTATTCAAATATCAGATGTAAAAAATAAGCCGCCATTCCAGTTAATCTTTAATGACATAATGTAAACATTCTGTTTACCTGTCCAGGAACGATCTCGTCTACCGAGTTTTGTATATTTTTTGTAAAGTCGGTGATCCACTATTTTTGGCTTTTTTCGTCTCCGGTTTTTGTATGTTTTATTGATGCGAAGGCTGCATTTGACCGGGTAAATCACGAAAAACTGCTGGGATGCCTTCTTGATCGCGGTGTAGATCCCCGAATCGTGCTTACCCTGTCTTGTTGGTTTCAGAATCAACGATTTTGTATTAAATGGGGCGGGGTGCTTAGTAGACGGTTCCCGGTACTGAATGGTGTCAGGCAAGGTGGTGTACTGTTTCCTCTTTTGTATAATTTATACGTAGATGAGCTTAATGTGACGTTAGCAACTGCTGGTGTTGGGTGCTTTATTCAAGGGATGTGCTTTAACAATTGCAGCTATGCCGATGACCTGGCTGTCCTGGCTCCGTCTGTGTCTGCACTCAACAAACTACTGGGTTTGTGTGATAGCTTTGCGAGTCGCCATGACATTGTTTTCAATACTAAGAAAACATTATGCATGGCCTTCATTCCCCCTGGTATGAGACTCCTAGTAATTCCACCAGTGTTTCTTTCAGGGGTTCAACTTGAGTTTGTGTCATCCCTCAAGTACTTGGGGTTCACTTTTACCCCCAAGCTGGATGATGAACTCCATGTTAATGCATTGGCCAGATCACTCTGTGCTCGCGCCAACCTCCTGATCAGGAAATTTGCGAAGTGTGACGGAGTGGTGAAATCTTTCCTGTTCCGGGCTTATTGCACACAACTTTATGGTATTTCTCTTGTGACTAATATCACGGTCAGACGCGGTAATTCTTTCCGTGTTCTGTACAATAACTCCCTCCGGTGGTTGCACGGTTTTCCTTGGAATTGTAGTGCCTCGGCAATGTTTGTTGGTGAAGGTCTCCCATCTTTCTCTGAAGTCCGTAGATCAGCTTGTTTTTCGCTCCAGAATAGAATTCTGGAGTCCCAGAACCCTCTGTTGGCTGTTCTCTCTGGGCCGCACATGCGGCTATCTCTTCCCGTTTGGCTGAAATGGGGGGAGATGTTATATTGTGGGTTTGACCCAACTTAGTGTGTAAAGCGTAAGTTTTTAAAGTGTTTTTTGTTTTGTATAATGGCCCTAGTTGGCCGGTATTAGATCCAAATAAATAAATAAGGCCTTTTCTTCGTTTTGTTGAAGGGCTGCTGTTATGTCTTGAGAAAGAAAAAATGGAAGAAAACTTACCTCAATCCCTCACAGGAGATTTGATTAAATTCAGCAGATAAAATTGTGAAATTCGTTCGTTTATGTTTCTTATGATCTTAGAAGTATGTTTATAGCTTGTTTTTTTTTAACCTGTTCATTCTTTGGACAAATTCGCAGTGGCAACTGAGTGAAGTCATTGTCCTGCTGCTTTGTAATTATGTTTTTTTGCTGGTGAACACACTGGGCCACATGCCGATCGCTGGCCCCGGGGACGTCTGTAAGGGGACGTCTGTATTCTCGACTCAACGTTTTGTACTCATCATCTTGTCAATAAATCGGAACGATTTTGCAACCAATCTTGGCCAACAAAATGAAATAAACCTAACATCATCTGAGCAAATCTCAGCAAGAAAAGAGCTCAAAAAAAGGTATCAAAGCAATAAAATATAAACTACAAAAACTCCCACATTAGCAGTTTTCCCAGAAATTGCGTGGCTGATCACGAATGCGACATCTTCTCCAAATCTCACAGTTTTCCATCAACTCTTAGACCCCTCTTTTTCTCATCAACAATCACCATTAGCCAGAGACCCCTCGCGAGATGTGCTAGACAAAGGCAGGACGATTTAACACGTTTTTTGTCAGGGAAAAAAGGCGTTTCAATTGTCAGACTACGGGTGAGCTTAGGAAAAAAAAAGTAATGTATTCCTGAGAGAACGTGGCTAGATGCCAAAAAATGTAATACATTTTCACATAGGCCATAGTATTCAAGTATTTAATTACGTACTGGAAGATACTGCAATACTGGAAAACCTGATTTACTGGTTTGGAAGGGAAAGGCACTTGTAAGCCTAACTAAACTAAAACACAATATTAAAAGGGAAATGAACTCCAACTTTGTAAGAGAAAGAGAAGAAGGAAATATGGGGAAGTGGAAAGCAAAATAAAAGAAAAGCAGAAGAGAAACACTAGAAAGCAAAAGTTCATTTAGACGAACTTTACAGCAGACCAAGCTTACGTTTTCTTTAGTCCGGCACTTATTTGACCCATCTTGACTAGTCTTATCTAGGATATCATTGAAAATATCCTCTTGGATCCGCAAATTGCTTGCATTAAATCAAAAAGTGCTTCTTTTCCTCTATCTCATTACAAAAGGGGGAATGACGCGTGGTCATTTATTTGAAATCTTATTTTCTTAATTATTTCGGCCAAGCATCGGAAGACAAGATTAGTTTTACGTAAAATGAAGGTCCGGTAAAAAAAAAAAACGAACTAAGTTAAACGAAAGGTTTTCGAAATGTCCACAAATTTCACCTCTTAACCGTATTGACTGAATCTTGTCAGGCATTACTGTTTCATATATCGTATTTTCCAACTAGGCTACAATGTTTGTTGGTGAAGCACATTCTAGTCTTCGAACCCGTTGCTGATTGTCCTCGCTCGGCCACATGTGAGGCTGACGCTCCCAACCGTGTCGTGGGGGAAGTTGCTGTTTTGTAAATTTCCAAAACCACAGGTTTTGAACGATCTTTAGTCCTATTTAAACCCGACTTCAACCTTCGGACCCAAAAACACTACGCTCTCATCGTAATTCATCCATAGCCCTTGGCGCGAGAAAAATGGAATAATTAACAAACGGTCGAATTAAAATGCTTGAAAAAAAAAATCAGCCGACCAAGTCAGCATACGAAAATGAAGCGGACTAAATACTGAAAAGGTCAGGCAACTTCAATGGCCAATCGGAAGCGGAGAATCGTGGGAAACAGGAAGAAGCTCTGATTATTCATTTCCGGGGAGAATCTCAAATCTGTTCTTAATTTCGGGCAGTGTTGCCCTAGTCGCAAAATTCTACGATTTATTATAGGTTCGGTTTCTCCGCAGGTTCTCACCTATATAAAATATGTTGCAACAAATACCAAAAATGTTGCAAGGCGAGCCAGAATTCTGTGATCGGTGAGACCGGCAACACTGCACTGAACATGTCGCTAACTTTTGCGACTTCGTAGATACTTCGTCAATTTTGGGGACTGGATATCATATCATCTCGACAAAAGATAAACAAAGAAACTGAGAATTTCTGGTTAAGAGAAAAGTATGTGCTCTTCAGTGAATATCTACAACCGAAAGTTTTAAATAGCCTCACCTTCCTATGCGTCCTGTCTTCCGCCGCGTTCGACGCGCGGTAGAAAGTAGGCGATGTTGTTAAATTTGGCTGACGATGGTTTCCTGGACTGACACGAGACGGCAAGATACCTAGAAGAAGAAGAAGAATTTAACATATATTTTGATGCATATATTTGATTGCACTAAACGGATAAATCACCCGGTGATGTTTCGATATTTTAAATCACCGAGCGATATTTCGGATCTTGTTGGCAAGGGTCTTCTCCGGCTCGAGCTGCATAAAGGAACCTGTGATCAGAACCTGCTGATAGCATTCTCAGCTAGTTTTTGGGATCCCAAAACGTAAGTGGACCTATGACATCGCAAAAGTTGTCCGTCCGTCCGTCTGTAAGCACCATAACTCTCGAAGGGAATGAGATATTGTGATGAAAGTTGGTGTGACGATTGTTTGAGTCAAGGATAAGGTCCAGTTCGTAGATGGGCTATGTAGCCCTACATTTGGGGGTGGGGAGGGGTTTCAAATTAAGGGATCAACTAAATATTTTTAAACAGCTAATGTGATAGTCGACTATTGGGTAAGAAGACATGCTGAGCACGACGGTGAAAACCATTTTCGTCCGGACTCCAGCAAAAACCGGAAAGTTTGTTAAAAGTAAAATTTTCATTTGAAGTTGATTAAATGTTTTAGGGGTAAAAAAAACACATGCTGAGCACGATGATGAAACGATTTTCCAGCAGGACAAGTAGTTTCGTCCGGAATCCGGCAAAAACCGGAAAGTTAGTTAAAAGTAAAAGTCTCATGGAAGTTGATTAAATGTTCGATTTCAGGGTAAGAAGACATGCTGAACATGACGGCGAATACCATTTTTGACAACTTTTTCACCTGGAATCCGGCCAAAACCGGAAAATATGTTAGAAGCAAAAGTTCTATATGAAGTTGATTAGGTGACAGATTTAGGGGCAAGAAGAGACGCCGAGTCTGTATGTGACAATCATTTTTTACCCGGACATATAATTAGTCCGGAATCCGGTTGTAACTGGATTTTTTTTTTAATTCAGAGTTTTATTTTAAGTTGGTTATATGTTCTTTATATAAGGAGATACGCTGGATTCGTCTCTGAATTTTCTTTTTTTACTGGACTAGTAGTTAGCTCGGAACTCGGGCGAAACCGCAAACTTGACAGAAGTAAAGCAGGAAGTTTCGGTCAGTATCGTCAAAATAGATATGGCTTTCAGGTATATCTGAACTTGATTTTCTCTGATGATTAGCCTGGCGAAGACAAGACCCAATTGTCTGGATCAAATATTAGATTTTCGGGATCCCATCGACACCTATGGTCTTGTTCAATCCGGAATCCGGTTGGTCAGATAAATATATGCTACATGACACAAATTTGTGTCAATAGGTTTAACGCACACCTCGCACTACTTACTGCTTATGTTCCAATATCCCAATACCGTAAAACTTGGCTCTGCTTTTAACAAATTAATAAGGGTTTGGCTGTGTTAAGCCTTTTCCCAGGTCCATCAACTTCTGAATTCCGATAACCGGTTTTTCGCGTCAATAGTACGATGCCCAAACACTAGTCGGGGACATGATACGCATAGAAAATAACCAAACACGGCAAGCGGGAAAATCAGTGAGGTGTCATCAAGGTCGTATCCAGGGGGGGGGGGTTAGGGGGTTGACCCCCCCCCCCCCCCCCCCGCGAAACGTACAAATAGTAATTTTTATAGGCTTTTCCCTCTGATCTATGTGTTTTTTGTACTTTTTTGTCCGACCAGCAGGCAAACCCCCCCCCCAAAGGCAAAACCATCCGAAATAAATTCCTGGATACGGGCCTGGGTATCGTTAGCGGGTTAGACTGTAACATGTGAAACTCGGGTCTTCGGGGTTAAGAATAATGAATGCAATTACGAAAGTAGGTTGCATTGCTATTACAGACACGGCAGATCCTTTAAGTACATTTAAAGAATGTACGCTAAATTTTTTAGTTATTATTTATTGATTAATTAATAGAAAAAAGACGTTAAGCCGAAGCTTCTCTCTCTACAAGCACATAAACTTTTACTACATTTTTTTAAGACTGCACTATACACTTATAAACATACAACATATATAAACTAAAAAGGGTTCACATACGAGTTATGACTGAACGTTGTACCCGCAAGATCTTGCTTGAATGAAAGTAAATTTGGTTGGGAAAAGGTCTCCTCAGATAAACCATTCCATGCCTGGCATGCACGGTAACAGAATGAACGTTGACCAATTTTCCGGCAGATTTTTTGTGGGTATAACCTCAAAGAATGCTGTCGGTTTGACTGATATGAACTAAACTCAAATAACTGTTTTTTGTCCAAATTATCTACCGAGTGGAGAATTCTGTAAGTATTCAGAATGTCGTTACGATCCCGACGGAACTCCGATGAAAGTAGATTAAGATGTCTCATTCTGTAATCGTAGGTAGAGTACCGTAGGTATGGAATTAATTTTGTGGCCCGGCGCTGTACCCTCTCTACACGGGACCGGTCTGTTTTGTTTATGGGATTCCAAACTGAAGAGTTATACTCGACTAATATAAACTATGTTATTTAGTTAGATATTTTATTAGTGCTTTCAATTTTTTTTTATTATTATTCCGGCTGTAGGCCTACCGATGAAGCGGGTCAAAAATTAATAAACAAATAAATAAATTGGTTTCAATCCGTTGGTGTGGTCTGTTTTACACTAGGTGATATTGATCGTTTGGGATCCTAACAAAAAATGCTTCAGGACTGTCGCTAGATATAAGCTGACGTAATCCATTTAGTAAAGTCAAATATGATTCGCTGTCAGCTGGCTGAAGGAATACTTGTTACATCGCATCATATAGCAACTTGATAGACAGGGTTTAAGCCGGCATAATACAGGTCTGAAAGTCTAGTCTAGACGTCGTGTTTTATTGATTTACAACAAGGGACAAATCGAATCGGATTAATTGAATTCAAGACCTTTTGAAACCTGTTGATTGTAGTCTCAAGGCCCGCCTAGTAACAGCAGCAACTGAGAACCCAAAAATTAGCCCCCACCCCCACTCGTTCCAATCCTTTCGGTCTATCAGATGAGAAGGGAGTCGGTAAGGTGGGGGGCGGGGGTCCCTCCTGGGTTCAAATTTCTTTCACGAAGACCAAGCTTCGTGGAACGACTTGTTCGGTCAGCTGCCGTCAGAGAACCGCACAGCTTAGGTGCTGAACAAGCAGGAACGGCTAATGATAAGAGCCAGTGTCTATTAACCCTGCGCAGAGCAAAAATTCGTGATCGAGCTCTCTAAATACTGATCGGGTGCGTATAGCCAAACCTTCTATACCATCTGTTTTGCGCAGCGGCCTAGACGTGAGAAATGCAAAAGTTTCGGGAAAGCGGTAAGAGCTAGGATGTAGCCTACTGCCAGCAGGGACCCGTCAATCGAACATCTAATCAACTTCAAGTAAAACTTTACTCATAACAAATTTTTCGGTTTTGGCCGGATTCCGGGAGAACTATTTGTCTGGCGAGAAATAATTTCCATATACGTGTCAGCCTGTCTTCTTACCCCTAAATCTGATCATTTCCTTGGCTGTTCAACAATATTTTGCTCGCCCCTTACTTTGAACCCCCGCCCTTAAATGTAAGGCTACATAACCCATCTACGAGCCCGATTTGTCGCTTCACCTAAAGAGGTCGAGGGTTGTGGTCGGTTGTCCTCATTTTTACCAAAACAGTTTATTCCGTTCGAGGGTTATCCTACTAAGAGACGGACAACTTTTGTCATAGGTATGACCGACTTACGTTTTGGGATGCCAAAATCGAAAAACCATGTGGCCGTCTCGTAATCATCCGATCAAAATAACAAATAAAAGAAAATATAACGGGTATTTTATCAGAATAAGATCCTCATAACTGTTGACTGATGTCTTCATCTAATGACTGATGTCTAGATGTTTTCAGTTTCTCAAATTTTGACGGATAACAAATAAATTAGTTACACATTCTACATTTCCATGGTCTTCGCTAGATGATGCACAGCAACGACACATCAATTTCTGCGGACGCCAGTGGCCTATTTTTAAATTACGTTACTAATAATTAATAGAAACAGGAGTCACAAAGAACCATAACGTTGCATTCCTAGCACTATACTCCGCAAGTGGGAGCCACGGAATCTCTCCTTCACGTGTGTTTCAAACAGTGGGGGTCAACCAACAATATTTCTGATGCATCAAGTATAGCCACCCCAACTGTTCAAAATTCAAGTGTTTCCTCCCCCAGAATCATTCCGTTCCCACGCATCCCCATACCCCATAAATTACCTTGGGGTAGCCTACGTTTCTTCTGATTTCTTTCTTTACGCTGAGCTTAGATTTATGTAGCAGGTTACAAAGGGTATTGTACACAACGGTAAGACGCACCTGGCTGTGAGACTCTATAGCAGGTTGCTGAAGAATGAAAATAAATTTTCGGTACGTTGCTATGTTGAGAAATGGATGAACGAAACTTCATTTCCTACTCCCTCAAACGTATACTGCACGAGGTACGCTGTTCCGGTGAGAAATGGATGGAAGAAAATTACAAGTAATGGCCCACGGTTTTGGCTGTCTTAAGCCTTTTCCAAGACCCGTTGACTTGTAGCGAAAACAGGATAACCGGTTTTTCTGATGGAAAAACTTGTCGCAGATAACCGTCGACACCGTGATATACATCGAGAAAATCAGAGTGGTTTTGTTTGAGGGGTTAGAATGTACAGTACGAAATTAGGGTCTCCGGGTTTAGAAAAATATGGAGTGAGTATGGAAATAGGTTGCATTAGTATTATGCGTTTATCGTGCGTAGTGCAGAGGTTGCGTAGCGTATCTTTCACACCTGTGCAAGAAGAATTCCCGCCGGAGGAATATTTACGTTTTCCTTTCTCGGTTTCTTTTGCTGAATTTTCGTTTCTTTCATCATCAGTAAATGTTTCTTCATCATTTGCCGGTTTTCTCCAGTTTTTCTTCAAAAACTTTTTTCACTGAAAAACCAGATGCTTAGTCTACGCGACGACACAATGCAAGAATAGAACTTGGTTCTATTCTTGCGTTGAGTTCATTTGTCTGCGTAAGCTCTGCGTTGCATCCCCGCAAGTGCGACGCAGAGGTTACGTAGCTCAGTGTTGAAAAGCTCAACGCGTCAATAAGAAAGCAGCTTAAAGCGGACCACAAAACTGGTCTTTCTACCACACACAATGATAACCATTCCTACTGTCACTGTGAATGTTCAAAACCACAAAAAACACCGTCAAACAATGAGCAAACCAAAAAAAAAAACCTAGGATTGAAATAATTCGGGCTCGACTAAATCTCAGCCGATTATCCGATTATCCAAGATTATCCAAGGATCAAAATAATGATTCCATCTAATCCTCCAACGGTTTATTACAAATTAAAAAAAAAAAAAAAACAAGACCAGGTTGGTAGGCTACTCCTGAAAACATAACATAAATAATCAACAGTCTTACAATTCTTTGCTATTCAAACATGGAAAATTTCGTCATCTGGAAATGAAGACCAAAAGAGCAACCCGGTAATCAAGTTCAAATCTAAATAAAACTGGCGGCTTACGATCAGTAAGAGAAGGTAAAAAGAATGTTTGCATTAGGTCATTAAATCTGAAAGGAGGTTTAGAAGACAAAGGAATTGATGGCTTAACAGTAGAACCCCATTACAGTCCATGGAGTAGGCTAGAGTAACAAAAAAAAACAGCACATAAAAATCAACTTCAATCCATAAGCAAAAACAGTGGAACTTCAATCCATCCCCCCCCCCCCCCACAACCATCGTGTACAAAGGCGATTTTGTTCAGCTATTTTGTAATTCGCGAGAAATCAGTTTGCTTCTTTCCCGTGGCAAAGTGAACAATTTACACAACGGTTTAAAACTGAGCACTCTACTTGACGGAAAATACGTTACACAATCTAGTGAAACTTAAGCCATTATTAATTTTTACATTTAAATATTTTGGGCGGTTTGAAACGTGAAAGGGTTTGAAACGGAGCATGTCACAGAGCGTGTTTCCCCCTTCTCACAATAGTAACTATTAGTTACTATTTCCGCCAACCTCGTGACAAGTTCCTACGTTCCAACCCTCTCGAAATAGTAACTAACAGTAACTATTTGCTTACCACGATCGGGAGCGTTGCTAGAGTGGTAACTACGGTCTCCGTGACGTGATCGGTCCGATCAGCCCAAAGCACGATATTCTGCCGGAAATAGAAAACTGTGTTCCAGCCTTGACGGCAAGAAGCTAGGATCTGTGACGTCATGCTCTGTAACTACGGTAAGTAGGTACAATGTTACTCTAGAGAACTGTAGCGGAACAAAATGTTAAATAAATTTAAGAAAGAGCTGAGCGTTTCAAGCCTCTGTAACATAGAACTGCACTTTTCTAGCATACATGAACATTGTTCAGGCAAGGTAATTCAAGAAGCGTGGCAATCTTTTGGAACATTAGTTACTGATCACTAATATACCAATTTTGCTGGAAATATAAGCTCGACGAATGAAGCAACCACTTGGTTTTACAAAGTATGATTCGTGCATTCCTTAGACCTCTCGCTCCCAGTATAACGTCCAGGTGGCGATTCGCGCGACAAGAACTAACGAAACAAGACTTAAACTAGCGACAGAAGTTACGATACTAAAAAAAAGGAAGGTACCCTACTGTTTCACACTAATTAGCAGAAACTATAGTGGCGCATAAACTGAATTACGTCTCAAAGTTGGATAATGGCTCAGTTTTAGCAGTTGAGACAAGTGCGCATCATGCCATCTGTAGGTGACAGGACGAGATCAGTTCAAAAGTAGTCTTTATTTGTGACTGAATGATACAAAGTCCACCATTTATTATGTATCAAGCGAGGGGATGTTCACTAGCCAACTTACTATGTACAAGAGAGAACTGCGTACGTGTCTGCTTACAGCACTGGCGCTGGATGTAGGAACCGGACGGCATACAGGAAGTGACGTAACCGGACAGGATAGATATAAATTTGAACTCAAAACCACTGATGAGCCGCTTCATCACTAAGATCAATCACCGACCATAACTACAGATTCAAACTGTTCCTTATTCATCAGTCAAATTGACTGGCGGGATTTGAGGGTGCTTTTTACAGCCAATCTGCAGAAAATACGACTAAAGGCCCGTTCACACCGGGCTTTAGCTAATACACGGTACCAGCCAGTTCCGGAAATCGCTCTGAGACCGAACATTAGCTGGGTTTCTGCCGTTCGCAACTGATATTGGTGCCAGTTTTGGGTACCAGCTAGTCTCAGACCCAAGTGAAATCAGTTCAAATTTTGTCAATCAGATTACTTAGGGGAATACTGAGGAATATTCTGACTGGCTAATGCTGACCCACTTAATACCGGGTAACAATGACCTTAAATTCACTTTCGGGTTTCAAGACAGCAAGGATTGGATTTTATTTTACCTATTGGGCTTGGTTCGAAAGTAGCCAATCAAAATTTAAACTCTTCCTTATTCAGCATTTTAAGTAGTCAAATTTGAAGACTTTGAAAAGAACTGAAAAATCTGAAGATTTTTTTCATAAAATTAGGGACCAATCTGCAGGAAATTCAACTAAATAAACAATGGTCAGGAGACCCATCAAGTTTTCACTATATAACTAATGATTCAAATTATTCATTATTAAGTAAGCAAATTGATGATGGATTAGAAGACTCTCGTATAATCCAACCTGCAGAAAATCAGACTAAGGAACAGTGACCAAGAAATTCATCAAGTTTCCACCACATAACAATAATTTCCTGATCTTCAATACCTATATTCATCAAGTTTCCACCACATAACAATAATTTCCTGATCTTCAATACCTATCCACTGGTTGAGGCTCTTCAGAGTAAAAGTTAAATTTGAACAACATAGTTGAATAAACACGAGGGCCCGACGCCACCTATGGCGCTAGTTGAATGAATACTCTTGATGACTAACTCTCCTTGCCGATAAAAAAAAAATCGCGTGTACCTAGCGGGAAAGCCGGAAGCGGCACCACAGCTGTCCTCAACGATCGCCTGAGCCTCGTTTTTGTTGCAATGGCGCTGCCGCATCGCTGCTGCAGCACTTCTTTGCTTTTGCATAATATGCGTTTTTGGATTCACTTTCTTCTTGGTTGAAGCGGCAGCGCTGCAGCATCTTGCAGGGAAGCACGGACTTGGTCGGGGAGCAAGTCCGTAATTCTCGAGAAGCGCTGCCGTCTTCCTCGGAAGCGCTGCAGTGCAAAAACGGATGTAAAAAGAATCAGTCCGGAACGGCCGAGAAGTGGACCTGCAGCATGCAACAAAAACGAGGCTCTGATTGGTTGACACAGTATGTGAGTTGTTGAGTTTGATCGTTATGGAGACGGTTTCTCGTTCTTCGTAAGGATCACTGGCGCGTTTTAGGCTTAGTCATATAGAGTATAGCCTACCCGGTAGGACTAGACATAGAAAAACATCAAAGCAGATTACGTGGAAAACAAGACCAAAGGTTTCGACGGGATCCCAAAAGTTCAAATTTGATCCAGACAATTGGGTCTTGTCTTCGCCAGATCCAGTCTTCGCCAGACTCCTTGAACACTTTTACTATTAAAAAAGATATGGATTCAGCATGTGTGTTTACCCCTTTAAGTCATATCTATTTTGACGAAGCAGATCAAAACTTCCTGCCTTAATTCTGCCAATTTTCCGGTTTCGGCGGAATTCCGGAACTACTTGTCCGGCGAAAAAATAAAGCTCAAAAACCCTACATCCAACCTCTAATCAACTTCCAATTAAACTTTTGCTTTTAACAAATTTTCCGGCTTCAGCCGGATTCCGAGCGATCTATACGTCCGGTGATAAAATGGTTGTCATACGCGAATTCAGCATGTCTACTTACCTACAAATCAAACATCTTATCAAATTTAAATAAAACTTTTACTTTAAACAAATTCTCCGGTTTTGGCCGGATTGCGGCCGAACTAATTGTCCGGCGAGAAAATAATTTTCATATTCGGACATTTCCTTGCCCATAAATCGAACTTCCAATCAACTTCATATTACTTTTCACAGATATTCCGGTTTTCGCCGGATTCCGGGTGAACTATTGGTCCGGCGAGAACATAAATTTCATATTTGGATTCAGCATGTCTCCTTACCCCTAATTCGACTATTTCATTAGCTTTTTAAAAATATTTTGTGTTCCCCTTAATTTTAAACCAATCCCCCACCCCTAAATATAGAGCTACATAGCACATCTTCAAATTGACCTGTACTTTGACCTAAAGAGTCCTCATACCAAGTTTGATCAAAATATCTCAACCCCTTCGAGAGTTATCGTGCTAACAGACAGACGGACGGACAACTTTACTATGTCATAGGTATCCCTCCACTTACGTTTTGGGATCCCAAAAACTAACAATAAATACAAACAATAAAATACAACTAACAAAAAAAAATAGCAATAAAACTTGATATCGCTCGAATAAAATCGGCTGACATATCCGTCTAGCTCTGATGATAAATATGATGGAGAATTACAGAAAAAATCAAACCCGTCCGTTCACATACACACATAAATTCGTATCCAGCCTCGAATTTTCACAACCTCCAACTTGACCTAAAAAGGTTAAGAGGAAAGATCAATTCAGTCCTAACAAGATCCTAACTGTCAAGAAAGACACCCTGAATGACCTAGTGTGAATTTAGGCCTGTACAGACGTTTGTTTGTAGTGCTTTCAGGCGCAAGTCTGAAGTTATATAAATCCGAGGTCGGTACCCCTTCTGTACATGTATGTATATAGGCCTGTGTTGTTGCATTTGTGTAAATGTACATTTAGATTTTGCATAGGTGTAAAGAAAAGTCGAATCTAAAGTAGGCTATAAGTGAAACTTTATTTGTATCTCTAACAAATTTGAAGCTCTAATGAAATGTAGCTGACTTGTCCGTTTTGCATCGTCAAATATGATTTATTTTTGTCATTTTTTCTCGTCCTTTTGGCGGAATAAAAGCATTTTTTTAATACTACATTTGAAGGTTTCGTTTGTTTTTAGCCGCTTTTAAAGCGGTGGCTGCTACCGATGCGTGACGGGTGTAAGAAAACCCAGAAATGAAAAAAAAGAAAAGCCTACATCGAGAAGCTAATGAGTCAAAACATCAGACAAATAGCCGGAATTGCGATTATTTAAATGAGTGTCGTCAGAACCGCGATTACGTATCCTGCGGTTTTACCCAGCCTTGGCTATTCCCCACATGTGAGCAATGTAGCTTAATTATTCGGGACTTTCAGCAGCCCACGTATGAACCAAACCACATGAATCACAAGCTCGCGTGCTCAAATATTCGAAGTAAAGTTTTCGATCTAACAGACGGCTGCGTGTCGGACCAGCATCGTCAGGTTCCAACGAAGGCTTGGACGAAGGAGACTTTAAAGGTTAACAGAATAGGGCTAAGATACGACAGTCTGATTACCCATTATAGTTTTACTTAATTAGGCTAGAAGAACCGACAAAAACACGTTACTTCGTTACTTTGTTATCCACGATTCTTGAATTTTAGCTGACGTAATTTCTCTATAAGTTGGCTTTTCAGTTAAACTTTAAAGCACCTGCGACACCGAGCTCCGTTTTTAGTAGAGTGTTCCTTGGAACAATCCACTATTGCGAGCGCTGTAGTAGCTTTCAGCTTTCGGTTTTCACCATATTTCGTGGAGCTCATAACTCGTGAACGAGTGCAAGTGTCAAGTTCAAACTTGGTGTACTACAGGGTATTGGGCACTCCCACCCCAACCCGGTTAAGGGGCAAATGGGCCCAGATTGCCCAGTGAACAATGTTCATAACTTGACCAGAACTGGACATAGGACGATGAAATTCCTTCTACATTTAGATCCTAGGGCTGGGAAATTGCATTTAAAGTTGCACCTAACCAACTCACCCCGTTCATAGGCAACTGGGCCCAGATTGCCTAGGAGTAAAGTTCGTTACCCGAGACAGGAATCAACAGATATCAAGTTGAAACTTGGTAGGTTTGTGAGCATTGGGGTCTCTTTTTACTTTTTGCGCGTCCCAAACTCCACCCCCACTTGGTTCAGGGGCAATTGGGCCCAGATTGCCCATTTGTTAATGTTTTTAACTTGACAATGACTGGAGATAAGACAATGAAATTCCTTTGTGCTTTTGGATCATAGTGATTGGGGATATATCGTGGAGTTGAACCACCCCCCACCCTCCCCAAATTGCTGTTTCCCCCCCCCCCCAAATTGCCCATGAAAAAAGTTTATGACCCGTGACTGTAATCAAAGTATAAGCTGGTATACTTGAGGAAAAAAAGGAGTAAATACACATCTTGATCGGTCCCGACCCCCCCCCCCCCTCCCTCGCCCTCCCGTTCATGGACAGCTGAGCCCAGATTTCCGATGAGTTAAGTTCGTCTATGACAGGTCTCAAGTTCAACTTTTGCATATTTGGGGAGTTATATCTCTGGATGAGGATTTTGGTTTAACAGCAGCAAACAAGACGACGCGACGTACTTCTTTAATCAACAGTTGGAATCTAGACTCTTCTGTCATATGATCGATGATGTGCCGTTATTAATGAATTGTGACAAAGGGGGCATTAGTCCGCTACGAATTGGTTTATTGCACTTGTTATTACCTTGCTAATGGAAAAGAGGTATAAAGGGTGGGACTGCATGGTAGGCAGACCATTCAGTGTTCGAACAAAATGCTATTCGTGCAAGATCTTCAGCATTTCTTTGGATTTATACTGGCGGTTTGTTTACACCACGTCTGAGCGCTTGCAAACTTGTCTTGATGTGGCTGCGGTCGGATCCGATCTGCACCTCAAAATGGATCAACTAGGGTATTTCCGTTTGAATCTTTCCAACTGTTTGAACCCTAGACGATTCAAGAGTTTTCCGCGACCTCCCCTCGATCCCCCCCCCCTCACAGTATCTGAGTCGGATCATCTAGGCCATCTTGTCTTACCGCCCATCAAGTTCTCCTGTCGGATCATCCATTTTTGCACCCTTGATATATCTAAAGCATTCGATAGTGTTTGCCATGCTCAAGCTTGGTATGCTCTTAGTCAACTTGGTGTGAATGCGTCTGTGATTCTGGTTCTGAAGTTTTGGTATTCAAATTCTTATTTAAGATTAAAGTCAGGAAGTGGTGATTTTTTCGGTCATATACCAGTTAAGTGTGGAGTTAGACAGGGGGGAGTTCTCTCCCCTCATATCTTTAATGCTTCTATTGAAAATGTTTTGTCTGGTATACGTAGTTCTTGTTTTACAGGATTCACAGACGTATCATACTTAGCTTATGCTGACGATTTGCTTCTTATTAGCCGAACTGAGGCCGGTTTAGCGCGTTCTGTCCGCTCCGTCGCCGCTGCATTTGCAAGAATTGGATTATTGCTAAACGTAGATAAATGTGAATTTCTTATATTTAATGGGGTCAGTTCGTCTCATCCTTTGGATTGCATTTCTTTTTCTGTACCACAAGTCACTTCTTTTCGATGGCTTGGGATTTCTGTTTGCAATTCTCTAAGTTCTTTTCGTTTTCAGACAATTCGGGATATTCAGATTAAGCTTAAACTGGGGTATTCTAAAATTGTTGGAAATCGTGGACATTTCCGGCGACAAGCACTTACAAAGCTGTACTCGAGTTTCTGCGACCATTCTGTGTTATTTTGTGCTGGGTTTTATATGCTTCTGAATAAAGGTGACGTAAAGAGGGTCAAGACGGATTACTATCGGTATTGTAAGTTCTTACTTTATTTACCACGTTCATTTCGGAACCGAAGGTTAATTAGTCAATATCAGGCAACGGATATTGTTCTCTCAGTGGAAAAACTAAGTTCAAAATTAACTGATGAAGCGCCAATCCGTCTTGGTCCTAACAATCGTCTTATCCGCCTCTTTTGCTAAATTGTTATTTCTTTTTCTTGTATTTTGTGTTATTTGTAGTTCTTTGTTTTTTCTCCTTGTACTCCACTTTTTCCCTTTGTAAGTGGGTAAGAAATAAATTATTATTTTTCAACTTACACATGCCACACTATACACCCCTCCCCCAGGCGGTGGTGAAATGCGAGAAAGGGAAATTCCCTTGAGCATTCGGTCAGGTCCTTTATACGTGTGCTAAGTTTCAGCGTCCTAGCTTATGCTGAAGTGCCCAAACTGCAGAATCTGGACCGACGGACGGACATTAAATTGCGATCACTATATGGTGCTTGGCCTAGGGGCAAATGCCATAAACACGAAAAGGAAACAAGTGCAAAATAAGCCTCATCACTTTCAAAAATCGTGGACAACAGGGCACAACCAGCGCACGACGTCGTCCACTGCTTCCTGACTGAAGATTAAAAATTAAGTGTATTTTTCTGTGTATTTATGTGTTTTGTTTATTTTCTTTATTTTCTTCATTTAGTCCGCCTTTTCAAAATGACGGGCCATAAACAAATTACTTACTTACTTACTTAATAATTCTGACCACTCAAGCCGTCTTTTCTGACCATTTGACAACGCGCCATCAGTGACTTCTCGAACTGCCATGTTTCAATCAGCTGCGCAATGTCAGTAGTGTCAAGAATAATTATCTGCCTTGACCAAACCATTCTATACGGTGACAAATAAACCAGAAATAATTTTTTCAACTGAATCCACCCTTACTATTGACCCTTACTATTCAAAACCCTTCAACACCCTTACTATTGACAATTGTTGGTTCTCGACTTCTTTCTAGACGAAAGAAGCCTAAGGCACCATTAGTAAGCCTCATTCATAGGAGTGTTTCCGAATTTATTCCTTAAAGTACAATGGTCACTTATAATTCTTTATTTTGTATTAAATGCTTCACAAATAAACATTTCCGACTTCCTTTAGAAGGCGCTAACAAAATCGGCCGTTTTCTTGTTATCCCTTGTCTTTACCTCTCTAGCATTTCGGCAATCCAAAACTTAGGAGCTGGGATATCGTGGCTGGAAATTCAAAAGCTCCCGGCAATGCTTGATAGAAAAGGATATATTTCAGATGTCACCAAAGTCAAGCCACAGATGCAGTTTACCTGATTGTTCTAGTGTTTCATCAGAAGTTCCATGTTTTAAAGCGCCTATTAAAAGTTTAAAAAAATAACTTAGCTACAAAAATCATGAAAAAAACAAATAGGCTATTCAAATCTGAATTATACAAGCTGATTTAGGCATAAAATAAAGATCAACTAAGTATTATAAGAAACATCACTTTTATATTTGTCCAAGCTAGTAAATTGAGCATGTACTGGCCCAAAAAATTACGCTTTGAAATATCACAGAGAGGAAACTTTTGAAAAAGCTGCTGAGCTAGGGGGTAAGTATTGTTCCTAGGTTGTTACAGAGTGGGATTGGGGTAGTTTGATGTGCCCATTGCACTTTAAGTGTAAAGGATTACTCACTAATACCACAAATTTTCAAGTCCACTCATCACTTTCCAAGAGGCCAGCCGTCAACCCCTAAAGTATACCCAATCAGAGAAAAAGTTCCCGAAATTACGTAGGTCGATAAAATTCAAAACAAACTTGGCTGACGCCTCTGGCCTCAAAGACTGCCCAATTTTTTTTACCACTTCCTACTTTACTAAAAAAACGGACTCGTAAGACAGTTTTTACCCCACAATTACAAACCATCAAAATAGTAGGTTACGTGAATAGCGTATCAACAACAATGCAGTAGCTGTTCTTAATGGCCTACGCTTGCTAGACCAGCTGCAAAACGGTCATTAGTGGCCAGACTTCCATTAGGACGAGTTCCCACGGAAAGCAAAGATCACTTCAGCTCGTCACCGAATTCCGGCAAAAACGCGGATCCCAAAATCCGGTGAATTAACCCTAGTGATATTTCGACTCTTCATGGCAAGGGGACTTCTTTAGAGTCAAGTTTAAGACTGAACCTGCGCCGAACATGTCCGCAGGTTCGTTCAGCCAGGCAACCCCCTCCGCCGATCAAGTTTTGCCCCGGACTCTCGAAAAGCAGCAGAATGGATAGCATGATCGATTTCCAGACCGAGCTACAGGAAACCGATTCCCTGGATATTTCTCTCCGAGGCCTTCTATCCCTGAATGTCAAAAATAAGCTATACGGTTCCGGCGAGGGGCTTCAAACTTCAGTAGCCTGGCCTCAATAACAATCCACAAGAATTAGGAAACAAGTTTGAACCAAAACACAGTTTGTGACCGCAATGTCCTACAACACATCCTGTTCCAGTAACAAAGTCGACATTTCCAGCTCCATCAGCTCAAAAAACATCAGAAAAGTAAAGAAAACAAAGCGCAACTGCAGAGCCCAGCTATCCATGCAAGCGAAAGGTATTTGAAGTGATTTGTGCCTGATTTTACTATGAACTTGAATCCCAATATAGTCAATAACCGGTCATTTTGAAATTCTGACTCCTTTTAATGATTGACTAGTGTCTGCAGATTCGTTGACAAAGTCACTGCTATTTTTCGTATCGTATGAAAGATATACGTTGAATAAATGAATTTGATTCTAAATCAACCCAACGATACTCCTTATGAGGACAGCACAGCAAATACACGAAGCCCTAGGATGCGTTCCGGAACTTAACGATCGTTAACAAATTGTTAACAGTTGTTAACTTTTTGCGCTCCACGTTTCTGATTTCGAAATTTAAGCTCCACCCACCTACAATTTCCGTTCCAGAGCATAACAATTGTCAACTATTTTGCAACGATGATCGGTGAGAATTGTTACAAAATAGTTAACAACTGTAAAACTGGGAAAAGTTAAGGATCGTTAAAACTGCAGTTAGCTGCGCCCCGAAGTAAAGTTAACGATTGTTAAGAATTGTTAAGTAGGGGGAACGCAACCCTAGTCATCGTCACCCTGGAGATGAAAATCTACCAACAGAGGCGACTACAGTTGTAGTCTACCCTATTCAAAAGAAAAGCCGAAAGGGACCGCCGATAACGTTGGGCCCAGTGGCTCTACATTTTAGACTGGAACGGAACCCCGAACGACCAAGAACCAATAATCAGGTACAGGAACTCGCATCCCTGACCTAGCATGGCGAACTCAATTTGTCCGAAGAACTTCTGATAAAAATATTAAGTACACTTTAGGGTCAGTTTCTAATTTTTGTTTCGCAGCTGACTGGGTTACCAAGACAATGGCTCAAGAAGTTTAAATATTCCCGACCAAAGGGTGGTGTCGCCTCAACGCACGTTACGCCTTGGTGGGATATATTACAGCAAACAAAATAATGGTCTTTATGACCAAGTCCGTGCTCCCCGATCGAACTAACCGTACTTTCCGAGCACTTTCCGGCGCTGGCAAAGGCGAAACTTTAGTTTTCTATTGGCTCAGTGGCCCATTTCCGCCTTGGTCAAGAGTATTCCGATGATATTTAAATCATGATATCCGTTTTGCACTATAAAATATGATTCGTAGTCAGCTTGGGCTGAAGGAATATTTATGAACAAAAGTGTCAAAAAGCACCGAAAGTATCACAACTGGCAACCAGACAACTCTCTCTCGAGACAGAGTTGTTGAACATATAATATATACTACATATGGCCGACCCCAGAAAGCACTGGCCTGTCCTGGGGGGGGGGGACAAAAGTGCAAACCCACTTAATATTCATGCCGCGGCGTGCACCCACCAACATGGCTACAGAGGAACACCCCACCAACAGGCTAGAGAACACAAACAGAAAACGAACAATAAAAAAAAAGAAAACAACCGGGTATACTAACAAACTAAAAATCACAATGTACTCCGGACAAGAAAGAGGGGGTAGCCCCTCACTACCTTCCTTTCTCCGGAATATAAATCCAGGGAGGGAGAGAGAATAGAACGGAGACGAGGGATAGAACCTGAATCGTGAGTCAACGGCGAATTAAGCGAGGATAGAGAAAAGCTTGTATGAAGGCGTGAGAGTACGCTAGCGTTCAAACCCACGGTTGTTCACTAAGAACCAGGTGTTCGAGGTGCACTGTTAGCAAAGATTAAGTTTAACCGAAAATCCATCTTTGTATGTGTCATTTAACTGAATAAACTGAATTATATGGATTGTGTTAAGTGATTTTTGTTTCACTATAGGTTCTACAGGAGTGTTGCATGAAGCTGCCCTTACTATGGCACCGCCCACCCCCCAATTGGCCATGGTACATGATCCTGCCACCTTGGATCATGAAGCTGCCACCCCCAGAAAATCATGCAAATTCCAAGAAAACAGCAAATTTTGTTATTTGCCAAAGGTCAAGCAACCTCTCTGACCAAACAGCTGGCTTCTAACTTCACCATGTAGCAAAATACCATTTTCAGCAAAGTGGGCGACTTCATGATCACTTGGGTGCCTATATTCTTTTGTGTTCTCC
Source organism: Branchinecta lynchi (assembly GCA_023053575.1). NCBI lineage: Eukaryota > Metazoa > Arthropoda > Branchiopoda > Anostraca > Branchinectidae > Branchinecta > Branchinecta lynchi. The sequence goes on from JAKZAP010000015.1 coordinate 21,480,385, forward strand.
AGCTTAGTCTTGAACAATTACAAGTAAACTATGGTACCCGCAGAAAGCGAAGGTTCTAAGCTTCCTTCCAGGATACTCCACTGAATTTTATTTCAACCTTTACTCTTTTTCCCTAAGTCATTTCCCCAAAATAGGAGTTTAGGGTGGCAGGTTCATGCAACACTCCTGTAGTACTATGACGTTCAGAATATCTACAGCCGTCCTCACGACAGCCGTCCTCACAAGGCAAAGTTGTACTATGACACGAAAAATTTGAATTTGAACCCAAGCGAGGCTTTTCAGTTGCCAGGTGAGCTAGCTGTTCACTACGTGAACACTAATCTTTCGTAAATCGCTTTCGTCAAGCGTACAACACAGGCACAAGCACGTAGAGTTACTAAAAATTCGACAGAGAAACTCCACTACAGAAAATCGAATATTCGTAAATAGTGGAGCAACGAAATAACGCATTTTCATCAAGTCTTCAAGCCTATTTAAGTGAATAAGTGATGGATACTAGACCGTTCAGAAATACTTTCGAAAGGTCGGAAATGCTTTGAGATACTTGGATACTTAATGATACTTTTGGATAACTTCCAGAGAGTACAAAGATAATTTTAGTGGTCACCCCTGGATTCAAACGATCCAAACCACAGAATTTATAAAAAGTAGACTTATATCAGGTGCACAATGTCCAGCAGTCGCGTGAGGAAGGGCCCACAAAAGTATGTTCATTCGTTTCTCTGTACATAAAGAATTTCGCGCATTCGACGGAGAACACGTACTAACCTTACGCGTGTCTACTGTTTTCTTCGTATAACTGCTGGCATGTGTGAGCAAGCCACATGCTCTTGCGGTACCCCTTGAAGTTTAACCTAATAGGTCTCAGATCTGACAGTCTAGTTACAGTTCACTAATGTACTTAATTTTTCGTGTAAGTAGTTTCGGCGTACTTGCGCTTAAAAGCCGTTTTATTTGTCCATTTCGTTTGCTGTAGTTTCGAACCTGAAACTACGGAGCTCAAACTACAAACTGGCAAACGTAGTTTGGCGTAGTCTGACTTTTCGGAGACAAGAAAACGCAAACAAGACAAAAAAGAGCCAAACTACAAACTTTGACGAAACAGAAGTGAATCCAAAAAAACGCATTTTTAAAGTTCGACTGAAAAGGGCTGAGATAAAAGAATATAGTTAACAATCACTTATTCAAGAGGCTTCAAAGAGGCTTGAAGACCTGATGAAAATGCGTTACTTCGTTACTCCGCTAAGTGTTCACGCAGTGAGCAGTGATCGCCTAGCTTACCACTGGCAACTGAAAAGACGCGTTTGTATCGAGATTCAAATTTTCCACGTTCCAAGGACGGTCGTAGATATTCTGAACGTCATTCTAAAGTAAATTGTAAAAAAAAAAATCTTCCAAATAATGCAGCGTATTCAGCTGAATGATCCAAAAACAAGTTAGCTTTCCAGTTAAACTTCAAACAGGCCTGAAATCCCGGTAAATATGTGTTACTTCGTTGTTCGCTATCAACAGATATTCGATTTCGTCGAATGGACTTATTCTTTCGGATTTGTGGTAGCCTATGTCTATGCGCTTGTCCCCTCTATGCTGAAGATTTTTAGCAAGTACAAAGGTAAGCCATTGCCGAAAAATAACACATAGAGCAAAAATACATATCTTATCGTAACTTTCCTACTTCTTCGGATAAACTACTTCACCGGCAAAAAACATGAATCCAGCGTATCTCCTTACCCCCTGCTCACTCTGCGGTGAAGGCGATGATGACCTAGCCCATTTGGTTGCACTGTGTCGCGAACTCTCGTTTTTAAGGGAATCTTGCTGGGGGGTAAGGGAGATACTGTTTCCTGATATATTGAAGAGCACATCTCCAGGAGCAATTAGTGCGTTATGTAGATTTGTGCTGCAAAGTGTTAAAGTAAAATTTGACCGGGCGAGTGCAGTTTAGTTTATGTAGTGATATATTAGAAGTAATTATGAAGGCTTTAAATACAATATTATTATTATTATGGAACCTCTCATCAACTTCAGATAAAACTTTTACTTATAACAAATTTTCAGGTTTCAGCCGGATCCCGGGTGAACTATATGCCCGGGTGTCATATATGGATTTAGCATGTCTTCTTACCCCCCCCCCTCCCCCCCCCTCAAATCGACTTTTCGGAACTGTCCGTAACACAACGATGTGCAGGCTGTTGTTTGAAGTGAAATTCTCCGCGTCTGGATGAATTTTGGGTTGTCGTGCAAAATCCCTTAGTCGAGTGAAAATAATTCAGTGCATTCAAATTTTAAATGTATAAATATGCTGTCTTTCAGTTCAACTAGAAATAAAAGTTTTTTTTGTCAATTCAGACGCCTACGTACTTCCGTTGTAGACCCCTCAGAACAGAAAAGCTAACGAAGAAAATATTACGGCCCTGACGATGGTAGGAATTTAAATATAAAGCCCCCCCCCCCCGCCCTTTCCATAGTCAACATGACCAATGAGCTTACTATCAAAAGAAGATGGTACCCTAAAGTCGGGCTAAAGCTTGCCAAGACGGAACCGGATAAACTAGTTCTCAACGGAGCACAGGAAACTATTGCCAACATTTTAAGCTCGACTGGCATACAAAACCCAACATTGGGCAACCTTCGACCACGTTTCATACCACCATCGAACTATCAAGCGTGTGCCAGGATGGCGAACTTGGTTCAAATTTGTGTCGGGTTGACTAGGATGTTTTATATGTGTATATGTATGTTTGAAAAACAACTAAATACAAAACGAAAAATGGAAACGTCAGTGGAAGGGATGTTCCCTAGGATTTTTCCCGTCCGAACAAAACGACCGGAAACTAAATTAGGATCCCTTTGAACCTCAACAACTCTTAAAACCTGGGGATTCCTTTTCAATTTGCTAATCGACTCCATCTCCAAGGTCGACGGGTAGGGAGGGGGTGGGGTCACAGACATGAGGATTTTGCTCTGACCACAAATGATGATGTTGCCAGATAGCACTCCCGTGGATAAAGATAGGATTTACCGCAAGGGCACAAACTATATAGCGGCATAGATCCGGTAATACCCTAACCGCAAGAACTCTGCAACAACGAAGCTTAAGACTGAGTTTCCACACCGCCCGGATTCCAGGTGGGACCCAAACTTTCGCAGCAAAATCGGAAAGCAGTTTCGGGTTTGAAGATGGACTGATCCGGAGGATCCATGTATTTTGCAACTTAGGATTTTTTTCAAATTCTTTGTTGTTCCTCTGCCATTTATACTGTTTGAGTTGTATGGGCGAACATAGAAGAAATATAATTTCTTATACTTTTGTCGAGCGTCGGTCGACTCGTCGGCACATCGAGTTCTTTTTATACGTAAGAAATGAAAATCCTGCAAACATTTGTCGGGCAAAACACAGAAGAAATCGAATTCTGCATGCTTTTTGTCAGGCCTCGGTATTCTGTACGAAATATCGGTTTACTTTTATACATAAGGAATACATAAGAAATAAAATTTGTCTGCTTTTGTCGGATGTCGTCGGTTTGTCGGACGGATTAATAAGAAAATTAATATTTACTGTAATCCTCGTCTTTTTGCTAAAAAAAGGCGAAGTTAAAATAATAATCGTGGGTAATATTCGCCGCCGGATTCCGACTCGGACTCTAGGAACTAAGCTAAAGTCCGACCAGACCAAGTCGACCCCTCAAGATACCAAAACCACATCTGAAATCCAGGCACAAAGGACCTGTCGAAAACGTCGACACGTCCAATAACATATTTGGGCAAGGGGTTGGAAACTGCCAAAGAAGTATTCCGCAAGACCCAAACCCTTCAGGAAAAACAATACAGGTTTTGGATTTCGCTCTAAAGGCTAGCCGAAGGATCTAGATTAAGCATTCTCAACGTTACTTCTGTAAGGAAGGGCCCTATAAGGAGGGCCCTGTAAACTCCTGTAAGGAGTTTCAGAAACTCCTTACACAAAACGAAGAACTATACAGAGCAGCTTCATTGGCAAATATAAGAGGTGGGATATTTTCTAGCAAAGGAATTACTCTTCTGTTTTCTTCCGCTCTTCTTTCTCTCGCTGTATCTATATTCTTAAAATTAAAATGGTATTTTGTTCATTCCCAATTTTGTGGTACAACACCAAAACTGGTGAGCATTCTCAGGTCCATACTGTTGTCAATACACTGTAAAAAGTTTCTCCGAATAAGGATGCAGTATTTGCTACTGGGATTAATCTTATCTCTATTCGGATAAAATTAATCCGAATTAGGGATAATCTTACTCAATAAAGACAAGATTAATCCCAGTAGCAAATACTGCAAGATTTTTTTTTACAGTGTACTGCAGCTACACGAAAAGGCATTTTAAGTTTCGCAAGTACTTTAAAGTGAAGTGTGACCTTGCTTAGAAAGTACACAGATTTCGACTGCAAATCAAGAAGAAGAATTAGCCACCCACGTCCTAGATATATGCAATGTTTAATCTACATCTTTAGACTACAGACGGTCGGAAATGCGGCCAATTACAGGCGAGGTGAAATGCTGTATCTCTAACTACAGCTCTTTACAGATGCACAGGTTAATGGTAGAAAAGACACGATTTGGTTGTTTCCAAGATCTGGACCTTTAAATAAATTAACATTTACGATGTGTCGCTGGAAACGTAGACAAAATCCAAGAGCATATAAGCAATGAACAGGAGTAAAGGGAGCGTTTACCCCTTTACACGGATTCTAAAAATAGGAGCAAGGGTTTGGATACGACTGCCTGCCCGCATAGGGTTGCGGGGATCAGGTTTCGGGGTTCTGCAGACAGCTTGAGTTATGGGTCTGGAGCCTCGCGGTACAGGCGCAAAGAGAATCGATCTGCATCACTGAACAAAACCGAATCAAAAGCCTAACGTCCAACTGGGAGGAATAAATAGGTCCAATTCCGGGAAGGACTAGACCCGCATAATAGAAATGAAAGGACGGGTCGACCAGAAGGGGTCACTAGTTAGGGTCTGACAAGGGGTTGAGTGGGGGAAAAGCAAGAGACGGCACTATGTCAAGTGCAGAATGAAACAAGACTTGAGCGTCAGCCTGTAGCTAGCCAGTGGTTAGGAGCAGAACGAGAGCAGTCGGGGACGGCCACGAACACACAACTTGGTGACCGAAGTCGGCTAATTAATAGTTTAGATTTAGATACCACGGTAACTGGACCAGCATTTCATTTGTTATAACGGTTGCTTTGCAAAAACGATAATTGCCGAATTCTCGCTTTTACAAGTTATCCCAAAAGAAATACTTACACTCACTCACAAAACAAGTATCGAACTTCTTTCCCACCAATTTGACAAAAACCTAGGTCCATGTGATGGTGACGATGAAACGGAGAAGAGTTTTTTTCAGACACGGTACCACGATCAGGACCGTATGTGAGTGGCCGGATACTCAGAAACTGGAAAAACGACTTTAGATCTTTATTCAAATAATGCATAAAACGGATAAGTCAACTACGATGCTTCGACAGCGATATTGCTGCCCTTCTTGGCAAAGGTCCTCGTCAAGCTGTCAATCTTCAGGATTGAAGGTTTGTTTCCTTCGCCGACGTTGACCCTGAAGAATGACAGCCTGGCGAGGACCCTTGCCAAGAAGGGCCGAACTATCGCTGCTAAGGCTTCGTAGCTGACTTATCCGTTTTATGCATTGTTTGAATGTATGTTTCAAAGTCAGCTTTGGCTTAAAGGAATGTTTATCTTTAGACCTTGGTATCAGTATCATGGTATCTTCTAAGAACGCAACTAATGCGTATTTTTTCGTTTTTGTTTACTACCTTTGTTGCAAACTGAACCGTTCTCAATAGAATAGGCTAAACATCGATGTTGCTAATGTATGTTCTGTTCAAAGCATCCGTGCCAATAACTACGTCTGTTCATTTTTTGTCTCCGCTCCCGTTGTGTATTTTCGTAGAATTCCTTTTTCACAAGGAGTCGAAATAGCTCTGTTTCTTCATGCGCAGGATAAGCAAAATATTTGGCTTTGGTCAGGATCGAACCCGACCAAGTATGAGAACCTGGAAGCAAACGGCTTCAAAAGAAAAGGGCTGTTTGTCAGTTTGATTCTATGTGGTTACGAGCAGTAAGACGAAAAGCAAACAAGTTCTAAATAAGTAACTATTCGAGTTGCCAACTTTAAAACACGCGCCTTTATAAATAAAAAATAAAAATAAAAAAATCGACAGATTTCAGAGCAACCGTGAGCCCCCTACGTTGTTAATACTCTATATGACGAAGTCCAAAGCCCGCCAGTGATCTTCAGGAAGAACGAGAAAACGTCTCACTAACGACTCAAACTCAACACTCAAATCCTGTGTCAAACAATCACGGCGATTTTCGGGAGCAGCTGTGATACCGCTTCTGGCTCTTCCACTAGGTACCCGGCGATTTTGCATCCGCAAGGAGGTTTAGTGATCAAGAGTATTGAGAAATGCATTTTTGTGTATGAACTACCGGCTTTCATGTGCAGGGCGAGTATAAATCAGCTAAATAAATAAAAATGGTGTCATGGGTGCTTTAAAGGACCCGTCTTGTCTACAATGCCAATGCAAACTACTTTAATAATTGCATACATTAGGATAACTCTTGAACACGGAGACAAAAACTTCATATTTCATCCTAAGCCCGCTAACGATACCGCACTAATCTTTGCACTTGTCATCATTCACTATTTTCCATGCGCATTATACTACCGTTGATTGTTCGTTCCATGCTAAAACTGGTTAGCTGAATTTCCTGAGTTTTTGCTAGAAGTCAATGGACCTGGGAAAAGGCTTAAAATTGCCGAAGCCGTGGACAATTTATTAAAAGCAGAGCCTAGCTATACTGTATTCAAATAATTCCGAATATTTGAACATAAACAGTAAAAAGTACGAGGCGTGCATTATTTTGTCTAGCTGTAGCCTTGCTCACGGCCAATTTGTTTAAATGAATATGCCTGGACCTTTGGCAGGTAAATACAAACAAGCTACCGAGCAAGCTACGAAGCAAAAGGTGTATAAATATTCTTGGAGCCGAAGCTGACTTTGAAACACATATTCAAACAATGTTTATGACAGATACGTCAGCCACGATTCTTCATCAGCTCTAATAAGATATTTATAGTCGGTAGAAGCTTCAGTTATTTATTACAGGTATGTTTCCTTCCCCGACGATGAACCAGTTATTTACAAGTTATTTACAAGTTATTTACATTTACAGGGTATCCGTTGTAAACATTGTTTGAACCACATATGGGATTAGGATACAAAAAGCTACGTCCTGGTAAGGACTTACAGGAAAGGGGGGGGGTGTAGTCTTTCTGGCAGAGGGATAACAACCAGGGTTGGGGGTCAACAAACAAGTTGCGGAATAAACAGAAGTATAAACAGTGGAGCATACCTGAGGAGCTCCTCAGCCCATTTCCTGTAGGCGACAGCGCTCTAGACCGACCAGGTTGGCTATTTTCTCCCATCAAATCACAGTATCACAAAATCACAGTTCACAAAGTCAACTAACACTGCACTAACAAGGGGGGCACTGGGATAGTAACAGGGATGTCCAAGATCACGAATTATCAGCTCGACTGAAGCATATCTGAGTGTTTTATTTTCGGGAAGACTTTCGGTCACAAGCTGCTAGCTGAGGTATCAGGCCTTATCCAAGGTTGGAATAACATCCAGATCTAGAAAAGAAGAAAAGAATATAGGACAAGGTCGGGTGGATTAGAAGAGATTCGGATCCCCACCAAGCCTTATCGAGTTCCAACCTTGCGACGATAGGTCACTGTTAGCAGGGACGTCACTACTAGGAGGAGCAGGGACGCCCTACCCTCCGTTGTCGATCAGTCTGTAAAAAATAGCCGAGTCGGCACGAAGCGCCACGATTTTTCGTAAAAACAGTAGATTTTTTTTCTTGAAAACAGTCATTTTTTTCCCCAGTCCAATGCACTGTTAGTGTCTTGAACTGGGGTGACACAATCTTAGCTTTAATGGTAACTTCAGTCAAAATTTTCAGCTTGAAGTGAAACAACACCAAACCTTCCAGGACCTTTTTACCAGTCATGCTCAAATCGTTTTGAAGACCTAAAATTTGCTTTTCTAACAGATTTGTATGGGACTACTGTGCCCTTGCTCCGGGGAATGGTGCTCCGGCGTACCGAGCGACGGTGCCCATACATTCCGGCCTGCTCTAATTGAAGATGTGTTGATGAATGCCTTTTACAGCGTGATTGGTGGGTTACGTTTTGTTTTTAAAGACCCTTCTGATTCTGAATAAAATTCCTGAAAAATATTTCGAAAATATAAAAGATAGAAATCCTTAATGTAAAGAGTAGGCTAAAACTAGACTGTAATTCTCAAGGGGTTGATATCTCTCCTCCACCGGTGTACACCTCGGCACGGCACCGCGGCACGCGCCACTTGGTGTACATCGTTTTTGGGAGTGGGCAACTCCTCAGGAATTCTAACACGGAAGAGGTCAGTAATACAGGTCTGGGAACGTGTTACCCTGACGGAAGAAAAAAATCCCTTAAAAACAGGAGGAAAATAAGAAAAATTAGATCTAGAGTTTTTAAACTGACCAGTAGCGAAAAACTACAGACCCGTATGACCTATTTTCAAACAATGTTTATAACGGATATACGCCAGCTAAGATTCTTCATCGGTTATATTTCGGCCCTTCTTGGCAAGGGTCCTCGTCAGGCTGTCGATCTTCTTGGTCAACTTCGGGGAAGGAAACAAACCTGGACTGTTGATTACAGGTTTGATTGATTTGATACTTGATTGATTTGATTACAGGTTGTTTCCTTCCCCGAAGTTGACCACGAAGATTGACAGCGTGTCGAGGACCCTTGCCAAGAAGGGCCGAAATATCGCTGATGAAGAATCGTAGCTGACGTATATCCGTTGTAAACATTGTTTGAAAGTATGTTTCAAAGTCAGCTTGGGCTCAAAGAATATTGAACGTATGACCACGGACCCATAAATTTCCTGTAATGACTCGCCATTCAGGGGGCTTGTCATTTCCTATGCTTCTATGTTGCATGTTGCTCGAGCCTCACCACAAAACCACAAAAAAAAATTAACACTCTAGCAAGTCTAAAAGCCTTTCTCTTTCCTCACTCTAAAACGCGAGGACCACAAAAATAAAAACAAATTCTAGAACCACAGCGAAAAGCTATAGGCCAAATACGACCTACCTATTAACCTAACACTCCAGCAAGCCCAGAACTCCCTCAGTTCAAAACCTTAAAACAAGAGAAAACTATAAAAATAAACTCAAAACCCTCAGACGGAACCACAGCGAAAAGCTACATGCCCATATGACCTACCTAGTCTCCTGTCTCTCCAGCAAGTCTAGAAAACCTCTCGAACTTCCTCGGTCCAAAATGAGAGAAAACAACAAAAATAAAACTCAAATTCCTCAGACGGAACCACAGCGAAAAGCAGGCCCGTATATTCCACAGCAACACTGCAGACTCCTGCGGGTCCTTGATAAGACGTGGGGGGAGGAGCCAAAACCTCTTTGTTCAGGGATTAGACATTCCGAATTCCTGAATAAATTGCGCTTGCCGTGCTAGCAACTCGTAGCGCCTGAATCGATAGTGAGGGCGGATAAAGAATGCAAAAGAAAGACAGTTGATTTAGGAGGAAGGGGTCTCTCCCGAGCGGAACTGCGTTTTGCTAAGAATCGGCAAATAATAGTAATAACAATTTACTGAGGCCGGCCATACAACAAATGAAAGAGCGGAGTAATAGAAAGAAAAATTAATTACACACAAAGAAAAGGAAACACTATATAAACTTTTTAAGACTTATAGACAAGTTAGACGAGTCAACAGCGGTTCGTGGGTGTTTTTGAAAGCCCAGGGTCTTGTTCCACACTATGGTTTCGACCAATACCAGCTTGGTTCATAGCAAAGTAACCGTAACTCTCCGGTTTATCCAGGACATGTTTGGTTTTGACCGGTCTGATGATTCATGACTGTGTGGGGAACTTATTGAGATGTATTTGTTTAACTGAACCGACGGCCAACAAGGGACATATGCAAGCAACAAAAATTTAACAACTGCACACTCAATACGCTACTCAAACCGGGGCAAAATTGCAAAACAGCAACTTTCCCACAGGCAGAGGCGTTACTAACCAAAATGTTTGGGGGAGGAGAGCAAGGTATTTACCGACTGGCTGGTCATTTTTACCGACATTTTTTGCGGGAAAAACGACTGATTGTAATAAAAATGACCCGTTTTACAGAAAAAATCGACTGTTTTTATGAAAAATTACTATTTTGAAGAAAAATCGATCGTTTCCGAAAACAATCGACTGTTTTAACGAAAAATCGAGCTTTTTTTAAATATCGAATAAAGACAGCGTTATTAAAACGGTGGTAGATTATGTGAGTGAGCACTTAAATAGAAGATAGTTTGTTTATGTGTCCTAGGATCATTATGGTTTCAATGCATTAATATATTTGTAGGTCGTGATTATAAAAATCTGTGTATGGCCCATTGAGGCTAAATAAACACTATTCTATTCTAAAGGCAACGAAAAGAGCTGTTGTATAGGACACGAAAGCTGCTTTCGCGCCTAACTCTATTGTTGATAAGCTGCCACACAGTACAGCCGCGTTTACATTGACGCGTAGAGCCTTTCACACTAAGCTACGCAACCGGAGTGGCTGCCCCCTCCCGCCACTTGGTGTACACCATGTTGCGCCACCCACGCGCCACCCATCCGCCACGCGCGCCACTCTTCCGCCACTCATCTGCCATGCGCGCCACCAACCCGCCTCTTGATAAAATAGCTATCTTCCGCCACCCATCCGCCACGCGCGCCACCCGCCATCAGGTGTACACCGATTTTGAGAGTGGGCAACCCCTCGACGCAACCTTTGTTTCACGGTTGTGGCGACGCAAAGCAGAGCTGGCGTCAACGCGTTACGCATCAGATTTTTCAGCGAAAAATGGAAGTTTTGAAGAGAAACTGGAGAATAACCTACTAATATTATATTAAGTGATATATTATATTACTTGTATATTAAGTGTTATTTTATGTATTTCATGATGCGTATAAAATGTTGACCTCCTAGGTTAGTTTCCTTGTGTAAAGATATTGGGCAAATAAAAACGATTCTGATTCTGAATAAAAACCTACTAATGATGATTTAAAACTTTTTAACTGATGACAAAAGTGAAAATTTGCCCGAAGAAACCGAAAAAGGAAAACGTAAATACGCATCCAGCGTGACATGTTCTCGGTCAGGTGAGACGATACATTACGCAACACAAGACAAACGTATACGCGACGCATCGCAAGGACGCGTCAATGTGACAGCGGTTTTTTTTTTTGTTTTTGTTTTTTTTAAATGCCGCGTAGTATCTTTTACCTCATTCCCGTCGAATATGAATTGGCCCGGTGACTACGCTTCCACTTACCCTCGGTGGCGCCAACGGTCTTACAACAAAACTTTCCTATAATTTGTTGACCGAATTAACTAATTAGCGTCACCTAAACTTTCCTCTATCTCTACTTTTCATTTTTTAAACCATTTTTTTAACCCCTTTTATCTTAATTTAAAAAAAAACAAGAAAAAAAATGTGAAAGCGGCTTAATGCTTGAGTGCAGTACATCCTGAAAAGAAAAGTCTTTACCTGCGAGAAGCAAGAACTGCTGCGCCCAAGAAAGTAAACTAAACAAGGAACGGAACTAAAGCCGATCGTTATGCCTTGAACAGACGGTCAGGGTAGGGTGCTGGCGGAGCTTTTTCGGCTCCATCCTCAATTCCATACGGCAAAGTTAAAGGACCCCTCGCACTATCTACTCTTCAACAAAATATTTGAATCCTTTAGAACTAGGCTGTGCTTTCAAAACTAACCAACCGTTTTGGCTGTTTTAAGCCTTTTCCAAGACCCGTTGACTTGTAGCTAAGACAGGGAAACAATTTACATAAACGTTTTTTCTGGTGGAAAAACTTCTCGCAGACAACCGTTGACAGCTTGATACAGATTGAAGGTAGCAAAACACGGCAAGTGAGAAAATCAGCGTGTTTTTTTTTAGAGGGGTTAAGAATGTACCGTACGAAATTGGGGTCTCCGGAATTAAAAATATACGGAGTGATTATGGAAGTAGGTTGCGTTAGTATTATAGGTAAGACAGGTCCTTTAAGATTTTTTCAAACTTGAGCTTGAAAGTGCAGAAACTCTTGCCGAGAAATCCCGACCGTTTCTTCACACTCTTATCCCTACATGAAATCGTGTGTCCCCTATTTTACCCCCAAACTCTCCGGACAGGGTATTCAGGTCGGTTTCCACTAGTCCTGATGCATGATGACTATGTGGGGAACTGCAACCGAGGAACTGAACTCGACCACTCAATGCATTGAACAGAGGAGCAGGGTCATAACTAGCTGACTCGAATTACTGCCCGGGTATTCCGCACCATCATCAATTCCATACGGAAAGGTCGAGATCTTTTAAACTTGATGAAAGTGCAGAAAATCATACCGGGAAATCCTAATCACACTCCATACGATTCTCTTCCATCTAGAAAGTGAACAAGACCAAAGGTTTCGATGGGATCCCAAAAATTCAATATTTGATCCAGACAGTTGGGTCTTGTCTTCGCCAGATCCAGTCTTCACCAGACTCCTTGAACATTTTTACTATTAAAATTCAAACAGATTAATCATCTGACTGAATCAGTTCAGGTATTGAATCAGCATGTGTGTTTACCCCTATAAGTAATCTCTGTTTTGACGAAAACTTCCTGCCACTTCTGCCAATTTCCCGGTTTCAGCCGAATTCCGGAACTACTTTTCCGGGGAAAAAAGAAAGCTCAAAAACGAACTCAGCGTATCTTCTTTCCCCTATATCGAACATCTAATCAACTTCAAATAAAATTCAACTTAAAACAAATTTTCCGGCTCCAGCCGGATTCCCGTCGAACTAAAGGTCCGGGTAAAAAATGATTGTCATACACGGATTCACCATCTCTTTACCCCTAAATCGAATATCTAATCAACTACAAATAAAACTTTTACTTTTAACAAACTTTCCGGTTTTGGCTACTTGTCCGGCGAACTACTTGTCTGGGTAGAAAAATGTTTTCACATAATACCCCTAAATCGAACATCTAATCAACTCCAAATAAAACTTTTACTTTTAACAAACTTTCCGGTTTTGGCCGGATTCCGGGCGAACTACTTGTTCGGCGAGAAAATGGTTTTCACCACTGTGTCAGCATGGCTTTCTACCCATAAATCGAACATCTAATCAACTTCAAATAAGACTTTTACTTTAACAGACTTTCCGGTTTTGGCCGGATTCAGGGCTAATTCCTTGTCTGGCGAAAAGACGGTTTTCACCATCGTGTTTAGTATGTCTTCTTACCCCAAAATCAAACATCTAATAAACTTCAAATAAAACTTTTACTTTTAACAAACTTTCCGGTTTTAGCCGGATTCCGGGCGAACTACTTTTCCGATAACAAAATGGTTTTCACCATGTGTTCAACATGTCTTCTTACTCCATAATCGACTATCACATTATCTGTTTAAAAATATTTCATTTGCCCCTTAATTAAAAACCCCTCCCCCACCCCTAAATGTAGGGCTATATAGCCCATCTACGAACTTGACCTTACTCTTGATCCAAAGAATCCTCACACCAAGTTTCATCAAAATATCTCATTCCCTTCGAGAGTTATATTGCGCACAGACGGACGGACGGACAGATGACAACTTTTGCGATGTCATAGGTATCCCGCCACTTACGTTTTGGGATCCCAAAAAGACTACATTATGACGAATGTCAGGATCGGACTATGGTACATACGATTCTAGGAGCAACGCGTTAAACAAACCATCCCTAGTGCTGCATAATACAACACCAGCAACACACGAAAAAGCTCTCAACAACTCCCGACGACGAGAAGAACTAAATCCTCCAAAAGAGATAGTTCAGCGAAATTCCCGATTCCCCCATTTTCTCCTCCAGTTTTCTCTTTCCCTGCGCGATCCCCCTGTTCGGTTCACTGGGGGCACAAATGAGAATTGCGCACGTGCCACAGACCTTTCTGCACGAAGAGGAAGATACACACGAGCAGAGTAGAGTAGAGAAGACAGATAGTAGAAAGACAAGGGACACTTATGCAGTGATGAATGATACAAGAGGATGGGTAGTGGTCAGGGGCGGAGAAATGCTTCCACTCTTTTTTCATAAAGCATTTTGCGCTACCTACATCCTCTACCACATTCTGCGGGGGGGGGGGAATGAAAGCCTTAAAGCACAACTCTTACTAGAAATGATCTTCTCACTATGAAATGGGTCCGAAAAAGTCTTTTCCGGAAATACCGTTACTTTCCACCTAAAATACGCGATTTTCTGGATATCGCTTGTCGACTCTATCCAGCCTTCCTGAGCCTCGTTTTTGTTGCAATAGCGCTGCCGCATCGCTGCTGCAGCACTTCTTTGCTTTTGCATAATATGCGTTTTTGGATTCACTTTCTTCTTCGTTGAAGCGGCAGCGCTGCAGCACATTGCAGGGAAGCACGGACTTGGTCGGTGAGCAAGTCTGCGATTCACGAGAGGCGCTGCCGTCTTCCTCGGAAGCGCTGCAGTGCAAAAACGGATGTGAAAGAGTCAGTCCGGAATCGGCCGAGAAGTGGACCTGCAGCAGGCAACAAAAACGAAGCTCTGGTCTCTAACGCGGAGGCTGGGCGCAAAACATTTGAAAATTGAACGCTCCGTGGTTAAAAAGTGGGAAACTAAGCAAATAAAAGAGTCAAAAACAGAAGAATCTTATATCCTTCCGTGTGAAAGTGTTCTCAGCGGACACTGAACATTCCGGCAAACTTTGCGTTGTGTGACGAGCAAAACTCGGCACGGCGGAAAAAGCGCTAAAAGATCGTAGGCATAAAACGAAACAACGGAGAAAGTCGGGATTTTAGAAGCTTAAAATTCAACAAGGAAGCTATTTATTTCATAAAAAGCAAGATAAGCAAGAGGGGTCCTTTAAAGCACAACTCTTATCTTGATGTTCAGGATAAGACGGTTGAGGTATTCTGTTTTCCGAAATTCGCAATTTCGAATTATAAACAAATTTGCCGACTTACGGTGTTTTAAATTTGCCAAATATTTGTTGCATTTGCCACCTTAGACCAGTAATTCTCTTTTGGGACAGAAATGTCAACTAATTCTGCCTGCAAAGATCATTGATGAAAGAGTGAAAGATTTCAAATCTTCCGCTAGTAAACTAAACCACCAGTGGTCTTCCCTCTTCGTGTGATCTATAGTTCTATGTTTTTCTGTGTTTAGTGTAAAATTTTATTACGTGAGTTGTCTCTTTTCTGTTGAATTTCTGTTTCACTCTCATTCAGTAAAACTCATTGTTTTCTGACGGGTTAAAAATAAACTAAACTGAATCAAACTCAAAATACCAACGCTTCCTCGGTTAAATTAGCAACTTTAGCTTTCTCCGACTTCTCGAGCGTACTACTAATTACTGTGTACTACTAATTACTATTTCCATTCCAACCTCACGAGAATTTATTATGCTGACCGTTACAGCATTCTCGAAATAGCAACTATTTGCTTACCACGCGCAGTAAGCGTGGTAACTACGGATCTCTGTAATGTGATTGGCTGGATTATACCGCGGAGCGATATTTTACCGAAAATTTAAAAATGCGTTCCAGCCTTGACGCCAACAAGCCAAAATTCGTGACGTCAAACGTAGTAAGTATGGTAAGTAGGATGGAACACACTCCTCGACTTCCCGTTCTCCAAAGCGGAGGTTGGACGCAAAATATTTGAAAAACGTGCGCGCCCTGGCTATGCCATCACACCAATCATCAGAGAAGCTTGCGACAACAAACTTGTGTCAGAATCGAAAGTTTAGCTCTGATCTTCCGAAAGGACGAACCCCTGTACTAACTGAGACCGGATCAAAGTTGCCGATTCTGTTCTTCTCGTGCCGAAACTCTGAGCGTGTTCCACCCTTGTAACAATAGTTACTATTAGTTACTATTTCCGTTCCATCCTCATGAAAAGTTACTACGCTGACCGTTCCAACCTTGTCGGAATAGTAACTAATAGTTACTATTTGCTTACCATGCTCGGGAGCGTGGTAAGCGTAGTAACTACGCATCTCTGGAACGTGATTGGTCGGATTCGCCCCTGGCGTGAGATCCTGCTGGAAAATAGAAAAATCGTTCCAGCCTTGACGGCAAAAAGCCAGAATTCGTGACGTCATGCGTAGTAACTACGGTAAGTAGGATGGAACACGCTCTCTATAACAAAGTTTAACCGAAAAGGGCTGAGAAAGGACGATCTAGAGCGTGTTCCACCCTACTTACCGTAGTTACTACGCATGACGTCACAAATTCTGGCTTTTTGCCGTCAAGGCTGGAACGATCTTTCTATTTTCCAGCGGGATATCATGCCACGGGCGAATCCGACCAATCACGTTACAGAGATGCGTAGTTACTACGCTTACCACGCTCCCGAGTGTGGTAAGCAAATAGTAACTATTAGTTACTATTCCGAGAAGGTTGGAACGGTCAGCGTAGTAACTTTTCGTGAGGATGGAACGGAAATAGTAACTAATAGTTACTATTGTACGAGGGTGGAACACGCTCCTAGTTATCCATCACTCATTCACTTAATCAGGCTTGACAATCCGATAAAAATGCGTTACTTTGTTGCTCCGCTATTCACGAATAATCAATTTTCATATGGTGGAATTTCCCTGTCGGATCTATGTTACCTCTGTGCACTTGCACCTGTGTTGTATGCTTACACAAAAGATTTACGAGAAATATGTGTTTGAGCAGTGAGCAGTGACCACCTACTTCACCATTGGCCAACGAAAAGCCGCGTTTGTGACAAGATTCAAATTCTCCGCGTCAGATTAGAATTTTCCGTTGTGAGGACGGCCGCAGATATGAACGTCATACTGAAGCAAACAGTGAAAAAGAAAGTAATTCCCTTCCAAATAATGCAGTGTATTCAATTAAATGATGCAAAAATAAGTTGGCTTTTCAGTTAAACTATTACTGCAAGAGCCCAGCCCATCGAATAGCAAGTATCAAGAGAATAACCAGCCAGCTTAATCTACCAAGACATCAGAACTATCGTGGACCTCGCTGGCAAGAAAGAGAATTCTACCATCAACATTACTATCCTTCAAGAAAACAAGATCAAGAAAACCGCAGCAACTAAGAGGTAGAAGCAATGGAGGTCGTTAGGGATCCAGACTGGAACCCAAGTACCACTCATTCAAGGAAGGAAAGAAGGTTAAAGGTGGGAAAACCAAGCGAAAGGAATTCATTCGAAAACAGAAGATAGGTCTGTCGTCCTACCACGTCTTCTAAGGTGAAGAAATATATTTTGAACATTCTTATGCACTTACTTTTGAAAAAGTTGTCGGCGTACTAACGCAACCTACTTCCATAATCACCCCACATATTTTTAAACCCGGAGGCCCGATTTCGTACGGTACGTTCTAACCCCTCTAACAAAACCACGCTGATTTTCTCACATGCCGTGTTTTGCGTCACACTAGTATCTCCCTCCTTCCTTCCGCAACCATAAATTAGTCAAGAAGTTCAGCGTCCAAGTCAAATGGAAGAGTCTGGACATACTGGACAAAAATTGGTGACGAAAACCTAAGTAATCAGATGTATTTCAGTTATAAATTTTATTGTTTAGGTGATTGTTTCGACTTTTTGGGATCCCAAAACGTAAGTGGAGGGATACCTATGACACAGCAAAAGTTTGTCTGTCTGTCCGTTACGATAACTCTCGAAAGAAATGAGACGTTTTGATGAAACTTGGTGTGAGGATTCTTTGGGTCAAGGGTAAGTTCAAGTTCGTAGATGGGCCTATATTTAGGGGTGAAGGAGGGGGTTCCAAATTAAGGAGCAAACAAAAATATTTTTTGAAACTACTGAGACAGTTGATTTAGTGAGACATGCTGAATCCGAATATGAAAGTTATTGCTTGCCGGACAAGTAGTTCACCCGGAATCCGGCGAAAAAACAAAATTTGTCGACCAGTTTTCGGCTTTAGCAGTCCCTACTCCTTTATTCACAAACTGGTATAGATCTGTGCGTGGATGCCGGCATTCATTTGTTTATTCTGTGTGACGTCGGAGAGATCCAGTGTAATCGAAGGTCGAAGGGGTTGATATATAATGTTCAAACGAGGAAATATCAAGCGAGGATGTTGTTCAATGAGGATTCATGTACCATTTACATGGACTACATTCCGTCGAGGAGAAAGGAATTCCGGTCGACTCAAAAGGATTCCGTTCGCGAAGACGAATAGAAAAAAATTCTAGCGGGACGAGAATCCTACCATGATGAACCAAATTCCGGTCTACTTGAAAGGAATCTCGTCGGTGGTGCTGGTAAAAAAGACTAAAACAAAAGTATATCTTGCTTTTGAGAGCAGCAGTCATCGGTAGCCTACTGATGTCATAAATGCTTTAAAAAAAAACATTTATTGGCTAGTGAATTTATTTTTGTCAGATTTTCTGGTTAGAAAAAATTATATTTTTCCCTCTGCGTGTAAGCATAATCTCCGTCACCAAGATCGGATCCTGTTCAAGTTTTCCTGGACTTGTAAACGCTGCATCACTGGTAAAGTACAGATCAAGTTCGTAGATAGGTCCTTTAGTCCTATCTTTAGAGGCGGAGGATGGGTTTGGAATTTACGGTAAAAACATGTATGTTTATAAGCTAATGAGATATTCATTGAGGCCGTAAGAAGGGCCGCTGAATCCATATGTGAACTTAAGTTTCTTGCTGGACAAAAGGTTCATAACGAATTCGGCTGAAACTGGGAATTCGGTTGAAGCGCAAAGTTTTTTCTGAAATCGATTAGAGATTCGGTATCGGGGCAAATAGACATGCTGAATCCATTTGAACTTTATTTGAACAGTAAAAATAGTCAACGAATCTGACGAAGACTGAATGGCGAAG
This sequence comes from Branchinecta lynchi, assembly GCA_023053575.1. Taxonomy (NCBI): domain Eukaryota; kingdom Metazoa; phylum Arthropoda; class Branchiopoda; order Anostraca; family Branchinectidae; genus Branchinecta; species Branchinecta lynchi. The sequence goes on from JAKZAP010000015.1 coordinate 21,499,373, forward strand.
ACATGACCCGATTGTTTGAACCAGATGTTAGATTTCTGGGATCCCATCGAAATCTTTGGTCTTGTTAATAATGAGTCTGATGTTTGATGCTGAAGCCGGAATAAATCAATCAGTCGAACTCCCTTCGCCTGACATTGAAACAGGATTGTCCTCTCGGAACTGCAGTAAAGAAAACAAAAACTTAAGAGTCTAGTGATGTAAACCTCTATATGACTAAGTCTCGAACACGCCAATGAGCCTCTGGAGTCGGGAAGAACGAGAAACGTCGCCCGAACGATGACCCAAATCCTGTGTGTACGATAAACGGCGTTCGTGGGGACAGCTCCAGTGACGCTTACGGCTCTTCCGCTAGACGGCGATTCTTCATCGGCAAGTAGAGTGTCATCAAGAGTATTAGGGAAGGAGATCAAACAAGGGCTTCGGACGTGAACTCGGAAGCGCTGCCAATCCCTGGCTCCTAACGGAGGGATATTCGCTAACTTGCAAGCTGGGTCGATCACTATTCTTTTCTCTAAGTTCTTCTGGAAACTTCCACAAAATTTCATGAGATATTTCAGAAATTTCTAATAAACTCTCGAATGAAAGTCAACGGAAATCCTTGTGCCAACTTTTCTTCCCTCCTTCTCTTCTCTGGGCAACAAAAACTCTCACACACAGGATTTCCAAAACAGGGCTACAGGGCTAGGCCCTCAGAACAAGGCGCCTGTCTTAAGAATGAGGAAGAAGAAAACCAAAAGAACAGGGGTCCTGCCCTTTTCGTGACGTTTTTTAACTAAAAAAGCGAGTCCTTTCGGAGGTACGTTCAGACTCAATAAGGTACAATTTTTAATGGCAAAAAATATATAAACCTGGTGTTTCTTAAAAGCATCAGACATGCCAGTGGCATGCCAATGACTCAATAACAATAGCAACTATCAATCAACGATCCCCCCCCCCCCCACCGGATCGACAAATACCTGAAAGGACCTGTGTTCCCTATAATACTAACGCAACCTACTTCCATAATCACTCCATATATTTCTAAACCAAGAGACCCCAATTTTGTGCGGTACATTCTAACCCCTCCAACAAAACCCGCTGATTGTCTCAGTCGTCGTGTTCTGCTACCTTAGAACCTGATTTTCTCACTTGCCGTGTTTTGCTACCTTTGCTATCACGCTGCCGACGCTTGTCTGCAAGAAGTTTTTTTCCATCAGAACAAGACCAAAGGTTTCGATGGGATCCAAAAATTCAATATCTGATCCAGACAACTGTCTTAGCTCTTGTCTTAGCCAGATCCAGTCATCGCAGACTACTTGCACATTTTTACAATTAAAATTCAGAAACAGATTAAGGCCAAATAGCTAGTCATCTGAGAAAACCAAGTTCTGATATGGATTCAGCATGTGTGTTTACCCCTATAAGTCATATCTGTTTTGACAAAAACTTCCTGCCACTTCTGCCAATTTCCTGGTTTCGGCCGAACTCCAGAACTACTTGTCCGGCGAAAAAAGAAAGCTCAAAAACGAACTCAGGATATCTTCTTTCCCCAATAATGAACATCTAATCAACTTCAAATAAAAATGTAACTTATAACAAATTTTCCGACTCCAGCCGGATTTCGGTCGAACTATATTTCCGGGTAAAATATGATTGTCAAACACGGATTCAGCATCTCTTCTTACCCTTAAATCGATTATCTAATCAACTAGAAATAAAACTTAAGCTTCTAACAATTTTCCGGCTTGGGCCGGATTCCAGGCGAACTACTTGTCCGTCGAGAAAATGGTTTTCAACATCGTCCTCAGCATGCCTTCCTACCCCTAAATCGAACATTTAATCAACTTCAAATAAAACTTTTACTAAATATTCTTTGAGCCCAAGCTGACTTTGAAGCATTTATTCAAACAATGTATACAACGGATACGTCAGCTATGATTTTTCATCAGCAAAATTTCGGCCCTTCTTGGCATGGGTCCTCGTCAGGCTGTCAATCCTCTAGATCAACTGCGGGGAAAGGAATCAAACCTGTAATAAATAACTGAAGCTTCTACTGACTATAAATATCTTATTAAAGTAAATTATCTTCAAATACCACTAGAATGAAAAAACTAGTCCTGAGATTTAATTTTTGACAACGACGCTGTTTTTGTTGCACGATTGGGGCGATGACAGGAAAGGGTTTTTTCTGCATTTTGATCAACTTCGTTTTTTTTTATTAATAAAGGGTTGAAAACTTAATTAATGACCTCATTCTACTTTTCTATTAGGAGTACTTGCCTGTATCTATTACTTTGAATAATCACTGCACGGAAAAACTAGTGCTGATATTTAATTTTTTGACACTGCTGCTGTTTTTGCTGCACGATTGGGGCGACGGCAGGAAATATTTTTTTTTCTGCATTTTGATCGACTTCGGTTTTGTTGTTAATAAGGGACTGAGGCTTAAATTTTCTTCCCTTAATAACCCCGTTCCACGTTTCCGGTAGGGAGTACTCGCCCGTATCTCGGTTGATGCCTGCTCGGTTTTTCTTTATCTCAACGGCTTCTCGAATGGTTTGATGGAGTCCGGTGCACGTTGCAAGAATTTGGGCTTTTTCAAAATATACTGAATGGGATGGGTTTTCAAAAATATGTTCTGCAAGTGCAGATTTGAAAGTGTAGTTATGACAGTGTCCGTTGGAGAGGGCGTGGTCAATTTCTTGCTCACGCTCTGCAAGTCGTTTTCCGAAAGTTCTCTCTGTCCTTCCTACGTAACGCTTAAGAGCCCAAGCTGACTTTGAAGCATTTATTCAAACAATGTATACAACGGATACGTCAGCTATGCGGAAAGCGTTACGTAGGAAGGACAGAGAGAACTTTCGGAAAACGACTTGCAGAGCATGAGCAAGAAATTGACCACGCCCGCGAAAATCGGAAGGCGATTAAATGACAATAGACAGCTTAGTAATTGGGGTGTGTAGCCTGCTTAGTATTTCCAAGCTAGATCAGTTAGTTTTCCTGTAGTACGCCATTTTGTTACTTCAGTCAGGGTGGGGTTGGTTCGGACAGTTTTGAAGGGGTTGGTTCGTAGAGTCTTTTCCTGATATGCCATACAAAACCAAAACTGACTTGGAAAAATATAAAAAGATGCTATCAGAATCCATTTCGTATTATTTGTTAACAGGATTAGTTTGAGACACGCTAAAAAGAGATGGCCACAACGAAGAAAACTAGTTAGTAGAATTGTCTACAATACAGTAAAAAATTATACTTTTTTTTTATTTAATTAACTTTGCTTACGATATAAGAAGGAAAAAGAAACACGAATTCGAACTTCTGAAGTTAATTTTGGAAAAGGTGAAACCAAATGTGTGTCTTATATCGGAAAGTCAAAAGAAAAGGAGGTTCATTGAATGAAAGTTCGTTGTGGGGCTTAAAGATATTCTTTCTGCACAGAAGTGGCCCTAAAATCACCTTTCTGTATAATCGATTCCAGTAATCGGTCTAGCTAAAGATGGACTGAACTTTGCTGATATAAGTTTCAAGTTATCAGCCTCTGGAATTGCTAGATTAACTGAAAGGACAAATGAAGGATTTTCACTTTAATGCAACCTCAACCTCTTGAAACATATGTTTTCTTTAGTTTTATGTTTACTTTTGAGCTGCAATATTGTGATTTCCACTTTTTAACATATTTAAATAAAGTCGAGTAAGAAAATAATACATTACAAATAATGTCCGAACTAACCCGAGGCCTGTCCAAATCAACCCCATGGGTACGGGGTTGGTTTGGGCAAATTGAAAAACAGAAAAAAATGTTTACTTAAAAATTTGATGTAGAAAAACATCTAAAAAAAATACCAGCTATTCTCCCAGGCATTCTACACGTTTGACAACAAAAACGATGTAATCCGCCAAGAAATGGCCGCCTAGCAAGAAAAGGAAAATTAGTGTCCGGGTCAACCCCAAGCTCCCCTACTTTTTTTTAGTACAGTTTGTCAAGTCGACAAATAAAAGGGTATATGGTACTTTCATAATTAAAGAAAAGTACGTCAAAACTACAGTGAAACTACACATAAACAATGCAACTTCAATTTCGTCAGCGAATCAGCGTCTTTTCAAACACAAAAAGTCAAGTATTACTGCATTGCCAGTATGAAATTCTGCGATGACCCAAACATTTTCTGGTGATTTCGTTACGGTAACAGCTGGTCTCCAAATTTGGTCCTTTTACATCATCAAAGTGTAGGTACTTGGAAAAATATGCAACCAAATTGCATAATTGTTAGAAACAAAGATGAACTCAGTACAAGAAAATATTTAGTGTTTTAAACAGAGACGATCTTGTCTTTTAAGCTTCCAGGCACTGACATTGAATCTCTTGTACGGTAACAAGGCAGTATGTCGTGACTTCATCCTGTCACAATAGTGCAAAAATTTCTGAATTGAGAAAGATTTATCAGCGTGACTCAAACACACATCTTTCCACAGTTTTAACTAGTTTCGACAGGCTGTGGCTGGGCTGTGGTGCATATACGGCACATCTAAGCTAGAAAACTAATTCTGTTGGGTACGTACAGAAATAGAGACCAACAGAAATAGTATATGCTCCAGAAGAGGTATGCTTATTTGAACACTTCTCTAACTGTTTCAGTACAGTAGTTTTGTTACTTGCTTATAAAACAGTCAGATGGCAATAAAAAATAACAAATTTGGTATCAGCTAATTGCCAACTATTTCAGGGTTTTCCCGGCACAAATTTAAAGTTTAAAACTAACTGAGAAAACCGAAGCTATTTATAATTTACAAGTGTGCTCATTTTTTAATCTAGTGTCTGCTGATTTGCATCACCATTATCTCTGTTGAAGCTACATTCCAGATTCAAATTAACACCAAGTCACCAAGTGGCAGTTAATTAACAGACAGCTGACAAACACAAGTAGCCTATTGCAGTGTTGTATTTTAGTAAGGCACTGTCTGGGGAACCGGGAGCCGTATTTTATGTCCCATGGGCTATGGAACCGGTATTTCTCTCAGGAAACAAACTATATGAGCTGAGATTCTGGGATCTGATGTCATTGACTAACGGAAACTTGCATGGAATAGTTTGGATGAGAGCTAGGATGCCGGGATTTTCACTGACTTAGAGAAAATACACGGCAAAAAATTTACTACCAGAACCCATATATTGAGAGCTAAGGTGCTGGTAGCTACAACTATTTGATTGAAAATGACCAGCTCACGGAGACAGATGGCTATGGACTAGGGATCCGGTAGTGCACAAAAAAAAATTCAACTCACAGACCCATGACAGTGCATACTAGGAAACCGGAAGTGAATATTTTAAACTCATGGAATCCAGCTCCTGCGGGCTAGGGTTCCGGTAGTGCCAAAATTACAAGCTCATGGAAGTTGGATTCCATGAGCTGTACCAGACTCAAAGTCCATATTGACACATGTCTGTGAGTTTGTAATTTTAATTCTTGGCACTACCGGAACCGTAGCCCGCAGTGAGTTAAATATATTCACATTCCAGTATCCTAGTCTGCACTGACACGGGTCGGTGAGTTAAATTTTTTTTTTGCACTACCTGAACCCTAGTCCATAGCCATTTGTGTCTGTGAGCTGGTCATTTTCAATCAAATAGTTATCACTACCAGTACCTTAGCTCTCAATACATGGGTTCCGGTAGTAAGTTTTTGCCCATGTCATTTTCTCTAAGTCAGTAAAATCCCGGCATCCCCACATAGACACTACCGGAACCCAAGCTCCAATTATACAGTTTCCGGTATCAACTACCGGCTCCCTAGCTTCTGAAGACAGAGTTCTGTGAGACTACCGGACGAGAACCTGGTGCGATGAAGTTTCTGTGAGCTATTTCCACTTACTACCGGAATGGGAGCCAGCACACACAAGTTTCTGTTAGTCAATGATGTCAGACCCGGAATCGCAGCTCATATGGTTTGGTTTCCGTGATACCGGTTCCGTAGCCCACAGGACATAACATACAACTCCCTGTTCCCTAGACAGTGTCTTTTAGTAGAATAGAAATACTGTCAACTGGTCCAAAGAAAATCAGATGGACCAATATTGGTGAAAAAGAACAAAGTAGGTCTTTCTGTCAAGATATTTTTTTAGCCAAATCTGAAGTATCACAGGGCATTCAAATTTTGATACTGTTGTCACTAGATTGAAAACATGATGGGAATACCAACTGACCCTGTCTGTGTTAATACAATAGACTAGTGAAAATACTGAAATATCAAAAAGTTTAAATATCACCCAACACTGACCTGAAAAAAAATACTCCACTTCAGTGACTTCAGTACTCTACAATAATAACAGTATGTCCCTAAAATTATGTACTTTATCATACTTTACATCTATGATACTTACTAGGCCTGACTGGTTACCAAGAAATCAAGGCATCAGTCTGTATCGGTTGAAGACTCACAGGAAAAATAATAGAACTCAGTCTAATATAAGCCTAGGCATAGCCTATGCCTGATTTAAATTTGTTTCATAGTAGTTATCAAGTCAAGCGTAACTTCTTTTCCTCAGTTGTTGCTGATAGTGATGAGTGATGATACTCTTTGCGTTTTGCAGATACCATTGTATATGATCTGATACCATGGTAACTGATACTACGGTCTAAAGTCTTTTGCTGTTATCGTGGTATGAATGAATGAATGAATTTATTACATGCAGCCTTGTAATAAAGCATTTAAAACGCAACCAGTATCTGATACCACGGAAGTACCACGGCCAAATGGTCTATTTGCAGTTGTAGTTGTCTATGTAGTTTGTAGTTATCGTGTTATCTGGTCATTTATTGTGGTATCTGATATTCAGATACCACGGTCCGACCGTGGTAACTGATCGTGGTATCAGAAAAAATCATCTCACTTTGATCGGTTTTTGTCAGATTGGTGGGAAAGAAGTTTGGTACTTAGTGAGGTGACTGAATATCAGTCTTTCTTTTGGAATGACCTCGAAAAGCGCAATTTCGGCAATTGTCGTTTTTGCAAAGCAAGCGTATATCAGATACCACGGCTACTGCAAAAATAACAAATTACAGATCCAGTTACCGTGGTCAGAGCCGTTACTAGCCAAAATGTTTTGGGGGGGGGACGAGGCATTTACCGACTGGGTGGTAGTTTTGACCGACTTTTTCTGCACAAAAACCGACTGTTTTCAACAAAAAAATTAGATTTTTGAAAAAAATCGACCAATTTTCAGAAAAAACGACTGTCTTCATGAAAAAAGCAACTGTTAGACGAAAAATTGCGACGCATTGCGATTGCGCCGATTCAGTTATTTTTTACTTTTGGCCGACAGCATTGAGGGGGGGGGGTCCCCGCCCCAGTCGTGACTCCCCTGACCGTGGTAACAGATATCATGGTATCTGTTTCGAGCTTGCTAGATTGACATAAAGAAGCGGGCTGTTTCTAGCCATTCAGATACAAAGAGTCTTTTTAATTATATTTTATCAGAATTAGAAGTATGATTGTCAAATCTAAGCTCCCAAGACCGACAAAAGACGTTGTCAAATCATGAATTTTGTCCTGCAGCGCCCATTTTGAACCCAAGTTTACCACGATCTATTGTGCACCAATATCTTTCGATTCAAGGAAAACTCAGGCTGATTTTGCTTGTGGCGTACCTTTTCAAGGATTTGTTAGTTTCATGCAAAGATACTTTGATTTTTTACAGAAAATAATTTGATGAGAAGAATTTTCTCCAGTGCCACGTTTAAAAATAGATCGACTTCATACGCAAAAAGAGAGAAGGTGTAATGGGGGGCCTGATTATTGCAACACGTCATTTCATTTTTTTTTTTTTTTTAACTGTAAATTCAGAACAAGTCTGCTCTCTGTCAAGCTATTTTTTTGCTTGATGATCAGTAGTTCTTTTCGGAAAGGGTCTGATTTCCAGCTAAACATCTCTTACTTCTTTGAATTCGTCTTTAACAAAGACTGACAGGCAGATCCGTGCCAAGTGGCCCTTATTTTTATTTGGGATCGAAAAAGACGTTCTGATCATAGCGGATTCTACAAAATTTGCCTTTGGCGCATTACGTAGTAGGCTCTATTTACTGGAAGGTCGCGTCGTTCCATTAGGGTTTTACGCTTGGAATTTTGGGGCTTGGGCCGCATTAAAAGCTGGGTTTCGTTGGGAGGAAGTAGTGTTTTGCCTGAAAAAAAGACATAAGGCGTATTCTCGCCGTTCCCCGAGGACTCCCGAGGAGTCCTCGGGGAACGAAGGGAGCGGCGAGAATAGAGTGTGTCATTCCGTGCGGACTCCGCGTACGGAAAACAGCGAGAACACGGGGAATGCTTGCAAAATGGATTCTCTTTTAAAAATAAATATGCAGTTGACAAAGTTAGTCTGGATCCACTTCATTTTTGGTTTTGCTTATTCTGATTGTTTTTAATTAATTTTACATTGCACCAACACAAGCAAAAATTGATGCCCCTCTGAGTCTGAAAGGGACAGGGGTGGCCCGAAGGGGGGGGGGGGGTATCAGTCGTATCAGTCGTTTATTTTAGCCTCGCCAAGCTCCCAGGGATTCATTTTAATAAAAAACAATCCGAGCCGTTTAAAAAAAATTGTTAATTTTGTCTCTGCACAGCTTCAGTCGGAAGCCCGTCCCTAAAGACAAGTCGAGTCGTTTAAACCAGGTTTTTGTAACCCCGATAGATCGGAGACACGATTCATATGGGCAGCAATGCTGCCCAAATGCATCATAACATGTGAGTTAGATCTGCCTCACTCAGGTCTTTCAGATTTTAGCCTGTCAAAATTACAATAGGTAAAATAGGTTAGTTTAGTTGTTAAATTGAAGTCTGACTGGATAACATTGATCTACCTTATAGATCAAAAGCGAGAGACAAGGTTATGTGCATTGATTGTTGGTCAAACTTTGGCTATAAGTGAAAAAAGAAGGAACACAATTTTTAAACAGAATGTAAAAGCCATCAACAATCAAACGACAGGAGAAGCAAGTGTGCCCAAACATATAGAAAATGTCGATTACAAAGAGAGGTTGAGGTGGTAACAACGCTTGAAAAGGACAAGAGAGATTTTAATATACATCCGAAATTCGTTTCCCAGGACAGGAGGGGTTCGGACGAATCATATTTATCACTGCTGACTGCGAATCATAGCACTATCAAGTATGGGAGGAGCACGGTATTTGTACCGACTGGCTGGTAGCTTTTATCAGCTTTTTTTTTGTGGAAAAAACGACTGTTTGGCAAAAAATCGACTGATTAAAAGAAAAACCGACCGTTTTTAAGAAAAATCGACTTACAACCTTCGAAAATCGACTTACAACTTTACAGTACACGACCTTCTACACTGCTTCCTGGCCGACGATTGAAATTAGGTGTCTTTTTGTGGATGTTTATGTGTTTTATTTATTTTCTTCATTTACTCCGCTTTCTGAAAATGGGGGGTCATAAATAAATAACTGACTTACTTACAAGAAACGGACTGTTTTGAAGAAAAATCGACTGTTGCCAAATAAAAAATCGACTGTTTTTTCGACAAGGTTAAAAAATATTCCAGAAGAAGGGTTGATTGGAGACATTTGTTCATTTCTAAAATTGTTCGATACTGAAATAAGAACAGATACAAAATGGAGCAAAAATCATAGCTTGGAAACACTATTCCGTATTTGGATTGGGTTTCCTGCAGGCAATGTTAACGGAAGTCATACAGATAGGGATGATACTTGGTACTCTTCATTCAGGTGTCCTTTAAGTCTCGTTGTTAATGCTTTTTTTTTTTTTTTTTAATGCAACTTCAACACTTTTCTGTCCCATTCCTTCTTTTTTTTAATGCTACTTCAAACACTTTTTTGTCCAATTCCGTTTCTCGTCGTCAAGATTCGGCAAACCTCTTCTCCTTATTTTGTTTGTAGGTCGTTTATTTGTTCGGACACACAAACTGCCATTTTTGTCTGGTCCGGCTGAACATCCTTCTTGCTTTTCTTGGTCGAGTCTTGGTGTGGTTATAGTCAGGAAGAGTAAATGAGGGGACGTAGCGAACGGCAATGCGCAGTACACACCATGTCTTTTTAACGTGAAAACTACTTCTTTTGCTGTAAATTCAGAACAATTCTACTTCATACCTACTTTATTCTGCATAGCCACTCCTTTTTTTGACGGGCAGATCTCTTCACAGCTAGCCTTACTTTTTTCAGATCGCAATAAGGCGCTCTGCTCACCAGCGTTTCCACTAAACTTCGACTGCGGCATATTTCCTAGTATTCTCTGTTTGGAAGAACGGTAATCCATTTAGTTGGCTTTTTAAATTTTAACTGAAAAGGGCAGAGATTGGACAGTCTTGTTACGCCTCACCTATTCACTTAAGGAGGCTTGAAGACCCGATGAAAATGTGTTACTTTGTTGCTCCGCTATCCACGAATAATCAATTTTGAAATAGTGGAATTTCCCTATCAGATTTGCGGTACTACTTGTGCCGTTGCTTGACGAAAAAGATATATGAAATTTTTTTGTTCAGTCACTAAGCAGTCTTCACCAAGCTTATCATCGGCCACTGAAAAACCGCGTTTGTGTTCAGATTCAAATATTCCGCGTCATAGTAGAATTTGCGCTGTGGGGACAGCCGTAGACATTCTGAACCTCACTACTAGAGCAGATAGTGGAAAATAAAAAAATCTCTTAGTAGAATCTAAATAACTTTGTGTATTCAACTAAATGATACAAAAATAAGTTTGCTTTTCAGTTAAACTTTAAGCTTGAAATTCTGGGGGTTTGAAGCACATTAAAAGCTAGAACGTGTGTGGTAGGTATAAATCAGCTTTTTTTTCCGGCGATAGGCAGATTTTAAAAATTTCGCATGCGGTTCTTTGTTTAACTCAATCTGAGCCTCATTTGTGTTGCAATAGCGCTGCCGGATCGCTGCTGTAGCACTTCTTTGCTTTTGCATCTGGTGGGCAGATGCGTTGAGTTAAATGATCTGCGTAAAGAGATTTTTGGATATAGTAGGTTGGAGGAGGAGGATTTGGTGAAGGTCATGGGGAAGAAAAATTTTGGGGACCTTCGTCGGCTTGGGAGGTTCCTCAAGCAGTCTATGGAGCATCGGGAGCGTTTTTTGGAGTAAGGGTTCCCTCCTTTCGGCGTAAACATTGTGTTTGTGAGTGCTATTTTGTGATTATGTTATTTTCCTACCATGGCCCGACGGGCTTTTTGGAAATAAATTCATTCATTCATTCATGCGTTTTTGGATTCACTTTCTTCTTGGTTGAAGCGGCAGTGCTCCAGCACCTTGCAGGGAAGCACGGACTTGGCCGGTGAGCAAGCTCGTGATTCTCGAGAAGCGCTGCCGTTTTCCTCGGAAGCACTGCAGTGCAAAAACGGATGTAGAAAGAATCAGCCCGGAATCGGCCGAGAAGTTGACCTGCAGCATGCAACAAAAACGAGGCTCTGGGAAGGCTACAGTCGTTGGAAGCGTCACTTTCTAGCGAAAGATGAAACGAAAAGCCGAGGATTGGAATTTAAATTTACGAACTGTGTTAAAGTTTAACCGAAAAGGGCTAGGATACTACAGTCTAGTTACCCATCACTTGTTCGCTTAAGTAATCTTGAAAACCCGATGAAAAAGCGTTAGTTTGTTTTTCTGATATTTCCAAATAATCGATTATCCCATTGTGCTTGCCGCTCTCCCCGTTTTTGTGATATCTCTATGGTGCCTGGAACATTTGGCAACAATACCAGCAGCAAACGAGTAAATAAATTGTGTATCAAATAAACAAAGAAGTGTCTGCAGTCTGCAGTGGCAAAAACTAGAGCTAGATAGTGAGGTGTCTTGTGTAGTGATAGTGCAGTGATTTTCGCGGGCGAATTGTGGACGGATTCACCATGGGAAAGCGTCCACATTCCCAACGTCCCTACTGGAGACTACTGTGGACAGAATGAAAATCCCCAATAGGTGTTGTAATAATTCAATGTATTTGAATCTAAGATGTAAAAATAAGTTGCCTGTTCAGTTAAACTTTAAAGGAATAATAAAAATTGATGCATTACAGTTAAGGCGTATTCTCGCGTTTTTGTTTGTCCCGGGGACTCACTCCCCGTATTCTCGCGAGTCCCCACGGACGTCGAATGCTTCGATTATCATCACCATCATCAAAAATGACTCTCTTTCAGATTCGGAGGGGAATCAGTTTTTGCTGGTGTTGGTGCAATGTAAAATTAATTAAAAAGAATCAGAATAAATTAAGCAACAATAAAGCGGATCCAGACTAGTTTCGTCAACTTCATATTTTGTTTTTGATCAAAATCTATTTTAGAAGCATTCCCAGTGTTCTCGTTGTTTCTGTACGCGGAGTCCGCGTGGAGTGACTCCCTCTATTCTTGCCGTTCCCTTCGATTCCCCGAGGAGTCCCCGGGGAACGACGAGAATACGCCTTTAGTTCAACACAAAATTTTTCCTGCGGCGTATTTCGTAGTAGGCTTATTCTTTATTTGGAAGAATGGTGTTTCGTTTAATTAGCGTTTTACGTCTGAAATTCTTGGGGGTTTAAAAGAAACACATTAATATCGTAGATATAGCAAAACTTTTCCGGAAAGAAGGCAGATTTTAAAAATATTGCCTGTGGCGGTTACTTTAACCTTTTCTGGGTCTACTTAGTCAAAGTGTCCCTTTTTTGCGAAACCTGACAGGTAAAGCCGAAAATGTGAATTTGAATTCCAATTTACATTAAAGAAATAATCAACTGCATTACAATTCGTTTTACACCGGTTCTATTCTATGCTGGCAGGAAATATGTTTTGTCGGCACATTTTTTTGTCCGTCGGCATAAACTGGCCCCCAGCCAGTTTACCTTTTGGGGGGGCCAAAAGGTAAAGGGCTAGTGACGCTTTGAGTCCCATTATATGAAAATCGATTATTCGTGAAGAGCAGAGCAACGAAGTAACGCATTTCCGTTGCATCTTCAAGCCTCTATAGACGTATTCTTGCCGTTCCCCGAGGACTCCTCGGGGAATCGAAGGGAACGGCGAGAATAGAGGGAGTCACTCCACGCTGACTCCGCGTACAAAAAACGTCGAGAACACAGGGAATGCTTCCAAAATGGATTTTGTTCGAAAAAGGTGTGTAGTTGACGAAATTAGTTTGGATCCACTTTATTTTTGGTTTTGTTTATTCTGATTGTTTTTTATTTATTTTACATTGCACCAACACCAGCATAAATTGGTTCCCCTCCGAATCTCAAAGGGAGTCCTTTTTGATGATGGTGATGATCATTCCCCGTCCGTGGGGAATCGCGAGAATAGAGTGAGTCCCCGGGACAAACAAAAACGCGGGGAATCCTCAAGTGGAGTCCTCGGGGAACAGCGAGAATACGCCTTATAAGTGAATAAGTAATGAGTAACTAGATTGTAGTAACTAGAGCAAAGCCGAGAAAGAGAACACTTACATAGGTACAAACCTGAATAGAGCTTTTTTGAAAGGGGGGGGGGGGGGGGGGGGCAAATCGTTCTTTCTTCCTTTGTTGAATAAGATGTTGGAAAGAACCCACATTCACATTTGTAACGTCATCTTTCGGCATTCGTTTGAAACGATGCAGTTCGTTTTGTCGTTAGATGGCTGTCGAGAGTCTTCAGCATCAGGAAGAAAGGATCAAACAAAAGCAAAGCAAGTCATCTGCTTAATCTTTGACTAGTGAAAAGATAAGAAAGCAAGCTGCAAGACTCTGGTTCTGCTCGTTTTGGTGAAACTTGGGCTCCAGTCTCTTGTATCAAGGTAACTTGCTTCTTTGTCAAAGTTTATTTGGATAGTGGAATCTTCGTTGGTTGTTAGCCTAGCCCTGGAGAGGATAAAGCAAAGGCATTGTTCTGTCTTTGGTAGTCTGTGGTTGTTTGTGGTTTACTGTTGTCTGGTACTCATGGCAATGTGCATGTACTTGTGTGCCCACACATTTCTAAGTGTTTTCACTAAAGCCAAAGGTAGAGGCCAAAATGTTGGGAGGGGGAGGGCAATGTGTCTATCAATCGGCTGGTCATTTTCACTGACTGTTTTTGTAGAAAAAATATTGTTTTCATGAAGAAACGACAGTTTTGAAAAAAAACTGATTGATTTTTAGAAACCCGACTGTTCTTATGCAAAAATCAATATTTTTACGAAAAACCTGATTTGTTATTTGTTACCGCAGGCTGACAATTTGTTTGGGGGGCGGGGGTCAATTCCGCCTCCCCCCATATGTGACACCCCTGACCGGAGCAGAAGTGTATGGCACACACTTGACCCACAAGCTGAAGCTCGCGGAAATGCCATTTATTTTGTCATTGTTAGTTTGTTTTATGGAGTCTGTTGGTCTTTCAGGCCACGTTTCTTGAGTTAGGGTACTTCCATATGCCCTAGGACGATGAAACTTGGCAGGCACATTAGGGACCCCGCCAATCTGACCTGGAAATATTTACTTTCTTAATCAGACAACCATGGGGGGAGTGGAGGGAGGGGGAATATGGAACTTGATGTTTGGAAAGACCTCCTGTCTCAGATGCCACACTTCAAGTCTGGAATGGATCTGGTGACTTTGGGGGGAGCTAGAGGGTGACCGGAAATTGTTTGACATTCAGAGTCGGTGGATCGGGATGAATTCGGGTGGGAAGAACAAACATTCATAGTTGACAAGACCGGAATGGATCCGAGCACTGTGTGGGGATTTGGAGGGAGGGTTCCGCAATTCTGGTGATCCAGACTTAAGATGCTTACACATGTGCTAGGAGGATGGAACTTGACAGGAATATTAGGGACCCAACCAAACTACCTTGGAAATAGTCACTTCCCACACCCGACGACCATAGAGGGCAGGTGGAGGGAGGGGGAATCTGGAATATTGATGTATTTGCAACTTTTGAATGGGGAATCAGATATTAATGTAACTTAATATTTGGAAAGACTCGTTTCTCAGATGTCACACTTCAAGTCCGGAATGGATCCAGTGACCTTAGGGGGAGCTAGAGCCAGCTAGAGGGGGGACCAGAAATTGTGTGACATATTTAGAGTGGATGGATCCGGATGAAACTTGGTGGGAAGAACAAACACAAGCCGTAGATACATAGTTGACAAGACCGGACCAGATCCAAGCACTGTGGTGGGAGTTGGAGGGACAGTTCAGGAATTCCGGTGATCCTGACTTCAGATGCTTACACATTTTATTTATATTTATTTATTCTGTGGGGTAGGCCAGACAATCCAGCAGAAACTCAGGCCACATATGGCCCATTTTCTCAATCCCCCATTTCACAATTGATGGTGAAACATCACTCTATCAAAACAATTGATAAAAAAACCACCCATTCTACCGCTTTGTATCACGTTCTTACCTTAAAACCTGTCTAGCCTTCCTGTCAACTGAAAGTACCTGGATAGTTCCTTTAATCTGGCTTTTCTCACTACCTCCTGGAAATCAACATTCGAAGAGTGGAAAGCTTCCATACGTTGCCTTGTCCATGTTGGGCACTCTTCTTCTAATCCACATTTGGTACATATCGGAAACTCAATTTTTCTTGTATTTGAATTATGTTTTCCAAGGTTTCCAGTTCCAGTAACAACCTGAACGTTTTCCCAGGTTTTATCTTTTTTCGTGGCGACTAGCCTTCTTGTCAGCGCCTATTGGCGCGTGGGTATTAAACTTCGCGTGGCCCGACAATCCAGGCGTTTTTTCCACATTTGGTCTACCTGTTTATCCATCCATTCTCGGATTTCTGTTTTCTCCCTATTTCCCGAAATTGGGATGAAGGTCCATACGTAACTCTATTGGTAGCTTCCTTTGCTAGTGCATTGGCTTTCTTCGTTCCCAGAGCGTCCTGGGACCCACATCAAAGTAGTTTGATTTCCATTATTTGCAACTGCATTAATCTTATTAAAGCATTCTACTCCATTGACTGTTTGCCTTTCGGGACTTCAAGTGCTTATAAACAAGCTTGATTATCCGAAAATATAAAAATTTCTTCATTATTAGCTCCTTTATCCAGAAGACTATCAATAACTTGCAGAATAGCGAACATCTCAGCCTGGTAAACTGACGAAAACTACCCCAGGTGAGTGAACAGCCTCTCTGGCTCTGCATCTGTTTCAAACAGTATAGGTGCTGCTCCCGTCATCTCATTAAATTGCGAGCCGTCAGTGTAGCATCGGATCACTTCTGGATTAGTTAAACTTTCCAGAAAGCATAAGGTCTCAGACGTTTTCTCAATTTTCAATTCAAAGCTCTTTCCACTTTTCATCGTAGTAAGTTTGATCTTTGGGCATATTCAGCATTGGGAGCTCATTCATCCATTTATTGCAAATATCCAAATGGCGTCTCTTACTGATCTGAATTCTTTGGCACCATGTGCCATGGATTTTAAGTCGGACTCTCGTCCTTAGTGCTTCCCCTCTGAACCAAATCTCAAGGGGTGTTAATCCAAGCAGCATTTCTTGTGATGCCGTGGCGGTCCCTGGGAAACCACCACTAATCATCAATGCTTACACAATGTGTTGTAAGTGTCATGTGCTACGATGAAACTTGGCAGGCATATCAGGGACTCCACAATTTTAACTTAAGAACAGTCGTTTCTCCGATTTGACTGTCGTGCGGGGAGTGGAGGGAGGGGGAATCCGGAATCTTGAGGTATGTCCAACTCTTGAACGGGTGCTCGGATCTTACTGAAACTTGATATTCGGAAAGAACTCATGTCTCAAATGTACTATTTCGAGTGCAGACAGGATCCGATCAATGTGGGGGAGTCGGGGGGGGGGGGGGGGATTTTGTGACGCGCTTAAAATATAGCAATTGATCACTTCCCAGATCCGACCATCACTTAAAGTACTCATCTTAACCACAGAGTACAAAAAATACTTTTAAGTATTAGCTAATGCTTAGGACATTTTCATGATCCCCATGAGCCCATGATCATTTTTTCCTCAAGGGTTTTGCTTAGAAACGAATTTCTAGCACACTTAAAGTGCGCATCTTAACCGAAAAGTAAAAAAAAAAATACTTTTGACAAAACCATATATATGCATCAGCATGGTCCTAAAGGGCCCAGGATCGTTTTTGGCTCAGGGGTTTTGATAACAGATGAATTTCTGGCGTCCTTAAAGTGCGCATCATCACAGCCATGTGTAAAAAAACAACTTGTTTACCAAACGATACATTCTCGTGATTTCCAAGGCTCCATCGTCATTCTTATCTCAGGGTTTTGCTTATAAATGATCAGAACAAACCAACGAATTGGAGAATTCCTACTTTCATCCCTTCACCAAGCCTTGCAAGTGCCATATGAGCTTCCAGCTCTTGTTGGGGGTGGGTAGGCTAGTTTAAAATGCCTGAAAATAAAGTATTGTTGAAGACCTTATCATTCTGTACTGAAAGATGGTGATCTGTAACACCAGGATTCCTAAGTCCCTGTTGTTATTATTATCTATTTGGTAAGTCAGTCAAAATCTAACAGAATAACATGAATGTAGAGCTACTTACTTAGCCTAAAAACACATTCCACATATGAAGATAGCCTCACAAAACTTAGTCTTCCTACTCTGGCGTGCCGTAGACACAAGCTCACCATGGATTTTGGACTGAAATGTCTATCTTCCGATAATCATAGATCCATTCTACCAGATTACCAATCGCCTAACCCCAATCAGCCCATCACTAGACTAAAAACTGAATAAAAAGATCGGCTTCAAATTACCCCGCCCCTAGTTGACTCGTCTGACCGATATTTATCATCATTCGTACCTTATTTTATTTCTCATTTTAACTCTTGATACTTGATTATTTCCCATTTTAGTATGTATTATAATGTGTAGGCCTATTCATTATTATCATGTACTGTATATATTCTCCATCAATATTTTGACATGTGCTACGTCATGACGATCCTCTGCTAGCCATATTGTGTTGTGCTATTATGGAAATAAAGGTCATATTATTTATTATTTATTATTAGCCTACGTAATCCAGAGACACTAGCCAGATAAAAAAAAAAGAAGCCCAGATCAGCCCGATCTGGGGCGATCTAAGGCACTTTTGTTTGAAGGAAGGGAAAGGTATTGTGATGTTCAAAAATATTGTTGAAAAAATATTTGTTATTGTGGAATTTTTGCATTTTACTATTCAGCAACTCAAAAAGATTTTTGACTTTACACTTAGAAGCTAGGAAAAAGTTACTAGTTGAAATGGGGAAACCAAGAAGGAGTAGTAGTTAGTGGTAGCAAAGGAAGTAGTAAAGTAGTTTGTAGGCTATAATAAATGATTGGTTAGCAATGTCGTCATCCTTACAGATATTTGCAGTAGCTTCTTTCGTTTGTGTCACCTTTCTTAATCAACCCTAGTCGCTATTTAGAATGCGAATTTAAAGCCTGAAATCTTGTTTGGCCTTGACGACAAACCAGATGACAGGGCAGGTTTTTACGTAGCAAAATTTGGAGGTTAGATCAGGATAAAAAACTCCAGGGTTTGATAATTACTTTAAAATTTAACTGAAAAGACAGCTTGTGTATAGGCTATCTTGGGTTTGAATACACTGAATTATTTTGGCTGTGCCAAGATATTTTTTTTTTTTTCTTGGGCTCTAGTAGTGACATTCAGAAATGCAATGCTGGCATGTCAAGACAAAATCCACCCAATGCAGTTTCAAGAAAGAGTTTCAGTTCCCTGGGTTTCAACAAAAGCGTGCATCTCAGTGACTAATGAAGCGAAGCTCTGCAAAATGTTCAGTTCCAGATTGTGAGCTCACAAGGGAAGAAAGAGCTATTATGCGTGACCCCATAATGATGTAGTTTTTGGCAATAGTAAGTAAGTAAGTGTATTTATAACCCACAAAATATTTTACAACATAAGAGTGTGGAGTAGAAGAGATAAATTGAATATCATATACCTTTGCTGCCATTCTCTGTGGCCTTATGCGGTCGGAATTGTGGAGAGGGGGAAGGATGTGCCGATGGTTGTGGTTTTCCAGTAGTTGGTCATCAAACTTGGTAGAAAGTTGGTGTCTACGGTTTGACAAAGACGCGAGAGCAAACTCGTTAAGGAGGGAAGTATTTGCTAAACTTCCAGGCATATACAGGTAGGTTTACTGATTGAGTTTTCGGCAGTCGATCATTTACCTTTGTAGTTGCTATATATTTCAAGAATAGAGGTTCGCTGAATATCGATTACATGAATAGCCGAGTAACAAAGTAACGTATTTTCATAGGGTCTTCAAGCTTGAGAGAGACAAAATTTAATATATAATGGGATTTTACAAAAGAAAATTTCAATATCATAACATACCTGCCACGTGAAAATCTATACAGATTTGTTTGTGGCAGGACTCAATAATTTAATCACTTTACTATAATTATATTGGGAAACCCAAGGCTTGTATTCCTTGGACTGCGAGCTACTGGAAAAGAATCGAAAAGTAAGTCAGTCCGTACAGAAGAAGTTAGTAATTCAGTATTGATATCCGCAACAAGAGCCCATTTCATTCCTTTCCGTGAAATGTCTGATAGAAGTTTTCCAAATATCACTGCATAAATGGGTGAAACAGTCATCGTCGCTGGAACACGTTGTCGTCAGCACAAACAAGCTGAACTCTAGTAGATGGACATGCAAGGCCGCAACGGCGCAACGCTGTCCCTTCATTTGTCTAAGGGACAAATTTCTAAGTACACAAAAATACTTCTTGCAGAGGAAAGACTTGACACCACTGAGTAAAAATAAGAAGCTACCAGGGCCGCGACGAACGCGCCTATAGTTAGTGAGGCACGACTTTCTTCTGTTCGCAATGGTCGTCAAAATTGACAAATCACCCCTACCGGTGCTGGCCACGGGCTGTCGGAATGTTGAATGCCTAGGGCATTGTGTCAGGTCCTTAAGTCTATTTGGTTGGGTCACTAATATGCCTGCAAAGTTTCATCGTCCTTACCACACCTGGATGTATCCTTACTCGCGATCACCGGAATTCTGGGAAACCCCCTCCAACTCTCTCCAAAGAAAAAAGAAAAGGGACAAAATAAATGCAATACTGTACATAAACAACTATTTAAATTTTTTGTTTTTCAATATTATAGATAAACAGAAGACAATTAAACCTCGTGGCAATCCATAACTGATTCATACCCAAGGTAACCCTCTCTCCCTCTCCTCACCCATCTTTGCTCATCAGAAAGCTTTTCATCTTATTTTTAAATGAATATACACTCTCGGCCTCGGTTAAACTTTAATAGCTCTGCTTTTCAGACAGTCACGATGCATCAACAATGCTACCACTCTAGTTACAGCAGCTTAGAACTGCTCAGTCCTGGCAAGCCTGTTTTGTCTACCCCGACAAGATCGAAGCCAATGGGTATAAGGCCTCATCGAAGACCTGTTGTACAGTCAAGCCTGGAGTATAGCTCGGCAGGAGAGAGTCCAGGAAGAAGCTCAGTTGGTTCGTTGAAGGTAAGTTATTAAAGGATCTGTCTTACCTATAATACTAACGAAACTCCCGTAATCGCTCCATCCATTCTTAAACTGGGATACTCAAATTTCTTACGGTACGTTCTATGAGTATCATGCTGTCCGAGAAGTTTATTTATCAGAATAAACAGTTATGTGAATTTGTCCCAGTTTTTTTGGATCCCAAAACGTACGTGGAGGGATACCTATGACATCGCAAAAGTTGTCCGTCCGTCCGTCCGTCTGTAAGCACGATAACTGTCGAAGGGAATGAGATATTTTGATGAAACTTTGTGTGAGGATTCGTTGGGTCGTCAGACCAATCAAGTTCTTAGATGGGCTTTGTAGCACTACATTTAGGGGTGGGGGTTCAAATTAAGGGGCAAACAAAATATTTTGAAACAGCTAATGTGATAAGTCGAATATGGGGTAAGAAAACCTGCTGAACACGATGGTGAAAACCATTTTCTAGCCGGGCAAGTAGTTCGCCCGGAATTCGGCCAACACCGGAAAGTTTGTTCAAAGTAAAAGTTTTATTTGAAGTTGATTAGATGTTCGATTAAGGGGTAAGAAGACATGCTGAACCCTTATGTGAACAGTATTTTCTACCAGGACAACTTGTTCGGCCGGAATCAGGACAAACCGGAAAATTTGTTAAAAGCAAAAGTTTTATTTGAAGTTGATTAGATGACAGATTTAGGGGTAAGAAGACAAGCTGAATCTGTATATGAAAATCTTTTTTTTTTACCTGGACATATAGTTCGTTTGGAATCATCCGGTTTCAACCGGATTTTTTTTTTATAAGTTAAAGTTTTACTTGAATTTTATACGGATAAGGAGATACGCTGAATTCGTTTCTGAACTTTTTTTTTCTGGACAAGTATGGTAGTTCTTTCGCAATTGTCAGGATCAAATATTAGATTTTTGGGATCCCATCGAAACCTTTGGTCTTGTTATTAATGAACTGTTGTTAAGAGCAATATCAAGAAAAAAGGCTGTGTAATTGATTAATCCCTGTGGAGTAATTTTGTTGTTTCAGTTGACAAGTTACATTTTCATTAGCAATGTGATTGTAACAAGGTATGTCCCAGGGTGGTTGGCTAGGAAAGCGTCATTTTTTTCAGTTTCGAAAAATTTTTCCTCTAATGTTCTTCAGATTTTTGTCTGGATTACTTTTAGTGTTTTTTTGTTGTTTTCTTTCTGAAAGGGATGTCTTTATTTCTTTTTTGGAGGTCAGGTTCTACTTTTCAGTAGTTGAGGAAAAGTGCTCGATGAACTTTTGTGGAGGCTGATACGGCTTCGTATCATCCTCTGTGGAGGCTGATACGATATCGTATCAACCTCTATAAAACTCATTGTCATGATATAACTACCTGTGGGACATAGGAAGATATACACTGCATACCTGCTCGAGAAAAGTTATTGACGGTTAATAGTGAATCTTAATAAATCAGTCACTTCAAAATTGTCATAACTTCCATTGGCTAATTTGAATTTGAAATATTTCATTAATAAAAATTCATTAATTTGAAAAAACCTGTATCCAATAGAGGGAAGGCGGAACTTGGCTGGAACAGAAAGCATCCGTGAAAAACGTTAAAGCAATTAAGGAAAATTAAACCAGACGGTGTTGGATCTCACTAATTACCTCCCCCCAAAATTGTGTGGAACCTGGAAGTTTTTGGTTCTGGTGCCATATACCTTCCAAGATGGGCAAAGATAATACTTGCGAGGCGGATTTGGGACCGGACCGGACCCACTTGCAATGTATAGTGGACATATACTTCTTTGAACGCATCTCTAAATTTTAGACCGCCTTGATTCCGTTTTTCGCCCATAAAACAGTCAAATGAGATTTATATGCTTATAATGTGTTTTTAACACGATCACTTTTCGGTCGGTGTGTCTGTCGGTCCACTGTTCTCGAGTTAGGGCACTTCCAGAAGTGCTAGGACCATGAAACTTGGCAGGCATATCAAGGACCCGACCAAACTAGCTTGGAAATAGTCAACTGCCCGATCCGACCATCGTGGGGGAGGGGGAACGGCGTAATCCAGAATTTAGGGACTTGTATAAGTTTCGAACAGGTGATCGGATCTTAATGACACTTGATATCTGGAAAGACGTCATGTTTCAGATGTACGGTACCATTTAAAGTCCGGACCGAATCTGATGAATATGGGGGGTGGGTCGGAGGGGGGAACCGGAAATCTTGTGTCACACTTAGAATGTAGCGATCGGGATGAAACTTCGTGGGAAGAACAAGCACAACCCCTAGATAGGTACATAGTTGACAGAATTAGACCAGATTCATGGACTGTGGGGGGCGGGGGGTGGAGGGGGGTTTCAGAATTCCGGTAATCCGGAGTTAAGTTAAGGAGTTAAGCCTAGGACAATGAAACTTGGCAGGCAAATCAGAGACCCGGCCAGATTAACCTGGAGATAGTCAACTTCCCGACCAGATTAACCTGGAAATAATCAACTTCCCGATCCGACCATCGTGGGGGGAGTGGAGGGAAGGGGGATCTGGAAAATTAAGGTATGTATAACTTCCGAACGCGTGATCGGATCATGATGAAACTCGATATTTAGAAAGACAACATGTCTCGGATGTCCCGTTTCAAGTCTGGACCTGACCCGATGAATGGGGTGGGGCGGGGGAGGTGGAAGGGGGAGCCGGAAACCTTGTGACACATTTGTAGTGGAGCGATCGGAAGGAAACTTGATGGGAAGAACAAGCGCAAGCCCTATGCAGATCAGAGACAGAACCGGACCGGATTCGGACACTGTAGTGGAGCTAGAGGGGAGGGGGAAGGGTCTGGAATTCTGGTGATCCCAAGTTAAGGTACTTCCAGACGTTCTAGGACGATGGAACTTTGCTTGAACATTAGAGACTCGACATGATTGACATACTTAGCCTTTTCTCTCTTGCTTCGTATGATTGGCTGAGAAATAGTCAGTATCTTGATGTATGTATAACTTATATCGTGCTGACAGACGGACGGACAGTTGGATAACTTTTGCGATGTCATAGGCATCCCTCTACTTATGTTCTGGGATCCCAAAGTTTAGCAAAGCGAGCTCGAACTGACCTCCATCCTTACTGTGTACGCCCGAGTGGGAAGCAGAAACCCCTTGTCAGCTTCATAGTAGTGTCGTAACATCAATGCCGATATGTTTACGTATTCCGGCCTGCCCGCCCCCCTTGGGAAGCTAGTGGCTCGCTCGCCCCCCTTCACCGCGGAGCCTCTAACCGACCTTCATCCTCTTTGTGTACGCCCGTTTGGGAAGCTGAAAACCCCTCCCTAGCCAGAGGCCTTTCTACTCAAAATGTTGGGGGGGGGGGGGGCAAGATATTTACCGACTGACTGGTCATTCTTACCGACTATTTTTGCAGATTAAAACGACTATTTTTGAAAAAGTGACTGTGTTGACGAAAATCGGCTGTTTACGAAAAACTACTATTTTTAAGAAAAAAATCTAATATTTTTACGAGAAACCAATTGTTTAAAAAAAAATCGACCGTTTCCAAGAAACAAATCGATTTTTTTTCACGAAAAATCGCGGCGCTTCGTGCCTACTCGGCTATTTTTTAATGACTGGCCGAAAATATTCGTCCTAACCTAGTCGTAACGCCCCTGTCCCTAGCTTCATAATACTAACGTAAAGTCTATGCCAATTTTGTGATTTTCTCCCATTTGTCTGATGGACTCCTTGGAAAGCTAAAAGTGGACAATGACCCCCGCCCCCTTCCCCCAGTCCGGCTGTCGAATCCCTGCTGTGTACACCCGGTTGGGAAGCTGAAAACCCCTCGGTAGCTTTATAATACTAACGTAAAGTCTATGCCAATTTTGTGATTTTCACGTGGCTGCGCGACCCCCTGGAAAGCTAAAAATTGGCAATGACGCCCGCCCCCCTTCCCCCAGTCTAGCTGTTTAATGACTGCTATGTACGCCCGTTTGGGAAGCTGAAAACCCCTCGGTAGCTTCATAATACTAACGTACAGTCTATGCCAATTTTGTGATTTTCTCACATGTGGCTGCGGGCCCCCTTGGAAAGCTAAAAGTGGGCAATGACCCCCGCCCCTTTCCCCCAGTCCTGCTGTCGAATACCTGTTGTGTACACCCGTTTGGGAACCTGAAAACCCCTCGGTAGCTTCGTAATACTAACGTAAAGTCTATGCCAATTTTGTGATTTTCTCACATGTGGCTGCGGGCCCCCTTGGAAAGCTAAAGGCGGGCAATGACCGGCGCCCCCTTCCCCCAGTCCTGCTGTCGAATACCTGTTGTGTACACGTGTTTGGGAAGCTGAAAACCCCTCGGTAGCTTCATAATACGGGCGTAACGTCCATGCCTACGTGCGCATGATCGATCGGCTTCACGGTTCTTTGTCCTCGCTTCGTGACGTCACGAGCCCTCCGGGAATTGATTCCGTTTTCCTCTCAACGTTCATGACTTCATGGACATGGGCTTGTTGTTGTCTTTGATACCAGAGAGAAAGTTGGTGGCTTGTCCGTTGCTTTGTTTTTAACGTTGTGGAAACATCAGAATTGAGAGAGATGAGTTATTCAGGAAAGAAGGTTATGTTCTATGAGCAGAGGTCGGGCTCGTCAACGCCGGTAAGTCTCTAGTCACAGGCAAGTTCCAGCATATAGCCTGACCTGACTGCCCAGTTTTGGGTGAACTGACAATAGTTGCGTTTTTTGTCTCTGGTTCCTGTTCTGTGTTCTGTGTTCACAGTTGTCTCGTTTAGGTAAAATACGGTGTTTTTATGCTGTTCCGTGTTCCGTGTTTTGTCGCTGTTCTGACGAAAACACAAATTTAGGATACTGAGCATGTCTTAAGCGGAAAATCTGTTAAATTACAAATTATAGTCAAAACGACCATATTTTAGTATCCAGCTTTATCCTCCAAACTTCTGCCATTCTTTCCTTTCTATATGTGAATCTCTCTGCAATTTCTATCTGAACAGTGATAAAACATGCTAGGAGAGCAAGTTCCATGTTTTGCAAGACAGACAGCGGAACAGAGAACACGGAACAGCATACAAAAATGGGAAAAATGTGAAACAGAGAGAAAACAGCCAACAGAACAGAGACAAAAAATGCAACTAATGATGGGAATTTCCTCCCTCCTTTAAAGATCATCTCACCAGTCCGACATTGGTTTATATACTAAAGATACAGTACAGAAGCAGATGGGTTACAATAATCTCTTTTGGAATTGCTCAAGGTGATGATGTAAGCTGAGTTGTTACTAGCAAAATGTTTGGGGGAGGGAAAAGAAAGACGCTGTTTTTTAAGAAACAACCTCTGATCAGAAAAAAATGACAGTTTTTATGAAAAGAAAAATTGAAAAATTGTGGTGCACATTTTTTTTTTACCCACTGGCCAACAACATTCGGGTGGTATTCCCACATTCCCCCACACATGTTGCGAATCTGGTTGGAAGTGAAGATCGAATTTTATATGTGGCTGTAGTTAATCAATCTAGAAAAAGACCACTAGCTCGGCTTACAGCATAGCAATAGGCTAAATTCACACCGGACCAAGAAAAACTTCCAAGTTCCCGATCGAACTTAACAAATCAAGTGTGAATTACAAAACTCACTCCCTGCTCTGTTTGTAACATCTAGAACCCTTGAATTGTGGTGGACTCAATCTACAATAAATCACTGATTTCCGGGTGCCCCGTGTCAAATGCTGTGCTTCCAGTTGAAATCAATAACAGTTCTTGTGTCTCGAATATAACAGAGAAACTACTATGTTTTTACTTTTAACCAGTAAAAGGTGTAATTTTGCTGTGACTAAGCAAATGTTTTGACTCTCAAAACTGAATGAAATGCTTGCCAGTTTGGTTTATAAGATGTGCAAGTTATGTGACTACAGTAGATGTATGCTCCTTTCAGCAGTCAAATGGAAATACAGTAGTAAGAACTTAATATCAAAGAGAAAGAAGAGACAAGTGTTTCCATCCATTTCCTGTAACGAATGTAATGAATTCTTCTTTATTTGCACTTTTTAAATGTTTTTTTTCTTCTTCTGTTTGGATACTTGGGACGCTGTAACATTTGGATACTTGGGACGCTGTAACATGAGCTGTGTTTTTGCAGATACCAATTGTATCTGATACCACAGTGACTGGATCTGGATTTGGTCATTCTTACAGTCATAGTGGTATCTTTTTACTACGGTTGCTTTACAGAAAAAAGACGTTCCGCTCACATCAAAACGACATCACATCACAACCAATTTGACAAAATCTTAGGCTCTTGTGTGAAGATTTTTTCAGATACCACTATCGGACATGGTATCTGAATCAGGTTACCACATCAAGACCATTTAAGAGTGACGTCTGGCCCAAAACAGAGGGTCAAGTGGGATTGAAAATTAATTTTCATTTAGTCACTTTTGGTCGAACCGACTCGGCAAAAATGACACATTTGAATTTTATTTTCATGAAAAAACTGAAATAGTCACTTCTGGTCGGAATCCCGACTGTAAAAATTACATATTTGGACGCTATCTGGAATAGAGGGGTTTCTGGAGTGGCAGAAACAAAATAGAGTGACAGTTCACCGACTGTGCGACATGTGGCAACCTGAATATCAGACGCACTATAACTAGCCAGATACTCCCTATATGACTTAAGTCCAAACACACACCAGTGATCCTCAGGAAGAACGAAAAAACGTCGCCCTAACGACCCAAACTCAACAACTCAAGTCCTGTGTCAACCAATCACGGCGTTCGTTCGGGACAGCTGTGGTGTCGCATACGGCTCTTCCGCTATATACACGGCGATTTTGCATCGGCAAGGCGAGTTAAGGCGTTTTTCCGCGACAATCCCGGATTGTAATCATAGATAAATTGACAAACCGACGATCTTGCTCCGTTGCAAGATTCCCGAATTGACAATCCAAGAACGAATCCGGATTGTAAGAGAAAATGATTTTTCATAATCTGGATTGTCGGTCGAGAAAATGCATTTTGGAGAATCCGGATTATGGATCGTCAATCTGCATTGTCACTGAAAAACGCCTTTAGTCATCATGAGTATTGCAAAAAATACTTCAGACCGTGGTATCCAATACCATAGTAACACCCAGCTATTGAGATTAAAAAACGACACACTACCATGAAACGCAGCTATTGAGAAAACGCAGCTGTTGAAGGAAGGAATTTATTTCTTCAACATTTCTACAACATATTGAACATATTCTTAAACCAATAGCCCGTCTCAATATGTGACAACAGGTCACCTGTGCAAGACGGACATCAAATTATCAAAATCTATTGATCAAATTTTTTTTTTTTTTTCTATACACTTAGTGAGACTTTAACTCACTCCAAATCAGCTTTCCTCACTCAGACACCCCTATCCTACCCAATTCCCATTCCCCTCCCGAATCCTGCCCCAACCTTCATTAAACAACCAACTCAATTACCCAACAAAGAGATTTTTGAGATTTTTCTTTTTGTTTCAGACCGGTTCCGATGGATCTCGAACTCCGCCGCGGCGGAATGTAAGCTGGTCGGAAAGCTCGGGGAGCCCCCGCTCGGGTTCACCTGCCTCAATGCCAAAAGACGGATTTTACGCCGGTAAGAATCAGAAATGTTTTTCTTCAGTAGGCTTCTCTCCCACTAGCGGTTCTACGAAGTCTTAAGCTGCTTTCACATCGACGCGTTTGCCTTTCACACTGAGCTACGCAAGCCTTGCGTTACGTTTGCGACGACGCAACGCGGAGCTTGCGCTTAAAAAATTGACGCAACGCAAGAATAGAACTGAGCTCTATTTTTACGTTGCGTCCGACGCGTACGCATCAGATTTTTCATTTTGTTTTTTATTGAAATGGAAGTTTTTGAAGAAAAAACTAGTTCATGAGAGACCTGGACTAAGTAAAAAAAAGTCCCTGACTACCACAACAAGACTTTCATTAATAATACATGGTTATCAACTTGTTAAATCATCAACAAGGAGTTTAGCAAGAGCATGACTGGTAATTTGACCCTACTTTGTATCACATTACATTTAATTGGACCTTGTCTCCTTCAAGTAGCAAATAGTAATAATAAAAAATTACCTATAAACATTCTACATACTGTCTAAATTTGCCTATAGGCTCCATGTTCAGTCCAGGCATCATTTTAAGTCTTCATCAGAACTAGCCATTTTCTGAAAGCGCAATGCACAAGCCTTCACGGTGTGAAAGGTCCGACGCAAGACAGACGCAACGCTGACTCTACGCAAACGCAACGCAAGCTTCTTGTGTTCTCAGTGTGAAAGCCGCATTAGTTCTGCTACGAAGCTGGATGTGGCGGACGCGGTTGAAGTTTAACCGGAAAGGGCTGGGATAGGACAATCCAACTACCCATTACTTATTTACTTAAAGTGAGTTATATCATAAGCATTCTAGCACTTGCAACGTCTAGAACCCCGCCACCCAAGACCCAAGATGAAGCCACGACTTGATCCGACCCCGGAAGAGCCCGACAGGGGGAGGTTGGGGTCATAGTTTGACTATGGGTCTTACAAAATGTTTTATTGTAGCAGGCATATGGAAAATCTGTAGCAAGTCCAAAAAATTAAGAATGTGAACTAGATCACAGTAAGCAAACGCCGTAAATTATACTAAATTCGTTATAGTTATTCTTTGGAGGTTCTGAAATTGAGCAAAATAATATTCAGCTTTCGAGGCCAAAAAATGTCAAACTGGCCGATGATTTCTTCTTCCGACATATCTAAACGTCCACATGGTGTCGTACTTAGCTGTTTTAATCCTCTTACACGCCACCCGATCTTCTCGATGGTTCTAGTAATCTCTTGACCACCGCCGGGAGATCAATGAATAGTTAATTAGCAATGGCGGAGTTGCTTTCAGGAGTGAGGAAAATAAAGGTAACAGGGTGTTCGTAAAAATCCGACCCATTGAAAAATGAAGGTGTCTCCCTCCGCCTCGGCCCACAAGAATCAAAGACTTTAAATTGGCTTGAAACCCGCTGAAAATGCGGTACTTCGTTGTTCCGCTAGTCATGAATAGTTGATTTTCAAATAGTGGGATTTCTGTGTGATTTGTGGTACCTCTATGCGCTTGTATTTTTGGCTGTTTTAAGCCTTTTTCGAGACCCGTTGACTTGTAGCGAAAACAGGGAATTTTTTTTTTTACATAACCGGTTTTTCTTGTGGAAAACCTTCTCGCAGACAACCGTCGACAGCGTGATACACGCCGAAGGTAGCAAAACGGCGTGGTTTTTATAGAGGGGTCTCCGGGTTTAGATAGAGATCGTGTGATTATGGAAGTAGGTTGAGTTAGTATTATGGGTAAGACAGGTCCTTTATGAAAAATAGAAAACGGTCTAATTTTCTGTTATGCAGCTCTGCTCTGGCCAAATCACGGCCGGCTTGGGTTGCTCTAGCTTGTCAAAAAACAGTAACGCGGAAAATCGTTAGCTATTTTGTTACACCGACAATGCATAAAAAGTTCTGCCTGCAGTAATAATAAAATGCATCGTGAAAGGCTTTCGCCTCTGTGAAACTCGGAAGAAATTGGGAGTGGTCAAGCTGAACGGAGATAACAGTCTCATCTATAATACACTTGAAACTAGTAATCCATTCACCATTAACTGTTCACCAAAGACCACACCTAAAGCGAATGGACGTGCCGTAATCGCTCGGCGCGGTTTTGTGCGATTTTTTTTTTTTAATAGTAAAAAAGTATGGTGTTCCAAGGCCCAACAAACCAGTTTGACAAACAGTGTCTTTCCAATTATGATTCTTTCGGTGCTTGAGTCTGATCTTGTCTGAGCTTAAGCCTTGAATCTTAATTGAAAACAACGCGTAAACTGCATTTGGTGACACATTTGATGCCAGTTAGCCACTTGTTTCTCGGATAAAGCTAGAGAGCGATTATGGTAAAATGTACACAGCCTTTCAAGGACAATTACTATTTTATATTTTGTTTATATATTTTTATACTTATTGTTGACTTTCCCGGTTGTCAGTTGTTTTATCCGAATGAACGATAGCCTTTTATTTCAGCAAATTGCTATATACAACAAGACCTAAGGTTTGGATGGGATCCCAAAAATCTAATATTTGATCCAGACAACTGGGTCTTGTCTTTGCCAGCTCGTCTTCGGAACGCTAATCATCTGAGAAAACCTGATACACACATATAAGCCATATTTATTTCGACGAGACCGAAAGGAACTTCCTGCTTTACTTCTGCCGAATTTCCGGTTTCGGCCGGATTCCGAGCGAACTACCTGTCCAGCAAAAAAAGAACAATTCAGAAACGAATCCAGCGTATCTCCTTATCCCTACAAAGAACATCTAATAACTTCAGATAAAACTTTAACTTGTAAAATTTCCGGTTTCAACCGGATTCCAGACGAATTATATGTCCAGGTAAAAAATGATTGTCATATACAGACCGAATCTGTCATCTAATCAACTCCAAATAATAACTTCCGCTTTTAGCAAATTTTCCTGTTTGGACGGATTCCGGGCAAACTAGTTGTCCGAAGAGATCAAACTTATCATTCTAACCAACTTTCCATTTTTTGCCGGATTTCAGACGAACTGCTCATCCGGCTAGAGAATGGGCTTCACCATCATGTTCAGCATGCCTTCTTACACCATAATTGATCATCGAATATAACATTAGCTGTTTAAAAATAATTTGTTTGCCCCTTAATTTGAACCCCCACCCCTAAATCTAGGGCTACAGAGCCCATCTTCGAACTTGACCTTACCCTTGACCCAAAGAATCCTGACACCAAGTTTCATCAAAATATCTCATCCCCTTCGAGAGTTATCGTGCTGACAGACGGACGGGCGGACCAACGGACAGACGGACAACTTTTGCGATGTCATAGGTATCCCTCCACTTAACGTTTTGGGATCCCAGAAACAGTATACACTAAGACAAAAACAGTATGCACGACGAAAAGAGAAAGACAACAGGAATTATTCAGACTATTTGTGTCGCTGAGCTGCAGTAAGAAGAGACGACGGACAGGCAGAAAATTGATAAGTTGGCTTAGTAACAAATCACATAAGGCAACATTTCATCAAATTGTCAAGGTAGGCTGTAAAAAATCACAGGAAGCGTTTATCTGAGTACATTAAAAACAAAACAAAAAAAGTATGCTATGGAAAGATAAGGTACGTTTACACGGGGGTTTATTTACCCGTACCCCGTGGGTATTTTTCCCGGCAACAACAACAAATCCCCGGGTATTTTGTACTTCAATTTCCCGAACTTTTTTACCCGGGGATTAGTTTGTCTAAGGGTGTTCTTCGACGTCAGTAACAGCAAAATCGGATTTTCGAGCAATAATTTGGTCATGTTCATTCCTCCACCACACATTGGGCAGAAGGAAGGACCATTCTTTACCCGGGTTTTTACCAACAAATGATTTTTTTCTCTCCTGTTGTTAAGCTAAACCTATACAGATTGTGGGTTTACGAATAAATCTGCAGGCCTACGAAAGTCGACTGATTGGTAATCGGGATATGAATCACCGGGTAGTCCTTGTTGGATTTTCGTGGTATTGCTGTCGTCAGTCATACGAGTATCGACCCAGATAAATACCGTTATTGTAACCTGGAGGGACTACCAAGTGTCAATGTCTTATGTTCGCCGATTGCCTTACGACGAGGGAGTTGGCCGAGGGATGGCATAACAAAGAACTGGATCCACACCGGGGGGGGGGGGGGTGATGGACTCGTTAATATTCGAAGATGCAGAGCCGTGGCCATTCAACGGATCGGTGCGCTTACTCCGCTCATTCTGTTTCGTTTAATGTATTTAGTTTTTGGGTTCCCAAAACGTAAGTGGAGGGATACCTATGCATGACATCGCAAAAGTTGTCCGCCTGTCCGTCTGTCTGATTACGGGGTAAGAAGACATGCTGAACACGATGATTAAAACTATTTTCTCGCCGGACAAGTAGTTCGTCCGGAATCCGGCAAAATCGGAAAGTTGGTTAAAAGTTTTATTTCAAGTTTATTAGATGTGTGATTTAGGGGTAGGGAGACATGCTGAACACGACGATGAAAACTATTTTTTTCGCCGGACAAGTAGTTCGTCCGGAATCCGGCAAAACCGGAAAGTTTGTTAAAATTAAAAGTTTTATTTGAAGTTTATTAGATGTTCACTTAGGAGTAAGAAGACATGCTGAATACTTGAATGAACAGCATTTTCTACCCGGACAAATAGCTCGCCCGGAATCCGGCGAAAACCGGAAAATTCGTTAAAAGCAAAAGTTTCATTTGAGGTTGATTAGATGACAGATTCAGGGCTAAGAAGAGGTGCTGAGCCTGTATACGATAATCATTTTTTTCACCCGGACTTTTAATTCGTCCGAAATCCGGTTGAAACCGGAAATTTGTTTGTAAGTTAAAGTTTTATTTGAAGTTGATTAGATGGGCTCTATTGGCATAAGGAGATACGCTGAATTCTTTTCTGAGTATTCTTTTTTTTTATGGACAAGTAGTTCGCTCGGAACTTGGCCGAAACCGGAAATTTGGCAGAAGTAAAGCAGGAAGTTTCGGTCAGTATCGTCAAAATAGATATGGCTGATAGAGGTATATCATACTGTCAGATGATTAGCCTGGCGATGACAAGACCCAGTTGTCTGGATCAAATATTAGACTTTTGGGATCCCATCGAAACTCTTGTTGTATCAGTAGTTAACTGGAACGCAATGAAGAGACATAGCTTGTTTGCTGTATTTCGTAGGCTAGGCTATCACGGAGGGGGGGGGGGGTATATATACGACGAAAAATTAGCATCCACTTCCTGGTGAAAATTTGTATTGTTCATATTATTTTCTTTACTGAAGTAAGGTTTCCACACTGTCAGAAGTTTCATAACAGACAATACAAGGACGTGCGATTTCGACAAACGACACGCAACAGACGGCACTTAGGGTGTTTTCTGTTGTCGAGATAAACGTTATGCATGAAATGTTATGTATAACACGCATTGCCAAGAAGAGCGGGAAAACCGCCAAAAAGTCTAAGCTGGCTTTTTTGTTTGTCGCCATGATACCGAATATTCAGCATATATGTTTTTGGCGGGTTTTCGGCTGTTCTTGGCAATGCTTGTTATGCATGACATTTCATGCATAATGTTTGTCGCGACAGCAGATACCTTTAAGTGTTGTCAGTTGAAACCGCGCATCCTTGTGGTGTCTGTTATGTTACTTCTGACAGGGCGGTGAGCCGGTAGCGGTTGAAGAAGAGCTGACCTAGGGTATACTTTTTTTTATCACAGATTTGAACACCTAAACTAACAAACTTAAATTGTCTATGAACGACACAAAATCTAAAAACGCCTTTTTAGAATGCTCGTTGCTTTTAGCTGCAGCCTTACGAGGACCCTTGCCAAGAAGTGCCGAAATGACTCACATGTTTTTTGTCCTTATTTTTATCCAAAAACGAAGATACCCATGACCGCAAAGAGCCGCTCTCCCCGTAAGATAACTAACAAAATCATTGAATTTATAGCAAATTCATGGTCATATATACGTCTCATTTTCTTTTTCTCCTCTATTCGCTCTCTTTCTTCTTTACTCCGTTTTTTTTCTTTAAGAAATACGGATGATAAATACTTTACTTTCTAAATCCTCTATTCGCTCTCGTTCTTCTTTACTCCGTTTTGTTCTTTAAGAAGTACGGATGATAGTACTTCACTTTCTAAATAATAAAAAGTATAATAGTTCAACACAAGCGGTTTTGCATGATAGGAACATAGAATGAACAAACTTGTAAAATCAGAATAGATTAGAGATGCTTTAGACGGATACAGTGTCACTGTGTAAGAAATTTGTTCGTATTGGATCACCTTGAAGTGTCACGTCACCGGTTCCTTGACCATATCGTGCCCGGAATTGCGTACCCCATCTTACACGGTCAGCACTTTCATAACAATTTGTAGAGGCGAAAGCCTTATTCTTGCAATTACATTATATATATTATTATGATAATAGGTAGCACAAGGATGCGCGGTTTCAACAGATAACAATTAGGATGTTAGCTGTTACAAACGTTACGCGTTAAGACGTTATGCGCATGAGAAGAGCCGAAACACCACCGAAAAAACATCAGTTCACTTTTTTGTTTGTCATCGCAAAAGTTAGCAGATACTTTTTCGGTGGTTTCTCGGCACTTCCCGGCAAGGCTTGTTACGCACAACTTGATAAGGTTGCGTCCCAGAACTTAACGATCGTTAACAAATTGTTAACCGTTGTTAACTTTTTGCGTTTCACGTTTCTGATTTCGAAATTTAAGCTCCGCCCACCTACAATTCCCGTTCCAGAGCTTAACGATTGTTCACTATTTTGTAATGATGGTCGGTGTGAGCATCGTTACAAACTAATTAACAGTTGTAGAACTGGGAATAGTTAACGATCGTTAAAGCTGCAGTTAGCTCCGCCCCGAAGTAAAGTTAGCGATAGTTAAAAGTTGTTAAAATCGTGGAACGCAACCAAAGTCATAACATCCCAAGTGGTGTCTGTTGAAACTGCGCATTCATGTGAGAGTGTAGCAGCCCACTCCAAACCGAGTTGCGCCCTTTCTCATGGAAAATTTTCATTTATTTGTTGATACATTTGGCGTTGGATAAACTCGGAACTCGCGATCAGAAATAAAGAAGCACCTGTTCGCCAATTGAGAATCTCCGAAGGTTTTGGCACCGCTTGTTGTTTTCTTCCAACTAATCTTTGTTTTATCTGTTGCTATGCGCTAATAATAGATACAACGCTTGGATGTAATGTTTACTCGAAACCAGAACGTGATGCTGTTTATCGTTACAAGAGAACTTGAGCGTTTCGTGGAATTGGATGGTTCTGTTGGAAATTTACCGAGGGGTTAACCACTCCCCGGCACCTGCTGTACACCCTTTCCCGGCACCGGCAGAAATCGGTGGTGCTGGCACCGGTGCTGTCCGTAGATTAAGCCATTCATATTGTAAACGCTTCTAAACATGCTTATTTTGATGTTTTAAGACAGGGCAATGAGGTGCCAGCACCATCCTGGCACCGCGGCACCGGGCACTTGCTGTACGCTCGAATCCAGAGTGGGCAACCCCTCAAATCGTGGATGGATAGATAGATACTATATTGTATGCATGTATTACAGACGGGAGAGCCCAAAGGGCCGAAGAAGTTCGGGTTTTTCCGCAGGTTCGTTTTTCGAACTTGAGCTGCTTTGAGCCTGAAGAGTACCCTAGCCAAGAAGGACCGAAATATAGTTCTAATAATTTTCCCCTGTACAATATGATTAGCAGTCAGCTTGGGCTGAAGGAACATTTACACAATAGCAAGGTCTTAAAATGTCTTTCCTAATATTCTTATCGCTCTTGCTAGTAACCAAGGGTAGAAGGTACAGTAGCCGAGGTCAAAATATAAACTTGCGATAAAATTCAGCCGAGTAATCAGTTGCTAAAACAGAGCGAGTGGCAGCTTAGGCATATATCATAAAATGACGTGAAATGGGAAAGTCAGCTACGTTTTTCCTCAGTGATATTTTGGCCTTTCTTGGCAATGGTCCTTGAATGTTTAAGCTTGGTCGGTAATACTCATACGCCACAAAGACAGAGGGACCTCCTTCCCAGAGACTAGTAAGACCACCCATAAACTCGACTGATGGTTATCTGAAATCTTTTGTACCCTATTTTACACAGTATTTTAATTCCAGTTTTAGTTGTACGGATAGATGAAATATTATTTATGTGTTTGTGTGATGTGTAATTTGTGTGAAGACGATCCAGTGCTAGCATGTACAATACAAGATGTCATTCGTTCACTAGAGAAAACGTCAGCGTCACTACTATGTACATCTCGTCATCCTGGTCGTCGAGTAGGCTACATGATGTTTTTCATGAATTTTTCAGATCCAGTCAGAAATTATGTCTGATCTTTTTGTCTATACTGGTATTTATCTTGATGTTGTTTTTCGTTGTTCTCCTACTACCTTGTGTATTTGGCGAGTTACAAATAAAATATATATAATACAAGCTATTAAGGGAATAAAGTATATTATTGTTGTAATGAACCGAACCTGTCGATAAATCCAATTTAATGTTGTAGGTGCCAAATTTAGCGAGTCGCCCAACCCCCGGTCGCTCCCAATGCCGCCTACCCGTTGGCTTCCAAAAGCCGAGCCGAGAAAGGAATTCGTCGTGATGGAGTTGGAGCTTAAGAAGCTCCTGGGTATTGGAAATTAAGCGACGTTTGCACCCCTTGCTCCTACCCGTGTTGGTTCTAAGGGTGTTGTGATCTCATGTGATTATGCTCGTTATGTCGGAACTCTAGTGGATTTTTTCGGAACTCTTCGTTAGCCAGTGTTGCAACGCACGCGGAAAATATGTCTCATGGCTTGAAAGGACTAGATTGGCTTTATGTCGCAACACTGCCTGGAAGTACCTGAAGAAAAAAAGATTGCGGATTGTGGAGAAATGTTTGGTCACCGACAGACGGACGTGCTGCTGGGAACGCGAGAAAAGGATGCGTTTCTACTCCCCGGAAGGAAAGATTTGTACAATCAGAATGCCGGACAGTCATGGAGAGTCAGATTATGGGCCAAATCTACTGTGGTTGTGATCACTATAATTAACAGGAGAACATTCGTATTCAACAATAGTTATCTTAAGACGCTATGGCTGCATAAAAAACAACATCAAAGTGACCTGCTGGCGACTCAAGCTGATTGGAGGCAGCTCAAATTCAGCGTTTCAGCCCAGAGCTGATTTCAAAATGGACAGTCTGTTCTGTGCTTGGAGCCTTACAAGTTCAAACGTTAAAGTTTGTTCGTCATGAGCCGGGGATTAGATGACCATTTACAGCTTATCGAGTCACCCAGACTGTCGGACGAAAGTGTACCGTCAGTGTCCTGTTTCCAAATATTTGTCTGGTCGTTGCAATCGCGACCGCGTTTAAAACTCAGTCCTTCAGTTCAAAATGCCTCAATTGTAAACTGAATATCAGCTTGGAAAGAACTCTATTTTCCACCATGCATGGAGTCTTAGTTTTCTGTGTGCGTTACACCCCTGTCTGATCAGTAACTCGATCACATACTCTCTTACTCCAACCCTCTGTGAGTATAGGCTAAGCGTTGTAGGCTACATTCCACGTTGCCGTGTTGCGGTTCGATCCTTGGGCCACCAAAAAAAGTTCGATTTTATTTTTTTTCTCGACTGTTGTTTTTATATTATAAAAAAGGCCCTGGGCTCGAACTGCTTGGGAGGGGGTCGTTAATCATGTCAGAGCAAGTTGCAAAGGCGAGTAGTATTTCTTCTCACGGTTTAGAAAACGGAAAGACTAGTGTCTTCGGAAATAAATAATTTTGTATTTTTGGGGCATGTCTATATTTACTTTTTCTTAGGAAGGGGGGGGGGGGGAGGCTATTTTTAGCATGATTTTTTGGGGTTAAAGTTATCCGTAAGTAACGTCATATCATCAGTAATCTCATATCTTACACCAGTTTCTTCTGATAGCAAGTTTTGCTATTTTTTTTTTAGGTTTTTTGGCGGGGATAGGAATTAGTCGAATTAGTTTTGGCTGGGGAACTCTCCTTTGCAATTTGTTCTTGGTTTGATCTGAATTCGTCAAGATTTTACGATTCGGTGAAAAGAGATGGTTTTATTCAGTACTTTCTTGACGAGACAATATATGTGCGTATGTGCGTTTGTGCTGGCTCCAGTCTCCTCGTAACTAGTCAATGTTTTGAAGTACTGGAGGCGCGTTTTTTGAAGTATGCTCGTGCATAAAATTCGTGTATGCACAGGACCATTTTGGCGAATTTTTTCGGATCAAAATCTGCGGTTCGCGCGACTTTTTGGCATCAAAATTTGCGTATCTATTGCCACTTTAGTACACTGTGATACACGTACAAGATTTGAAGCCCTTCGGGGTGAAAGTGCCTAAGTTTTAAACCAGTCCCTGGTTTATTTTTTTGTGCGTAACTACCTCTTTATAAATCGGAGCGCATTGCCAGATTCTCGGTGAAAATATGAGCAACTCGTAAGTTAGGCCAGTTATTGTAAGCCATCACTGTGCGAATGCTATTGGCAGCGCCTAAGTATGTTCTTCTGTAAGGCTCAAGGGCCCACGATTTTTTGATCATCGCTTCCGACTTTGAAGGGCCTGTCTTCCACCCTTGTCAAGTCTCAGTTTTGCCCATAGTTTGTGTGATGAGTGAGAAGAACTGTGGCGAGAAAGAAACCTGCAAGCGAACAGAAGAAAAATAGCCGAAGATTGGCATGCCCTTGTGAATCGCGCGTGATGTTTGAAAAAGTATAGGTCCTTAGTTTAGATACTGTTTAGACACCATTGCTCTGTCGGCTTTTATTTCTGATAGTTCGGTTATTTCTTTTTTGGATTTTTTTCTGTACTATTTTTGTGTGCTGACCCTTTCATTGTTTTTGGATTTTACAGTTTCAGGAAGCAAGATTTGCAAATGCTGCTTCTTAAAGATAACGAGATCTCAAACTGACACATTTTGATAACCATTTAACCCGTCTATACGAGGCTATGAACCTGGACACTTGTCCTGTCAGAAGTATAAACTGCATCATTGGTTTCTTTAGCTATGGTGTCTGAACGCGTGTTTTTCAAGACTATCCGCTATTCCCCCACCATTTTGTACTAGTTCATCTTATTCTAATTCCGTGCACCAAGTGGGCTAATTTCAGAAAGTCCTCCATTGTCTCGTTTTCAGCACTTGCGACAAAGAGCTAGTAGAATATTGATCCATAAGATAAGACCGGAACATAATAGCTTTCACTTCCTGTTTCAAAGACTACAAAACTGCCTTTGCTCTGGTAATTGTAATTTTTGCATTCCTCAACCTGTGCAGTGTCAGAAGTTTCATAACAGATAACACAAGGATGCGCGTTTTCAACAGACAGTGTGTAACAGATAACACTTGACATGTTATCTGTTGTTTTCGAAAATGTTATGCATAACAAGCTTTGCTAGAAGAGCAAAAAAACAACAAAAAAAGCATCTACTATCTTTATTCTTTATCGTCATGGTTTCGGAAAACTCAGCAGATGCATTTTGGCGGTTTATCGGCTCAACTTATGTTTAACAATTTGAAACACAACAGACAAATATTCTTTGAGCCCAAGCTGACTTTGCAACATATATTCAAATAATGTTTACATCGGGTATACGTCAGCTACGATTCTTCACCAGCGATATTTCGGCCCTTCTTGGCAAGGGCCCTCGTCAGGCTGTCTATCTTCTGGGTCAACGTCGGGGAAGGAAACAAACCTGTAATAGAAATTTCTAATAATTTGTATTACTATT
The DNA here is from genome assembly GCA_023053575.1 of Branchinecta lynchi. Taxonomy (NCBI): domain Eukaryota; kingdom Metazoa; phylum Arthropoda; class Branchiopoda; order Anostraca; family Branchinectidae; genus Branchinecta; species Branchinecta lynchi. The sequence goes on from JAKZAP010000015.1 coordinate 21,539,095, forward strand.
ACAGGTTTGTTTTCTATTACAGGTTTGTTTCCTTCCCCGACGTTGATCCAGAAGATAGACAGCCTGACGAGGATCCTTACCAAAAAGGGCCGATATATCGCTGGTGAAGAATCGTAGCTGACGTATATCCGTTGTAAACATTGTTTGAATACAACAGACAACATACGAAGTGCTATCTGTTACTCATTATCTGTTGAAACCGCGGATCCTTGTATTATCTGTTATGAAACTTCTGACAGTGTGGGATCTATCTTGTTGTATCTGTGGACAAGTGGTGATAACGAGACATCGGGGGATTAACAGAAGCTAGTTCGTTTGAAAGTGCTAGTTGCTGAAAGCGCCGTAGCGCCTTGTATCTGTGATCATATCGTCGCGCTAGCTTTCGGCAGATGGAATTACTGCATAATCTGGAGAACCCCACCACGCGTTTGAAGCCTATAGCACTTGCCTGTTTGAAAGTCTTCTTTCGATGCGGGGCTGCAGGTAGTAGACGTCGCGAGGCGGGTCCATGGGGCTGCAGTGGTTCCATCTACCGAAAGGTAGTGTTGGGATGGGAGCAGGTGCGGGATCCGGTAATGGCTATGTATTGCAAAATTTCTGTGTTATTGTATATTCGGACTGTTAGGAGAATTGCGGGTAGTCTGTAAAGATGCGCTTTTGAGTGTCAGAAAAAGTTATTCCGCGCGTATTGATCAGTCGTTTTTAGTGTAAGCTAAAATTAAGCCTGTACAAACTGGAAGTTCATACCGGTATATGTTGTACTTTAAGATCAGATCGGGTGCCAGTGTTGGTCTATTTGTGTGTCATGAGGCTTTGAGAAGACCTCGTAATAGCCTAGATTGATGCTTATGCTCCAGTCAGAAGCCTCGAAAACCAAACTCTGTCGCGATTGGTTATTTTCTGTGTGCATCTTCCGGTAAGAAGCTTCGGAATGTTGAACAGTGTTGCCATTTGCCGAAAGATTTGAATTTGTCTTCCAATGTATGATGAAGAAACACTCAGTGTTACAAGACGCTCCTGTAAACTAATCAGATGGAATGACGATTTGTGGTCGGATGGATTTGTATAAAGCATGGCTCTGCTGGTGAAAAAGTGATGGAATTGAGCCATGCTTCGTGAAGTAATGGAATCGCTGTGCAATATTTAAACCAGGGAACTGTATTTTAGCGTCATAATTACGCTATAAGTGATAATCGTGTTGGATTTGTTTTTTACGCCTTGACAGTGGACAGTCTTTTTGGATTTCGTAACGGATTTCGTCGCATCGAGAATATATCAACGCTCAACTCACTTGCAATAGCCCGGATTATTTTCAGAAACGCCATCTACAAAAATCACCTTTATCAATAAACCAAGGGCCCTTTTAAGGGCCCACACATTGATCGCAGACACAACCCCTTGAAACGAATGCCAAGGGCTCTTCTCAGGGCCAACGTTTGATCTCTTTACAGGTCCGAGATGACGGCGAAGATTGGCACTTTGCAACCCAGGTGCAGGGATCTGCTACTTGAAGCAAAAACAGACGGGAACATCAACACATAGAGGATTTCAAGTAGATGGGAATTCACAGTAGTGGAGCGACCCTGCCCGTCCGTGTCGGACCAGCTTTTGATCTCTTTGCAGTTCCGTGATGACGAATAAGATTGGCGCTTTCCAACCCAGTTGCAGGGATCTACTACTTGAAGCAAAAACAGATGGGGCATCGATACACCGAGAATTCCAGGCAAATTCCAGAGAAGCCGAGAGATCCCTGCCCTTACATGTCAGACCAGCGTTTGATACTGCCTTCAACAGATGATAGCCCACATCAGACTCGATCGATCATCCAGAGCTACGGAGTGATAGTTAGTCCTGCGCATCCATGTGGGATCAGCGTTCAATCTCTTTTCAGGCTACGTGCATCGCCCAGGAGTGGCCGCGTTCGATGCTAGTCCCAAGGATCTATTGCCTTAAGCCAATCACATATGGGGACAGTAAACGAGGATACTCTATGGTTGGACATCAGTAGCAAATCCAGAGTAGCTGAGCAATTCCTGCCCGTTCGCGTCGGACCAGCGTTTAATCTCTTTCTAGGCTACGTACACCGCCCAGGACTAGTGGCCGCGTTCGATGCTAGTCCAAGGATTTACTGCCTTAAGCCAGTCCCATATGGGCACAGTAAATTGGGATGCTCCTATGGTTCGACATCAATGGCAAATTCCAGAGTAGCTGAGCAACTCCTGTCCGTTCGTGTCGGACCAGCGTTTAATCTCTTTCTAGGCTACCTATACCGCCCAGGAGTGGACGCGTTTTAAGTAAGTAAGTAAGTAAGTAAGTAACGAATTTATTTCAAAAAACCACTATCATGGCAATGCCAAATTTGGGTATTACGTCAATTTATTACGTCGTATAATGCACATTTTATAGTATATACAATAATCATCAATTCGTCATCACATACCTATTATAGTATATAAATAAAAACCAAAAACAGAACACGGACGTTGGGATAATATCACAGACAGCTACCACCCTCATTATAAATTTTGGTGAAACTCGGAACGAAGCTTTTTTGGTACCGCGTATGTGTTGCAGGTACGGGGGACAACTTTGGAACCTTTGAACTTGCGACCCTCTCCTGTCGGTTTCTTGTGTTTTCATAAGGAGGGGGAAGGATATCGAATAGAACAGGATGGTGGAGGAGCTTATGACCAACCGCTAAGCTCAGCCGCAGTCTCCGACTCTCAAGGGTTTCCATCTTAAACTTTTTTAAGAGAGCAGAATAGGGAACTTTGGGCTCACGACTTATTATTAGGAGTGCACGTTTCTGTATTCTTTCTATTTGTTGTGACTGTTCGGCAGTAAGGGCAAAGTGCCAAACAGCAGCCGCGTATTCCAAAGTGGATCGAATGAAAGAAACGTAAATTCGGACAAGATGGGAATTAGGTACTTGGAACTTAGCCAGAAGTTTTAACAGCTGTAGACCAGCGTTTGCACGCTTTAGCATTACGTTGGTGTTGTCCTCCCATTTAAGATCAGACGTGATAGTTACACCAAGGAGCTTTAGCTTCTGTACCTGTAAACCAGATGGCAGTATTTCTTCAAAGGAAATGCTAGTTTTGAGGAAGGAAAAGGTTAAAATTGCACTTTTGTCTTCGTTTACCTGCATGTCCAACAACCTGGCTTCATCTTTAATGTCTTCTATTATGCCTACAGCTTTGCTTTTAATATTTCTGTAGCATACTTCGGTTAAGCTTAAATCATCCACAAATTTCCAGCGATCCGGGTGCTCTTGCGCTATGTCATTCATCATGACAAGGAACAGGATAGGTCCAAGTAAAGTTCCCTGCGGAACACCACAGAAAATATCCGATAGTTCAGAGAACACGTTTTTGTACTTCGTTGTTTGTTTTCTATTCTTCAAAAATCCAACTAAAATATTTACAATAAAAGGACTGACCTTGAACTTTTCGATAAGTCTCTTAATCAAAATTGTATGATTAATGAGATCAAAACCTTTTCTAAAATCTATGGTTATTAAGTTAATCCACTTATTAGGGTCGTCCAAATTTTTTAAAATAAAATCAATTAGACTAATTAAGTAATGACTGGTAGAAGTTTTAGGACGGTTCCCGAATTGTCTCGGGTCGATCTGCGACATTATCTCTGCTTTCAACCACGCAGATACGAAACTCTCGTAAACTTTGCTAAAAACTGGTGTTAGAGTTATAGGCCTAGTCCCATCAAAATCATTTTTTGCTTCTTTCTTCGGGATAGGCGTAATATAACCAACTTTCCAAATTTCAGGGTATGTACCTGTAAGGGAAATTGAATTAAAAATATCTGTAAGTGGACCTGCCAGTTCATTGGGAAAAGCCCTGATTAACTCGACGGGTATGTCAACAGGGGTTACACTAGTACGTTTTAAAGAACTTAACTTTTTCGAAACTTCATCGCGTGAAATTCTTGGTACTTCTTTCTCATCAACTGGTTCTTGGGGAATACTTTCAACAACAAGAGGGGGAAGTGATTGGACTATTTTTGAAAGATGGGAATTTAACTGGTTTGCTGTGCTTTTATCATCTTGATCAAGATTAAAATCCATTGATTTCTCACTTTTTCCACAAAGGCGCTTAACATTATTGTACCAGTTACTAGGTTTAGACTGAAACAGAATTCCAACTTTATTTGAGTAAAAACTTTCGTTCGAGGCTAGTCAAAGGCAGAGATGTGCGATTCCGATCATGAAAGGATTCGAATCCGAATCCAGGGCTAGGTAAGAATCCGATTCTGAATCCATCATTTCGTGCTGAGGATTCGAATCCCACCTTAACAAAAAGAAGTGACAAAAAACACTGATATTTCAGGTAATCACATAATGTGATAGATTACTTAACAGGTTTGGCGGTGGACACCGAACGAATTTGATTGTCGAAGCTCGCTGTGTAAAAATTGGAAAAAGGGAAAATGGAAGGATGTAGAATAGAAATTTGAGCGGATTTGTAAGATCAGTCCGAATGTGGCGAAATTTTTCATGAAAGTAAAATTAATATGTGTAATTTTTACAGAGGCGATTCCGACCAAAAGTGAACATTTCATGAAAATAAATTTCACTCCCAATTCACTCTCTGTTTTGGGCCAAAAGTCACTCTAAATACTTTTGATGTGGCAACCTTGCCTACTTACCGTAGTTCCTATGCATGACGTCACGAATTCTGGCTTTTTGCGTCAAGGCTGGAAAGAACTTTCTATTTTCCAGCAGAATATCATGCCATGGGTGAATCCGACCAATCACGTTACAGAAATCCGTAGTTACTACGCTCCCGAGCGTGGTATGCAAATAGTTACTATTTCGAGAATGCTGGAACGGTCAGCCTAGTAACGTTGGAACGGAAATAGTATCTAATAGTTACTATTTGTAGAAGGGTGGAACACGCGCACAAAGTCGATTCGCTAGCGGAACGCGAGAAAAGCTCTGGAAAGCGTTTTAGCCGAAGTCACAAAAACAGACGGCGCATAAGCTCGCGGAGCCTTGCAGACTGCGAGAATCGCCCTTTTGTCCCACTAGATCCATTCGCAGCATTAGACTTCTTCCCGTAACGACGGCTAAACTTGGAAGAGCTTCTTTGTGCTACGAGCGATTCCACGTTGATAGCGACTTCCAGAGCACAGGAACCATAGAAGCCGGTATTTCTTCTGTTTTTATGGCACTTGCACTCCGGCCAAGTGCCATGTAGCGATCGCAATTTCTGTCCGTCCGTCGGTCGGTCTGTCCAGGTTTTTCTAGTTCGGGCACTTCCACATGAGCTACGACGATGAAACTTGACAAGCATATCAGGGACCCCAAAAAGATTTAGTTGGAAATTGTCACTTCCCCGATCCGAGCACCGTGGAGGGAGTAGGCTAGTGGGAGGGGGATCCTATTTAAAACTTTTGAACGGGTGATCGGATCTTAATGAAACTTGATATTTGGAAGGACTCCGTGTCTCAGACGAACCAATTTAAATCCGAACCGGATCCGGTGGCTTAGGGAGGAGCTGGAGGGGAGGAACCGGAAATCTTGGGAAACGCTTAGAGTAGAGGGATCGGGATGAAACTTGGTGGGAAGAACAAGCACAAGTCCTAGACACGTCGTTGACCGGAGTAGATCCGGGTACTGTGGGGGTCGAGGGGGGGGGATTTCGGTGATCCTGCTAGCTCGGTACTTCCGGATGTGCTAGGACGACGAAACTGGGAAGACATGTCAGGGACTCGAACAGATCGACTCGATAACAGTCGTTTCCTGGATCCAACCACCGTGGGGGGAGTGGTGGGATGGGGAGCCCGGAATCTGGTGGCATGCATCACTTTTGAACGGCTGATCGGAATTGAATGAAACTTGGCAAGTGGAAAGAACTATCGTATCAGGTGCTCCGTGTCAAGTCTTGGTCGAATCAGATGTTTGTGGGGGGCGGGGGGGGGGGGGGATTGAAGGGTGGACCGGAAATTTCTTGAAACACTTAGAGTTGAGGGATTGGGATGGAACTTGGTGAGACAAGCTTGACAAGCTTGAGGCACTACAAAAGAGGGTCTGCAAGATCCTCTTGGGTAGCCAGTATAACGACTACGAGTCAAGTCTAGAAACGCTAAGACTGCAAACGCTTTCCAGCCGCAGGCACTGCCTACTGATGGACTTTGGCAAGAAATGTCTTGCTTCCCCGTTACACCGAAGCATTCTGCCAGACTTCACGGACAAAATAGTTACAAAAAGTCGCCCAAATACAAGACTCAAATCAAAGCTGAGTGAAGTGGAGCAGCTACAAACGCCTCCTTGCAGGACAAGCCGCTATGAGAAGTCGTTTGTGCCTTATTTCGTTCAGAATTTTAATGAAAACAAGCTCAGAGAAATTGACTGCTGACTGAATTAAATTGTAAATATAAAATCTGAGTAATTGTAAATATATTTTTGATTTAGTTTATTTATTTATAACTGTCAATATTTCTGCTTAATCTCAATTGTGCATGTTGTGTGTTTTGTATCATTGTCTTCTTTGTGACGCGTCCAAACTATCTTATAATGATATTGGCAAAATAAATTGATTGATTGATTGATTGATTGAGAAGAACAAGCATTAGCCTTAGATATATAATTGACAGAACCAGATCGTATCGGGGCTCTGTGGGGGGAGTCGGAGGGTGTTTCCTGGAATTCTGGTGATCGCCTGTAACGATAGTTCCAGTTATTCTAAGAACAATGAAACTTTGCAGGCCTATTAATGACTTAAGGACCCGACACAATGCCCTAGGAAAACTTGTGTTCCTGGATCCGACCATCTTTAGGGAGTTGAGGGAAAGGGAATCCGGCTTCCGTAACTTGCGAACGGGTGGTCGGATTCGAGGGAAATTTTACGGGTGACAAGAACTGATGACCTAGACAAGCAAAACGTGCGTCGAACCACATGCGGGCCCATTAGGAGAGTTGGACGAGGGGGGGGGGGTACAGAATGGGATTCAAGTTGGACAGAATGCGGCCTTGATTTGTTAGTTGGTGTCTGGATCGGATCTGGTCAAGGTAGGGAAGGGGTGTGAAGTGGGAACCGGAAATTTGCGCATAGGCTATGTCAGAGATGGGACATTTATGTTTCCGATTCGTATTCAGCCACTGTGGGAGAAGCTAGACGGGGATTCCCGGAAACGTTTTGGCTCGCATAGGGGTCAACCAAGTGTAGCGATTTTAGTGAAACTTGGAATGTAGAGAGCTCACATGCCCTAGCCTAGATGACATATTTTAGGGTCCGAACTGGATCCGACCACGCTGGGGGAGGGGGTTGGGGGAATTACGGGAAGTTCCCAAAAAACGCTTAGATTTGAATGAAACTTGATAGGTGGTAAGAGAGAATGCTTCAGATGATCCATTTAGTAGTCCGAAGTCCTAACCAGATTCGGACTCAGTAGGGTCGTTGGAGGGGGGGATCGGAAACCGTGTGCCATGTGTAGGGACCAAACGAATGGATCTTTAGGGTTGAAACTTGGAAGGTAGAAAACTCATTTGCCCTCGGTGATCCGAGGCTACAGAAATGCTCAGACTTCAGTGAATCTAGATATCGTATTTCTAGGTCCGAACCGCATTTTTAGATGGCGCGGTATTATGGTTTCTTGTCTACTTTTTAGGTACCACCTACTCGTCTCAAGTGCCATATGAGCTAGTAGCTCTTGTTAGTTCCTTGGAACAATCCACTATTGCCAGCGCTGTAGCAGCTTTTTGCTTTCGGTTTTCACCGTATTATCAAATATGATTCGCAGTCAGCTTGGGCTGAAGGAATATTTATTAGAATTTTACTTTTACACTCCACGTCTGAGCTTGCGCACTGGTTAGGTTTCTGCTGGTATTTTGGAACGGAACTATTACTGCTTAATCAACAATGTCCGTCGTATGCTTTTTGAACAAAGTTGAGCTGGGTAGAAAATAACAAGAGCTACGAGCTCATATGGCACTTGTACGAGTAGGCTGTACAAGAAAGTAGGTGAGAACGTCACAAAATACATCCGCCATCCAAAAAGGCGGTTCGGAAATAGAAATAGGATATTTAGTTTCACTCATTTCTGAGCAGTTCCGGCATCGTCTCGATTGTCTGTAGCAAATGCACATGACTGTTCAAACTTTCATCCCAATAAATCCATTTGTTTGATCCCTAGACGTGCTACACGATTTCCTGTACTCACTCTATTTCCACCTACCGTGGCCGAATCTGGTTCGGAATAAAAAAAAATCGACCACCTAAAGCATCTTCGTTTATACCATCTACCAAGTTTCACTCGAATCTGAGCATTTTTGGAAAGTTCCGGTACCCCCCCCCCCCCCCTCCCACCAACGTTGTCGGAGCCGGTTCGGGCCCAATCTCTTAATTCCCTCATCAAGTTTGACTGAAATTGGAGCATAGCCTATCTGCAAGTTTCCAGTACCCCCCCCCCCCCCTACCTTGGTCGACTCCGGCCCGGACGCCAAATAACAAATCTAGGCCGCATAAACTCGGCACTGTTGAATTGCATCTCATTCGGTCCATCCGTTTGGTTTTTGTGCATGTCAAAAGTCCCCCCACCCCCAATTCCCCTAATCGTGGTCGCATATGGTTCGAACGCATGTCTTACATGTCGAGGCCATCGATTCGTATCACCCATGAAGTTTCACTCGAATCAGACCACTCGTTCGCAATTTATAGAAGTCAATTTCCATATTTCTCTTCTCTTGCTCCCCCAAAAATGCTCGGATCTAGGAACGGGGGTATGTTGTGTCAGGTTTTTAAGTCAAGATAATTCGGGTCGCTAATATGCCTGCAAAGTTTCGTTGTCGTTTTACATCTGGAACTATTCTAACTCACGACTACCGGAATTCCAGGAAACCCCCTCCAACTCCCCCCACAGAGCCCCGAAACCATCTGGCTCCGTCAATTTCATCTAGGCCTAATGCTTGTTCCATCCATTAAGTTTCGTCCCAATCCCTCTGCTTTTAGAGTTTCTTGAGTTTTCCACACACACCCCCCCCCCCCATCCCCACAGGTATCGGACCCGACCCGGACGTGACACTGAACGTCCGAGGCGATAGCTCACCAGACAAGTTTCATTCAAATCTGATCACCTGTTCAAAATGTATGCACGCCACTAGATTCCGGACTCCCCATCCACCCACTCCCCCCACGATGGTCGGGTCGGGGAAACGGCTGTTCTCAAGTCAATCTGTTCGGATCCCTGACATACCTGCCAAGTTTCATCGCCCTAGGACATCAGGAAGTATGCCGAACTCGCGGGATCGCTAGAAATCCGGACCCCCACCCCAACTCCCCCACAGTGCATTGATCCGGTCCGGTTATGTCAATGACGTGTCGAGGACCTGTGCTTGTTTTTCCCACCAAGTTTCATCCCGATCCCTCCACTTTAAGCGTTTCTCAAAATTTCCGGTTCCCTCCTCCAACTCCCCCCAGTGTCATCGGATCCGGTCCGGTTATGTCAATGACGTGTCTAGGACCTGTGCTTGTTTTTCCCACCAAGTTTCATCCCGATCCCTCCACTTTAAGCGTTTCTCAAAATTTCCGGTTCCCTCCTCCAACTCCCCCCAGTGTCATCGGATCCGGCCCGGATTTAAAGTGAGGTGTCTGAGACACGAGGTCATCCTAAATATCAATTTTCATCAAGATCCGATCACCCGTTCAAAAGTTATGCACGCCACTAGATTCCGGACTCCCCATCCACCCACTCCCCCCACGATGGTCGGGTCGGGGAAACGGCTGTTCTCAAGTCAATCTGTTCGGATCCCTGACATACCTGCCAAGTTTCATCGCCCTAGGACATCAGGAAGTATGCCGAACTCGCGGGATCGCTAGAAATCCGGACCCCCACCCCATCTCCCCCACAGTGCCCTGATCCGGTCCGGTTATGTCAATGACGTGTCTAGGACCTGTGCTTGTTTTCCCACCAAGTTTCATCCCGATCCCTCCACTTTAAGCGTTTCTCAAAATTTCCGGTTCCCCACCCCAACTCCCACACAGTGCCCTGATCCGGTCCGGTTATGTCAATGACGTGTCTAGGACCTGTGCTTGTTTTTCCCACCAAGTTTCATCCCGATCCCTCCACTTTAAGCGTTTCTCAAAATTTCCGGTTCCCTCCTCCAACTCCCCCCAGTGTCATCGGATCCGGCCCGGATTTAAAGTGAGATGTCTGAGACACGAGGGCATCCTAAATATCAATTTTCATCAAGATTCGATCACCCGTTCGCAAGCTAACAATACCTCAAATTTTGGCTTCACCCTGCCCCCACTCCCCCCCCCCCAGATGGTCGAATCGGGGAAATGATGATTTCCTATTTAAGCTGGTCGGGTCCCAGACATGCCTGTCAATTTCCATCGTCCCAGCACATCAGGAAGCACGGAATTCGCGTGATCACTACAAATTCGGACTTCTCCCCCCCCCCAACTCCCCCAAAGTGAGCGGATCCGTTCCGGTTATATCAGTCACGTATCTAGGACTTTTGCTTGTACTTTCCACCAAGTTTCATTCGGATCCCTCCACTCACAGTGTTTTCCAAGATTTCCGGTTTCCCCCTCTAACTCCCCCCAGTGTCACCGGATCCGGTCTGGATTTAAAATGGAGGGTCTGAGACACGAAGTCCTTCCATGTATTAAGTTTCATTAAGATCCGATCACCCGTTCGTAAGCTAAAAATATCTCATTTTTCCTATTTTTTCCGGATTCCCCCTCCCTCCACTCCCCTCCAGATGGTCGGATCGAGGAAGCGACAATTTCTAATTTAATCTGGTCCAGTTCCTGATATGCTTGCCAAGTTTCATCGTCCTAGCTTATCTGGAAGTGCCCGAACTAGCAAAACCGGGACCGACAGACCGACTGACGGACAGAAATTACAATCGCTATATGGCACTTGAGTAAGCTCAAGTGCCATAAAAACATGTTCAAGCGACATAGCACTTCGACAGTTGTAAAGAAGACGTATGTTACTTCTGAAAAGGGACATTTTTTACTGATTAGTAAAATCGAGTAAAATAAAAGCCTCAGACACGAACTTGGAAATTCTATTGAGAGCTTAAGGAACTAATTTGAATGTTATTTTGATGTCCGGCAGTACGTCTGTTTTACCCCTTCGTGTTGGACAGCCCAAAGCAGTTCATGGTCCGAACATAGCCTATACTTAGGTTTTCCGATCGGATATTCTGCACTTTCATCGTCAAGCTGAACAACTTTCAACTTTTCCATGGGGAACTGATGAGGGTGCCGAACATTCTTTTTAGGAATTCCAGTCCCCTGCAACCGCCCAAACACTGATTTTCTGTAAATCGCTGAAAGGATACTCCCCTTAAGGATGGCCCCACCCAAACACACAAACCATGGGATCTGTTACCATAATAACTGGATCTGCAATTAGTCGTTTTTTTAGCGCCGAAATTGCTCTTTTCGAAGACATCCCAAAAGAAACAACACCAAAGGTTCCGATGGAACCCAAAGAATTTCATATCCCATCCAGACAATTGGGCCCTGTCTTCTCCAGACTTCTTAAGCATGTTTACTACAGACATTCAGAAACAGATTAAGGCCAAATAGCTAATCATCTTAGAAACCACGTTCAGATATGGCAGCATGTTTGTTACCCCTCCAATTCATATTTGTTTGGACGAAGCTGATCGAAACTTCCTGCCTAAGCCTGCCTTAGCTTACTTCTGCCGAATTTCCGGTTTCTGCCAAATTCGGAACTACTTATCCAACATAATAACAAAGCTGATCAACTTTAAATAAAGCTTTAACTCATGACAAATTTTCCGGTTTCGGCCGGATTCCGGGAGAACTATGCGTCCGGGTAAAAAAAAAAAAAAGATTGTTATATACGGATCCAGCACCTCTTCTTACCCCTAAATCGGATCTAATCATCTAAAATTAGACTTTTGCTTTTAACAAATTTTCCGGATTCCGGGCGAACTACTTGTACGGCGAGAAAATGGTTTTAATAATCGTTTTCAGCATGTCTTTCTACCCCTAAATTGGACATCTAATCAACTTCAAATAAAACTTTTGCTCTTAACAAATTTTCCGGTTTTGGCCGGATTCCGGGCGAACTACTTGTCCAGCGAGAAAAGGGTTTTCACCATCGTGTTCAGCATGTCTTCTTATTCCATAATCGACCATCACATTAGCTGTTTAAAAGTACTTTGCTTGCCCCTTAATTTAAACCCCCCACCCCTAAATGTAGGGCTACAGAGACCATGTACGAACTTGATCTTATTCTTGACCCAAAGAATCCTCATACCAAGTTTCATCAAAATATCTCACGATCCTTCCGAGAGTTATCGTGCTTACAGACGGACGGAAGGACAAGTTTTGCGTGGTCCACTTACGTTTTGGGATCCCCAAAAATGACATTCAGTCACATCACTAAGTGCCAAACTTCTTTCCCACCAATTTGAAACAAATTGATGAAAATGAGATGACTTTTTCAGATACCACGGTCGGCTGAATATCAGATACCACGATAACTGCAAAAACGCCTTTTGACCGTGGTATCAGATACCACGATAACTGCAAAAACGCGATTTGACCGTGGTATCAGATACCACGATATCTGCACAAACGACTTTAGACCATGGCATCAGATACCATGGTATCTGCAAAAATGGAACTAAGGTAAGATCCATCCAGTTAGTTTATTATTTTACAATAGGCCTCCCTTTCGAAGATTTATTTTCCTGTCTTTTCCAACGGATATTGTTTGACAGTTCTTCTAGTCCAACCAAGAAAAATCACTCAAGTTTCAGGACCATTTCACACGAGCCTCGTTTTTGTTGCAATAGCGCTGCCGCATCGCTGCTGCAGCACTTCTTTGCTTTTGCATAATATGCGTTTTTGGAATCACTTTCTTCTTGGTTGAAGCGGCAGCGCTGCAGCATCCTGCAGGGAAGCACGGACTTGGTCGGGGAGCAAGTCCGTGATTCTCGAGAAGCGCTGCCGTCTTCCTCGGAAGCGCTGCAGTGCAAAAACGAATGTAGAAAGAATTAGTCCGGAATCGGCCGAGAAGTGGACCTGCAGCATGCAACAAAAACAAGGCTACGGTCAAAGAGGCAATTCTCCTATTTCGGGTTTTTGGACTGTTCAGATGAAGCGAATTCTCCTATCTTTGCGTTTTTGTCAGTCCATGATTCTCGAGAAGCGCTGCCGTCTTCCTCGGAAGCGCTTCAGTGCAAGAACGGATGTAGAAAGAATAAGTCCGGAATCGGCCGAGAAGTGGACTTGCAGCATGCAACAAAAACGAGGCTACGGTCAAAGAGGCAATTCTCCTATTTCGCGTTTTTCGACTGTTCAGATGAAGCGAATTCTCCTTTTCTAGCGTTTTTGTCAGAATCGAGAAGTTGCTCGGATGGTGAGTCGATTCTCCTCTCTCCGTTCTCCTCCCTGACTGGTCAACAGAACGGGGATATTCAATATGCATAAACATGTATTCTGGGTTGCGGACCAGCTGCCAAATTAGTGTTTTTGCCAAAAGTGAGAATGGAGAAGCCAGAGGAGCAAAACCAGTAATTCGTACGAGAATTGGGAAGCGAGAACGAAGAACCGAGAATTTAGATAAAAAACTTAACTAAACAATCACTATTCAGGGAGTTTTAATCTAGCCGTTCATCAGTTGTTACAGGAAGTTAAAACGAGTAACTAAAGTAAGTTTTCCTTCGATCCATCCACCTCCGCCGCCCACAACCCAATCTGCCCAGCTCATCTCAACTTTAAATACACTTTGCCTATTAGTGCCTTCTTCAACATACCTCTCATCCATCTTCCTGCTGATTCGTCGTCTATCTTTTTATATCTTATACTTCATGTCAATATAATCATTCTATGACTGGAGAGTTAGTTGAAGGACCTGTCTTACCTATAATACTAATGCAACCTACTTCCATAATCGCTCCATATATTTCTAAATCCGGAGACCCCAATTTCGTACGGTACATTCTAACCTCTCTAACAAAACCGAGCTGATTTTCCCGCTTGTCGTGTTTTGCTACCTTCGATGTGTATCACGCTGTCGGAGGTTGTCTATGCGAAGTTTTTGGGATCCCAAAACGTAAGTGGAGGGATACCTATGACATCGCAAAAGTTGTCCGTCCGTCTGTAAGCACAATAACTCTCGAAGGGAATGAGATATTTTGGTGAAACTTGGTGTGAGGATTCGTTGGGTCGTCGGACCAGTCAAGTTCGTAGATGGGCTTTGTAGCCCTACATTTAGGGGTGGGGGAGGGGTTTCAAATTAAGGGGCAAACAAAATATTTTGAAACAGCTAATATGATAATCGATTATGGGGTAAGAAGACATGCTGAACACGACGGTGAAACCCATTTTGTCATCGAACAAGTAGTTCGCCCGGAATCCGGCGAAAACCGGAAAGTTTGTTGAAAGTAAAAGTTTTATTTGAAGTTGACTAGTTGTTCGATTTGGGGGTAGGAAGACATGCTGAAGACGATGGTGAAAACTATTTTCTCGACGGACAAGTATTTCGCCCGGAATCCGGCCAAAACCGGAAAGTTTGTTGAAAATAAAAGTTTTATTTGGAGTTGATTAGATGTTCGATTTAGGGCAAGAAGACATGCTGAACACTTATGTGAACAAATTTTCTACCTGCACATGTAGTTCCCCCCGAATCCGGCCAAAACCGGAAAACTGTTGGAAGTTAAAGTTTTATTTCTAGTTGATTAGATAAGCGATTTAGGGGTAAGAAGAGATGCTGAGTCCCTGTACGACAATCATATTTTACCCGGACATATAGTTCGACACGAATCCGGCTGGAATCGGAAAATTTGTTATAAGCTAAATTTTTATTTGAAGTTGATTAGATGTTCATTACTGGGGAAAGAAGATACCCTGATTTCGTCTTTGAGCTTTCTTTTTTTGCCGGACAAGTAGTTCTGGAGTTCGGCCGAAACCGGGAAATTGGCAGAAGTGGCAGGAAGTTTTCGTCAAAACAGATATGACTTTTAGGGGTAAACACATATGCTGAAATCATATCTGAACTTGGTTCTCTCAGGTGATTAGGTATTTGGCCTTAATCTGTTTCTGAATTTTAATTGTAAAAATGTTCAAGGAGTCTGGCGATGACTGGATCTGGCTAAGACAAGACCCAGTTCTCTGGATCAGATATTTTTGGGATCCCATCGAAACCTTTGGTCTTGTTCCATCAGACAAACCGGTTATGTAAAATGTTTCCCTGTTTTGGCAACAAGCCAACGGGTCTCGGAAAAGGCTTAAAACAGCCAAAACCGTGGGTTAATTGTTGAACGCACAGTTTTCAAATTTTAGTATTCAAATTTTTTAAAATACTTTAAGTTGAAGAGTAAATAGTGCGAGGCGTCCTTTAAGAACTAGAAAGCAGGTAGAATGCTCTATATGACCAAAACACGCCAGCGAACCTCTGGAAGAAGGAGAAACTTATCCCGAGCGATGCCTCAAATCCTGTGTCAACTAATCAACGGCGCTCGTTGGGGACAGCTGTGGTGACGCTTCCTGCTCTTCGAACACGGCGATTCTTCCTCCGCACGAAGGTTAGTCATCAAGAGTATTGTCCACCACAGCCGATAGGACAGAAAGAACCGAATACACGCCTTGCCGAGCGCCATCGTCTACGCTACCTAAGAGCGTGTTCCCCCCCTACTTACCGTAGTTACTACGCATGATTTCAAATTCTGGCTTCTTGACGTCAAGGCTGGAACGCATTTTTCTATTTCGGTAAAATATGACTCCATGGCAGCTCCATAGGTTAATCTGGCCAACCTCATTACAGAGATTCATAGTTACCACGCTTACTACGCTCCCGAGCATGGTAAACAATTACTTAGGTTGGAACAAGCGCGTAGTAACTTTTTGTGAGGTTGGAACGGAATTATTAACTCCTAGTTGCTATTGTTAGAAGGGTGGAACACGCTCTAAGTAACCCCTTAATCCAGCGGCTCCTCGCCAAGCAGCCAAGTAAGGCTGCCTTTACGATTAACTATCTCACGCGATACCGTCGATCGTAACCCTTTAGTCGCGTACAGATCATGAAAGGGTTCCTGACGAAGTAAGCTACCAAAGGGAAACCTTACACCGCCATAGCTCCCACGTGGGAGGGGGGGGTCCCTTTGGTGAGCTGGAACGGTCTTAAACGAAGCGAACCTCTTAGGAGCGAATAGGGGGCGGGCGGGGGGGTGGGGTAAGCGCTTTGACTTTATTCTAGGGCAGAATCAAGAAGAATATCTACAGACTTCAGAGAAAGACTTCTTCCTGACCCAGCCCTCTTGAAGACTTCGGAAGGGGGGGGGGGGGGCTATTCCAACCCAGAGGACGAAATCCTAACCTAGCAGATTATTAAATGAACGCGTGCAGTCCATTAACACTTCGATTCCAACCGTATGTTCTTTTTAATACATCGTAAGGTAAATGGCAGAATGTACAGTACGGCAAATACGTGTTGACGACCATAACCCGTAGAATAGCAAGTTACCGGACCCCGGAAGAAAACGGAATATTTTCGCTATCAAGGGACCTTTCAAATGCCAAGATCGCTGCGTACAGTGTAAAAAAAAAATCTTGCAGTATTTGCTACTGGGGTTAATCTTGTCTCTAAAAAGATACTATTATTTCTAATTCGGATTATTCTAATCTCAGTAGAGATCAGATTAATCCCAATAGCAAATACTACAGTTAACTTTAATCCTTACTCGGAGAAACATTTTACAGTGTAGCCTTACTCGTCTACGTTTGCTTGAACAGTTTTTTTTAAAGCTGTACATTACTCCGATTACCGCAGTACCATTCCCATTCCATCATTCTTAGAATTTTCACATCTTGCTTACGGGTTTCAGTCCCAAAATATCAAAGCACTTAGCCATCACGTTCGCTGTGATTTCACATAAGAGCATCCTGTCCATGTTGATCTTGATTACCTCACCTAGAAAACCGAATTGATTATTTCAGAAGTCTTTATCGCCCGGAAACCAAGTAGCCTATCAAGTCTGGCCTACGGGAAAACACAGGAAGTACCGGCCCGTACAGTAACTCAGGGTTTGTCATCCAAAGTATGTTCGTACACGGTAGAAAGTGCCCCAAAGTGGTTCTACACATCCCGAAGTAGCTACATAATAATTTAATATTTCATTTGATAGTTGTAACTACATAATCATAGCTAATAATTTGCAACTGGGTTTCGAAAATAAACTTCCAATCTGAATTTAGTTTTTATGTTTGATCACGTGACGGTGTGTTTTTCTCTAATTCCCACTCGTTCCTTTTTCAAACAAATCAAAACCCATGAAATCCACGTAATTATTAAACAGAAATGATGAAATCTGCAATCTCTAAAGTCAGCAACCTATAAAACTATTTAAAACGCACATTCCTAAATATCAACAAAATATATAATATCAATTGGCCTGGTACAACGGTCCGAGTTAGTGGACGGCAGGAATAAGCGTGTCTACAAGTTCGCCCCCCACCCGCTCCTCGAACAGTTGTCGGATCCGGTCCGGACCACAAACCCTTCTTCAAATGGTTCAAATGCATCCAAAGCTTCAATCACCCCCGGATCATTCATCGTCAAATCAACAGACTCTCCCAAACTAGCAAAACCCGGACAGACCGACAGACATTACCATCGCTATATAGCACTTGGCAAAAGGGCAAATGCCATAAGGCGTCTTCTCGCCGTTCCCCGGGGACTCCTCGGGGAATCGAAAGGAACGGCGAGATTAGAGGGAGCCACTCCGCGTACACAAAACAGCGAGAACACGGGGAATGCTTCCAAAACGGATTTTGTTAAAAAAAAAAAAAATGTGCAGTTGACGAAATTAGTCTGCATCCACTTCATTTTTGGTTTCTTTATTCTGATTTGTTTTAATTTATTTTACAATGTACCAACATCAGCACAAATTGACTCCCCTCCGAATCTGAAAGGGAGTCCTTTCTGATGATGGTGAGGATAATCGGAGCATTCCCAGTCCATGGGGGCTAGCGAGAATAAGGGGAGTGGGTCGCCGGGACAAACAAAAACGCTGGGACTCGTGAAGTGGAGTCCTCGGGGAACGGCGAGAATTCGCCAATAGACAAGGTCAAATTTCGTAGGAGCCAGAATGTGAAAGATTTTTGCGGCGAAATATCAGAGGCTCTGCCAGAGAAAACTGGCGAGACTGGTTTTATTTCGCTCTGCTGAACTTACCGGTTTGCCTATCCTTCTCCACGCAATAGCAGTTGTCGTAGAACTCGGAAAATGTCGTGGAAATATCATAGAGGTATTCGCAGAGAGTGTGAAGGAACAGGTCTTCAGTGATTTTGTGAATGATGTCATAGAACTTGAGAATTTCCTGCAAATGAAGATGGTTCAGAATAAAAAGTGACGATTAAGAAATCTTGGGCTAAGATTCTCGTGCTGATGTTGTTAGTTGTTTTTACCTGTAACACCTTAGGCTAGAGTTTAATTAATTATTTTTTATTTTAGATCTGTCAGAATTAATCAAGTGTCATTTCCTTATGCCACTGGCTTGTCTGTCGCTTTTATGCAATCTGAGTTTCGCAGTTGTCAATAAAAATGTACCTTACCTTACCTTAAACATGCTCTAGAGCACAAAATATTTTTGTTTTTTCTTTCCTAAAAGTTTTACTGAAAAGCCGGTTTATTTCTTATCTTGGGAATTGAATACGCTATACTGTTTCGGTTCTGCAAAGTGATTTTGATCTTTTCATCTTGCGCTCTAGTAGTGACGTTCAGAGTATGATCTTTGGGCCCGAAAAGACAAAATTCACCCCGACACTAAGAATTTGAATTTCAACAAAATAGCGTGCGTTGCAACTGTCAACGAAGCGATGCTTCCTTCTAACACAGAGGTGCAATCACACAGAGACGCGGGCGTCGTAAGTGTGTTTTCGTCGGGAGGGGAGGGGGGGGGGGAATTTGTACCGCATTTTCAAAACAACTACTGAATCGTGGAAACTGAGAATTCAAGCTTTTTTATTTTAAATTATTCATCAGAGAGGATTACGTACATAGACTAACACTAAAGGGCGGCATGAAAGATGATTAGCCAGCTACTAGGCTTCGTTTTTGCAAAGCTCGCTTGGACAGTATATTGACGATTGCAGTAGCAGCTTCTATTTTTTCTACCCAAGACACAATTAAAGCGAGCGCCGCAGTCGAAAATTACCCTAGACTAAACACCAAGATCCTAAGAATTTTCAGAACCCGGATGGAGTGATGCTGCGGCGGCGGCAGCTACTGTAAGGCTAGTCAATCCTTCCCGTGATTACATAAAGTGAGCGCCACAGGCGAGATTTTTTCAAGTTCGATTTTTCCTGCCAAATTTAACTACTTCCATCCAGATTCTAGCTTTTAATGATTCTCAGATCCCAGTTGTAAAACTGGCTTAAAACCCCAGTTTCGAAAGAAATAGAAAACCGTGATTTTCGGATTTTTTATTTTTTTTCTTGATCAGCTAATTATCCCTCTAGGATGATGTGCGAGGGATAAATATAAATTCGGATATTTCGGTTGCACTTCCGGCAAACCGTCCTCAGCGAAAAACAAAACAAAACTAAATCATAAAATCCACCACAATCACAACAGGAGAACGATGCGGAACCAACAGACAATAAGACGAGATGTGACTAAAAACCAGAAGAAAACGGTGGGGATGCAGATAAAAATAAAATAACGAAAGATAAAATGTGCGTGTTAAAAATGTATATGTACAAATCTGTGATTATTTACAATTCTGAGCTCTGTTTATATTTACAATTTACCATCCGTCTGGGAAAGCGCAGAAGCTTTCACCCAGAAAATGGCCCTTATATTTAACCCCAGTTTTAAATGACGCGCCCTTCCACAAAATATAGAATATTTACTACGAAAAGCGTTCTAAACACTCATGATTAGAGCGTGTTTTTGGGATCCAAAATAAAATCAAGGACTACCGTACCGATGAAATCATATCAGTCCTTTATCTGCGACCAGTGCTTCACTCGACCTCTTCGAGTTTCGAGGGTCGTAGTAATAGCCTACTACTGAATAACTACCAAATCCTGGCAATTATTTATTTATTTATTTATTATCACCAAAAGTGGTAAGTCATAAAGACTTGTCACTACATACAATGTGAACATAAGGCACTAGTAATACAAATAAATCTATACAATGAAAAATAAACTGAATTAAACTTAAGTTGGCAAAAATGGGTCTGCATAAGCACTCGAATAAAATGTTACCGAATCCCGTTATAGAATAAATTATCGAATCCCCGTTGTTATAACAAATAAGTTTAGACGGATAGCCTATTCGGGATTCTGTGTAACTACCAAATCTCCATAAATATACCGAATAGTCCTGGCATCGAAAAATTACCAAATAATTTCAGTTAATTCGCTCACAAAATTCGTGATAACTACCGAACTCTGGCGATTATACCGAATAGATGAGTATCGATAGCCTATTTTGGATTCTGTATAACTACCGAATCCCCGTAAATATACCGAATAGTTCTGGCATCGAAAAAATACCGAACAATTGCCCGAATCTCAAAAAGATGGGGTGCTGCACCCCCAACACACCACCTTGCGACGTCCCTACACAGAGGTAGTCCAAAAGTAAAAGTTCATTCGATATAAATCGATTTTCCTTCTATTTCTTCCCCGTCGACTTCGCCCTTATAGGCCACTCGTAAAATCCAATGACGAATTAGCACCAGATGCGGTAAAGAAACAATAACAATCGCACGTGAGATCTTGGTATAAGTTATCTAAAGGGGGAATAAGCGATAAGGCCTTCGGCTCATACCGAGTCGCGCATTAGGCCCGTGGAAAGTCAACCACCAATCAGCGGTGAAGTCGAAAGCCAGAACTGATAAAACTGAAAAAGTTTGTAAGAACAGACTTGGGTAGACCAAACATAGAGACAGAGACAATTTAATCAGTTTTAAACATGGCTAGGCGTAAGACGAATTAAAAATAGCCAGACAAACCTGGATGAACGTACACCATGAAGTAACGTGTCATTGTTTACTTAATGCAGCGCTCGTAGCGGCCAAAAGAGAACTAATCTGGACGGAATTTTGTGACGGGCCTCTTTCTAATGATCTAGATTCACAACACTTCCGGTGTATAATAATAAGACAGTAAGACAATAGTTGCGTTTTTGCAGATACTATGGTATCTGTTACCACGGTCAAAAGGCGTTTTTACAGTTATCGTGGTATCTCGCCAGTTATCGTGGTATTTGATATTCAGATACCACGGTCCGAACGTGTGGTAACTGATCGTAGAATCTGAAAAAGGTATCTCACTATATCATCAATTTATGTCTAATTGGTGGGATCACTTCGCAAAGCGCAATTTCGGCAAGTGTCATTTTTGCAGAGCAACCGTGTATCAGATACCACGGTAACCGCAAACACGACTAATTGCAGATTGAGTTACCGTGGTAACAGATACCCTGGTATCTGCAACAAGATCAAAGGTTTCGATGGGATTCCAAAAATCTAACATTTGATCCAGACAATTGCGAACGAACTACCATACTTGTCCAGAAAAAAAGAAAGTTCAGAAGCGAATTCAACGTATCTCCTTATCTGTATAAAGAACATCTAATCAACTTCAAGTAAGACTTCTTATAAAAAAAAACGGTTTCAACCGGATCCCGAAAGAACTGTATGTCCCGATAAAACAAAGATTGTCATCTAATCAATTTCAAATATAAACTTTTGATTTTAACAAATTTTCCGGTTTCGGCCTGATTGCGGGCGAACAAGTTGTCCGGGTAGAAAATACTTTTCAAATAAGTGTTCAACATGTCTTCTTACCCCTAAATCGAACATCTAATCAACTTCAGATAAAACTTTTAATTTTAACAAACTTTCCGGTTTTGGCCGAATTCCGGGCGAACTTCTGGCCCTGCGAGAAAATGGTTTTCACCATCGTGTTCAGAATGTTTTCTACCCCTATATTGAACATCTAATCAACTTCAAATAAAACTTTTACTTTCAAAAGACTTTCCGGTTTTGGCCGGATTCCGGGCTAACTACTTGTCCGGCGAAAAAAATGGTTTTCACCATTGTTTTCAGCATGTCTTCTTACCGCTAAATCGAACATCTAATCAACTTCAAATAAAACTTTTACTTTTAAAAGACTTACCGGTTTTGGCCGGATTCCGGGCTAACTACTTGTCCGACGAAAAAATGGTTTTCACCATGGTGTTCAGCTTACCCCATAATCGACTATCACATCATCTGTTTAAAAATATTTGATTTGCCCCTTAATTTAACCCCCCTCCTCCACCCCTAAATATAGGGCTACAAAGCCCATCTACGAACTCGACCTTACTATTGACCCAAACAGTCCTCACACCAAGTTTCATCAAAATATCTCATTCCCTTCGAGAGTAAAGCGCGCACAGACGGACAGGAGGACAACTTTTGCCATGTCATAGGTTTCCACTTACGTTTTGGGATCCCGAAAACGCAACTAATGACTATCGAGGTCATTTTCGATCTCGCGGCTCAAATTGGACAGAAATCCGAATTTTTGCTAAAGTTGCCTCGGAAAAAACGCCTTCAATCAATCAATATTTTATTTCCGCCAAAGATAGCGAGTAAAAAAGAAATTAATAATTCAGTGTGAGGAGACGGATAACATTACCTTAGCCAGCTTGAGCTCCTTTTCGTGTTCCAACAGAATTTGACCTTTCTTTGCATAGGCATGGATACCCTCTACGCTTACGTTCCCAAGGCGGGCTATACTCCGGATACGGGTGTACATATAGAGAAGGTATACGGCGGTGTTGCCCTTGTCTTCTAGCATCTAAGAAGAAAAGAAGTGGTCAAAGTACAAATGGAGTAGAAGAAATTCTGTTAATAATAACTGTTTGTTTATAAATATTCCTTCAGCCCAAGCTGACTGCGAATCATATTTGATAGTGGCAAAACGGATACGTCAGCTGAATTTTACTAGACCTGTATTTCGACCCTTCTTGGCAAGGGTCCTCTTCAGGCTCAAAACCGCTCAAGTTTGAAAAACGAGCTAGTGGGAAAACCTGTGTGTTTAATGTTTCGGGAATTAAAGAGGTAAAACTCCTCTCCATGAATGAATGTATTAAAAAAAAGCCCTTCTTTTAATGGCACTTGCCTTCCGGCCAAGTGCCATATACCGATCACATTTCCGTCGGTCGGTTAGTCCGGTGTTTGCGAGTTAGGGTACTTCCAGATACGCTAGGACGATGAAACTAGCTTGGAAATAGTCACTTGCCTGATCCGACCATCGTGGGGGGAGGGGAGGTGGTGGAATCCGGAAAATAGGGACATCCATAACTTTTGAACGGGTGATCGGATCATAATGAAACTTAATATCTGGAAAGATCATGTGTCTCAGACGTCTCATTTCGAGTCCGGACCGGATCCGATGAATCTGGGGGGGGGGGAGAGTAGGAGGGAGGAACCGGAAATCGTGTGAAACTCTCAGAGTGGAGCGATCGGGATGAAACTTGGTGGTAAGAACAAGCACAAGCTCTAGATACATCACTGACAGAACTGGGCTGGATTCGGACACTGCGGGGGGAGTTGGATGGGAGGGGTCCGGAATTCCGGCGATCTGTAGTTAATGTACTTCCAGGTGGGCTAGGACGATAAAACTTGGCAGGCGTATCAGGGACACGATCAAACTAACTTGGAAATAGTCACTGGCCCGATCCGAACATCGTGGGGGGAGGGGGAGGTGGCGGAATCCGGAAAATAGGGATATGCATAACTTTCGAACGGGTCATTGTATCTTAATGAAACTTGATATCTGGAAAGACCTCCTGTCTTAGATGTTTCACTTCAAGTATGGGCTGGATCCGACGAATCTGGGGGAGAGTCGGAGGGGAGAACCGGAAATCGTGTGAAACTCTCAGAGTGGAGTGACCGGGATGAAACTTGGTGCGAAGAACAAGCACACGCTCTAGATACATCACTGACATGACTGGACCGGATTCGGACACTATGGGGGGAGGTAGAGGGGGATTCCGGATTTCCGGCGATCCGTAGTTAATATACTTCCAGGTTGGCCAGGACGATAAAACTTGGCAGGTATCTGAGGGACCCGACCAGATTAACTTGGAAACAGTCACTTGCCCGATCTGACTATCGTGGGGGGAGGGGGAGACGAATGCGGAAATTAGTAGCATGCACAACTTTCGAATGGGTTATCAGATCTTAACAAAACTTGATATCTTGAAAGACCTCATGTCTCACCATGTCCCATTTCAAGTCCGGACCGGATCTGACGAACTGGGAGGGGGAGGGGGGTCGGAGGGGAGAACCGGACATCTTGTGACACGCATAGAGTGGAGTATCAGGATGAAACTTTTGACCATCACTTTTTTCTTCCTCCTCATCCACTCAGTGGCACAAGTGTGGCACTTACTCTTTCTAATTTTACTTTAAAATTATATCATCTTTACAATTCTATTTATAACTTAACATTTACCTTAATATTTTCACCTTTACTTAAAAAAAAGCCCTTTGGACCATGGCGGGATAAAAGTATAAAAATAAATAAGCACTCAAACTGTACCAGTCCAAATATTCCACACTCCAACTCATAATTCTAATAACTAAATAAGTATCAGACAAACTAATACCTATCCCTACCACAACATCAACTTACAATAAAACGTTCACGGTGCTCCATGACAACCTTCACGAACCTGCCGAAGGGACGCAACCCTTGGAACACTCTTGGTATGTTTCATCACAAATAAGAAAAAATGCGCACCAGACCTATTAGCTCCGACGCATGTTTAAAGAAATTTATAACTAGGGGCACTCTAGCACTTGGTCACCAGTTGGCTCCTCACAGTTGTAGGAGCCGATTTCTGCGAGAGCCGATTCCGAGCCACGAAAAATCTCAAATTTTCGAAAAACGTCTAAGAATTTATAACACAAACGCAAAATGGGATTTACATCCCATTTTTGGGGGGCGAGTTATTTTCCAGCGCACTTCCTTCGCTAACGTGATCCAGTGTAGAAAAAGCTAAGTCTTTATATACCAGTGTTGTAGCCCGTGATTATGTAGAGGTATACTTATAGATTCAGTTCAGCATAGTTGTTTAGTAGCTATTGTGAATATATTGATTTTTTGTTTATTCTCGAAGCCTACAAATATGCTATAGTTTACACCCAGGTGACACGCTTCACTTTGAAAGCAGAATGAAACACGCGGTATGACCTAAAATATGACTTTTTTCAAAGTCATGTGTCTAAAAATATTCAAATTCTCTGCCTTTTCTTTGTTTTGAAGCTGCTTTGAAAAGGGATCTTCTGGCTATTGACTTGTTAACTCTACCCCGAAAATCACGGTTTTCTATTTCTTTTGTTAACTCTACCTTTTCCATCATTTTGTAAGTCAATCGAGGTAAGGTTAGAATGAAGGGATCTTAATTGAAAAGAAAAATATGTTCAACTAGAAATATTGAAGCAATATTTATTTATCCAATATGTAAACCATTCAATTAGCTTCAATCTAGTATTTGTGTCATATTTTTTTGGTAATAGGATAAATTTGTTTCTTTTACAAATTCAATTTCAAACTGCAAATGATCTTTATACTAATAAAAGCTTTTCTAGTTAAAATAATATTTTTCTAGCAAAGTCACTATCTCCACTCCAACCTCATGAAAAGTTACTACGAACACCGTTCCAACCTTCCCGAAATAGTAACTATCTCTTTACCACGCTTCGGAGCTTAGTTAGCGTGGCAACCACGATCTCTGTGACCTCACTGGCCCGATTAGCCCGCTGCATGATATTTTGACGAAAATAAATCGCGTTCCAGCCTCGACGCCAACAAGCAAGAATCCGTGACGTCATCCGTAGTAACTAGGTAAGTCGGGTGGAGCACGCAAAGATATGTAAACTCACTTGGGCCGTCTTTCACAGTAAAATAAAATAAACAGGAAGCAAATAATCGTCGTTAAATATACCAACACGAAAATCGCTGGACTTACCTTATCAAAGGAGAACACGTATTCACCGTTTCTGTTGTGGGAGAGGTCAGCGTACTTGACACAACCGTAAGCAACAGACGTCTTGGCAGCCTCGAGTTCCTCTGGCGTTAGGACCTCATCTCGCTTCTTCTCAACTAGCTTATCCATGGATCTCTTTAGACCTGAAATCGGGAATCCTCTATTTGAGCCCTCTATCTTGATATTTTGTTGTTTTTGTTTTTAGTAGTGTCCATTTGTTGTATTGAAATAATTAGTTATAAATATTCGTAAATAAGGTTGTCAGTATATCCAAGTTTAATGAGGGTTGTAAGTTCAAGTTCAGTAAGGGTCAATGAAAAGATTAAGTAGTCTCAGGCAGAGGCGTTACTAGCCAATATGTTTTTTGGTTGTTTGGGGGTGGGGGGAGGTATTTACCGACTGGCTGATCTTTTTTACTGACTGTTTTTTGCAGGAAACCCGACTGTTTTTACGAAAAAAACGACTGTTTTGACGAAAAATCGACTCATTTTCAGAAAAACCGACTGTTTTTAAGAACAAGACCAAAGGTGTCGATGGGATCCCAACAATCTAATATTTGATTCAGACAATCGAGTCTTGTCTTCGCCAGATCCAATCTTGGACAGGCTAATCATCAGAGAAAACCAAGTTCAGATATACCTCTATAAGCCATATCTATTTTGACGATACTGACCGAGACTTCCTGCCGATTTCTAAGCGAACTACTAGTCCAGCAAACAAAAAAACATAGACACAAAACCAGCGTATCTCCTTATCCCAATAAAGAACATCTAATCAACTTTGAATAAAAGTTTGACTTAAAAAAAAATCCGGTTACAACCGGATTCCGGAATAATTATATGTCCGGGTACAAAACCATTGAATTATACCGACTCAGCCTCTCTTCTTACCCCTTAATCTGTCATCTAATCGAACTTTTGCTTTTAACAAATTTTCCGGGTTTGGCCGGATTCCGGGAGAACTAGTTGTCCGGCGAGAAAGTGATTTTCACAATCATGTTCGGCATGTCTTTTTACCCATAAATCACACATTTAATCAACTTCAAATTAAACTTTTACTTTTAACCAACTTTCCGGTTTTCGCTGGATTCCGGGCGAACTACATGTTCGGGTAGAAAATTGTTTTCACATAAGTGTTCAGCATGTCTTCTTGCCCTAAATCGAACATCTAATCAACTTGAAATAAAACTTTTTATTTTAACAAACTTTCTGGTTTCGGCCGGATTCCGGGCGAACTACTTGTCCGTCGAGAAAATGGTTTTCACCATCGTCTTCAGCATGTCTTCCTACCCCTAAATCGAACATCTAATCAACTTCAAATAAAACTTTTTATTTTAACAAACTTTCTGGTTTCGGCCGAATTCCGGGCGAACTACTTGTCCGTCGAGAAAATGGTTTTCACCATCGTCTTCAGCATGTCTTCCTACCCCTAAATCGAACATCTAATCAACTTCAAATAAAACTTTTACTTTTAACAAACTTTCCGGTTTTGGCCGGATTCCGTGCGAACTACTCTTCCGATGACAAAATGGTTTTCACTATCGCGCTCAGCATGTCTTCTTACCCCATAATCGACTATCACATTAGCTGTTTCAAAATATTTTGTTTGCCCCTTAATTTGAACCCCCTCCCCCACCCCTAAATGTAGGGCTACAAAGCCCATCTACGAACTTGAATGGTCCGACGACCCAACGAATCCTCACACCAAGTTTCATCAAAATATCTCATTCCCTTCGAGAGTTATCGTGCTTCAGACGGACGGACAGACGGACAACTTTTGCGATGTCATAGGTATCCCTCCACTTACGTTTTGGGATCCCAAAAATTGTGGCGCTTCTCACCGACTCGGTTTTTTTACCGACTGGCAGACAACACTGCAAGGGGGGGGGGGGGGCGCCCCCCCCCTCCCCCATGCGTGACGCCCCTGGTCTCCGGAATTTGTTAAATATGCAAAATGTAAATAAGTGTCGGTGCTTTAGTGTAACTTCGTCATTTTCAGTTTAGTTAGTATCCAGACTCTGTAGTAACCAATAATGAAAATAATGTAGTGTTAATGTCCATGTTTACATGACACCATTTATCAAGAATCCACGCTTGCGGCAGCTCTAGCCGGTTTTCGGTCTTTCGTTTTCACTGTTAACTCACGGCTCTTAGTTGACTGTCAGCTGAATTTAATCAAGCGATATTTCGGCTCTTCTTGGCGGGGGTTCTCCTTAGGCTAAAACACAGAAAAGGGAATAACATCATAGGTTCACCGTATACGTGAAACTGATGTTTAGTGCGATTCTGCTTTTTTCTGACGGAACCTGTGATATTTGGCCGCAAAAATCTGTGACATGCTGGCGCCTACCAAATTCGCTTCTTTTTCCAGTTTCAACTGAAAAACTTCGATTCTAAGGATCCAGCTTCCTCTTCAAGAGGAGATGAAAATCGTAAAAGAATAAAAATCATTTTTTTCCGAAAAGAGTTGCCTTGAAAATGGCCGAAATGCTTTGAAATCACAGAATATGCGACATTTTTGCCCTGTTTTTGTCATAAGCGTGATTTCCTTTCACAAATTTTTCACAGCAGTGAATCTGGGGGGAAGTCAAAAACCTGCGACAAATCGCAGAATTCTGCGATCAGTGGCAACACTAATGTAGTAAAGAATGGTGAACAAGCACGCACCAGAACGGCAAAAAAATTAAAGCTACCAAACCCACCTAGTCAGGTTCAGGTTTTTAATTTCAAAAATACTTCGTGACAATATATTTTGATCACTGGGGGCCGGCAGGGATACGAGCTCGTTAGCTCGGCCCCATTTTAAACACTGACTATATAAATAATATAAATGAGTCGTTCCTCTGTAAATATGCACAGACAAGAAATAGAGACTCGTTTAACCCTACACTTCTGATAGATTCCTTAAGTCATTTGTGCCATATTTTGTGAAGTTTTTTAACAATTGAAGACACGTATAATGTGTTGACGATTAATCTAGTATTACATATTTTATATTTTTATGTTTGACATACCGTTTAATTTTGTTACAAAGTTATGAAGTCGTACAAGTTTTAAAATGAACTGTATATTCTATTCTATATTAATTATATTTTGTTTAAGTTGATAGTCCTATGTTATCATGTTGTGAAACAGACATTCAGGAATAAATACGATGATTGATTGAACCTCTTTTATCGCCTGTTCGGTTTTCTAGCTTTGAGCCTGACGAGAACCCTCGCAAAGAAGGGCCAAAATCAGAGATGGGCGATCCCGAGTAAGGATTCGAATTCAGGATTCAAATTTCTGCTTCGTGCTGAATTTGGATTCGGACTCCGATTCCGAACCCCGAATCTTATGAATCCGCTCAAATTTCTAGTCTACATCCCTCGAGTTTCCGTTTCATAATTTTTACTCAGTGGGCTTAGGCAACCGAGCTTTTTGGTCTCCACCACCTATCACCGTCATCTACAGTAATCTATCACGTTATTTGATTACCTTAGACTTTGTGTCACCTGTGATTTTTTAGCTATAGCCTATGTAGCCTCCCGATAACAAATATGTAGCCTGTGTAGTTGTACGAAAAAGTTGCAAGTGTAGATATGTAGTAGTATCATGAACAAATAATCAGATAGAACATCTGTCTTTAGTCGCACGCAGCGACTATGAAAACCCCGACAAAACTGAGCGGACCTAGAAGTATTTACTCTAGATTTGAGCTCATGTTGATACCCGTTTACTCATCTTCCGTCTTCGCCGTTGCTCATCGCACAAGAAATAGTGACGGAGGCTGACAAGAAGCGTACTCCGCGCGCTGACTCGCTCTGGAGCGCCTCCATAGAACCAACCAGCTTTAACTGCTACTTTTCTTCACCAGCGACTTAACAGCGATTTAGCTATTTGTAGAGGTAACGAAACGTGATGTGGCGCGAAGCTAGTAACCTACGCTCGTTAGCGAACTGGGTATGTTGGAAATATTCGACTCCTCATAGTCATATTACAGAGACAGGGAGACGGAGGTTCTGTCCTTGGACAATCTTAAGCAGTAGCATCCAGTCCTACTGTAGTAGCATCCAATTCTGCCATAGTAGCATACAGTGGTAACAGTTGCTACTATATACTACTGAAACAACTAATTCTCGAAAATTTTCACCGGGCTACATGATTTGATTTTTGTCAAGGACACATTCGAATCCGGATCCAAATCTCCAGCACGAAGTGGTGGATTCGGAATCGGATTCGTACGTAGCCCTGGGTTTGGATTCGAAACCTTTCATGATCGTTATTTCTCTGGCCGAAATACCGTTATCATAAATCGGGGACCCCGACAGATATCAAGGTGAAATTTGGTATACTTTATTATTATTATTTATCTGAATACTTCAAGACTAAAGAGTATAGTGTATAAAAAGAAACAATGAGGAGGCAGAGGCATTGGAGTCTAGGTCTACCTTATGGGGTTAAAGGCGAAGATTTATTGGACTTCTTCATACAGACTCTCGAATCTTGTAAATTTCCAACCTTCAGCGGATTCCGTGTGCATGTTATATATCCCTAGACAACTACTTAACCTGATCCATTAGCTAATTCCTTTCTGTCTTTACTTTCGAGTCTCGGCCAAGGTACGACCGAAATAATTCTACCTGTACGGAAACTTCCCACCTGAAATCGTCCCAGACAAAGTGAAACAGATATCGACCATATTTCAGGTTATAGTTTTTGGGATCCCAAAACGTAAGTGGAGGGATACCTATGACATCGCAAAAGTTGTCCGTCTGTCCGTCCGTCCGTCCGTCCGTCTGTCCGTCCGTCCGTCTGTCCGTCCGTCCGTCTGTCCGTCCGTCCGTCCGTCTGTCCGTCCGTCTGTAAGCACGATAACTCTCGAAGGGAACGAGATATTTTGATGAAACTTGGTGTGAGGGTTCGTTGGGTCGTCGGACCAGTCAAGTTCGTAGACGGGCTTTGTAGCTCTACATTTAGGGGTGGGGGAGGGGATTCAAATTAAGGGACAAACAAAATATTTTGAAACAGCTAATGTGATAGTCGATTATGGGGTAAGAAGACATGCTGAACACGATGGTGAAAACTATTTTGTCATCGGACAAGTAGTTCGCCCGGAATCCGGCCAAAACCGGAAAGTTTGTTGAAAGTAAAAGTTGTATTTGAAGTTGATTAGATGTTCGATTTAGTGGTAGGAAGACATGCTGAAGACGATGGTGAAAATTATTTTCTCGACGGGCAAGTATTTCGCCCGGAATCCGGCCCAAACCGGAAAGTTTGTTGAAAGTAAAAGTTTTATTTGAAATTGATTAGATATTCGATTTAGGGGTCGGAAAACATGCTGAAGACGATGGTGAAAACTATTTTCTCGACGGACAAGTATTTCGCCCGGAATCCGGCCCAAACCGGAAAGTTTGTTGAAAGTAAAAGTTTTATTTGAAGTTGATTAGATGTTCGATTTAGAGGTAGGAAGACATGCTGAAGACGATGGTGAAAACTATTTTCTCGACGGACAAGTATTTCGACCGGAATCCGGCCCAAGCCGGAAAGTTTGTTGAGAGTAAAAGTTTTATTTGGAGTTGATTAGATGTTCGATTTAGGGCAAGAATACATGCTGAACGCTTATGTGAAAACAATTTTCTACCCGCACATGTAGTTCGTCCGGAATCCGGCCAAAACCGGAAATCTGTTGGAAGTCAAAGTTTTATTTCTAGTTGATTAGATAAGCGATTTAGGGTAAGAAGAGATGCTGAGTCCCTGTATGACAATCATATTTTACCCGGACATATAGTTCGACCGGAATCCGACTGGAATCGGAAAATTTGTTATAAGCTAAATTTCTATTTGAAGTTGATTAGATGTTCATTACTGGCGAAAGAAGATACCCTGATTTCGTCTTTGAGCTTTCTTTTTTCGCCGGACAAGTAGTTCTGGAGTTCGGCCGGAACCGGGAAATTGGTAGAAGTGGCAGGAAGTTTTCGTCAAAACAGATATGACTTATAGGGGTAAAAACAACAGGCTGAATCCAAATCTGAACTTGGTTTTCTCAGGTGATTAGCTATTTGGCTTTAATCTGTTTCTGAATTTTAGTTGTAAAAATGTTCAAGCAGTCTGGCGAAGACTGGATCTGGCTAAGACAAGACCCAGTTGTCTGGATCAGATATTGAATTTTTGGGATCCCATCGAAACCTTTGGTCTTGTTTCATCGGATCAACCGTAATTTCGGTCTCGGGCCAGCGACGGGCGAATCCGAATCCGGATTCGAATCCAGGATTCTTCCTTTTGGCCGGATTCGAATCTTCTGCTTGTCAGGCTGGATTCGGATTCGGATTCCAAACCTTGAAGTTTACGAATCCGCTCCAGTTTCTAATCATTTCCCAATGTTTACAGACTATGATTAAGGCATAGTAAAACAAGCGCACACGAAAACATATAAAATATGCTTCGGGTATCAGTGCTTTTTTGTCACCCTGATTTTTTTTTTTTTTTTTTTTTTTTTTTTTTTTACCAAGGTCTGATTCAAATCCTCAGCATGAAAAGGTGGATTCGGATTCATACCTAGCCCCGAGCCTTATTTATGTTGCATGCTGCAGGTCCTTCTCGGCCGATTCCGGACTGATTCTTTCTACATCCGTTTTTGCACTGCAGTGCTTCCGAGGAAGACGGCAGCGCTTCTCGAGAATCACGGGCTTGCTCACCGACCAAATCCGTGCTTCCCTGCAAGGTCCTGCAGCGCTGCCACCTCAACCAAGAAGAAAGTGAATCCAAAAACGCATATTGTCCAAAAGCAAAGAAGTGCTGCAGCAGCGCCCTTGCAACAAAAACGAGGCTCTGGATTCGGATTCAAATCCTTTCATGATCGGATTGGCCCACCTGTCTCGGGCGATTCCCCAGGAAGAAACAAACCTCAAATTAGGTCAAAATCTGTTTTACATCGTCCAGGGCAGTGGTTCCCAATCAGGGGTACGAGAGACTCTCGCAAGGGGTACACGAACGTCCCAAAATCAAGTTCGTCTCTAGCTTTTCCCGGTCGTTTTTGAGTCTTCTGACTTAGTTTCATTATTGTCCTCAAGATCAGATACTCCATCGTACGCAAATTCAGCTACACAGTTCTGCCCTATCATTAGTTGCGTTTTTGCAGAGAAAATGGTATCTGATACCACGGTAACTGGATCTGCAATTAGTCGTTTTTACAGTTATCGTGGTATCTGATACACGGTTGATGTGCAAAAACGACTATTGGCGAAATTGCACTTTTCGAAGTCATCCCAAAAGAAAAACTGATGTCCAGTTACATCACTAAGTGCTAAACTTCTTTCACCGATTTGACAAAATTTAATGAAAGTGAGATGACTATTCAGATACCACGATCAGTATTCCTTTTCTAGCTTTTAGCTATTCGGATTAAACTTGATTGATTGATTGTTTGATTGTATCAGATAACACGATAACTAGCCAGATACTTCTATAACTGCAAAAAACGACAAGAAATATCGTCTTTTTGACGTTCTGATCGCGATAAAAAAAAGAAGTCAAACAACGATTGTTTCAAAATGGGTAGCCTACGCAATGTTTTCCAACTTTGATCAGGGGTACAGAAAAGTTGGGAACCAATAGTCGAGGGCAATTTCAGGCGAACTTAAAGGACCTGTCGCACTATTTACTTAGTATTTAAAAATATTTGAATACTTTAAAACTATGCTGTGATTTCAACAAATAACACAGGGTTTTGGCTGTTTTAAGCCTTTTCCGAGATGCGTTGACTTTAAAACAGGGAAGTAATTTACATAACCGGCTTTTCTGATGGAAAAGCTTCTCGCAGACAACCGTCAAAATCGTGATACATACCGAAGGTAGCAAAACACGGCAAGTGAGAAAATCAGCATGGTTTTGTTAGAGGGATCAGAATTTACCGTCCGAAATTGGGATCTCCGGGTTTCGAAACGTATGGAGTGGTTATGGAAGTAGGTACCATTAGTATTATAGGTAAGACAGGTCCAATTAAGATTACGGATTTGTTTTCCAGTATCACTAAAGATTAGGTAAAGGTTATAATACCTTCATCGAGGAGGTCAACAAGTCGCACTGTGTCACCGGATCGCGTTTTGAATTTCTTTCTATCCTCGCCTAGTACAACGCCAAATCCGACGTGATCGATCCTCGTTTTCGTCCGGTCCAAATATCCGGCGTGTTCCATGCAGGCAAACAGGGATTGGAAGTGTTGGGACTGGAAAACAAAAATTCATTCCAATTACGAGGCGTCTTCATACGTTTATATTATATTTAGCTAGTCGGAATGTAGAGAGAGCTGGGAAGAGAGCTTGTACAGTAAGTTTTTGTTCAAAAATGTCTTCATCCTAACAGTATCCTCACAAAAATAGCTTTCAGATGTTACATTTCATTCTGCAGAACTTGCGGCCTATACTTAAAGTTTAACGGAAAAGGGCTGGGATAGGACAATCTAGTTACCCATCACTTATTCACTAAAACTGGTTTGAAGACCCGCTGAAAATGCGTTACTTCGTTGTTCCGCTTTTCACGAATAATGGGTTTTCAAATAGTGGAATTTGTCTATGATTTGTGGTACCTCTTTGCACTTGTATTTTTGTTGTATGCCTTGCGATAATTTAGAACAGATCAAGGCCTATAGTGGGGGTTGAAACAGCTTCGACACTTAAAAAAATAAGTTTGTTGTACATTTTCAAAAGACAATACAATAACTGGTAGATCTGAGAAAACCAATTTCAGATTTTCCAGTTTTGGCCGGATTTCGGGCGAACTACTTGTAAGACGAGACAATGGTTTTCATATTCCTGTTCAGTATATCTTCTTACCTCTAAATCGAACATATAATCAACTTCAAATAAAACTTTTACTTTTAACAAAGTTTCCGGTTTTGGCCGGATTCCGGGCGAACTACTTGTCCAGCGAGAAAATGGTTTGATATTCGTGTTCAGCATCTCTTCGTACCCCTTAATCGACTATCTATTAGCTGCTTGAATTATTTTGTTTGCCCTTTAATTTGAAACAACTTCCCCACCCCTAAATGTAGGGCTACAAAGCCCATCTACGAACTTGACCCAAAGAATCCTCACACCATGTTTCATGAAAATATCTCATTCCCTTCGAGAGTTATCGTGCTCACAGACAGGCAGAGAGACGGACAACTTTTGCGATGTCACAGGTATCCCTCCATTTACGTTTTGGGATCCCAAAAAAGCAGGTGGAGGTTCGTTCTTCTAGCTGTTGGTTCAAGGTTCAAGGTTTTTTTATTCTTACTTTATATAATACATAAACATTAACAATACTATACTCTGCACTTACAATTATTTCAGGGTTTGAACCGGAGAGAAGAAAATCATCGAATGGTTCAGACCCTTCCATAAAAGAAAATCAATAAAACGAAATCGACCCAACGCTGAGTAGAAAGATCACCGCACGACAACGCCAGCACGAAGCGAAATCATTCCAAACAAAAACAACAACAAAAATGAAGGATGGGTGACTGAAAACCAGTATCACTAGAGGAAAACACACAAATAAACATGAAAAACAACCAATCTCTAACTGTTAATTATCCATTCTTAAACTTGTTAATGAGAATTTGAGACAGCTGTTTTTTTATACTTTCAAGGGCCTGATCTGTTTGCCTGATCTCACAATGATACGATCGACACACCGCACCGCTTGAGGCGATCAGATGAATACAGCCGCCATGAGGGGAGAAATAGAAAGAAAGGACAGTACCGTGTCAATGGCCAGAGATAGGTGTCATATTATACGCTTTTGTGATTAGGCTAGGGTGTAAATAAAGAGTGAGTTACAAAACCTCTAACACCAGCTACCGCCTAAAGAGGACCCTTGCCAAGAAGGGCCGAAATGCCACTGTAACAAATCCTAGTTGACTTTTAGCGCCATCGAATCCGATGCACTATTTGGGGGTGGAGGGGCTTACGAATCCCTAGATTTTGAGGGGCACAAGATCTTCCGTTTTGGTACTAAATTTGTTTACTCATAAATAGGATTCAAAGGGCGTTAAGCAATGACGTTACTTAACAAAAGCTATTTTACCCCAAAAAGAGTAATTGCATTTTGAGTCTGATGACATGGAATGGGGATAAAATTGATTTTTGCCCCTCCCCCCCCCCCCCCCAAAGGAACAGATAGAAGAAATAACGCCTCTAAAAGAAAGCGCGGCTCTGCATCCAATATCCTTCGTGACTAGACGAGGCTAAAGGCATATTCTCGCCATTCCCCGAGGACTCCTCTGGGAATCGAAGGGAACGGCGAGAATAGACGGAGTTACTCAAGTCACAACGAGAACACGGGGAATGCTTTCAAAACGTATTTTGTTCGAAAAAAAAATTGCACTTGACGAAATTAGTCTGGATCCACTTTATTTTTTGTTTTGTTTATTCCGATTGTTTTTAATTAATTTTACATTGCACTAGCACCAGCACAAATTGATTCCCCTCCGAATCTGAAAGGGAGTCCTCTTCGATGATGGTGATGATCATCGGAGCATTCCCATCCGTGGGGACTCGCGAGAATCCGGTGAGTGAGTCCCGGGACAGACAAAAACGCGGGAACTCCTCAAGTGGAGCCTCGGGAAACGGGGAGAATACACCTTAAGCCTTCTCACGATACAATATGTCGTAATTTTTTACCTGTCCGGCATCAGTGACGTAGATGAGCCAATCCCCCTTCTCCACCTCCATACGATGTCTAATTGCAGCTATGTCCGACGTGTCGTAGGTATAGCCTCCATCGGACTTAACAACTGTTAAAGGCACGTCCACACCAGGGCCGAACATGACGTACCGGCCTTCGTCAAACTGCAGGAGGTTTTTCGCCTTGAGTTCTGCTACCGCTGTGTTCATAAGGTCTTGGTAGAAAGACTCGCCTCGCTCCTGTAAGCGAATCTCAAGGCGGTCGTATATCCTCTGGAATTCTGAAATGGTAATCCGATCTTATAACAGTATTATTACTTATTAAAGAAAAACTAAAAAGCCTCTGTCATTTAACTGAATATACAGAATAATTTAGATTCTGCTAAAGGATTTTTTTTTATTTTCCACTATCTGTTCTAGTTACGACCGTCCCAAGAACGAATTTTAGAGAATTTTTTTTAATCTCAACACAAACGCGGCTTTTCAGTAGGCAGTGGTGGCTTTGGTGAAGATTGCTTTTTAGTGCTTAGGTGCCTGAACAAAAATAATCATTAATCTTTCTGGTAAGGCATACAACACAGATACAAGCGCATAGAGGTACCACAAATCACACGGATTTTCCACTATTTGAAAAAATCGATTATTCAGAATCAGAATAATTTTATTTTTCAAAATATTCGTCAAAGTAGCCTGGGATGTCTAAACGTTAATAAAAGCACCAAACAAACACATTATAAGCACCATTGGTTTCTATCTACTGTTGTGTCATGATCGTGTTTGCTTTCTGCTTGGTTGTGGTGCTTAACGAAGTAGTGCACAAATGATCTGCTGTACCGATGGCTGTGCTTGATCGGTGGCAAGGCCGTATCCAGGGGGGGTTAGGCGATTGACCCCCCCCCCCCGAAACATACAAAAATAATCATTTTTATAGGCTTTTTCCTTTGATCTATGTCTTTTTTGTACTTTTTTTCCGACCCGCAGGCAACCCCCCCCCCCTCTCGGAGTAAATTCCTGGATACGGGCCTGATCGGTGGTTTCTGGAGAAGTGGTTCGCAGCGTTTTAGTTGAAGCGGAGGCCGGTAGGATGTCCCGATGTACCTCAGATCAGAAAAACCTTTTACCAAATGTCATTGTGAGATGGTGGCGTCGCTCCGAGAGGGTTGAGATTCGGAGTTGTTTGGTGTTGTCCTCGTATGACACATATGTCTGCCGAAGTATGATTTTGCAGGCTCGTTTCTGCAGAGACTCCAGTCTCGAGCTCTGGTCTTGTGAGAGCATGGGGTGCCACACGGGACAGGCATATTCAGTAACTGGTCTGATGTATGTTATATATGTAGTTAGCATTGCGTCCTTAGGGATGGCCCCTGGCCCCTGACCGTGGGCCAATCACCCCTGACAATCCGCCCCTGACCGTGGGACAATCACTCCTGACAATCCGCCCCTGACCGTGGGACAATCAGTCGCGGTAGTAAACTGAAAATATTGACTTTCCGTGTGACGCCAGCAGCCATAGATGAGCGGCAGAAGTTTAGTCAACGGTTCTGACTAAACCGCTTATCTATGCCTGGTGACGTCACACGGAAAGTCATAGTTGCGTTTTTGCAGATACCATGGTATCTGATACCACGGTCTAAAGTGGTTTTTGCAGCTATCGTGGTATCTGATACCACGGCCAAAAGACGTTTTTGCACATATCGTGGTATCTGGGCAGTTATCGTGGTAACAGATTTCCAGATACCACGGTCCGACCGTGGTAACTGGTCGTGGTATCTGAAATAGTCATCTCACTTTCATCAATTTTTCTCAAATTGGTGGGGAAGAAGTTTGGCACTTAGTGATGTGACTGAATATCTGTTTTTCTTTCGGGATGACTTCGAAAAGCGCAATTTCGACAATTGTCGTTTTTGCAGAGCAATCGTATATCAGATACCACGATAACTGCAAAAAGACTAATTGCAGATCCAGTTACCGTGGTAAGAGATACCATGGTATCTGCGAAAACGCAACTATCGACTTTCCGTGTGACGTCACCAGGTATAGATAAGCGGTTTAGTCAGAACCGTTGACTAAACTTTAGCCGCTCATCTATGGCTGGTGACGTCACACGGAAAGTCAATATTTTCAGTTTACTACCACGATTGATTGTCCAAGAACGAGTTATGAGCGTAAACGTGTCCGGTTCTTCGCTGGTAGCTCGGCTCTGTATATACAGATACAAATATATAGTTTGCAACATTAACTTGATCGAATTTCCCTATTTCTTTCATGACGTCACGAAAACGTCACGGACTGTAGATAATAAGCTATATTAGATCATAAGCTAAGGCTTTGTTTACACCCCCAAAGACAGCTGGATGGATATTTATGCATTGTATTATTTTCATTATGCAAATAGGCTGGATGACCCACCTTTTCTTGAAATATCGCAGATAAGTTGCCACCCTTTGATGTGATCTGGGTCATGGGCTTGCAGTTTGACAACATCAGCATAAGCACGCTTCTTGAATTCGGGGTCTTCGTCAAATCTCTTTTTCGCTTCCTAAAAAAATGACAAATTAAAAACATTGCGGTTTTATTTTGATGCGCAGTCTCACTCTCCGATTTTTTGGGGATTTATTTTGATGTGACATACATAAAAGCTCATACTGGTTTTATTTTGATGCACAGTTTCACCCTCCGATTCTTTTTTTAGTTTATTTTGATGTGACGTATATAAAAGCTCATATTCACCAAAATGTCCAAAAGAGAGCAGTGAGAATCATTCTGGGTTTCACTTCCTAAAAAAATTACAATTTAAAACATTGTGGTTTTATTTTGATGAAGAGTTTCACCCTACGATTATTTTTTAGTTTATTTTGATGTGGCATATTTAAAGCTCATACTCGCAAGTATGTGCTCTTTCTGTAGCGCTAACTGAGTCGCCTGGAAAATATCCAAAAGAGAGCAGTGAGAATTATCCTGGTTGATTATAATATTCCATATGAGGAGGCTCTCATTAAACGTGACGTTCCTAAATTAACTGACCGCAGAAATACTCTTTCAAAAAATTTTGGAGCAACGATAATGTGTCGTCCTAGATTGTGCAGTCTATTTCCCCATCCCTTCCCGTCTTCCGTGCGTCGGTCCGAGAGGAACGTTGGCAATCAGTGTTCGCCATATACTGCTAATTCTTCTGCCCGGTTTTTACATAGTTGCATCCATCATTTATTTCTGGTCATATCTTGTAAGTGTTTTAGTCAATTTGTTTCGTTTTTGTATATTCCTTAAATATGTTATTCCTCTTCTTGCTTTAAAGCACAAATCTTACGAGAAATGATCTTTTCACAGTAAAATAGCTCAGAAATGTCGTTTTCAAAAATACCATTGCTTTCCACGAGAAATGAGCGATTTTCTCGTTAGCGCTTGTCCACTTTATCCAGCCTTCTCTCCCTCCGACGTGGCGGCTGGACCCAAAATAGTTGAAAACTAAACGCGCCTCTGTTAAAGAGTGGGAATACCAAGTAAGACAAAAGGCGTATTCTCGCCGTTCCCCGAGGACTCCTCGGGGAATCGAAGGGAACGGCGAGAATAGAGGGAGTCACTCCACGCGGACTCCGCGTACAGAAACAGCGAGAACACGGAAAATGCTTCCAAATTCGATTTTGTTCGAATAAGAAATATGCAGTTTACGAAATTAGTCTGGATCCACTATACTTTTGGTTTAGTTTATTCTGATTATTTTTAATTAATTTTATATTGCACCAATACCAGCAAAAATTGATTCCCCTCCGAATCTGAAAGGGAGTCCTTTTTTATGATGGTGATGATAATCAGAGCATTCATCGTCCGTGGGGACTCGCGAGAATACGGGGATTAAGTCCCCGGGACAAACAAAAACGCGGGGACTCCTCAAGTGGAGTCCGTGGGGAACGGCGAGAGTACGCCTAAAACAAGTACAAAACAGAATGTAGACCTGATGGTCTACCATGTCTTCCGAAATGAAAAATTATACTTTGAAGCTTCTCATGTCCTTTTTGGGAAAGAGTCGTTGACGGACCTTAAAGCTTGCGGCGAAGTTTGCGTTACGTGACTGTCAAAACTCGGCTAGGCCGAAAAGGCGCAAAAACGTCATACAGTTGCGAAAGGCGGGGATTTCAGAATCTTAAAATCCCACAAGGGAGCTGGGGATGATACGAAATGTAGAATAAGCAAGATGGGTCCTTTAAGCTATTTCGAAACTAAACTCGATTGGTTGATTGAAGTGGTGCTATTGCTGTGCAATTGACTGATCCTGGCTGTCTTTATTAATAAAACTATTCTACTAAAGACATGAATTACCGTAAAATTTTCCGTTATCATCGTCCCTGCCTCAATTAAAGCATAACTCTTATTACAAACGAACCTTTCCACGATGAAATGCCTCAGAAATATCGTTTTAAAAAATACCATTACCTTCCACTGCGATTTTCTTCTTAGCGCTTGTCGCCTCTATCCAGCCTCCGCGCTCTTTGACGCGGCGGCTGGACGCAAAGTATTTGAACGGGAACACAAGCAAAATAAATTTCTCCTGGGCGGCGATCCCAGCTGAGGTGCCATAAACCGACCCAAGGTCAACCGGAAGGCGGAAATGTCGCGCTCCCCGGCTGTCCCGATGACATAAATGAACACAAGAAGAAGAAAAGGAGTAAAAAACAGAGGATATGCCGATGAGGATATGGCCCGAAGTTCACCAGACCGGCTGAAATACGTCGATGACTTGTCTGTTCTGGAAAAGTGCTATAAAAATATCCAAAGTAGCTCTGCAACCATAATGAAAGATATCTGCGAGGAAGCAGAGTCTGACAAAATGGTTGTTAATATGAACAAGTCTGTGATTTTAACAGTTTCTTTCCTTCAAGGTACCCTATCTTTCAACCCACCACTAACAGATGCATGTCAGGTTAATGAACTGAAGCTGCTGGGAGTATACATAACCTCGGATCTGAGGTGGCAAAGACAGGTTGAGAGTATACTTAAAAAAGCTAACGCGGCTATAAGCTACCCTAAACTTTTGTCCCGTTACGGTGTTCCATCTCCCCATTTACTACGCGTTTACATTTCTTTTATCCGTTCTAACCTAGAATATGGCTGTCCGGTTTGGCATTTTGGTCTGACCCAGGAACAGTCGGATTTGCTTGAGAGGATACAGTATAGAGCGTTGCTGGTTACATCTAAAGCTCCAAAGGTCCCATACATTCAGCTCCTAAAGCAATTTAAATTAGATACCCTTTCATGCCGCCGACTTCAACTTTGTATGAAGTTCGGTACATCTATAGTCCAAAACCCACTTCACCGGGATATACTCCCTCCTGATTTTCTCCCCTTCCGAATTCGTCTTCCTCGTCAAGCTGCCGATCCTGTGCCTCGTTTAGAGCCGGTGGTAGCTTTGCGAACTAGGTATGCTCAGAGTTTCGTCCCCTCGTTTGTTCGTGTATATAACTCAGAGCGCTTCTGAACGTTAATTTTTATGTTACTTGTATTTTATATCTGATTGATTTAATGTATTTTTATATTGACCATATTTATCATAAGATGTCGGTATAAATGTCGCAAAATTGTATATACTTGTAGATTGTTCTGTTATGACGTTATGTATTGACGTAAAAACGACCCATCGGCTTGTCCGTTATCTGTTTTTTAGATTATATTGAATTGAATTGAAATTGAATGATCTAGCATGTCCTCCAAAATGAGAAACGATACTTGGAAGCTTCCAGTATCCTTATGTGCAAGACATCAGTCGGACCTTGTCTCTTATGAGATATATGAGAAAAGACAAAGTAGTGAAGCGGCCAATATAGTTTCGCAGATACTAGCCAAAGCTTTGAATTCCGACATGGTTGTGAATGAAAACGAGTCAATTCTTACAAATTTATTCCTGAAAGAAGGGCCAAGATTTGAACCTCCGATTCCAGATACTTTGCGTGTAAACCAAATAAAACTCCTCGGTCTAATTATATCAAATGATTTAAAACGGGAACTCCCAACGAAGGAAATGGTAAACCGTGGACACACTGGCCTTCATAAAATTACTTAGACTTAGTTCTTCCCGCGCCTGGTCGCGCATAAGGCGACAAAACCATATGCTGAAGTTACTTGCTAAAAATAGGTTCCCTGAACAAGAAGTGCTCCGTTTTTATTGTTCTTTTATACGTTCAGACGATATATTTTATATGACGATATATTTTCGATTCGGACGATATGACGATTTCGACAAATTTGGATTTCACCATGATAGTTCGAAAAGAATAAAAGCGATATCTATCTATCTATCTAAGCTTTCGCCAAATTTTGCGACAGGCAGAACTCGGCTCGGACGAAAAAGCGATACAAGTCGTAGGTACAAAACGGGACAATGGGGAAAGGCGGGGATTTTTTTTTTTTATTTATTTATTTATGACCAGCTTTTTGCGTAACAGCGGAGTATGAATAAATACAAAAGTAAAATATACATATTAAAACACTTAAACAAAACAATGTAAATAAACACGACAACATTCTTTTCATATAAATAAAAAACACACTAAAAAGACTCATCATTTCAGGAGCATATAATTCCGTAAGGGAGCAAAGGATAATCTAAAAGGCAGAATAAGCAAAATGTGTCCTTTCACTGCAAGCTGACGAACTGACCAACTAACCTTGTAAAATGCTTGGAGATCGCCGATTGGGGGAGGCTTGTTAAGATAATCCGGGAATCGGTCGTTCAGATGGGCCAATAGCATTCCAAACTGGGTACCCCAGTCGCCAACGTGGTTTATTCTGAGGACGTCGTGACCGAGGAACTCCAGGAGGCGAGCTAAACTGTCGCCAATGATGGTCGACCTATACCAAGAAATGATTTACAAATGACCTATACCAAGAAATATATAGATTTTATTTGTAACCCGCCAAATACATTAGGTGGTAGCGGAGTAAAGAGCAACGAAAAACAACACAAGATAAATAACAGTATTAACACAAAAAATTTAGAAAAATTTCAAACTGGGCCTATCAAATTCATGAAAAACATCATGTACTCGGTGACCAGTATGAAGAGATGTACATAGTAGTGACACTGACATTATCCTCAATTATAGCCGAACAAGTCTTG
This sequence comes from Branchinecta lynchi, assembly GCA_023053575.1. Classification (NCBI taxonomy): domain Eukaryota; kingdom Metazoa; phylum Arthropoda; class Branchiopoda; order Anostraca; family Branchinectidae; genus Branchinecta; species Branchinecta lynchi. The sequence goes on from JAKZAP010000015.1 coordinate 21,582,864, forward strand.
GAAAGCGTTTTTTTTAAACTGAGGCCAAGCCACTTTAGCGAATCGGTTACTGGAATCGAAATAGGTCCCAAATACAGAAATCGATTTAGAAGAATGGCGACCAGGTTCGTAACATGGGTGGAATTGGCCCAGATAGACCTAGCTGTTTATTAAAGGTTAACCAAAAAGGACTGAGATGGGACAACCTAGGTGTCCGTTAATCTCAGTTATTCACTTAAAGCGGCTTGAAGACCTGATGAAAATAAAAATATTTGTGGTACTCCTGTTCTCGTCTATCTATGTTGTATGCTTGACGAAAACCCTTTACGAAAAATAAGTGTCCACGCAGTAAGACACATTCCGCAATCTGATTAAAGCTGATTAAAGTTCAATCTGTCGGTCGCTGCATTTTCTCCACATCACGGTCTTGTCCGTTTGTTTGAAGTGTAATTTGTTCGATGTGTAAAGTTGTATCCTAATTTTTAAGTTGTGTTTCTTTCTTTTCTTTATGTACTCCACTATTTCTATTTTATAGAAGTGGGTAAATAAAAATATTCATTCATTCATTCATTACTGACCGCTGAAAAGCCGCGTCTGTACTGAGATTAAAATATTCCGAGCCATAGTAGAATTTTTTGTTGTGAAGATGATCGTCGATACTCTGAACGTCCCGCTAGAACAAATAACTTTAAAGTTCAACTGAAACGGGCTGAGATTAAGACAATCTAGAGCGTGTTCCATCCTACTTACCGTAGTTACTACGCATGACGTCACGAATTCTGGCTTTTTGCCGTCAAGGCTGGAACGATTTTTCTATTTTCCAGCAGGATCTCACGCCAGGGGCGAATCCGACCAATCACGTTCCAGAGATGCGTAGTTACTACGCTTACCACGCTCCCGAGCATGGTAAGCAAATAGTAACTATTAGTTACTATTGCGACAAGGTTGGAACGGTCAGCGTAGTAACTTTTCGTGAGGATGGAACGGAAATAGTAACTAATAGTAACTATTGTTACAAGGGTGGAACACGCTCCTAGTTACCCATCACTTATTCACTTAAATTGGCTTGAAGACCCGCTGAAAATGCGTTTCTTCGTTATTCCGCTATTACGAATAAGATTTTCAAATAGTGGGATTTCCGTGTGATTTGTGATACCTCTATGAGCTTGTATATGTGTTGTATGCCTTATCAGAAAGATTTATGGATATTTTTTTTTCAGGCACTAAGCAGTCTTCACCAAGTTCATCTCTGCCTACTGAAAAGCCGCGTCTGTGTTGAGATAAAAATTTCCCTTATCATAGTAGAAGTCAGAGGCATTACTAGCCAAAATGTTGGGGGGGGGGGGACGAGGCATTTACCGACTGGCTGGATATTTTTACCGACTTTTTCTGCTGAAAAAACGACTGTTTTCAACAACAAAAATTAAATTTTTGAAAAAAAATCGACTGATTTTCAGAAAAATCGACTGATTTTCAGAAAAATCGACTGATTTTCAGAAAAATCGACTGATTTTCAGAAAAATCCACTGATTTTCAGAAAAACCGACTATTTTGATGAAACATCAACCAATTTAAAAGAAAACTACTATTTTCATGAAAAAATCAACTGTTTGGATGGAAAATCGCAGCGCTTCGCACCGACTCAGTTATTTTTTACCGACTGGCCAACAGCATTGGGGGGGGGGGCGTCCCCCCCTCCCCTCCAGTAGTAAGTGACGCCCCTGGTAGAACTTACGTTGTGGGGACGGCCGCACATATTCTGAATGTCATAACTAGAACAAATAGTAGAAAATAATCCAAATTATCAAGTGTATTCAATTAAATGACACAAAAATAAGTTGGCTTTTCAGTTAAGCTTTAACATAATCCAAATAATGCAGTGCATCCAGTTAAATGATGCAAAACTTTAAGGTGGATATGACGATTAAATTTCAAAACCTCGAAACACCAAACTGGATGGATCGATTAAGGACGCACTGCGAAAGTTTACTGCTGGTAAGACGGATCCTTTAAAGCCGTTACAGTTAAAGTGCGAACACACGATATCAGGATTTCACGACCGGACTTCCTAGACTTTCATCATCAAGAGTGTGTTCCACCCTACTTACCGTCGCTACTACGCATGACGTCACGAATTCTGTCTTTTTGCCGTCATGGCTGGAACTTTTTTCTATCTTCCAGCAGAATATCATGCCACGGGCAAATCCGATTAATAACGTTCCAGATTTGCGTAGTTACCACGCTTATTACGCTCCCGAGGATGGTAAGCAAATAGTTACTATTAGTTAAGGTTGGAACGGTCAGCCAGCATAGTAGCTTTTTACGAGGTTGGAACGAAAATAGTAACTAGTAGTTACGCCGCGGCCAAGGAGACATGGGAGGAACAAATTTATTTTAAGGCGGGTATTCCTTTAGATAAAATGCAATTATTAATTAGCCTGACAGCAGATCGTTTACCGGTAGGAAAATATTTAGGTAAGGTTAGAATGTTATGTGGTACTTACTTTTGTCCGATGTGCGGGAAAATGGATGAATGTATTTTCCATTTAATGGGTGAATGTGAGGAGTTGAGAAATCTGAGGAAGGAAATATTTGGGGAAATGGTCTGGGGGGATGAAAGATTTAAACAAATTTTGAAAAGTAGAAATTTTAGAGACGTTAGAAATTTGGGAAGATTCCTGCCTGAAGGTGGCTATGGTCCACAGGGAAAGTTGTTGAGGTTACGGTTCGTTTTGGTGTTGTTTTGTTGTTTCCATGGCCCTCTGTGCTTTTACGGAATAAATCTTATCTTATCTTTATCTTATTGTTAGTTGAAACAGTTTCAAATTTTCCATAGGGAAGTTATGATGGTGCCGAAAATCCGGGCAGGAATTCCAGTCCGGGAGCTTCCGATCCTCATCATACTTCATATTTCGATCACTGGGGGCCGGCAGGGATACGAGCTCCTTAGCTCGGCCCCATTTTAAACACGGACTATGAGCGTGTTCCATCCTACTTACCGTAGTTACTACGCATGACGTCACGAATTCTGGCTTTTGCCGTCAAGGCTGGAACAACTTTTATAACAACTTGACTTAATTTTTACGAACCTGACAGATTTGTATCATGCACCGCAATCGCTAGGACCCCTTCAGAACTCTGATCACTTCATCATTTTCTGGGAAGCTAGTTCGGCCATCCCTAAACCCAAACGAATCAAAACTACAGTGCGACCACTCACCCAAGATTCGATTTCTACATTTGGTCGCTGGATCGGTAATTATGATTTTGAGGGCATTTGTTCCGAGCAGGACATCAATGTCAAAGTCAATAAGCTGAATACGCTTCTTCAAGAGAAGTTTCAAACGTGTTTTCCCACTAAAGTGATTACCGTCAGTGACACTGATAAACCGTGGATCACCAGCAAACTAATGGATCTAATAAAGATCCGTTGTCGCCTTCACAGCGCAGGTGATACCGTTGCCTCAAATAAGTTGCGTAACTATATAGTTAAACTGAATAGGCGCGCGCAGAAGCAATATGTGAGAGACAAGATTACCCCATTACTTACCTCAAATCCTCACAAATGGCATCCTCAGTGAAAAGACTTACCGGTAAAGCGACACCTAGAGACCTAAGACTGCTCAAAGAGGACGGTACCTTGACATCAGCTACTGAAGTGAACTCCTACTTTGCTCGCATATGTACCACCTTTCCATCAGTCACCAGTTCAGATATTGAGAGTCTCATTGCTGACGCAGAGATTGATGACGTTGGTGAAGTGTCCGAATATGCGGTTTACAAAGAACTACAGAAACTGAAAAAATACTGTGCGTCCTACCCTGGTGAGCTTCCCGTAGTACGCGCGAGTTCGCGAGTTCGCGATTTTCCTTGCCAAGCCGCTTTCCTCTATAATCAATCAGTGTTTCCTACAACAAGTGTTCCCTAGTGCGTGGAAGAGGGCGTATGTTCGCGTCATTCCAAAGGTGAAGTGTCCCAAATCTTGTGATCAACTCCGACCCATCTCAATAACTCCGAACCTTTCTAAGGTAGCAGAAACGTTTATATACCGTGAGCTGATGTCACAGGTCTCTGGATCCCTCGACCCGTACCAGTATGGATGCTTAAAAGGCAGCAGCACAACTGTCTATTTAGTGCGTATGTACCACCTCATCGTTGAGTGGCTCGACCGAGGAAGTGCCATTATCGATCTTCTCCTTGTGGACTACCGAAAAGCTTTTGACCTTATTCGCCACTCCATTGCAATGACAAATTTACGCACCATGGGTGCACGCAAACATATCCTCCTTCTAGTGATCGATTTTTTACGAGCCCGTTACCAGTGCGTGTACTGTCTTTTCCCAGGAGACACTGATTCCGAATGGGCTGAGCTAACGTGCGGAGCTCCACAAGGCACAAAACTTGCGGCACTGTTGTTTTTGGCAGTGATAAATTTTGTCCTTTCTGGGTTCGATGAAAGATTCAAGTACGTTGACGATTTGTCAGTTCTTCTCAAGTACATTATCGAGAAATCCGAGGCAGTTCCTCAGTTCTGTGACGAAACATTCAGCAATTTTAAAGACCAATGTGCAACTAACAGCCTACAAATCAACGAAGGGAAAACCAAAATCCTTCGCTTTAATCCCCTGAAAAGGGATTTTGTGTGCCCTCCGCCACCGTATCCTAGTGTATCTTCGGCTGTTATTCTCGGCGTCACGTTCAGCGTTGATTGCTCGTTTAGTCTTCACGTTGATACAATAGTAAGAAAAGCCAACAGTGCGATGCGTACCCTTATCTTAATGCGTCGATTCGGTTTTTCAGTGTCGCAACTAAAGCTAGCGTACCTGACATATATCCGACCAATTGTAGAGTATGCTTGCCCTGTTTGGGGGCCTCAAGTCAATAACACAGGATACTTAAGTGACCAACTTGAGTCAATACAGAAAAGAGCCGCTAAAGTAATATTGTGTGAAGCATTTACTGATTATGAATCAGCATTATCAACCTTACAACTACCGTCCCTTTACGACCGTCGGTTCAGTTTGATATGCAAATTTGGTCAATTCCTTCTACGAAGTGACAAACATAGGGCTATACTACCACCGGTCATGCCGAATCCAGTTGACACTAGGTCCAAAAACAAAGAAAAACTGGTACCGCCTACCACACGAACAAATAGGTTTTCAAACACGTTCGTTCCGTATTACACGTCAGTGTTTAATAAGTGCTGAAGTTTCTGTTCTTATTTGTGTCCTCTTTTAATTTGTAAGCCCAAGCGTCATTTAGTTGAGTCTCTTCTTGACTACGATAGCTTGTGTAAAATAAATTATTCTGATTCTGAATTCTGATTCTGATATTTTCCAGCAGAATATCATGCCACGCGCGAATCCGACCAATCACGTTACAGAGATCTGTAGTTACTACACTCTCGAGCGTGGTAAGCAAATCGTTACTATTTCGAGAAGATTGGAACGGTCAGCGTAGTAACTTTTGGTGAGGTTGGAACGGAAATAGTAACTAATAGTTACTATTTGTAGAAGGGTGGAACATGCTCTATATGTATTAGTATAAATGAGTCGTTCCTCTGTAAATACGCAGACAAAAGAAAGAAAGACTCGTACCATTCCGCATACTTACACACGCAATACCAAACTCTCCACACGAAAAAAAATTAATAATATTAACACCAAGTTGTGGCCTAAGCTGAAGGAACGCTGACTTTTTTCTAAAACAAAATTAATAATTAAGAGTTGGGGATTTACCGGGATAACAGAAACGGGAACGTCTCATATTTGTGTGTATCCGCGATATTATGTAAAGATGGGCTTACCTTAGATGACCGACGTGCATTTCTTTAGCGATATTCGGTGAAGAAAAATCGATAATGACCCTCTTCTTCTCAACGACGGGGGGCTTCACCCCTTCCACGGTTATGTGAATCAGCTGACTGCATAGGAAGTCTTTTGAAAGTGCGATGTTGATAAAGCCAGCTCCTGCTATGGATGTTGACCCGATGAGGCTGGAGGGTGAGAGATTCTCAACAATTTTCTTGGCCACGTCGACGGGGGAGATTTTCTCGCCAAAATCTTTCAATGTCTGAAAAAAGGAGGTTTTACAGGTACGCTTTATCCTCAACATAAGCTCAAGGTTCAGTATAGTACTAATAATAGTATAAGTGCATCAGAAGGATTTCGAATCTACCAATTTTCTCTGTACACTAATTGAATTTCAGAAGGTGACGATCCACACCTGCTTTGAATTGATTGATATTTCCGGCATTTACGGCACTTTCTGGTAGATTATTCTAATATTCCGCTAGTTTTTGCAGATACCATGGTATCTGATACCACGGTCTAAAGTCGTTTTTGCAGTTATCGTGGTATCTGACACCACGGTCAAAAGGCGTTCTTGCAGTTATCGTGGTATCTAGGCCAGTTATCGTGGAATCTGATATTCCGTTTTTGCAGAGCAACCGTATCTGATATTCAGATACGACGGTCCGACCGTGGTAACTAATCACAAAAACAAAAGTGAGAGGAGCACATAGCTTTAACATCCTTTTTCTCTAAAACAGGATAAACACCAGATAAAAAAGAACAGAACGGTCACAGTAAATAGTGCGAGGGGTCCTTTAAGAAAGGCGCAAAACAGGTGTGGTTTAACATACCTTACTCAATGACATGGCGACATTGCACTGGTAATCCCCAAACTTGGCCTGTGTAGATGTCGACAAGGGGATGTTGATCTCCCCAACATTTGGAAATGCTGCTTGGACGGCTACTCGGAAAATTTGCTTCAGTTCTCCAACAAGAGAAAACATTCCAGACTTCTTTTCGTCATGTGAGCTTCCAGTCTCTGTTGCAACTGCCTGAAATTAAGTACTTTATAAGCCAGGTTCGATTGAAGTCCGTGTCGGTCTTGTCTTCTTATTAGAATAGAATTTTATTTTTCAAAAGCAGTTGTCACAGCGTTACCGCCGAATTTGACCTTTTCGTCACAAGAAAATGATGAATAACATTAACACTCAATCCCTCTGTAGTCTTGTCACGAACAAAAAAAAACACACTAAAAAACACTAAAAAGGACTAACTTATCGAGTATTGAACAACTCAAAAAATGCTTGAAGAAAACTCCTTCTATATCTTTCAAGAAGAAGGGCCACAGGTGCTAGTTTGGGTATTTTCTCGGATTTCTCTCGCTGGGGTCTAATACGTATAGTAGAAAAGGGGGGGGGGGAGGAGAATATTACACAATCGGGGAACAGATAGGGTTTTAATACCGAAAGCGATGCTAAGACGGGTTCGTCTCTCTTCCAGGGTAGCCCGCTTGAACCTTTTTGGTAGGTACCAGTATGGCACTTTATCCTCCCCGTTAATAGTCATGAGGGCCCTTTTTTGAATATTCTCGATTCGGTATGTGTGTTCTGAAGAAAGCCCGAAGTGCCAAACAGGAAACGCCTTATCAAGTCTTAGTGCCTCGTCAAGTTTTAAAGCCGCTTTATTCAGCCTTACCACTGGTAGCGCTTCTATGAAGATACTTTACTTTACTCAACACTGCTAGATGGCGTTATATACGGGAAAAGCGCGGAATATTCAAATAAGGTGAGAAACGGAATCGGACGATTCCCAACATCCCTCCCCCCTTAAAAATAAACTCCCCCTTTTCAAGAAAATATCTGAGGCAAGAACAAAAAAATACAGTGCAACGTTAAATAACGTTTATTGTAACAACGAGTATTTACAGATGTACAATGTCAGCACTGATTGTAGTCAGGAAAGTAAGGAACCCTATAAAATAATAATGAATCTTTTACTTTAAGAATGAATACTTCAATTCAGAATTAATAAATTATATCTTAATTATATACTAATATAATAATCCGAAAAAGGTTTACCTTAAAATTACACCAAATCCACTTTAATTGTTACAAGCCATTAATCTGGTTGAAGGCAGTCTACCAACTAAACTGGTAGCGCTTCTATGAAGATACTTTACTTTACTCAACACTGCTAGATGGCGTTATACGGGAAAAGCGCGGAATATTCAAATAAGGTGAGAAACGGAATCGGACGATTCCCAACACCACTCTTGCCAGTAAATGATTCTGCGGACAAGTATCACAATGTAGTCGCGTTTTACTGGATTGGTTTCGGTGGAATTTCACTCTTGTTATCTGAGTTTGTCCGAAAGTTATGCGTCATACTGGATTCGTACCTTTTTATTTTTCCAACCCCCAGATACTGTATTTTCATAACTAAAACAAAGTACGCCAAACTACAGTGAAACCCAGGGGCGTCACGACTAGGGGGAGGGGGGACGCCCCCCCCCCCCAAATGCTGTCGGCCAGTCGGTAAAAAAAAATAACCGAGTCGGCGCTAAGCGCTGCGATTTTCCGTCAAACAGTTGATTTTTTCATCAAAACAGTCGGTTTTTCTTAAAATTGGTCGATTTTTCGTCAAAATACTGCAGTTTCTTTAAAATCAGTCGATTTTTTTCTAAACTGCCGATCTTTGTTGTTAAAAGCAACTGCAGAAATAGTCGGTAAAAATTACCAGCCAGTCTGTAAATCCCTCGTCCCTCCCCCCAAACAAATGGGACAGTAACGCCTCTGGAACCCTACCAAAAAAAAACGCAGCTTCTGTGTGATTCACAGATAAAACGCAGTCGAGAAATCTACCTTTGACAGAGCCGGGATATCAAGTCATCATTCAATTCAATTTTATTTCAACACCAATTACGGGCTGGCCGAATAGCAGGCAATATAAATAAAAAATAACCAAAATTATCAACACAAAATAGAATGTGGTCGAATTCCATATAAAATAATGAGAACAAACAATATAAAAAATGATGATTGAAGTAACAGACAACGCGGGGGGGGGGGGGGGGTAAATAATAGCCTACTAATTTCTGTTACGTAGGGAAACGAAGGAGGGGACAAAACAATTCTTGTATCTCACGTGTCGGCCAAACACTGGCTGAAGGAAGGGTAGGGACTGGTTCGGAAGCTTGTCTTTGAGGTCTCGCCCTTTCTCTTGTTAAGCCAGGGGGCAGGATGTCGCGAAGGACTGGGTTCAGAAGAGTCTACACACCAAACTTCAAGCACAAATTTTCCCACCGATGAGACAGGGTTGTCAGATTTTATTTTTTGAGAAAATAGATACAAGGAACTTTTGGAGATTTATCAGTTATTAGGAGAGCTTCATCGCGTCTAGTCTAACAGGGCGACGCCTAAATTTTAGCCGGTTATCTACGGGTCTTGACGTCACACGAATAGTCTATACTTTCTATATTATTATCGGAACTGATTGACCCTAGAACGGTCCATAAGTGTAATCGCGTCCGACGCCTCGCTGGCCGCTCAGCTTAAAATATATAGATACAAATCTTCAATCTTAATTTAATCGAATTTTTCTATTTCTTTCATGACGTCATAAAAAGTCACGGGCCGTAGATAACGGCTAAACTTTAGCCAATACCCAACAGGGCGATGACAATTTTTGGTGTGACCTAACTGTATCGGAATTCCGTACATCCGTGACGTCATATGATCGAGGAACAAACATGGGATTTGATTGTCCCTAGGCCGTTTTAGAATTGCAGAGGCCGCTCGGCTCTATATATACGTATTAAAATACACATCCACCGATAAGAATAAACTACAATTTTTCATTTTCTGAGGTAAAATAGATTAAATGTGTGTAACGTCAAGCTTGTATGAAACTCCGATACAATTTAGTCTACACCCAATTGCCACTTGTCAGCTTACAGGGCAGTTGAAGTGGAGCTGACTTACATACACTAGTTGCGTTGCTGATCCGAATTGTCCGTTCGAAATTCTCGCTTCTCGTACAGATTACCGTTTTTGCTCCTCTGGCTTCTCCATTTTCGCTTTTAATAAAAACACTACTTTGGCAGCTAGTCCGCAAGCCGATACATTATGCATTTACTCTGATGACCAATCAGGGAGGAGAACGGAGAGAGGAGAATTGAGAATCGAGAATTCACCATAGGAGCAGCTTCTCGATTCTGACAAAAACGCAAGAAAACGAGAATTCGCTTCATCTGAATAGTCCAAAAACACGAAATAGGAGAATTGCGAGGAGAATCGCAAGGAGTATTCGGATCAAAAACGCAACTAATGATTCACAATTTCATCCACAACTGATCTCAATACATCCTGAAAATGCTGCGTCAAACTTACAACATTATGCCACTACTACTTTAAGGCATGTTTCCGTGGCATATAATTGTGTGCGACACACTTTCGAGTGGTAGTCGCGGATTTTAAAGTGTGTGCCACTCATTCTACCGACAAGTTGAACCTCGCGGAAACGTCTTTGCCTGTATTTTTGGCAGTAATCTCAAGTGTCTGAAAATAAAAATAAATTCCAGACAAAAGCTAAAAAACTGAGCTTCAGGTTTTCGTCCTTACCACTCTCTGCTACAATGACCGTCAGTTTCTAAGTCTATCTGCTTGATAAATCAGCTAATTTGCACCTAACTTTTCTAGCGAGAAGCCCGGTCTGCTAACCAACACCTATTATTGGAGGATCCAGGGGATTTTCGGATAAAACAAAACTTCTCTAACTGATAAAAACCAAGCGACAATTTTCATCAAAACTGGAATTAAGGAAGAAGACAACATTAAATTTCTGCACAAGATATCTGAAATTGTATTTGGCATTCAGCATCGGTAGACTGAAAACTTATGCACATATGAGAAAACAAATATTTGTTTTCATTCATGCTCCATACCAAAAAAAAAGGGTCACAAGGCTTGCTAGAGCAAGGTAATGTGCTTGTCTGCCAGTACAAGCAGAACCAGGCTAGACTGGTATTAAGAAGTTCATTTACCCTTTTCAGTATTCCAACTCTGTACTTCAGTTTAGCATTTTCGGTCCTCAGTTTAACCAACTCTTCAGGTATGACATCTGCATCACCAGAGGCGAAACAAACTCCGTTGTTACCTGTCTTGAGCTTCTTTAAAACATCAATCTGGTTTGACAGCTTCACAATTTCTGCTTCCTGAAATGTTCAAGCTTCAAATGATGAACTCATTACAAAGTAGATTTCTATTGCCTGGCAAGTCAGAATCTAGTTATACTTTTAAGCTATCCATAGCTTTTCAGAATCATACTACACTGCAAACCAGACCAATCCAGCATTGACTACGTCAATCCTTTACTGCTGTATGGTTAAGGTAAAATACTGAAATTCGGACACGTTCAAAAAGGTTGAAAATGGATAAGTCAGCTACATTTTATTAGAGGTATATTTCGGCCCTTCTTGGCAAGGGTCCTCTTCAGGCTCAAGTTGGAAACTGAACTTGTGAACAAAAAATCAAAGATTCTTCCTTAAAATCCGATTTTGTGAACTTCTTTTTTGAAAATTGGTTGGAGTTAAAGCTGGTCCTTTCATTTCATTGTGGACATGGCTGCTCTTTTTGCTGTTTGATTGGGTCGTCAAAAAGCTTGAGCCCGAAGAGGACCCTAGCTAATAAGGGCCGAAATATATCTCTAATAAACCTGGCTGACTTATCCATTTTGCACCGACAAATACGATTCGTCGGCTGAAGGAACATTCATCACCGATGCAGAGAACTACAGATCGCCCATACATGCCGCCGACGAGTACCCATCTTAGCTGGAAAGAAGAAGAAAAGACAGGCGACTCCTAAACCATGATGCAGAAGAATCTCTACCCTTTCGATGGCCCAACCAAACAGCAAAAACAGCAGCCATGTCCAGAATGAAATCACGGGACCAGCTTTAACTGAAACCAATTTTCAAAGAAGAAGTTCACAAAATTTGATATTTAAGAAATAGTATTTACCCCCTTCCGTCACCTTGACCAGTTAGTTAGACAAAATTAAAAACACCCTTTTCTCCCTGGGAAATTTTGTGAATCTGATTAAACTGATGTGTTCTCCTGTTTACAGGATTCAACACAGAGGCTTCAAATATTGCACTGGACGACTAATTTCCATGTTAGGAGACCTTGAACATCGACTATGTTGAAAAATACTGCTTCGGACGAAACGCCTGAAATTTTTGTTTTTCTGTACTTTCAAAAATAAAAGGGCGGTTGAAAAAATTATAGCGTCAAAATATGAATCACTGAGAACAGACAGGTATTTTTTTCTATACCAAAATCACTTTGGGTATGTGTTTTTTTTCAGTTCTGAATTTTGTCCAGTTAACTGGATTACGCAACTAGGTTCAGACAAATAAATGAAGCATTGCTGAATTTCTTACAATATTTGATGCCATCTAAGGTCTTGAAGAAAGTTGTATCAGAATATTGTAACAGATGTCACTGCTACATGCCCTTCTTATTTATAGTCCAGTTAAGTGGATAACGTGACACGTGCTCTTTCCTCACAAGTCCACCGACAGACGAGTAACTACGTTCTTATGGTGTTGTGAAAGTAGTCGAATGTACTCTTCTACCCAACAACTACCATACTGTCATGCTACCTTTAACTGTCTCCAGCTACTGTGGTAGCCTGGCGCTGGACTTGATGACAGTTAAAGGTAACGCAACTCCGGAGACTAAGTTCGGTTCGTTGGTTAAGCGAGAAATCAAAGGTTATATTTATAAACGCACTTTAAGGGATAAAATAATATAATTGTCTCAGATCCTTTTGTCTTCTCAAACCAGATTCTTCTTGCTTCTGCGAGAGGCTCGGCTCGCTACCCAAATTAGTTAATTCAAAGTGGACGGACACACACAACGGGAACCAAGTCGGTCCTGAGCTTTATCGACCCTGTGTAAGGGAGGGAGAGCAATGAACTCTCAGGCTGGGCGGTGTCTGCCCAAGTGGACCGGTCGGTCCTGCTTTATAAACTCTATGTCAGAGAGAACGGGCAATAAACCCAAAGCATTCGCACAGCGTCTGCTAAAGAATCTAAGTGCGCTCACTGCTTATATAAGTTTAGGATTACATTCCAGCGCGTTGAGAAACGTGAGGTAATAAAACATCTTACGGAGTGAGTCAGCACTCAGAGGAAAACTGAAATAAGAATCAATGGTAGAATACCATAATACTTCCCCCTCGAATAGCTCCGTCCCTTGAGCGTAAAAATCCTCTTAATTTTCTATATCCAAAAATCTACAAAATAAAAAAAAGTTCTCGTCGCATGTAGCGTGTCCAAATTAGCTAAGAAATTCAGACCAAAAATGCCCAGACATTTCTTCAATTGGTGCTGTTGAAGTTGAAGGAACTTCTGTTGATGTTGTTGGTTGAAAAATTTCCGGCGCAATTGTTTTCACTGTGGTATCGTTTGGTTTAGTTGGGGGTTTTCGGTAGTTTCGTTCCTTAGTGACCTGTCGATCTTTGCATTTTTGGCACTGATCACATAAGTTTCGGGCGTCCATGAATAATTTTGGCCAGTATAGATAATTAAACATGACCTCTCGTGCTGTCTCGTCCGATGAACGATGTCTCCCGTTCCTCGAGGTATGACGAATGTCCAAAATCCGACCCCGGCTTGTCGCCTGTGGAATTGCCTCAAATGCAATTTTTCCGCTCCGACTGAATGTTTTTCTGAAAATCACTGCTTCATCCACTATGTATGGTGACATACCACTCGTCAGCGGATGGCTGTTGTTCGCTTTTTGCAAGAGATTTGTGATCTCTGTATCCCCTTCTATTTGAAGCTGGTACCACTTTCTCCACTTTGATTTATCTTCACCTTTTGGAAGAAGCAAATTTGGTCTTGCTGGTTTCTCCATCTCTAAATAAATACAACATTACAATTCTTCTGATTTTTTAACAACTTCTTTTATTTTGGTTATAGTATTTTGAAGTTTAATGATTAGTGCGGTCTGGTCAGCCAACTGTTTATTCAATGTGATCATATCAATTAAAATGGAGCATGGTCGCGTGGGAACGGGTGTTTCCTGTAGGCATAAATGGCACGTGCCGTTTTGGCTAAGCCATTGTTGAACGCACGTCGTACAACCGACGGGACCGCAGAGTGTGACTGCAGGTGTCACCATACTGTCAATGCAGATGGGACACCGTTGGATCTTAGCTATTTCTTGCAATATCGAAGCATTAATTGGTTCAGTCGAATCAGTTTGACAACTCTTGTTCTTAAAGGGAAGTTCCATTGCTCGGATCAAACGAAGTAATCTAGGTCTGGGGGTTGACATTCTGATGAGGTCCCGGAGGCGCTTGATGCTTGGCGTCCTTCGTTGAATTCGCTTAGTCAAGTGAACATGTCGTTCTGGTCCTGCTGTCGCGAACGTGATACAGATGTTGTCCGACATATTGCTGGCCATTATTAACTGTAAGTTAGAGCATAGAGTTATTTAAAAAAAAAAAATTAAGGTTGCATTCTATTATCACGTTAGTGAGGGGTAGAACTAAAATAAAACATGAGAGAAAAAAAAAAATAACTATAAACTAAATCTACAACAGTGGCCGAGACACTGTTCTTTTGTTTATTCTGGCCAGTTTATTATATCTGGCTCACGCAACTGAAATTGGTTCGTTTCTTACAAGTCTCGACAGGGACTGGAAGACTTCTTAACAAGCGTGCGGTTAAACGGCTAACGTGGCTGCAAATGTTCGTATAGTCACACTTCACGTAGGCGCCCGTACAGCTAGGAACTAACATGACCCCAACCTTCAAGATACAACTTAGTTAATTTAAGAATGTAGGACTTACTCTTGAATCAACCAGAATGGCAATCACAACTTAAATGATTTCAATCAAGATCGGTGTGTTCCCCAGAATTGTTTATTTGGAACTGGCAGACTCTAGAGGCTTCCTTTAGAATCTTTTCTGGATAATAGAAACAAAAAAATAAAGTCATATTTCATCCTTAAAATTTTCTCTGTTTATCTGTTCTAGAGTTACGTCTTTTACGTACATCGTTCCGACTTCAAAGCTTTTGCGTTAACGAGGAAGAAAACACGTCTCCAGTTCTTTAAAAGTCGATCCCCTTTTTGACAAAAACAAAACAAAAACTTTCGAACAATTAATCGTTCCCTTGTTAAAGTTGAAATCTCACAGTGCAATGGTTAAAGTCAACTTTTAAACGTCACTTTTCAACATAATAATTTTGTGCATAACTTTTAAAAAATGCAGCAATTTTAAATTCCAAGTCTCGTACTGGTTCAAGTAACCATTAATTACTATAAATCCGTGCATACTTGTAAATGCTAGTACTCTTCACATATCTGTTAATAATTAATTAATCAACGTCAAAAGCAAAATGGTGCTATAAAATCAAATGAGTGCTTATTCTAGTTAATAACTTCGGTTAACTATAACATATTTAATGGCCCTTATCAGTCGCTTCTGGTCCTGGGGGGGGGGGGGGGGGCCATAGGGACATCAGCTAGTGGTTCCATATGGAAAGTGTTACGTCTTGATTGTAATTTATATAGTTTACTTTTTACCAGTCGTAAAGGTAGACTATGAAGAACGCTCCGAGTAGGCTTAACAGTAGCGTGACGGATAAGTTTATCCATGATGAGTTCTGGTAGTAGTTCATTCGTTCTGATTCGCTTGTGAAAGGTGGAAGTCCATTCTCCACTGAATCTTCTATTTCTTCCAGAGTACGTCTACTCCTGGGGTTGGTGTCAGTGATCTTCGGTGGGAGTTTCAGATCGCCGATTGAGTCGGACCTGATAATGGATTGTAAATCGAGTCTCATTAATTAGAGGTAATATCCTTGGTAATGCAGGACCGGTAACTTCAGTCTCGGATAGATAGGAATGACGCTGGACAGAGATGAGTTCAGCTTCTTTCGTCCTGACCTTGCATCGTGGAGGTACCGTCAGTATTCCTACTCCTTGCAGGACTATTTTCGTAGTTGATGATTCTGAAAATCCAGTTGATAAATCCTGGCAAGTTTGCCACGCAGTCTGCTGCCTACAAAGACTAAACAGAAATTCGAAGTCGTTTATACGGAGCCAGTACTCTTGTGTCTGGTTTCCTAGGATCCTGACGTCATATTCAGTTATAATAATAATGTACTTTATTTCCTTAATAGCTTGTATTATACACGCTAGCACTGGATCTTCATTCACGCAAATAACATATGACAATTACATAAGTAGACATTTCATCTACACTTACAACTTGAAAATATAATTTGACTTAACCAGACTTAAAATATTCGGTAAAATAGGGTACAAAGGATTTCAGGTAACATTCTGTCGAGTTTATGGGTGGTCTTTCTAGTCTCTGGGAATCAGCGTCCCTCTGTCTCTGTCGCGTATTAGACCTGCTATTTGCTGTAGTCTCAAAATCAGGAAGAATGGCACGATGAGCATGTGATGCAAGAAAGTTGCTACCGAACACTATTGTCAGTTGATGCCGCCTTTCAGCCAGGGTTGGCAGGTCAAGCTTGACCAGGCCATCCTCATAAGAAAGATAACCCGGGCCGAGCATAATCTTAACAGCCCTTTTTTGGATGGCTTCTAGAAAGTTGGCACTGATGTTGTACCTTGTTGTAGAAGAGAGACGAGGCAGGTTCTGCGCATGTCTGATTTGTAAGGAACGATGTTCCACAGGCATAGTCGATTGTCTCTATACTTTTTGCATGGTAAGACATCAAGGCAAGTTGGCATCGCGTAGTTGGTTTTTCCTTTGTCTATGGTCAACAGCCGTGACTCTGTCTGGCTAAGAATGGTGACGTCACTGTTCAGCATACGTCCTGGTATAACATCAACTCGGTAAAGAGTGTAACGTCTTCTAGTCGATACGAGTGGGATGCTGGCAGCAGCATAGAGAATCCCATTTTTGACTAGAATTTTCGGTTTCCATCATTGTGTAGTACCACAATAGGCTTTCTTCTTCGCTGTTAACTACAAGGCTATCGCCAGTTGGAAGTTTCTTAGTGATGAATTTCAAGATTTCTGTGAGCTTCGCGAGTCCGATCAATCCTGTAGTCAATCGTCGTGTCACTAAGGCTAAAAGTCATAGTTCTAGATTCTGTAGAATACTAGTAGATTCTTGTAGCGATCCCGATATGGCTTAGATGGCTAAGTGTAAATCGAGTGCTTCACCTAACACTGCAGTACTGAAAGCTAGACGTTGTAGAGTCCTTTCGTTTTCTTTTCTTAACTTCATAATGCTGTCAAGTGCTTCGTTCATATGTTCTTCTAATCTGGATATCTTGTCTTCGTGTAACTTGCTCACTCTCAGCAACTGTCGCGTTACATGGATTTTTGTGTCCACTTTCTTCTCAACCTTGCCAAAAGTTTCTTCCTCTACTGTTCCGAACATTAATTGTTAAATTTTTCCTATGATTGGCAAAAGAGAAAGCTTCTGTCTGTGTCCATGTCTGAAAACCTCACGAATCCTTCCTGTACTTTCTCCTATCTTCACTGCATCTTGCTTAAGCCTTGTAATATCCTGCATGTTTAGTGATGATATGCCTGCTTGCTGTGCTTATGCTTCATTTGTTGTTAACCGCTTGCTGTTGCTATATTATGCATTTTGTCCAGATGCCTGGGTTTAAAGGGGAACTCCAGAATTAGACCTAAAATTCGTCAGAGACCCACAATGGGTCAAGGGAATCCATTGCCGAAGTCCCGTGTTGGCGCATCAATTATTACCGGAGAAAACGGCGAAAAAAATAGTCTTGGTTGGCAACCCTGCTAGGTCCACATGGCAGTCTTGCGGGAACGATTTTGGCGACAAATTTGAAGTTCGACAACGTGTGATGTTTGCTGATAATTAGAAGTCGTATTGGTATTCTCACTACCAAGGTAATCAAACAACCGGACTGAGTGAATCCCCAGATGAGCTGACTTCACCTTGACTTCTGTCACCCTCCTCATTGTTCTGGCACCTTTTTTACAAGGTTGTTTGAGACTCTGTGTTTATATTTATTTCACTGTAGTCACTCTCAACCTTGTGGTTAAGGCCCAACATTCAGCGCACCATACCTACCCGTTGCCTATCCTATTCATCGGCGTTGTTTGACCCCAGCACCCAGGGGGTAGCTGCCAGTGGAAACACTGGAAATTATGGTAAGCAGTTTTGGTCTCTCACCTACACTGTAAAAAGTTTCTGTGAATAGCTGCGTTCGTTGCACTCCGGGCTGTCTCTGGTGTTTAGTCACCAGTGTCCGGTTCTTCCCTTAAAACCCGTTCTTTTAGTTCACCTGTGAGTTGATGAAAACCGGCGAACTCCTCACTGCAGCAGGGCTCACGAGCAGGTTCTGGTTGGTCCGCACCGGTGAGATAAAACCAGACACTGGTTAGTTAAAAAATGGGTTATAAGAATGGTGAGAAGTCACTGGTGGATGCAAAAACGGCTAATAAGAAAAACCGGAGACCACTGGTGAGAACTCCCGTGACAAAGAACGCAGCTAATAAGGATCCAGTATTTGCTACTGGGAATAATCTTATCTCTATTTTTTATTAATTTATTTATTTATGACCCGCTTTTTGCGTAACAGCGGAGTATGAATAAAACACAAAAGTAAAATATACATATTAAAACACTTAAACAAAACAATGTAAATAAACACAAGAATATTCTTTTCGTATAAATAAAAATTATTGTGATATAATCAATCCGAATTAGGGATGATCTTATCTCAATAAAGGCAAGATTGATCCTAGTATCAAATACTGCAATTTTTTTGTTACAGTGTACTCTCTCGAAACTTTGATCTTTTTAAGCAGCTGATGACATGAAATGACACCTCTGCTCTCTAAAAATGAAGCCCCTGATCACATTAAGAATAAAAAAAATGATTCCCGAAGACCCTGGAAGGAAAACAAAATAGATAACTCTCGAAAACACAATATAAAACACCAAAAGGAGAAAACTCTCTTTTTAAAAAAAAAAAATAACGATGCTACATAGCCTACCTGAAGGAACCTCCCATACCTACAAAGGCCAGGAATGTTTTTTTTCGTCGAGGAACAAATCAGATCGTTCGCTCCCGTTGATTCTCACCAAAAATTAGTGTTTTAAAATTTTTTTTAATCTTTCAGCTTAAAACATCAACCCACTAAATGAAACACATCCTCCCCGTGTGAACCACACATATGCCGAAACTAAGGACCAGAATGTAACTTAATTTTCTTGTTTCCCAACCTACTCCCAAACTTACCATCCGTTTCAGTTCCTCTGGTCTAAGCCCCTCTTAACAGTTCCCGACCAGAATGTAACTTAATTTCTTATTTCCCAATCCACTCCCAAACTTACCATCCATTTACTCTGGACTAAGCCCCACTTTGGAAAAACAGTCCCCCCCCCCCATGCCTTTTTGGCTAAGATGTACCACTTCAAAGAAGATGAATTCAGTTCTCTACAGTTGAATCTCATGATCTTTTACCATCTGGGGCAAATCATACTGACCAGTAACCCTCTGAGAATGGGACCAAGTCTATCTAGCTGTGTAGCAGAGATTTAATAGTCTCTTTCTTGACCATTAGGAACTTTTAGTCCTCTGCAGCTACTAATACACTGTAGTCATCAAACATTCTGTTGTGCTTTGAACCTACCACATGGTGCCCATAGGAATGTTTTGGCACCTTTGTTACAGGTTTGGGTGTAGAATTGGGGTTTTATTTACGTTGCTGGTCTCTCTAAACACTGTGGACAATCAACATTTGACAGAGCTAACCTCAACATTTACAGACCATAGCGACCTAATACTTATAAGAGGAAAATCATTGCAAATAGTAATTCTCCAAGAATACAATCAGTAAAGACAACAATGGACCCTAGCGTGATGCCCTAAAAACTAGGCGACAGTTTGTGAATGATGAGCCCTTGGTAGTATTAGCATTGTGGCTCCTTGCCTCACACTACAGGGTTTAGTTGAGCTCCGACAAACATCAAGAGCTCATAAACTGTATTAGTCGACAAATTACATTTACTCAGAGAAGTACGCCATCTGATTATGTTACACTGCTTTAGTAACACAGCAGCATACAATAAAGACCAGACTGACTGCTTACAAAGACATAGATGGCAAGGAATATACTTTAATTTATGCTATGGCATACAATGAAGCATTGGTAGGAAAACTGTATTATTCTTTACTTAATCAGTTCAGAACATTCTCAACCACTAAACACTAAATGTTGTTCATTCCGGTGCATACTTGACTGATGATGACCCAATCAGCTCTTTCATTGTAACTGGCTTCCAAGGGAATATGAGACACACTTCTAAGTCTGACGACGGTCAGGCGTTCATTATCCTGCAATTAAAAACTTCAATTAGAACGTAAATTAATGTCTGAATATAGTTGGTTGATGATGTTGTATCCCTATAGCAAACCCATCCTCTATTTCAACTTCACGGCTCATTCAGCTTTCTTTTCTCATTAAGCTGTGGATCATTGACGCACGAAAGATATGACCGTTTTATTGACACTTAGCACACTTTGTATCTGAACTCAGTCACATCCATATTTTCATCACAACAAAAAAAAATCGAGAAAAAAAAAATGCATTTTTCACTGTCTAAATATTTCACATTTCCAAACATGGTTAAGCCAAGTGCAAGTCACAAACCTGGGATGTGAACACTCAACTCATAACATCTACTGTACTTTTTTAGGCTACTTGTACTTCTGCATGAAATTCTTATATGGGACCATTTTGTCACACTCAGCATCCCACCAGCTAAAGCTTCATATGAATCCATCCTCTGTTCCCATCCAATACTCTGTAGCTATGTTTGTTATGTGTTTAGTGTAAAGTTTTGCTACGTGCATTGTCTTTTTTCTTGTTGATGTTGTTTTTTTCTTTTCTTTTTGGGATCAAAAAAACGTAAGTGGAGGGATACCTATGACATCGCAAAAGTTGTCCGTCTGTCCGTCCGCCCGTCTGTAAGCACGGTAACTCTCGAAGGGAATGAGATATTTTGTTGAAACTTGGTGTGAGGTTGGGTCGTCGGACCAGTCGAGTTCGTAGATGGGCTTTGTAGCCCTACATTTAGGGGTGGGGGAGGGAGTTCAAATTAAGGGGCAAACAAAATATTTTGAAACAGCTAATGTGATGGTCGATTATGGGGTAAGAAGACAAGCTGAGCACGATGGTGAAAACCATTTTGTCATCGGAAGAGTAGTTCGCCCGGAATCCGGCCAAAACAGGAAAGTTTGTTAAAAGTAAAAGTTTTATTTGAAGTTGATTAGATGTTCGATTTAAGGGTAGGAAGACATGCTGAAGACGATGGTGAAAACCATTTTCTCGACGGACAAGTAGTTCGCCCGGAATCCGGCCGAACCCGGAAAGTTTGTTAAAATTAAAAGTTTTATTTCAAGTTGGTTAGATGTTCGATTTAGGGCAAGAAGACATGCTGAACACTAATGTGAAAACAATTTTCTACCCGGACATGTAGTTCGCCCGGGATCCGGCGAAAACCGGAAAGTTGGTTAAAAGTAAAAGTTTAATTTGAAGTTGATTAAATGTGTGATTTATGGATAAATAGACATGCCGAACACGATGGTGAAAATCATTTTCTCGCCGGACAACTAGTTCGCCCGGAATCCGGCCAAACCAGGAAAATTTGTTAAAAGCAAAAGTTCGATTAGATGACAGATTAAGGGGTAAGAAGAGAGGCTGAGTCGGTATATGACAATGGTTTTTTACCCGGACATATAATTATTCCGGAATCCGGTTGTAACCGGATTTTTTTTTCAAGTCAAACTTTTATTCAAAGTTTATTAGATGTTCTTTATAGGGATAAGGAGATACGCTGGTTTTGTTTCTGTATTTTTTTTTTTGCTGGACTTGTAGTTCGCTCCGAAATCGGCAGGAAGTCTCGGTCAGTATCGTCAAAATAGATATGACTTATAGAGGTATATCTGAACTTGGTTTTCTCTGATGATTAGCCTGTGCAAGACTGGATATGGCGAAGACAAGACTCGATTGCCTGAATCTAATTTTAGATTTTTGGGATCCCATCGACACCTTTGGTCTTGTTTTTGTACTCGGTCACTAGGGCTACATGCCCTTCGTTGTTTTTCTTGAAGGGTAATAAATATATTGATTAATTGTTCTAATCCATGGCCAAGGCAAGAAAAGATGTAGGTATTGAACATTTCCATCCTAAATAGCAACGACTTTCGAATAAGAAAGGTCATAAAAGTGAAAGAAGGCATTCAAACAGTTTGTAAAGAGGACTCATTTTTAACTGATATCCGAAAAAAAATTAACTCGATCCAAAATAGCAACTGCTTCTGAGCAAGAAAGGTAATCAAAACTAAAGAAGGCATTATAGACTTTAAGCGAACCTGGACACATCAAAACGACTCATATAAATCCATATTCTGTTTTAATGAATGGCCAAGGCAAGAAAAGATTTCAATAGTGAATATTTCCATCTTAAATAGCAACTACTTTCGAACAAGAAAGGTCATAAAAATGAAAGAAGACACTCATGTAAGGAGGACGAACTTTCTAACTGCTATCCGTAACAAATTAAATACTTTCATCCAAAATAGCAACTACCTATGAGCAAGAAAGGTAATAAAAATTAAAGAAGGACTGAAAGTTGTGTGCGGATCAGAACAAAATAACGCTAGGGAGTAGCGCCAAGACCTATGCTTTATAAAACGGGTAACGCCACCAACTACACTAACGACATTTAAAGCGAGACAAACTTGCGGGTTCCTTCAGCCCAAAATTACTGTGAATCATATTTGACGGTGCAAAACGGATAAGTCAGCTACATTTTCTAGTAAGCAAAGGTGCGGTCTCCACACACCGAGGAAAAAGTTGACATAATTTTTTTGCAATGTAATGAGAACGAATTTTGTAACTGATGACCGTAAGAAATTAAATACTCTCATCCAAATAGCAACTGCCTCTGAGCAAGAAAGGTAGTAAAAATGAAACAAGAGACTGAAAATTTGTAAGTAAATAACACTAGGGAGCAGCGCCAAGACCTATGCTTTCCATGCTTTGCAAATGGTCCATACTTGTAGTGCCGCCCACTATGCTTGCAGCACGTGAAGTGAGACAAACTTGCGGGTTAAGGAATTTCTAGTAAAGAAAAGGTGCAGTCTGCACACACCGAGGAAACAACTGAGGCTACATCATTTTTTTGCAATGTTCAGAATATGAAGTTATCGGAGCCAGCGTTAGTGAAAACTGAATAAGTTTCAGTAGGGACATTCTCTACCGTTAGGGGTGGTGGTATCGCTGCTATTCGAGTATCTTTCGATTTTGTCAAGTCTTGCTGCTACTCCCTAGTGTTATTTTCGCAAACGGGCCATAGTCGTTAGCGCCGCCCACTACACTTACGGCATTTAAAGCGAGACAAACTTGCGGGTTAAGAAATTTATGCAATGGTGGGGTCTGCAAACACCAAGGAAACAATGGAAGCTGTATCATTTTTGCAATGTTGCAAAAAGTTTTAATAGGGACGTTCTCTACCACTAAGGCTGCTAGTATCGCTGCTATTTGAATGTGTGTCAATTTGGCCAAGTCTTGGTGGTACTTCCTAGTGTTATTTTGCTCTGGTGTGAATGAAAAAAAATTTAAACATCAAAACAAATCAAATCTCTAGCTTATGCTTCTCACAAACAGATCCACTGTTCTGGTCAAGGATCAGGGCAAGAAAAATTTCAGGTACTGAATATTCCATCTTAAGTAGCAACTAGTAACTAGCAAGAAAGGCAATACGAATAAAAGCCATTCAAATGTTTGCAGGGAGGACGTATTTGTAAACTGATATCCAAAATGTTGAACATATTCCCCTCCTAAACAGTAACTACTTTCAAGCAAGAAAGATAATACAAAATTAAACTCTTATTATTAACTACAGGCAAAATATTTACAGCCACCAGTTACTTGGATGCAGTAAGGTTTCTGTTGATGTCATGGGTCCTTTGGATAGAAAACCATTGAAGCCCTTGTAAGTTACGTTTTGAGTAAAAAACTTACCTAATGTGATTGTCTTCTAAGCCATGCTGATTCCTGTAACTGTTATGATGACAGAGTTTCTATAGATGCAGAAAGTTCCATGGATACATACGTCTGCGTCCTTTGCTTTATGGATGGTACTGACTATGGGTTGATCTCGGCTGACCGTATTCTAAATTTCAGAAGGCTTGACTGCACTTCAATCTAAAAGAGATACCATTATCAATGATTGAATTTGCTCGCCAATTATTTAGTTATCAGAATTACCCCAAAATTTAATTGTGACCTCACCAAGAAGTATGACAAGATAGTTTCTTAGAAGTCCCTGACCACATTTTTTAGATGCTACCTGAATGGTTCATTCAGTAAGAAAATGCTTTGGCCTAGAATACAGTGACTAGTTCCTATGGTCGGACCGTGGTATCTGAATATCTGACATCACAATAACTGGCCAGATACCACAATAACTGCAAAAACGACTTTAGACTGTGGTATCACATACCATGGTATCTGCAAAAATGCAACTATTGTATAACACGTCAGGAATAAGTATATGGTATCTGAGCCTTTAAAACCCGGTTCCATCACAAAGTTTGGAGTCACAGCTTTTAATAAGCTGTTTATTTCTGGGTCTTCAACCGACTCTGTTTGCTGGTTGGTTAACCTGCCGAGGACTGAGGTGGGAGCTCCTTCCGACAGACCTAGGTTCTTAGCGGGGCGCGAAAATCAAAATCATCATTGGAGAGATGTTGCTGGCAACAGGAAGACGCCAGATGCCTTTTTTTCTTATTATTTTGTAGAACTCATTCAAACTGACCAATGAGATCAATAAACACTCAATAGCGACAAATAGGTCGGTTGACCCACTTACAGAGAAAAGTAACAAAAATGCAGCTAGCGTAAATTTTAAGTTTCTAAATTGAGAGATGCCACTTTTAAGGTAATTCAAAGATTTTTGTTGGACAACTAGTCCTGAGACCCTACTTCTCCCAGCGACCCCTGAAGCATTTCCTGGGGGAAAATTTTGGCAGACTTTGAGCGCTCACATTTTCAGGACAAAAATTACCTGCAAAAACCTTTTGGCTTACCAGATCTCGCGAGAATCCTCTGCTCCATGGGATGAAACTGAAACTTCCTTCGCAGCAGCATCACAGAGAAGTAACCATGGTCACTCAAGTGGCATGACGCTGAGAGGCACTCATAGGTTGTTGAATTGAACGAAGCACTTGGGCAAGGGTGTCCTGACTGTCCTGGGCCTGATCTATTGCAGCAGGAGTTACACCAAGAGTTGACACATGTCTATCTGGAGGAGCAACTGACACTGAATTTGAAACTGGATGCCTGAGAACCTGATGAATTGAGCATGGTTGGCACTGCATGCTCAGCAAGTCTTTTAATCCTGTCCTCCTGTATAATCCTGACAGGAACTCAGAAAATCAGGTTCAAAGGAATGTTCACACACAAATCTGAAGCCTCCAATTGTTGGGAGACAGAAATCTGGTGTTTGCTCTTGACAAAATTTTCCCAAGCACTTTACTTAGAAAATTTATTCTCCTCACTACTTGGCCAGGAAAAGAAAGCTATTCCAACAGTGGGCTTACAACCAGGGTAGCAACACATCTGGTCTTGGACATTTCCATTTCACTCAGTTCAGCTGTCTTTTTTTGTGTGTTGTTTAATGGAGCTTCCAGAATTTCTTCTCTATGCTCCCTATTCTCACTACTTGGCCAAGAAAAGAAAGTTATTCCAACAGTGGGCCTACAACCAGGGTAGCAACACACTCTGGTCTTCGACATTTCCTTTTCACTCAGTTCTGCTGTCTTTTTTTGTTTGTGTTTTGTTTGGAATTCCGTCACAATTTAGTCAACACCTCCAGAATTTCTTCTATGGGTCACTTTTGTAAACAGCGTTGATGTTGTGTTACGAGTTTTGCAGTCGGTGCCATTCCCGCAAGACTACAGCATCAACATGACGGAACGAATGAGGGGTCTCATCAAAGGAGCCAATGGAATTAGACTTTATGAGGTATCTCTGCTTGGAGTTGACCCACTAGAATGCTTCTTACGTCAAAAAATTCAAAAAAAAATCAGCTATCGAACTCGGTCACCCGGAACCCTTATTTTTTAATTCTGGAGTTCACCTTTAAATAAATCAGTTCATTGGTAAATCACTACATGGTGCCAGAAGACGGAAGCGAAGCCACCAAGTATCGATTGGGATTCAGCTTCTCTCGGCGATGAATGGAAACGCTTTGAAGAACATGCAAGACTAATGTTTCTAGGACCCCTGTCTGGGAAGTCAGCAGAAAGCAAATGTGCTTACCTTCTCATCTGGGCAGGAGAAAAAGGGCACCAGATATTCAACACTTTTCCACTCACTGCTCCAGAAACAAACAACATAGACACTTACCTGCAGAAACTCCGTGAATATGCTGCACCAGTCACCAACAGTGTATTTGCCCGATACATATTCCAAAAACGTTACCAGTCTGAAGGAGAAAGTATAGAAAAATACATCAAACTGAAAATCCTGGTGAAGGCTTGTAGCTACACTAGTGCTGATGAAATGGTTCGGGACAAAATAGTTAGTGGCATCAGAGACCCAAAAATGAGAGAAAGACTCTTGCTGGAAGGTGATACCCTAACTTTGGCACTAGCTGTTGACAAATGTCGTTCTTACCAAACAACCTAGGCGCAGCTAATAACATTCGAAATACAAGAACCACATCAAATCAAGAAAGAAATTGATACTGTACAGAAGTACAAGCATCCAGTCAGAAAATACGAGGATGCATCTGTGTCGTCTAGAAAAACAAAGGAGTGTTACTTTTGCGGAGGAGCATACTCGCCTAGCCACACTTGTCCCGCCAAGGGAAAAACCTGTGCAAAATGCAAAAAGCCGAATCACTTTGCACGCGTGTGCAAAAGTATAAATCAGTGAATGCTGTGGTGGAATACAAGGAGAGTCCAGCCGACAGTACTGACGAAGAGGACAATGTCTTCTTGTATGCGATAGAGAACAAAACCAGTAAGAACAGAGATGAAGCCCTTATTACACTGGAGGTGAATCACTCCTTACCTGTAAGGTCAATACAGGAGCACAAGCGAATATCCTACCTGCTAAGTATTTCGACGCCTTACCACATCCGCCATCACTGAAACAAAGTACTCAGAAACTCACTAGCTACTGTGGATCAAAAATTCCTGTCAGAGGCGTATGCGAGCTGAGCTGCAAGCACAAATCAAGCAAAGCCGAATTATTGTCGAAACGGACTCGGTTCCAGTTCTTGGATTCCGGTCAAGCATTGATCTGAACATAGTAAGACTCGTACTGAACGTCAGTAAAATTGAGAAAAGCACATGCAAGGACATGCATGCATCCAACGGGAAAAAAATGGATGAAATAATCAGTAGCTATAAATAAATAAATAAAAAATATCGTGACGTTTTCCAAGGAATAGGAAAGCTAGATGGAGAATGTCATTTGCAACTGAAGGACGACGCAGTCCCTACAGCTTACCCAGCTAGAAGAATCCCGTCATCATTTCGAGAAAAGTTAGCAGCAGAACTTAAACGCATGGAAGAACAGGGAGTAATCGAAAAAGTCTCAAAACCAACTGACTGGGTTAATTCGATGGTCGCCGTAGAAAAAAAGGACGGCAGTCTACGAATATGTATTGACCCTGTAGATTTAAACAGATCAATCAGAAGACCATTCTACCCTATCCCCTCCCTGGAGGAAGTAACATCCAAACTCCATGGGGTAAAATACTTGAGCAAACTGGATGCAAGGTCGAAGTATTGGTCGCTAGTCTTGGATGACAAATCTGCAGATTTAACAACATTCAATACTATCTTTGGCAGATACCGTTTCAAACGGATGCCGTTCGGCATCATATCTGCCCAGGATGAGTTTCAAAGAAGAATGGAAGAGGCTCTCGAGGGACTAGATTGGTTTGCTGTTATAATTGACGATCTCCTAGTTTATGGCTCAACCCTGGAGGAACACAATAAGCGATTGGTAGCTGTACTCGAGAGAGCCAGAGAAAAAGGCATCAAGTTCAACAAAGGAAAATGCAGCTTTGGTGTGACAAGTGTGACCTATTTCGGACATGTTATTAGTTAACAAGGAATGCAGCCAGATCCTGAAAAACTTGAAGCCGTCACCAAGGCAAGTGAAGGCGGAGATGACCGTATCTGGGTCTACTGGAATACAGAAATACACCCTTTGACAACTACGCCGCTCGGCACAACTGCAAATGAGCCGCCAATTACGCTCCACCTTACCCTGCACAGAAAAACACCTCCGGAAACAGGTGGTTCCTATCAAAAAGTACCTGCTGAAGCGGGAAGTGGCCCAGTCAAGACAGAAATGGTACTTCGACAAACATGCCAAGTCTAGGCCTACACTCCACTCGGGCGACACAGTGGCTTACCAGAAACAAACAGACGGCCAGTGGAGCACTGCCAGCATCATAGCACCAGCAACACGCCCTAGATCGTTCCATATCGATACCGAAGCTGGAACAATCCTACAGAGGAATTGCAAATACATTTCAAATGCACTGCCATCAACACCAGTACAGGACAGACAGTGCAATGGACGGGATGTCGTTACTCCTCCTGTGGTCGCCCCAGTGTCTGACTTACCTCGTGCAGACAAAAGACCGTCTACTGCATCATCAGACATCCCTTTACTTGATGGATCAACACTGTCCCGTACTACCAGTAGCCAAAGCCCATCCGAGGACGAAGTACCAGTTGACGTACCAGTAGTTAGATTGAGGTAAGGAAGGCAGATTAAGCCACCAGTTAAACTGAACTTGTGAAGTATCAACAAATCTCAAAGGGAGAGAAGTGAAAGTATGAAAATAGTGTATATAATGCCTGGTGAGAAGTGAGCCAAGCGCCCTCTCTTGTGTGTGCATGTAAATCAGTGCCATATGAGGAGTTTCCTAGATGTGTTATATGTTAGCACAGAGTGAAGAGAAGCGAGCCTAGCACCTTCTCTTGGAGACGTTAGTAACAATACTAACAGTTGAGTCTCCACTGCCAATAAGTGATAATCACCTTCTTCTAGGGAAGAAGGAGGATGTAATATCCTGCATGTTTAGTGATGATATGCCTGCTTGCTGTGCTTATGCTTCATTTGTTGATAACCGCTTGCTGTTTCTATATTATGCCTTTTGTTCCAGATGCCTGGGTTTAAATAAATCAGTTCATTGGTAAATCACTACAAGCCTGTCGCACAGCAAAATCAACAAATTTGTAATCGTACCTGTAGGAAATGTCTTATGTTGTGTCGATATGTCGACAGCGTGATTCTTTATAATTTCATTCAACAAAGTGACTTGCTGTTCCGTTTGCTTCGCTATACAGCTAAGTACTTCAAATGGCTGTGAGTCGAATCTGATAACCAAATTCCATGATTTCTCTATGTCCACCAGGTTTCCTAATCTTCTAAACAATACTCAGTTGAAAACTTGATAGGTGGATGTCTGCTCAGATGACACAATAGTTGGTAAGATCAGTATCCATAGATAAAGCATACTCATGTTGTCACATATTGATGATTGTGCTGAGACTGAATAGTTTCTCAAAGGTACTGTGAATATAAGTCATATATTCCTGTTGTTCCCGAAAAGTATTGGCAGCAGGAGCTGCGCGCATGGCTCCAGTTGCGAAGGATTTTCGTCATACATCCAGAAATTGACTGCATAGCACTTTGACTATTCTCATCTCGTGATGTTATGATGACGCGATTTAATGGAACTGCAGAGGCTGGGGTGGCCGCAAAATTCGGCCTGATCGAGTCATGATGAGGCCTGAGTCAGACTGTACTTCTCGCCTGCTTCCTTGGTGACCTTGTTGCTGACCACAAAACTGTGAAGGTTTTGGTTCACTCCTGCTTGGATTTGAGTCGGAGCTGAACAAACTTGTTCCAAACATTTTCATTTCAGGTCTAGTGACTGAAATGCTGTTTTTGTATGTTTAGCTGGTCACATTATCCAGTTAACTGGACATCCGTTTTCTTCCACTTAATAAACAATTTCAAGCGAATCACTTCAACACTAGCTTACTTATGCCCTAACTAGTAAGTTTCAATGAAAACATATTTTTTTTTTGTCGGTTAAAAATAATTGGTGATGGAAGGGGTTAATTGTTTTTCACAAGCTCATTTTTCAGCCTGAGCAGCTCGAGCTTCAAGAGGACCCTTGCCAAGAAGGGGGACAAAATAGAGCTCTAATAAAATGTAGCTGACTTATCTGTTTTACACTGTCAGTATGATTCACAGTCAGCTTGGGCTCAAGGAACAACCGAAGTATGGAACTACAATTGCCCATACATACCGCCACCAAGCACCCATCTTAGCTGGAAAGAAGAAGAAGAGACAGGTGCCTCCTAAACCAAAATGCAGAAGAATCTCTACCCTTTAGTTTAGTGTACTGTTCGTTTCGAGTGTTTTATTTTTGTTTTGTTTTTTATGGTTTTCAAAAACCGTTAAATAAAAGAAATTGAATTGAATTGAATTGAATTGATATCTGGCAATGACCTTTGTTTGAATCCTTACAGAAATTTTTGTTTACTCTGACATAGTATTTTACTGTGTTTGACAACTTAAAACCTACTCAGTCATGTAGATTGTGTCTGTTTGTGACTTGAAGCATACTGGACAAGTATTTTAACATTGGTGAATGTCGGATAGCAGTCCAAAATGGTTATTCCATGTTTGAGTATGAAAACAGGGGAGCGCTCTTTCCAAGAGAGAAAGCCTTTATTTACGCAGCAAAAAAAATCATATTTGACAGCTTCCAACTGATAAGTCAGCTACATTTTACTAGTGCTATATTTCAGCAGTTCTTGGTAAGGGCCCTCTTCAGGCTCAAGCTGGAAAATGAACTTGTGCAAAACAATTAAAGATTCTTTCTTAAATATCTGACTTTCGGAACTTGCTCTCTGAGAATTGTTTGGAATTGGTTGGAGTTAAAGCTGGTGCTGTGCAGCTGTGATTTCATTCTGGACAGGGCTGCTATTTTTTGCTGTTTGATTTGGTCGTCCAAAGGGTAGAGATTCTCCTACATTTTGGTTTTGGAGTCACCTGTTTCCTCTACTTTTCAGTTAAGATGGATACTTGAACTGTCTTGAACACTGACGGATCCAGTCCAGGTTATGTATGTCTGTCTGAACCGACAACTGATACTTACTTGTAAGTAACAAAACAAATACCCTGCTGATGACATGACACAGTCATACAGGTATTTCATCATAATAGTTTTTCATGTTCACCATGACATCAATCAATCATTCATTAATACCTCAACCCCCTGAGAAGAAAATAATACTCACTGCAGTTTGGGCTCTCAGTTTTAATTCTTCCATTATTATTCTGTCCCAACTGAGGTTGTAGTGTAGCTTATAAACACAAAATAAGGCACAACAGGACTGAGACCTTTCGGAGAAGTTGTTTGAGCCAACTAAACGAACCAGACCAACAAGAGCAGCTGTGGTATTCCCGACGAAAACGGACGAGATCGCAAGGAACAAATTTAACATTCGGAAATATAGGGCTTTCAACTTTGAAATTAAATTATCAGCTTTGTATCATCCTTCTGAGCCAGGAGCTTGCTGGGAATGTTAATTGGGCTATTTCTTAACCGTATATTTCTATTTTTGCAACAAGAGTTTCCATGAAGTAAGAGTCTGAAGGCGTCAAAGTTTGTAAAGAAAGACGGATTCTCGTCCTGTTGGTCAATTATGAGTTTATGACACATTTTTTCACATCCGCGTCATCGTCGACCAATAGGATTCGAAGCTCCGTTTTTATGTTCAAACTTTGAAGCCTTCAAGCTCTTACTTCTGCAAAAAGTGAATTATACGGTTAAGGAATAGCCCAATTATCATTTCCAGCAAGTGGCCCTGGCTCAGAATGATGATAAGACGTCGATAATTTAAAAAAGTTGAAAGTCCTATACCTCCCAATGCTAAATTTGTGTTATGATCCCGTGATGATGGAGTAGCAATATCTGTTTTCATCGGGTAGGGTGCAATCTCTACAGTTATCAATGCTTCATCTTCCATAGACGTCCGGGGCAGACGTCCCTAAGGACTCCTCGGGTGTAAATTGCGGGGGAAATTCTCTGTTTCTTCTTAATTTTACATTACAGCTTTATAGGAAAGTTTGATCAGAAATGAGAGTTTGAAGGCTTCAGACTTTCACTACAAAAACGGCCCTGCTTCCTATTGGTGGGTTTTTGACACTCCATAATTGACCAATACACATTTTAGCAACAAGACCAAAGGTTTCAATGGGATCCCAAGAATTTAATATTTAATCCAGACAATTGGCCCTTGTCTTCGCCAGACATTTTTACAGTTAAATTTCGATATAGATTAAGGCCAAATAGCTAATCATCTGAGAAAACGAAGTTCATATATGGATTCAGCATGTGTGTTTACCCCTATAAGTCAGATATGTTTTGACGAAACGGATCGAAACTTCCTGCCTTTGGTTTTGGACGAATTCCGGAACTACTAGTCCGTCAAAAAAAGTAGGCTAAAAAAAGAATTCAGCGATTCTCCTTACCCTTCTATTGAACATCTAATCAATTTCAAATAAAACTTCAACTTATAACAAATTTCCGGTTTCAGCTGGATTCCGGGCGAACTATATGTCCAGGTTAAAAACAATTGTCATAAGGCGTATTCTCGCCATTCCCCGAGGACTCCTCGGGGAATCAAAGGGAACGGCTAGAATAGAGGGAGTCACTCCACGCGGACTCCGCGTCCGCAAAACAACGAGAACACGGGGAATGCTTCCAAAATGAATAGCCTGGATCCACTTTATTTTTGGTTTTGTGTATTCTGATTGTTTTAAATTAATTTTACATTGCATCAACACCAGCAAAAATTGATTCCCCTCTGAATCTGAAAGGGAGTCCTTTTTGATGATGGTGATGATAATCGGAGCATTCCCGTCCGTGGGGACTCGCGAGAATACGCGGAGTGAGTCCCTGGGACGAACAAAGACGCGGGGACTCCTCAAGTGCAGTCCTCGGGGAACGGCGAGAATATGCCTATATACGGATACAGCACCACTGCTTACATCGAATCAACTAAAAAGAAGACTTTTGTTTCAACAAATTTTCGGGTTTTGGCTGGATTCTGGGCGAACTACTTGTCCGGTAGAAAATGGTTTAACCTAAATCTTCAGCATGTCTTCTTATTCAAAGAATGTTTACAACAGATACGTCAACTACGATTCTTCATCAGCGATATTTCGGCCCTTCTTGGCAAGGGTCCTCGTCAGGCTGTCAATCCTCTGGTTCAGCTTCAGGGAAGGAAACAAACCTGTAATACGTTATTACATTATACGATTACAGGTTTGTTTCCTATATTTGAAAGTGTAAATCACAATTTAAATTTTTTCGTTGTGCCTGTTCCACCCTTCCAGCAATAGTAACAACTGTTGGTTACTATTTTCGTGCCAACCTCGTGAAAAGTTACTACGCTGACTGTAACGACCTTGCCAAAATAGTAACTAATAGTAACTATTTGCAACCACGGTCGGGTAACCACAAAGTAGCGTGGTAACTAAAAATCTCTGTTGATGGGATTGGCCGGATTAGTCAGTGGCATATATTTTGCTGAAAATAGAAAAATATGTTCCATCCTTGATGCCAAAAATCCAGAATTCGTGACGCCATGCGTAGTAACTACGATAAGTAGGGTGGAACACGCTCAATGTAGCAATATCCGTTTTCGTCGGGTAGGGTGCAATCTCTTTACAGCAAAATCCTTGGTAGCGTTCCAGTGACTTAAGCATTGTCCAAATAGGTGTAATAAGGTGTATTACGGCGTATAAAACTTGTTACAGATTCCTCTTTTCCTCGGAGCGCGCTCTAATAAGGTGAATAAGGAGAATAGACTAAGGGGACGTTTTGGCGTCAACCAGTTTGACTGGTTGAGCACAACCGCTTGGACTACCGCTATTTTTGCGTCAACCCGGTTCATCCAATTTCCATTTTCACGTCAACCCGGCCCCCGGTTGACCTACCGGTTGAAACGAAACAGTGGATTAGTTGAACTCCGCTGGTCGAACAGAGTTCAACCGGAACCAACAGTTTTGAAGCGCGATTTTTGAATATTGTCAACATGAATCGTCTGTTTACTATGAATTTGATTTGGTGAAGGAGTTTCTGGTAAGTAGGCTACTATTAAGGAAGATTTTCTAAGTAGGTTACAGGAGATGCATCCAATTAAATAACCTGAAACTTGCCTTGAAAATATTAAAAAGAAGTTACTTTGCAGTCCCAGTCCTAGCCCTAAGTATCAAGTCGAGAAGCAAGTTCCAAAGTCTAGGCTAATGACCTATGACCTACTTCAGACTGTAGCTGGGCTGGAGAAGTTCCCTTTTACATTTTGTAGGCCAATTTTAAGGTAAAAAAAAAATTCAAGGTTGAATACTGTGCATATCCTGTAGGCTAGGGTAGGAACAACTGTAACTACAAAATCCTCGTCTGAAATGTAGCGAAAATTAGGAAAATATTCTTTTGGAGATCATTTGTTCGAGTGCCAAACGGGATAGGATGCCAAAACAAGAGCTACGAGCTTGTATGGCACTTCCTACGAGTAGGCTGTACAAGAAAGTAGATGAGAATTCTGTTACCCCCAACCCCCCATGGTTGGATATTCGGACCCTAGATGTTATCTACTAAGGCAGACGTTTGTATTTAGGGTATATACTTTTTTTCCCTACAGTGGTATTTAAAAGTAACTTCCCCACATAGGGTATGTATAGTCGGTACAATTGCTTCAGTTATTTATTGCAGGTACGTTCCTTCCCCAACGTTGACCCTGGATTTTGACAGTCTGACGAGAACCCTTGCCAAGAAGGGCCGAAATATCGCTGCCAAAGCATCGTAGGCGACGTTTACGTTTTATGAATTATTTGCATAAATCCGCCTATGTGGCCGAATACGACTCGAAAACATAAATGCCACTTCTCTGAAATGTCCTCTTCTTGTCTATCAAGCTAGACTGGAATCGGAGCATAGCCAATCTGCAAATTTCCAGTTTCCACTCCCCCGCCCAATTTTCAGAGCACCGATACGATCTGGTTCCGTTAATTACGTATCTAGGCCTAATGCTTGTTCTCCCCACCAAGTTCCATCCCACTCCTTCGACTGTAAGCATTTCACCAGTTTCCAGTGCCCCCCCCCCCCCCAAGTATCTAATCTGATCCGGACTTCACATTGAAGATCTGAGAGGATACCAGTCCAAAACCGTCCGGGGTGTTGGACACCCCAGATTCCGGAT
The DNA here is from genome assembly GCA_023053575.1 of Branchinecta lynchi. NCBI lineage: Eukaryota > Metazoa > Arthropoda > Branchiopoda > Anostraca > Branchinectidae > Branchinecta > Branchinecta lynchi. Next base: position 21,618,000 of record JAKZAP010000015.1, read on the forward strand.
GTCTGGAAGGTACCATAGAGGCAATCCATTCGAGAGACAGAACAAATATATAAATGTAGGAAGAAAAGGGAAGGTGATTGACAGTTGTGACTGGGATGCAAGCAAGAGATATTTGAAATGCGAATCGGGCATCTAGGAAGTGTTGAAGAACAGCAAAATTAGCTGTCATCGTTATCATGAAAATCTGGAAGGGTTGGCTTGACTATAGGCGTATTCCCGCCGTTCCCCGACGACTCCACTTGAGGAGTCCCCGCGGTTTTGTTTGTCCCGGGACCCAAGAAAGGGGGAATTCTTCGTTTTTTATCAGCGTAACCAAAAAGGAATCCCTTTCAGATTCGGAGGTGAATCAGTTTTTGCTGGGGCTGGTACAATGTAAAATTAAATAAAAACAATCAAAATTAACAAAACCAAAAATAAAGTGGATCCAGATTCCAGACTAATTTTGTCAACTTCATATTTTTTTTCGAAGAAAATCCGTTTTGGAAGCATTCCACATGTCCTCGCTGTTTCTGTACGCGGAGTCCGCGTGGAGTGACTCCCTCTATTCTCGCCATTCTCTTCGATTCCAGGCTTATGATAGGAATAAAACATGGATAAATTGGTTTCACTAGTTCTACTCCTATCCCACTCCTATCTGTTTCGTTGGGTAGGCTGCAAGCGCTCCATCAGGTAGAGAGAAGTGTTGCCAGATTGGGCGCATTTGTGCCATTTGGGCGCTTTTTAGAGGCGGCTTAATTTTTGAAGTGTGCACATTGCGCCAAATTAGCCCATTTCCCTAAATTTCGGCGCAAATTGGGCGCATTTTGTTCTCCATATCCCTTAAAAAATTGAAAACCAGATTAGGACTTGTAAGGGCCACACAGGGATTTTATATCCAGATCTCAAGGGTTGCGGGGGACTAAAAATCTTCACTGAAATATCAAAATTGTTGTTTGGGTCCTTGGAACTAGTCCCCAAAGCCGCGCCGAAAGTCGGCGGCGCGCCGCCGAAAATAACTCAGGGGGCCGCCGGTAAAATTATGTCGCCGAATTTATTTAGGTGAAAAGTTTCAAGTTCTTTTTCTTTTGAGTTTGCTCTTCCAAACACTGTTCCGTTTTTGCCATCAGCAAGTAAGCAGTGAGTCGTCCGTTATGGCGGCAGTGCAGGACTATTATTTATTATCAAAAATGGTATGTTAGCTCCACACCGTGTAAACAATGTGATCAATAGCGACCGTGCTGTCTGTCCAAAGTTTGCTAGTTCAGACACTTCCGGACAAGCTAGGGCCAGTGCCGTCTTTTACTTTTGGCGGACCCTAGACCATCCAAGGGTTTGTGGCCCCTTTTCGGGAGTCAAAAACGTAAAAATGTCAGCCAATTAGCACACACTATTTTTGGTCGAGCCACACTACGGTAACATCTGAAAAATTTCGGTAACGTAAATGACGAGGGTGCGTAACCTGGATCGTAAGGAACAAGGCGATACGGCCAGCAACCATAGCCTGATTTCTCAACAATTTCCACTTTCCGCTTGGCCTCTCTTTTCCTCTGTCCCCAGCACCGCCCTAACTGGCCTAAGGGTAAAGACGTTACTAGCTAGGGTGGTGAAAATTGCCATTCTGTGCGGACAGTAGCGCCATTACACGGAAAGTTGGAAAACATTTTAATTACCTCGAAATTTTCTCGATTGCTGTACATTCGAAATTCCCTAAAATCTGCTTGGGTAATGGGGATTCCCCTTTCACAAATTGTATTTGTATTAAAGCAGCATGTAGCCTATATGGGTTAAAAGATTGTATGGCACTTGCTTTGAATTGTCCTGTTTTGCCGCTTCCTTCGTCTACCCCCTCGTCTCACTTTGCTAGTTTCTACACTTCCATACAAGCTAGGACCACAAAATTCTGTATGCATATAAAGGACCCGACCGATCAAGGAGTCCTTCTTTTCCGAATCCGACCATCCATGTGGGGGGGGGGGAAGCAATCCTTAATTTTGACCCTCATATATCGCAAACGGTACAAGGCAATGGGTCCGAGATATGTAATTAAGGGGTCATGACGGAATCCGGCTTTGGTGGGGGAATTTGAGGGGTTCCTGGATGTCTTCTCATATGTGACATGTCAAAATCTCGACTCGTGATCTGATCAGGAGGAACTTGCCAGCTGGCGAGAGCAAATGTCCGAAATGTTCCATTTATATGGCCGGGCCATATGCTACACTGAGCTAAAATAGTCCCTTGCAAGTGCTATATGATCTTTCAACTCTTCCGGCACCTCTCCTCAAAATCTTCCACTGGGTTTCTGTCCGATAAAGACGTCCCCACGGACGGGGAATGCTCCGATTATCATAAAAAAGGACTCCCCTTCAGATTCGGAGGGGAACCAATTTTTGCTGGTGTTGGTGCAATATAAAACTAATTAAAAACGATCAGAATAAACAAAACAAAATAAAGTGGATCCAGACTAATTTCGTCACTTGCAATTCTTTTTTTTTTAACAAAATCCGTTTTGCAAGCATTCCCCGCATATTCCCCTCCCCGTGTTCTCGCTGTTTTCTGTACGCGGAGTCCGCGTGGAGTGATTCTCGCTGTTCCCATTCCCCGTGGAATAGCGAGGATATGTCTATGTAGATGGAATTTTATACAAGGAACTAGTACCGTGACAAATAAACCAGCTGACGGGTCACGGTAAAGTCACTGAATAGCATTCCATTTCCATCTACGTAGTATTTGGTCACATCTGGCCCAGATCTCAAATGGCACATCCGGTCCATGACTTTTGTACCGTCCAAGTTTAATCACTTTCTCCTTTTGGTCCCTCTGCGTAGGCTACCAAACATTTCCGGAACCCCTCTCCACCGTGTGCACATGCGATTCGGACACTTAAATATAAAATCTAGGGCATTTGCTCCTATCAACCACCGAGTTTTACTCTAGTGGAAGCATTTCCGGATCTTGGACACATGACCGAATTTCATCCCATTCCCTCCATCCGTTTGGTCCCTATGCAGGATACGAAGCCTCTCCCTCCACCCCACCAACGTAATTGGATGCGTCGGACCCGCAAATTTTGCATCTAAGGCACTTACTACCGAACAAGTTTCCTTGAATCGGAGAACATCCGTAAAATTTCGGTGACACCCAACTGACCCCACCGATGCCGGATCTAGTCTGGACTCAAAATAAATTCTAGTACCCATGACCTTTGTATGATACAATTGGTATCTGCGCATGTGCAATGATTTCCGGGCCTCCCCCTCCACCCGGAAAGTTTCGGAAAATTTAAATGTCTCATCTAGGGCATTTCTTTATATGAGACACCAAGCTCCCTTGAATCGGAGTACTTCCGATAAAATTAACGTACGCCCCTTCCAACTCACCGTGTCCCGAGGTTGGATCCGGTCTGGTCTTCAAAATCGCGCATCTGGGGGCCCCTGATCTTTGTAGTGTCCAAGTTTTGTCTCAATCACTACATTCCTTTGGTCCCTTGTATGATTCAAAAGTCCACCTCCACCCCCACCCTCCCGTGGTCATCGTATCTTTTTGCTCCCACAATAAACAAAGTTTACTCCGACTCGCGTCACGCAGGTCGCAAGATTTCGTGTTCCCCTCCCTCCACCCCCACACGAATGATCGGATTAATCGGCGAAAACATGGTTTTGCTGGGCATTCAGCCGAGTCCTTCAGAAGCTTGTCAACTTTCGACGTCTTAGCTGACGTGGAAGTACCCGAACTAGCTAAAGTGAGACAGAGGGACCACCAGTATGGCACTTGAACTGAAGGCTGATACCATAATACAATAATAAAATAACGACGCTGACGATTTCGGGGAGATAATTGCTGGAAAATTGCAAAAAATACCTTGAAAATGCTAAAAATAGAGCAAACGCCGATAAATCTTCGGCGCGCCGACACAAATCCTCTCCGCCGCCGCCGAATTTGAATTCGGTCCGGCTTCAGGACTAATTGGAACACAAGGGGAACTCTGATAATTGATGCTCGCTGGTTCAGAATGTGTTAACCCTCTCTATGACTGCTCTATGTCTTGAAAGCCAGTGCAATGAACACGATATTTGGATACGAGAGTATATTCGCTGGTAAGCAATAGGGCTTGTCAGGTTCATGGTTCATGCACACCTGGAACTTTTTTTTGAGAAAAAATCTATTTTTTTAATCGTTTAGAAAAAAAACTTTTTTAAATCACCTTGAGAAATAAAACTTTTTTTCGATTATCCTTACTGTTTTTTCTCAAAAAGCTCATTAACTTTTCGCTTGTCTTGCACATCGGAGAATCAGAGGCATTATGATCCAAAAATGTATGGGGAGAATGAGGGGGGGGGGAGTGGTATTCATCCACTACTTGTTCATTTTTTGCGACCGTTGCTAAAGGCGTATTCTCGCCGTTCCCCGAGGACTCCGCGGGGAATCGAAGGGTTCGGCGAGAATAGAGGTAGTCACTCTACGCGGACTCCGCCTCGGAAAACAACGAGAACACGGGGAATGCTTCTAAAATTGATTTTGTTCTTAAAAAAAAATGTGCAGCTGACAAAACTAGTCTAGATCCACTTTTTTTTTGGTTTTGTTTATTCTGATTCTTTTTAATTAATTTTATATGCACCAACACCAACAAAAACTGATTCCCCTCCGAATATGAAAGGGAGTCCTTTTTGATGATGGTGATGATAATCGGAGCATTCCCCGTCCGTGGGGACTCGCGAGAATACGGGGAGTGAGTCCCCGGGACAAACAAAAACGCAGGGACTCCTCAAGTGCAGTCCTCGGGGAACGGCGAGAATATGTCTTCAGACAAATGACTGTTTTGAAGAGAAAAAATCGACTGCTTTTACACAAAAAGTCGTTACTCATAAACAAATTAAAGTTTCAGGAAAGTCTTTTTGTTTTAATATTTTGATAAAATCTACTGTTTTATGAAACATCTACTATTTTCAAGAAGAATTGCAGCGCTTTTCGCCAACTAAGTTTTTTTTTTTACCGACTGGTCGGCAACATGGGGGGAGGGATCCGATTTCTTAAATTTTTGCTTCTCTTGCTGCGCTATCTTGTGTCGAGCATTTCGCAACACTGAAGAGGAGTAGAATGCGACAAATTCAAAAGTGAATGCAAGCATGACCTTTGAACAGATTAAAATAATTGTATTCATGATTGTCTGTTGACCTGCAGTCTTATCTCAGTAAGTTTGAGTTCATGTCCTCGTTGATTTTTTCTTAACGAAATACTAAAGTAAAGTTAAGATACAACTTGGTTCCCTGATGTTGGCCATTTGGCTAGGCTTCTTTTGAAGAAAGTGGTTCTTATTCTTACTGTTACAGCTGTGCTGTAAATATTAGCTGGCAACATAAATTCTAGGCGTATAAAATGACTATATGGAGTCACTGTATAGTCATAAGATGTTATGTCAGAAATGCGACTGACTGCATTTTTCTGATGTTCTTGTTGATTTCTTATGTCTGATATTCTTGATCAGTAGGATAATCTTTAAAATGTATTTAATGGAGCCTATATTATTTTGACTACTCGCCATCTCCCCACAGTGATATCCTGCCACACCGATAGCTCACCACAGCGACTAGCAGTCACACAGACATCTTGCCACAGTGCGACAGTACTTTATTCAGTTACTATTTCTTTGAACAAAGTTTTTGACGGAGGAGATAATTATGGCCAATACTTCTCAATAGATCAAGAGCACTGCAGCTACGGTTATAGCCTACCTACTGACAATTCTTTTGATTCTCTGGTTAGTCTTCAAGTATTGTTTTGTGGGCAGAGTAAGAGAACAATCTGCCTTGATCCAGTCCATCTCAGCCTTTCACAAATTTTCTTCGATCTTGAAACTTTTCAGGGAATGCCAAAGACTTGGGTGGCTTGATAGTATCAGCTGGTTAAACCTGAGAAGCAAATCTTCTATGTTGTTGTTGGTCAAGGAAGATGCCCAGCTACCTCAATCTGTGCGTGTTGGGACATCTTAATACAACACTGAATTCCTAAACACTATGTGTTTATATTTAACTATGACATAGGATTATCGTTGTGGATTTAAAACTGCAAGGATTAATTGGTTAGAGGACACAAATTCCCTTGGGTCAAGTGAAGTTAAATGTCTATCATATCTTTTTTCTTCTTTTTTTGCTTAAAATATTATTCTTGTGGCGAGTTGGTCGTGTGGCAAGTCGTCTCCATGGCGAGTCGTCCCTGTGGGGAAATTACGCTGTGGCAAGTTATCGGTTTGGCGAGTCATTGGCATGGTGACTTCTAGGTTCCGAGTTGGCGGTGTGGTGAGTTGTCTTGTTGCGAGTTGTCATGGAATTGTTTCCATCACAGTTTAACTCGCAGTTCTGTATCCCAACTTTGATCATTTGTATCTCACCAAAGAACTTCAAGGATATAGGATACCTTGCAATTTGCGCCACCCGTTACTTACGTGTGAAATTGGGCTGAATTATTCTCTATACCGTAACCTACTATTTTTTCTGTCTTTGTTGAATTAGGTTGCAGTTCTGCCAAATGCCTTTCTTCTAAACATTTGCTGGCTATAGCCAGATTGTTTTTGCATCACCTTCCATTTTCAGTTTTCTTTTGCATCTTTCATAAGTTTATTTACGCTACCAGATTAACTCAAATACCTTGAGCTCAACTATTTGTGCCAGTGCTTTTCTGTGTGATGCATTTGCACCTTTTTGGCTTTGTTTTGCACCAGGCCACTCTTCAAAGAAGAAAATTGAAGTAAGCAGATGACATTTGATATTAATTAGTTTGGTCTGTATGGATGTATTTTGATGTTCCACATGCAGTCTTTGTGATTTAGTCTTTATTTACACAAAATTACTAGGGGTGGCGCAAATAGCAAGATATCCTCTACCTCAAAAGAAAGCCAAGGAATTTCTCTTTCTTATGTTTCTTATAAGATAACAACATACTAGCTGCATTTTTGGTTTTTGTTTTAATGTGTGTAGAGTTTGTTATGGCGTGTGTAAGTATAGCCTACAGAATGGAACGAATGTTTCTTTCTTTTGTGTGCGTAGGCTATTTACAGAGGAATGACTCATTTATATTATCTACACATAGTCAGTGTTTAAAATGGGGCTGAGCTAACAAGCTCGTATCCTTGCCGGCCCACAGTGACCAAAATATATTGTTACACGGTTTTTAGAAATTAAAGAACCTGAACCTGAATTTCCAATTCATGGATTTCTGCCAGGGCCCAGAATTTTCTGGTGACATTGTGGGTCACGACTCACCAGACCTTATCGAGGTCATCTGGTGGTCTCGTTAACAGCCGAACACCCCTATTTTATTTCTGTTCAGTCATCATTGTTCGGCTGTAGGTGCTTGAAAAAAAAAAAAAATATATATTCACTATAAGAAAATCTTGTTGTAAAAAGACTACCGTATTGTAAAAAGAGAAGATCTTTGTCTTTTTGGCTTTCAGGCATCTATATTGACTCTCAATACTGGCTGTAAGGATGCTGGGTGCTGTGACTTCAGTTCCATCACAATAGTGTCAAGATTTCTGAATTAAGAAAGATTTATCAGTAAAGGTGTTTTAAACACACAGGTTTGAACAGGTTTAACTATTTCAGACAAGGTGCCGTGGATCTAATTCTGTAGAATGCTTGCAGAAATAGAGTCCAACAGAGATACTATAGGCTCCAGTACCAGCCTGAGGCTATGTCTGGTTTAAAATACTGCATATTCAGTGAAATAGTGGGTTTTATGTTTGCCTCATGATGTGTACAGGCAGCATTCAGGAGGGGTCTCCAGTCTCAGAACCAACTTTCAGATTTACAGAAATGCCTTCCCTACAGAAAGATCTGTATTGCTTAATAAGGAATTTAAAACACGAAGAAAATACCAACAAAAATGGTTTATGGATTAGAAGAGTAAATTGTTCTTCAGGATTTCTAGCTAAAAGAATTCTGAGAACCAACTGAGTCACACCTGAGCTTGAACTTGCGAGGATAAATTTCGGAACTGATCCCATCGGTATTTGCTTTCAAGAGTTTAATGGTGCCGTATAGATATTTCCTCCAGGTTCTGATAATGTTATCCTTTGGTTGGAATTTTTTTTTAGTATTTAAGTCTATCTTCTTCCGTAGCTGCTTGTTCTTTACCTGCTTTTATCATTTCTGTCAATCTTTTGAGATTTACAACATTTCCTTCAATTCAATTTTTTTACTTTCGGTGAGCGTAATTGGCTGATTTAGCTGTTTTCAGTTTTTTTAGTACAGGTTTTGCCATAAAAATTCAGGGATTTGTGTCACATTTATTTCCAAACCAGCCTTTGTAGATCCCATTTTACACTTGGGGTGATTGTGACTGCTCTGGTGAATAACTGCCGCATTATATCTATTTTTATCCTTCCCACTTTGACAGTGGTTGAGCGAGCTTCCTTTTTTGGGATACCAAAACGTAAGTGGAGGGATACCTATGACACTGCAAAAGTTGTCCGTATGTCCGTCGTCTGTGAGAACGATAACTCTCGAAGGGAATGAGATATTTTGATGAAACTTGGTGTAAGGATTCTTCGGGTCAAGAGAAAGGTCGAGTTCGTAGGTGGGCTATGTTTGAGTCCTCCTTGTCCCCGTCTTGTCTTCTTGTTGCTGCCTTGTCACGGTTTAAAGTTTTTTTATTTATCCTTGTCAGGTGAATGACTCAGCGACAAGCGTTGCAAATTAAATGCAGTTGAGAAATCTACCTGAGACAAGACCGAAACTTGCTCCTAGAGCATGTCGTCTTTCACGGCGTCCTGTCTGACAGGGCACTGACAATTGTCAGCTGACAAAACAAACAGAATGGCATTGAGCGGACAAGGCTGTAAAAGACACCGGCATTTGGCTGACAGGACCGAGCCAAGGCTAAATCGAACGCGGCTTTAGTGTTGCCTGTAGTTTGCAGCCATAATAGCTATCGCACATGCCTGCCTTCTTGTTCTTCAGTTGTTACGTAAGTAATCAAGAACTTTTTTTTCAGATTATGTTGTAGTGTTCAAGGTGAAGGGAGATGGGGATTGAACAGAGTACACACAAAAATCCAGTTCATAGTGATGATAAGCGAAGAAACACTCGTGGAAGATCAACTAAATCCGCACACTCATTCCAGTCCGAGGCTGACTCTGAGGGAAGAAATTCACCAGGTCCTAGCATTATTTCGGAGCCAGACGTGCCCTATGTCCCGTACACAGTCCATCGACCGATTAGCTGTAAGCAGAAAGTTAATACGTCTTCCTTCCATCCTTTTACGGCATAGTCTTTGGGATCCACGACCCTTCTAGCCTTTTTCTTGCTGCAGCTTGGCTTATCTTGGAAGGCTGGGCTCAAGGGAGGGTCGTTTTGCCTGGAAAATTACGGTGGCTGAATGGTCCACGACGTCGTAGACTTTGATGTCTGCTTAGTAGATCGAGGACATCTCTGTAAATCATTGTCTCTTAGGCTGTTGGTAATTTACAGGACAGACTTAGAGGCGTTACTAGCCAAAATGTTGGGAGGGCAAGGTATTTATCGACTGGCTGGAAATTTTTACCGTCTGTTGTTGCAGATAAAAACGGCTGTGTTGTCGAAAAATCGGCTGACTTTAAGAAAAATTACTATTTTTAAGAAAAAATCGACTGATTTTACGAAAGATCTCGGCGCTTTGCGCAGACTTGGCTTCTTTTTTTTTTTTGCCGATTGGCCGACAACATTCGGAGCGGGGGGGGGGGGGGAGGGGGTCATCTGCCATAGGAGAACTCTGAGAGATCAGACTCCTCGTGACGTGAGTGAAACGGAAAAATTGTCCCCCCCCCCCCCCCTAGTCGTGACGTCCCTGGACAGGCTTATTGTTGTTTATCTAATTTGGTGTTGCTCACGTTAAAAATAACACTGAGCGTGTCCCACTCTACTTACCGTAGTTACTACGCATGACGTCACGGATTTTGACTTCTTGATGTCAGGGCTGGAACGAAGTTGTCTCTCTTCGGCAAAATATCGTACCGTAGGCTGGTTAGGCCAATCACTTCGCAGAGATCGTACTTATCACGCTTACCACGGTCCCTAGCTTGATAAGCAAATATTTACTACTATTTACTATTTGGAGAAGGTTGGAACGGTCAGCGTAGTAACTTTTCACGAAGTTGGAACGAAAATAGTAACTAATAGTTAGTATTTTTAGAAGGTTTTGTGTTGTTCAGACTCACAATCGTGATTGAAGGTGGTATTGATACGAAAAAGAAAAACGATATTGTTGCTATCTATTTTAGCTAGCACATCACAAAAAGAAGATTGATGTTCCAGAATCATAAAAAGAAATAACGAAAAACCAGAGAAACAATAACCAGGTTAAGAATTATTGTGTACAGGACCCGTCAAAGCAACTATGGTTGCGTTCCCGAACTTAACGGTCGTTAACAAATTCTTAACAATTGTTAACTTTTTGTGTTCCACGTTTTTGATATCGAAATTTAAGCTCCGTCCACCTACAATATCCGTTCCAGAGCTTAACGATTGTAAGCTATTTTGTAATGATGGTCGGTGAGCATTGTTACAAAATAGTTAACAATTGTAGAACTGGGAAAAGTTAACGATCGTTGGAGCTGCAGTTAGCTCCGCCCCGAAGTAAAGTTAACGATTGTTACCAATTTTTAAGTTTGGGGCACGCAACCTATATTGCGCTTTGTCGCCGTTAAAGTTTAACCGAAAAGGACTGGAATGTACAGTCTAGTTACCCATAACTTATTCTTTTAAATTGGCTTGAAGACCCGCTCAAACTGCGTTACTTTGTTGTTCCGCTATAATCGATTACTGAATGGTGGAATTTCCGTGTGATTTATGGTACCTCTATGCGCTTGTATTTTAGTTGCATGCCTTAAAGAAAGATTTGTCATTTTTTTTTGTTCAGGCACTAAGCAATCTTCACCAATCTCACCACTGCCCACTGAAAATCCGCGTTTGTGTTAAGATTAAAATTTCCCGCGTCATAGCACAATTTACGCTGTGAAGATGGCCGCAGCTGTTCTAAACGTAGAGCAGATAGTGGAAAATAAAAAAAAATTACTGTGCAGAATCCAAATAATTCAGTGTATTCAGTTAAATGACACAAAAGTAAGTTGGCTTTTCATTTAAATTTTAAAGAGCACACACAGCCGAATTTTTGTACTCGGATGCCAATTTCCTACGCGGCTTCAAAATTTTGGCGCATCACATGCAAGTTTCCAGGGTGACAGAGGGTTCATAGAGCGATTCAGGGTTCAGTCAGATGAAATGATTAGCTGCGTTCTTTGTCCCGGGAGTTCTCACCGGTGGTCTCCGGTATAAGTCGTTTTCAAAACTTGGTGTTTCCCACAAGTTCGTTTTTCCAACTTGAGCGGCTTTGAGCCTGATACTGATACTGATACTGATACTGATACTGATACTGATACTGATACTTTATTGTAAAACGAGACTTTCACAGCATTGGATTGCCGAACTTGTCGTTTTCGTCAGGTACATCATAATTACAAAACATTTAATAAGGCGGTTGTACATAATAAAGCAATAGTCAAAAAATGATCAAACAGAATAAAAGCCCTAGACAATTAAAACATTAAAGGGAAATAGTTGATCAATTGTTCAAAACTTCAACAAAAGATGGTACAAAGCTCTTTCTGTAGCGATCGGTTCTTGTACAAACAGGGTTAAGAACCGGAACTTTTTGTGCTACAGCTCGAGGTAGTCGAGGTTTTGGCGGGCAATATGGGGTAGGAAACAGGTGCTCAAAACATGAGTGGGAACGCAGACTGTTCCCGAAACCAGTACTGAAGAGGACCCTTGCCAAGAAGAGCCGAGATATAGCTCTAATAAAAGTCAGCTGACGTATCCGTTTTGCACTATAAAGGTAATTTGTAGTCAGCCTGTACTTATAATAGGAACCTTGCCAAGAAGGGACGAAATCAGAGCAAAATAACACTAGCAAATAGCGCCAAGACTCCAAAAAAGACACACGCTCGAATAACAGCGACACTAGCACAGCTAGCGATAGAGAACATCCCTACTGAAACTCAATCAGTCGTGCACTAGCGCTGGCTCCAATAACTTCATATTCTGGACACAGTAAAAAAAAGATCCAATCTCCCCTGCTACCACAATGTGTGCAGACCGCATTTTAGCTAAACTCGCAAGTTTGTCTCGCTTGGAATGTGTCCAGCGTAATTGGTGGCGATACGACTATGGCCATATTCGAAGCATAGAAAGCATAGGTCTTGGCGCTACTCCCTTGTGTTATTTTGTTCTGTACGAAATATTTATCAAAACAGTTAATTTAAATAGCTTACAAATTATAAAAAGTCACCTTTACCTTTTCTATACTTTCATGGTATGCCTATCCTTTAGGGTAACCGGAATAAAATGTCGGATAAGGCACGGTACAAGAGATTTCAGGTAACTATCGTTCGAGTTTATAGGTGATATCGTATTACGCCTGCTACTTGTTAAAGTTTTACTGATGCCATCTGATAGTTTGTTGTATTTTTAGCTGGAGACTCACCAGTGTCGAACCGAAAGTCGAAAACTGGGGCCCTTAGCAATTTGAGGCGATCCAGAAGCGAGACACGACAGCCAGAAACAAAGACGTCAGATAAGAAGGGGGGAATCGTCACAGTTTCGAAACCGAACAACCTTGAAAGAAGCACATCAGACACAGATCTCTCGAGGTTACAGGTAAGTTTCTGTGCAGGAATGGCTGCGAGCTCAAAAGGTGTTTTTTCCGCGACCCCACAAGCAGAGATGGGCGAATCCGGGTTTGAATCCGGGATTCGTTCTTTTGGTCGGATTCGAATCTTCTGCTTTTCAGGCTGGATTCGGACTCGGATCTCGAACTCGGATCTTACGAATCGCTGTAATTTTCAATCTTCATCCTTCCAGTTTCCATTTTCCCAAAACGAGCCCCAAAGTTTTTCCTGATGATGATGATGATGATGGTGAAATTTTATTTACGCACTTAAGAAGAGGAAAATTGTGCAGTATAGACAAAGAAAAGGAAAAAAATACACCGAGCTTTCAATAATGTAGTGATTGCCGAGAGTAAACCAATACTATAATAACCATTTATGAATACCGAGAAATGCCGTCTCATTTGCCTTCAGTACAGTTTTGTCACCTCTGATTTTTAAAATACGCACGATTAATTTGTGTTAAGGTCGGATTCGAATCCTCAGCATGGAATGGTGGATTCGGAATCGGATGTGTGCATAGCCCTGGAGTCGTATTCGTATTCGTATTCGAATCCTTTCATGGTCGGATTCGCCCATCTCTGCCTACAAGGCGTTTGTGGCTCGAAAAGTGTGTCTCTGCAGTGATTTGCGTGACTCACAGGTCTGTTTCTGCTACCAACAAAATTTGTGTGGCTCAAATATTTGGTGAGCGTGTTCCACCCAACTTACCGTAGTTACTACGCATGACGTCACGGATCCTGGCTACTTAGCGTCATGGCCTCGGTCATGGCTGGAACGCATTTTTTCATTTTCTGCAAAATATCCTACCGTAGGCTGATCGGGCCAGTCGCATCGCAGAGATCGTAGTTACCACGCTAACTACACTCCCGAGCATGGTAAGCAAATAGGTACTATTATTTACTATTTTTTGTGAGGTTGAAATAAAAATGGTAACTAATAGTTACTATTCTAAGAAGGGCCGAACACGCCCTGTATGACTAAGTCCGAAACACGCCCGTGAACTTCGGGAAGAACGAGAAACGTCGCCCCAACGAATCCTTTAAATTGAACTTAAAATTTACTTTGAAACCAATCAACAACGTTTGTGGTAGTGACATTTATCGCTTCTAGCTAATTCTTCATCGGCATACGGGGTCAACCATCGAGTATTTGCAATCGTATCCGAGTATTGAGTATTTGACAAACAACCGTCTAGGTGATTTTCGATTTTCTGGCTCGAACTCGGGACATTCAAATTTAGCATCGAACGAAGTCCATCTAAAATTAGCTGCTTTATCTAACGTATAGATATATAACTGACGATCCTTCTTGCATAGAAGGGTAAAGACGGTAAGCCGGAAGTTCTGTTTATTGAAACTTTATCTGGGATATTTTAAGACATTTGGAATTTGCAGCTCGACTGTGTGGCACACCGTCTCCTGAAGCAGGCAGAGTTGTATGACACACAAACCGGCCGCCGAAAACTACTAAAGTTCCGAAAACGTTTTGTAGCCGATGCTGTGGATAAACGATCCGTTTTTTGGGCCTTTCTCCACTTTCATGATAAAGTCGAAAAAGCTAAACTTCCTGGCAGGAATCCCGGCTCGCTACCCACCGACCTTGATCCCCTGTTCGAACCTTGTAGGACCTGTTATATAATATAATACTAACGCTACCCACCATAATCACTCCACACATTTCTGAACCCGGAGACCCCAATTGCGTACAGTAATTTCTAACCCCTCTAACAAAAACACGCTGATTTTCTCACTTGCCGTGTTTTGCTACCGTCGATGTGTATCACGCTGTCGACGGTTGTCTGCGAGAAGTTTTTCCATCAGAAAAAGGGGTTACGTAAACTGTTTCCCTGTTTTCGCTACAAGTCAACGTGTCTCGGAAAAAGCTTAAAACAGCCAAAACCATGGGTTTTGTTGAAAGCACAGCCTAGTTGTAAAGTATTCAATTATATTAAAATACTGTAAGTTGAAGAGTAAATAGTGCGAGGGGTATCCTTTAAAGTTTAAGTTTAAAAAAAGACCCGACAGTCTAGTTCACATCACATACTCACTTAAATAGGCGTGAAAACCCGATAAAAATACGTTAGTCCCTTTGTCTGCTGTTCACAAACAATGGATTTCATCGTATAAACTGTATAAATTTGTAAACAAAGCGGAGTGATATTTTCCTTTTGTGTTATTAGCATACTGAAGCAACGCAAAAGCTGTTAGCTATGATGTTGTCTAAATAAACCTATCTCTCTCTCTTATAAGCTCGCACATATGCTTGCACAATAAGTGCAGGCTTGTTTTCAAATTCAAAATCTCCACGTCTGGATGAATTTTGGGTTGTTGTTAGCAGCCACATTATGAACGGTATTACTAGAATCTCGGGTGAAAATAATTGCAAAATACCTTAATTAAATGGGTAAAAATGTTTCTGTGTATTTAGTATCAGATGTACAACTAAGCTGCATTTCAGTTAAACTTTAAAGTTCATATCAAAACCCGAATTTCTTGATCCTGATACCATCTTCACCCTCGTCTTCAGACTAACCCACTCTCTGTTACGGTCCGTGGCCACAGGGACGTTATTTCGCGAGAACCTAGTGGGGGGGGGGCGGGTGAGTAGCTTGGCTCAAGATCTAATTTTTTGGTGAGAGACCTTTTTAATCCGAACGTAAAGCAACGTTTGAACCAAGAATTATGCGAGTGAAAGTCCGTTGCAAGTGAAAAGTATCAGCATCAGGCTACACAGACTTAACTGGCTGCGCTGATCTTTGATTCATTGCCCTTAGCCAGGAAGGGCAATGGGTGGTTGGGGACGAGCTAACCTGGTGCTTTCGCATTCCCTTCCTGTCATCTTCCCCAGAAGTTTCTAGGTACCCATTTAAAGCTGGATGAACCTTATCTTATCTTACGTGGTTATGCCACTAACCCCTGCCCCAAACTAAACGGTAGGCACCACCAAGACACGAACCAGCGACCTTTCACTTACGAGTTCAGCTTGCTAACCAGACCAAAATAACACTAGAGAGTAACGCCAAGACCTATGCTCTCCATGCTTTGCAAATGGACCATACTCGTGGCGCCGCCCACTACGCTTGTGGCATTTAAAGCGAGACAAACTTGCGGATTTAGAAATTTCTAGTAAAGTAAAGGCGCGGTCTGCACACACCAAGGAAAAAGTGAAGGCTGTATAATTTTTGTGCATGGTCGGAATATGAAGATATCGGAGCCAGCGCTGGTGAACGACCGAATTAGTTTCGGTAGTGATGTTCTCTACCGCTAGTCGGTATGTAATTTTGACCTGACTTTTGTTTATTAATGTAGTTTATTTATTGTTATCAGATAAAAAATATTGACCTGTCGAGTTGATTGATTATATCTTGAAGTGTCTTTGTTTGTATTGACATATCCAAAGCTATTTTTATGTATTTAAAGATATTACGTATTAAACCATCATTTCATTTCATTTCATCGTAGTATTGCTGTTATTCGAGTGTGTGTCAATGTTATCAAATCTTGGCGCTTCTCCCTAGTGTTATTTTACTCTGGTGCTAACTATTCGGCTCAGGATGGACTTCGGCCGAAAAAGTGTTAGCAGCTGAGACTGCTGAGAGAATACTTTCTTTCTTAGGCCCTGCCACAGCTGCCACCTATTATTCGAAACTCAGCGTCGTCCTCCTACTCTCGAGATACGGACATTCTTCATGCGGTGGACACGCCAGCCTGGCAGAAGCTTGCCCTTAGCTATGAAGGTCTACTTAGGAAGTCGAGCCTAGGTGTCGCTGTGGAACAGAATAAACTAGGAGCTCAGATAAGACAGGTAGGAACCCCGAAATTTGCTAGTAGTGGAACATGTCAGTTTCATTCTTTTTTTCAGTTCAGTAATCATTTATTATGACCCATCATACACTCATAAAGAGAAATAGGGAGTATAAATAAAAAAAAAGAGGAAAAATTAATATACGGAAAGACAGTACACCATACAAAGAAGAACACGAAGCTAACTTCTAACCAACTAACCTAATAATGAACCAAAAAATAAAAAGAAAGAACAACAACCAGAACTAGAGTAGAAAACCCTTCCAAGTGGTTCGAAGGATTTTCGACATCTTAGTAAAAAGCATCAACACAAGTCGTGGCTTGGGGCCAAATGGCTTGTTCAGGTGAAGATACATGATATTAAAACAATAATGTCAGTCAAAACCTCAGAAAAATAATCCAGACCAAAAATGATCTAACACAAAATCATACAAGTAAAATGTTCTCCGAGTTAGGACTAAAGTTAACTGCAGTATTTGCTACTAGGATTAATCTTATCTCTACTGAGGTAAGATTAATCCGAACTAGAGATAAGATTATCTTTTTAGAGACAAGATCAATCCCAGTAGCAAATACCGCAAGATTTATTTTTACAGTGAAGACAGACTAAAACTCATTATTGAAAGAAAAAAATATATTAAAATATAAGTATAAAATTGGGGATAGAACTATTACGGTACCGCTCCGTGCGGTAGGAACGGGGTTCCAGATTGGGTACTCGCTCCGCACACTCTCTTTGTGGACGCAAACGTTAAGAGAGGTGGCAGGAGGGAGTTAAAGGATGGATTATGTAGGGATATCATACCGAACTCTCTGTATAGCCTCTCCCGTCGATGACGGAGGGTCTCAAGTTTAAAAAGCTGTACAAGAAAACAGTACGGATTTTAGGCTCTATATTTTTTTCAATTTTTGTCGGCCATGATATGGTGATGAAATTTTATTTATGCACTAGACAAAAAGAAAGAAATAGCGCAGTGCAGAGAAAGAAAAAGGAAAGAAAAATACACCGAGCTTTCAGTAACGGAGTAATAATATATTGGTAGTAACATCGAGCTGTACTATATCGGTGACTCCCTCTTCGAACCTCCACTACCAACTAATGAAAACAAAAAATTTGCCTGAATTACAACTGCATAACATGGTTAGGCTCCTCATGGAATGTCATGAGGATTGTCAGAGGACGAATGTTCCCTTTTTTACAGAGACTTTTAACAAAGTAAATAGTTAGTGTAATATATTTATTACTGTATGACCAGCATAATTTAGCATCTTCTAACGAAGAAAGCTACGAAGTTGGTTTGTCAATAAACGATTTGATTTGATTTGATGGTTCTGCCTGAAAATCGCAGATGACCCCACTGCAAAACGGGTTTGCAGAAGACAGAGATGGTCGGGCTAGATTTGTCCTTTTGGCCGGATTTGAGTTTGGATTCAAACCTTCTGCTTGTCAGGCTGAATTTGGACTCCGATTCCAAACCCTCAGTCGTACGAATCTGCTCAAATTTCTAGTCTGCATCCTTCTAGTTTCCGTGTTTCCAATCTTTACACAGTGGGCTTAGGCATCCAACTTTTTGGTCCAACCATGGTTAGGAAATCCAACCATCCTTAATAATCCATCACGATACCTGATTACCTTAGATGTCAGTGCTTTTTGTCACCTTTGATTTTTAAACTAGAGTAGAGTTGAGTAGAACTTTAATTCTAAAAAGTAACTTTCACAGCGTGAACGCCGAATTTGACTTCTACTTCCAAACATAACTAAAAACTCGAATCAATTTGTCAATTCAATAATAATTGCAACACAATTCGTAAACAAATTCATCAATCGATACAAAGCTTATCTACCACAATTTACACGAAAGACTCATTCGGCGAACATTTTGCCAAAAACTTCTAAAACAAATAAAAATCACTTTAATGAAATGATTTAATTTTTTTTTTCCAAATTCAATCAAAGTCAATTTTTAATTATTACGTCAAAAGTAATTTCACTAAAATACATATATAAAACAAAATATAACATACTAAAAGGGTCATAAGAAAACTAACAATTCAACGAAAATAATGACTATGTTTACTGGCTGTTGTACAATTCAACAAAACTTGGAACAAAACTCCTTCGGTACCTTTCATGTTTTGTGGGGACTATAACCCATGTATGAATTGATTGATTGATTGATTGTTCATGCGCGGTACGAAAGAAGTTTTGTCCCCTCCTTTGTGAGTTTTTTCAACGCGAAATTTTAAATTCTTTTCCTCTTTTTTATATTAATTACTGAATTTTTAGCGTTTTAATTTGTTGCAATCCTTGTTCTTGTGTAATTATTGAATATTTGACTATGTTAAAAGCGCAATTGTATATGGTTATGTTTGACGAGATAACAAATATTCGGTTTTTTGTTAATACCGTAAGCAATGCTTTATCGAATAATAAAGATTGATTGATTGATTGTACATGATTTGATTTTCGTTAAGGTCAGATTCGGATCCGGATTTGGATCCTCCGCATGAAATGGTGGATTCGGATTCGGATCACTGCAAGATCGGACTGGCCCAGCAGCGTAAAAGGTAATATAAATATGTAATATAAATATGTTATAACATATAAATATGTTATAACCGAAAAGTAATATTACAATAATTACTGAAAATATTACTATTACTGCAACTTATAGTGGCATCAAGCCAAGATTAAAAAAAAGCAGCCTCAAGTATATGATTGATCTGTATATATTTGTACACATTAATGCCTTCTAAAAAACGTTGCTCTCTTGCATAGGCTTCCATGTAACGACACGAAATATTTAATTCCAAATGTTTATAGCAATTCTTGCAAAGTGCCTTTTTCTCGAAGCACCTTTCTTGAAGTAACGTTTCCTCACACCGTCTTAAAAATGCTTTATATTTGAGAGCTGGCCAAGATACTTGATGTTTGAGAAACTAGCCAAGATACTGATTATTTGAGCCAAGTACCTCGAGCACTTCATGTTATGTGAGCTCTCAGAAAACGAAGAGAAAAAGCTAGTATAAAAAGAGCAATGAAATTGTATGTAAGGGCAGTCTTAAGCTAGTCTTAAGACAGTAGTGATCGTTGGATCAACAGATGTATTCGATGTATGCAGAACTTCAATATTAAAAGTAAGTGTGTTTTCTAACCACTGTGTATTGAATGTAGGACCTAGGACCCACCGTCCGAACTCCCCCCTCCACAGTTACGAACCAACCCTTCGAGGATTAAGATCAGAGTACCGGTATAGTCTAATATGTACCAACCGCTCGGGTACACGCTACACGTATATTAGATACTCGGTTTCGTACAACAGTTAGAGCATAAACAATTAGAGAGAGATACTCCTAATGTAACACTAATATAACATCCAAATGTTTACTGTAACTACTTTAAAGGGAAGTATACAGTGTTGTTTTCTTTAGATCGACGATCGAGTTTCATCGGTCATGTACCGCTTCGCCGACCGACAGAAAACCTACGCGCGTGCCGCCGAACGGTTCGCCCGCATCGGCGAACTAAACCACACCCTCTCGAAGTGCGAGTCGAGCATAAAGTATATTGGTGAACTCGTGTCTGAACTTAATGCTCTGTTACCAGAAGAGGAACGGCTGGAACCATTTGTGTGGTCAAGTGGCTGAAGGCAACCAGCTGGTTTAGAGAGTGGTTGTCTTTGGTCCTTATGTGCGGAGAAGGCCTTATGCCTGGTAATAGTTTTGAGATGAGCCTAAATGAGCTGTGACGACTCGTATAACGAACGCATATGAGCTCATGCCTGTTACCGCAGGACGAACAGCTGGAACCATTTGCGTGGTCGAGTGGCTGAAGGCAACCAGCTGGTTTAGAGAGTGGTTGTCTTTGGTCCTTATGTGCGGAGAAGGCCTTGTCTCTGGTAATAGTTTTGAGATGAGCCTAAATGAGCTGTGACGACTTACCGGATGACGAACGATTGGAAACATTTGTGTGATCGTGTGGCTGAACGTGCACAGCTGGCTTAGTGCGTGGTTTTCTGTGGTCCTAAGGGTTTTCCTGGTAACGGTTTTTTGCTGAATGAGCTTTAACCACTCGCACCAGGATAGAACTCAGGTCTGAACTTAATGGTCTGTTGTCAGAAGCTGGAACCAGTTGTGTGGTAGAGCGGCGGAAGGCAACCATTTGGTTTAGGGAGTGGTATATGGTGCTCTGGCGAGAAAGAGCTTATACGTGAACTGTTGTGAACCATCTGCGCTTGAACCACTCTCGTAAGCAGAGAACGTCGCTAAACTTCAGAAAACAGAAAAGGATCGGAAAACCGATGAAGGGCTATACCCTTGGAATGCGATTGCGGTCTTTACAGGGGCTGGTGCGTCCTGCTCAGTTTGCTTTTTTATAATCCTCCGTCAAATTTACATCCTAGATGAAAATAAATGACTTAAATTTAGGATATTAATTATTTAGTAATTAGTATATTTTTAAGTGATATTTATCCCCTTTTTGGCAATAGTTGCGTTTTGCAGATACCATGGTATCTGATACCAGGGTCTAAAGTCGTGTTCGGAGTTATCGTGGTATCCGATACCACGGTCAAATTTGCAGTTATCGTGGTATTTGACATTCAGATACCACAGTCCGACCTTGGTAACTGATCGTAGTATCTGAAAAGGTCATCTCACTTTCATCATTTTTTGTCGAGTTGCTGGGAAAGAAGTTTAGCACTTATTAATGTGACTGAATATCGGTTTTTCTTTTGGGATGACTTTAAAAAGCGCAGTTTCGGCAATCGTAGTTTTTGTCGAGCAATCACATATCAGATACCATGGTTACTGCAAAAACGACTAATTGCAGATCCAGTTACCATGGTAACAGATACCATGATATCTGCAAAAACGCAACTAATGATCCCTCTTCAGGCTGTACCTGGAGGAAACGAACCTACAATGTATTGTAGGTTGCAGATTGCATATCCGTTTCGAGTTATTTTTTGTTTTTGTGATTCCCAGCCAGATTGGCCTGAAGGAGCTTTTACTTTTTAATCTTCTTCTGTGGATGTGTTCCAGCACCCTACTTGTAGCTACCATAGTTTTTAAAACCTGCGACAGAGTTTCTCAGAAACCCTCTACAGATACTGCTGAGTTCTTTGTCACCGGAATACTCACTGGTAGCTAGAACAAATAACCCAATATAACCTCTTTATTGGTCCTATGCAACGACTATGGATAACCCGACAAAACTGAGCAGAACTAGAACTTGCTAAGCTTTCAGTTGACTCCCGTCTACATACCTTTTAGCCTCTGCGCATTGAACGGAAAAGACCGTAGCAGGCGTGTATGACCCGCCTCTGGTGAGTGCAGCGCGTCACTCTCGAATTTTCTTCTCAGGCTGGCTACTACGATAAGCCGTGTGTAGAGGTAACGAATTTTAGTGTTCGCAGTCTCTACCGTCCACTCGTTTGCGTCGGAAGTTTAAAGTTAAAATAAGTAAGCAACTTAACATAGCCTGTAAAAAATGTTACATCTGTGAAAATAGTGAATGCTGTCAGTTGAATGTAGAACAAGAATTTATTAACTCGACTGACCACTTTTAACACACGAATCGGAATATTCGAAATACTTCTCAGTTCACTTCACTCTGTTAATCCATTTCACTCCGTGACCATAGGTTCACACAGAGCAAATCGCGGCGAGGAACGAGATTTCTCAATCGCTGCGACAGATTTTTATCGGCTGGATGTTCACACTGAATTCTCGTCAGCAACAGAATTTAACGCGAAATGTTGCTGTTGCGTGCATAAAATCGTACTGTCGCCCGATTAAAGTTGAATATTTTCAACATAGAAAATCGCCTGACGAAGCAACAGAAATCGCCGATTTTCGTGACGAAAATCTTGGCGATGGCCGATATCGCCTCTGTGTGAACCTAGGCCTCCAAAAATGTCGGTAACAGTTTGTGACACACTTATTTATCGCCATCTACTTCGAGGGTTGAGCAGTCAAGCCATTTCGTTGATTTTACTGTCATTATTGTTAAGAACCCACTTGGAATCTCAGGATAGTATAGACCAGGGTTGGTCACCAAAAGTAACTTCGTACACCCTGGAAAGTAACCCAAAAGTGTCTCAAAGTAACCCAATGTAACCTAATGTAACCCAGTGTAACCCAATGCAATATAACCAAAAGTAACCCAAAGTAACCCTGAGTAACCCAAAGTATCTTGAAGTAACTCGTACACCCTGGTTCTTGGTGACCAACCCTGGAGTATAGATGGAGCACAGTATCTTGAAACTCAGGTAGCGTTCCAGTGAAGTTATTACAAGTTACGAGAGGAGGGGCGAGTGCCGTATTGGGGTACAGTAGAGGTATGCTTATTTGAACACTTTTTTAACTGTCCCACTACCTTGGCTTTCTTACTTGCATATAAAAAAGTAAAATGGAAAAGAAAAATAACAGACTTGATATAAGCTAACAGCCAACTATTTCAGGGTTATCCTGGCACAAACTTGAAGCAGAAATTCAATTAAATTTCTTTGATTTTGAATTTATTAAAAAGGTCGTTTTTCTTTTGAAGGCATCTGACGGTTCGGACCGCCATCTTCTCCACTGAAGGTGCGTTCCTCCCGGCAAACTTTTCAAATTATAAAAAACAAAACAGAGGTGTCAGATGAGTCACTTTCATAGGTGAATGGTGAATTAGCAAAATATTCAAAAAGTGACAAAAGTGTGAGTGATTATTACTAGTATTTATAGGGAAAAATGCCTGGTTTGGGTTTTAGTTTTGTCTTCGGCGATCGTTCACTGTTAGCAAACCTTCACATAAGCATACCTCTACTGTAGTTATCAAGCTCTCTGGAACGAAAATAATAACAACTCGAACATACGTCATCACTCTTACGGGTGTTCCTGCAGAACCGATAGTTATTGGTAGCGTTCCAGCGACGTATTATTAGTTACGATCGTTACTATTCTTGTTATTATTGCCGTTCCGGAGCCCGCCGTAATAATTAAATTGGCTCCTCCTACTTATTATTTTCGTTCCGCGACTGTTATGATCGTTACTATTTACTTCTGATGGTCTCGAGCATCATAAGTGGTAATAACTATCCGTTCTGCAGGAACTCCCGTAAGAGTGATGATGTATGTTCGTGTAGTTATTATTTTCGTTCCAGGGAGCGTGATAACTACCACAATGCGGCTATCGCCCCTCCACTTATGATCGTAACTTCACTGGAACGCTACCGTTATCACTTATTGATGCTCGCGACCATCATAAGTAAATTGTAACGATCGTAAAAGTCGTAGAACGAAAATAATAAATGGGAAGAGCCAATTTACTTATTACGGTGGGCTCTCGAACTGCAATAATAAGAAGAATAGTAACGATCGTAACTAATAATAAGTCGCTGGAACGCTACCTCAGAAACCTACAACGCCGTAACCATGTTGCTACCCTCTACTCCTGGCCATTAGTCAGAGCGATAAGAATTCCTGGGAGACCGACTTTATCAACCTGCTAATGGGATGAGGGTGTGGGCAATTACTGGGGAGCCGGTAGTCCCTAGATTAGGCTCATAGCCATTCAGTGATCTGAACTTTATGCGTTTAATAATAACCGTCGCTGTTCCAACGTCGTTCACTATGAGCGTGTTCCACCTTACATACCGTAGTTACTACGCATGACGTCATGAATTTTGGCTTCTTGTCATGAAATCTGGAATTTTCTGTTTTCCGCGAAATATCATGCCACGGGCTAACCTGGTCAATTACGCTACAGAGATTCGAGGTTTCCACGCTCCCGAGCATGGGAAGGAAATAGTTACTATTTCGAGTAACTTTCTAGGTTGGAACGAGAATAGTTACTATTGTTAGAAGGGTGGAGCACGCTCAGTGTCAAGTGTCAACGACGAAGTTTCAATAAGTGTTTGATAGATGAAATGAAACCATATAGATATGGAAATAAATTGGTCGATTGACCGGTTTGGTTGGGTGGCAAAAGTTATTTTAAGACGATATTTAGAAAATGTTGAAGAAAAGCAAAATACTCTTACACTGTAAAAAGTTACTCCGAGAAAGGATTAAAGTTAACTGTAGTATTTTCTACTGGGATTAATCTTACCTCTACTGGGACAAGATTCATCCAAATAAGAAATAATCTTATTTCAGTAGAGACAATATTAATCCCAGTAGCACTCAAGATTTTTGTGTACAGTGTAGTGACTAACTCTTCTTGCCGGTGAAGATTCATCGTGTGCCCAGCGAAGAACTAGAAACGTCACGACAACAAACGTTGCTGATTGGTTCCCGCTGAAAAATATTGTGGAATAAGTTGTATGGAGTTGTAAGTTTTAGTACCATACAGTACCCGATGAAAAGATTTCGAGAATTAGTCGTATGGAGTTCTCTAGCAGGACTGGTTGCTACCGGATACTACTGCTTAAGATTAGCCGAATTTGAGGCAAGTTCAAGCAAAGTACTCTATACTACTACATATCAGTACATGCAACTTTTTCGTACAACAAGTCTAAAAAAAATTCATCCGGTTCGTTCGGGTGGCGTTTCTTGTTCTTTCCGAGATTGAGTGACGTGTGCCGGACTTGGTTGTATATAGTATTGGCTATTCTCATCAGCATGGAAATCCGGAAGTGTTGGGTTGAATGCCCGGCTTCAAGATATCTGGCGGCTCTTCACAGTCAAGCCAACCCTTTCCGGAAATTTGGTTTGACCTTGGTTGGTGATCGCCTTTGTGAGAAGACAGCCTTGGTTAAATAGTTATGGTTGATGTCTTAATTATAATTGTGATTAATTATTTCCCAGCCTGTCTAATGATCTCGAAATATCGGTCGTGATATCCAGTGCATTTGATGTCGAAAAACTTTTCTTTGTTCTTTCTTAGCTTGAGGTTTGATTAATTGAGAAATGCGATACGAAGAAAAATTAAACAAAAAGTGTTCGTGTCCTGTTCTCTCGTTTTCGAAGCATCCAGGAACCAGTGGTACCATCTCAATAAACAAAACAGAAAATAGGGGGGGGGGGGGGGGGGATTTGGGTCCTCGTTCGAGGTTTATTACACAGAATAAAAATTGATATAAATTCAAATAATGCATAAAATGTGTTATGCATTATTTGAATATAGTCAGCTTGGGGTCAGGGAATTTAAAAATTGAATTACTCTTTTGAGCGCAAATTTAAAGTAGTTTCATTATATAAATTTAAAGTTAAAGTAAATATTCGTTCAGCCCAAGCTGACTGCGAATCATATTTGACGGAGCAAAACGGATAAGTCAGCTACATTTTATCAGAGCTATATTTCGGCCCTTCTTGGCAAGGGTCCTCTTCAGGCTCAAGCTGGAAAATGAACTTCATTTTCCACCTTGAGCGGCTTGAGCCTGAAGAGGACCCTTGCCAAGAAGGGCCGAAATATAGCTCTAATAAAATGTAGCTGACTTATCCGTTTTGCTCCGTCAAATAAAATTTAAAGTAGTTTTTGAATTGGCTATGAAGTAACGTCATTGCTTTGCAGTTTCATTGTGAAACCGATTTGGGGGCCAATATTTAAAAAAAAGAGACCGGCTGCCTCATATTTAGTTCCGGGCCGCGGATAAACAGGAAGCGCATGTTCCACCCTACTTACCGTAGTTACTACGCACGACGTCACGAAATCTGGCTTTTTGTCGTCAAGGCTGGAACGATTTTTCTATTTTTCAGCAGAATATCATGCCACCGGCGAATCCGACCAATCACGTTACAGAGATGCGTATCACCACGCTTACTACGCTCCCGAGCATGGTAAGCAAATAGTTACTATTTCGAGAAGGTTGGAATTTTCAGCGTAGTAACTTGTTACGAGGTTGTAACTAAAATAGTACCTAATAGTTACTATTGTTAGAAGGGTGGAACACGCTCAAGGTTTTTTCACCCGCCAGAATTTTTAAAACTGTGTAGTCTCCTAATGCTGTGAAAAGGCGATCAGGTTTTCCCAGCCAGATTGTCTGCATTCTCGTCATCACTTTGAAAATTTCTGCTTTTCCTGATGGAATGGATGACGGTGCGAAAACTCTGGACAGGAATTCGAGTCCGCGCGCACCCAATCCTGATCGTCTGTCTAAGGATAGTAATAAGTGTATTTAATAATAATGTATTTAATATTTAATAAGCCCAGGGGTCACAGGTTGTTGTTGTTGTTTGGGGTTTGACGCGTTCGACCGAAAGGTCATTTGCGTTTGTATCACTCGTTCTTGCAGAGCTTTATATTCACTAACTTGCTTGGGTATCACTCGAATATTTTCACTGATTTCGTCTTATGTATATCACTTGTCTTGCTAGTTGGTTGGGGTTTTGTTGCTGCCGCAAATACCTGCATCATAAAAACAGATATGTCAAAACGTGCACCTTGTCGAGAGCATGTCGATTCATAAAACAAAAATTACAACTCTAAAATACAACAAATCACATATTATTTCTCATTCCTTCATCTTTTTTTATGGGATATATTTCTCTTTTTTTTCTCCCATCTCTACAAGGGTGTACTTTTTTTCCCTTATTTTTTTTCTTTCCTATTTCATTATTAAAACACTATCCTCTTTAATTATCTTCATTCAATCTATCTATATTAAAATACATAAAACCAATACCTTAGTCTATGTTACTATCTAACAATTATAATCTCCTCTATTAATAAGCAAACTGACTCTAGCGCGCGCCGAAACCATGACGAACCAAAAAATAAAATTCAATAAAAAATTAAACAACTAAAAAAAAAAAAAACAACAAGAAAAATTTAAATTACAGGGAGTGAACCAAACCAGTAGCATGAACGAATCTACCCAGAAAATTTGTGCTTAGTTTTCTAGCCCAACGCGGGGACGTGTGGTGGCCCAGAACGGCACGCATTGTGAACGCTCTGAATGACTTCTCACAACTTTTTCTTAATACTTCTCTCTCCTTGTGATATTTCCTACAACTGAAAATAATGTGGCGGATATCTTCATACACTCCGCAAATATCACAATTTGGGGAAGGGACAAATTTCCATCGAAAAAGGGTTGATTTTGTTTTTGCATGGCCACTTCTGAGGCGAAACAGGCACGTTGAAAGGAGTCGGGAGGGGAGGAACATCTCTTTTGATGGCTGTTTATAATCATATGAATCCAGCAGTTGAGTTTGGGACAGGCGGAGCCAAGCCTTTTCCTCATCAAAAATTTGTGTACTAATTAATGACAGAAGTTCGGGGGGGGGGGGGGACTTTTTTTAGTTACCATTTCGAGTGGAACGGTCAGTGTAGTAACTTTTCACGAGATTGGAACAAAAACAGTACCTAATAGTTACTATTGTGAGAAGGGTGGAACACACTCTTAAGGTCCCTTCAGACTGACATCTAAAAACTTGCGTTGCGCTTAGTAATCCAGTAAGTTATGTTGACTCTTGAGTTGAAGCGTAAATTTGCCGAATTTATTCTTTCTTATCATCGCGCTTATCAACGACAACTTATTCAGACTTCGCCCCGATGAGAATCTTTTCAACTGTGTAGTTGGATGGTAGTTGAACGAAAAAGTTGCATGTATTTAGTAGTAGTATTGAGCAGAGACGTTACTAGCCAAAATATTTGGGGGGGGGGGACAGGGCAATTACCGACTGGCTGGAAAGTTTTACCGACTTTTTCTGCAGAAAAAACGACTGTTTTCAACAACAAAAATTACATTTTTGAAAAAAATTGACCGATTTTCAGAAAAATCCAGTGATTTTCAGAAAAACCGAGTATTTTGACGAAAAAATCGACCACTTTTCAGAAAAAAAAACGACTGTTTTCATGATAAAAACCAACTGTTTTGACGAAAAATCGAGCGCGAAGGGCCGACTCGGTTATTTTTTACCGACTGGCCTACAGCATTAGGGGGTAGTCGTGACGCCCTGGTATTGAGTACTTTGATTGAACTTGCCTCAGACTGGGATAATCTTAAGCGGTAGTATCCGGTAGCATTCAGTCATGCCATAATAGCATCCAGTTTTGCTAGTAGTAGTATGGAGTGGAGGGAGGCGTCACGACTGGGGTAGCCCCAATGTTGTCTGCTAGTCGGTAAAAAATAACCGAGTTGGCGACTTTTCGTTAAAACAGTTGATTTTTTTCATGAAAACAGTCGGCTTTTCTGTAAATCGGTTGATTTTCTGTCAAAATAGTCGGTTTTTCTGAAAATCAGTCGAGTTTTTTCAGAACTGTCGTTTTTTTTCTTGAAAGCAGTGTTTTTCTGCAGAAAAATCTGTACAAATTACCTGCCAGTCGGTAAAGGCCTTGCCCCCCCCCCCCACACATTTTTGCTAATAACGCCTCCGGGAGTGGCAACAGTTACTACTGTATGCCACTAAAACTTACAACTGCATACAACTAATTCTCGAATATTTTACATCGGGGCAAAATGCTGGCAAGACTCTGTTGGATAGACTGGCAAATCTCTTCGCCAAGCAAATCATTTATTGGATTTCTCCTTACCCTGGCTTTGCATTTTTCAAGTTGACAAATTTCAGTGCTAAAGTTGAAACGAATAAGGTTGAAATCCGACAGTCTAGTAATCCATCATCTAATTTGCTTAAATAGGCTTGAAGGTAAATATTCTTTGAGCCCAAGCTGACTTTGAAACATTTATTCAAACAATGTTTACAACGGATACGTCAGCTATGATTTTTCATCAGCGATATTTCGGCCCTTCTTGGCAAGGGTCCTCGTCAGGCTTTCAATCCTCTAGATCAACTGCGGGGAAAGAATCAAACCTGTAATAAATAGCTGAAGCTTCTACCGACTATAAATATCTTATTAAAGTAAATTATCTTCAAATACCACTAGAATGAAAAAACTAGTCCTGAGATTTAATTTTTGACAACGACGCTGTTTTTGCTGCACGATTGGGGCGATGACAGGAAAGGGTTTTTTCTGCATTTTGATCAACTTCGGTTTTTTGAAAAATCATAGCTGACGTATCCGTTGTAAACATTGTTTGAATAAAAGGCTTGAAGGCCCGATGAAAATGCGTTACTTTGTTACTTCGCTGTTTCTGAATAACCGATTTTTATCGTCTTACAGACGTGTTTTACCTCTATGCTTAAAATACTTAGTAACTTCAAGTTCTCGGAATATTGAAATTCACGTTTTTGCTGACATCCAAATTGGCCGCGGCTAGATGAATTTTGACTTGTCGTGCAAGCAGCGCATATTCTGAAAGTCACGACTCGAGGGGGAAAACTAAAAATTCCTTAGAAGAGTCAACATAATTACGGAGTATTCTAACCCGAGATATAAAAATAAGTTGGCTTTTCAGTCAATCAATCAAGTTTAATCCAAATAGCTAAAAGTTAGAAGAGGAATACAAGTTCATGAAACACACAGACACGAAACAAACTAGTCAATACATTTACAAGATATGACCTAAAATAAATGATGGGATGAAACTACGTAAAAATTGGGCAGAAGAATTAGCAGGATATGGAAGCTGTCGGATCGACGCACGGAAGACGGGAGGGGAGGGGGGAAAAGATGGGCCATCTGGGGACAACGCATTATCTTTCCTCCAAATTTGTTTGAAGAAGTATTACTGCGTTCAGTTAATTCAGGAACGTCAAGTTTAATGAGAGCCACTTTATATGAAATATTACAGTCAGTTAGACTTTAACAGTCTACGCCAAATTTTATGTTACCGAGGACTGCGTAATTTTTCTACGTCAACTGTAGCGGCCGTAGGCCGTAACGTAACAATTACATTTAACTTAACGTTACGGCCATAAGGTACACATTTTAAAAAATCCGCGTGAAGGGCGTTGGTAAGTTATGTCTGAACGAGCCTGTAAGCTAAGTGCACATACCGATCGGAGGAGTAGCAGAATTTTAGCGCCACCGGGATTTTTTGCAACTGGGAATTTATCGCCACTCTGGGTGTCGACCTGTCAAATAAATCAATCAAATCGTGTATGAAAAGAATAAACTTCGTAGCTTTCCGCGTTAGAAAATTACGCGGGTCATACAGTAATAACATATATCCTAATGACGCGCGGAACCTTGTGTAGTTACCTGAAGGCTTATATTTACAGAAACTAACATACAGTAAAAACACGATATAAATTGTGTTTTCTTTGAAGCTGGTATTTTTATTGGTTTCAGTGTTTATCGATGACAGACTCAGATAGCATAAAATCAAATTATTTTAATACTTTTCCGGAGCTAATCATTTATAATTAGTAGCGAGGAGTGGCGCAAAATCCTTATGAGATCTTTTCGCTAATCCCACAACTTATGTATATTCTGCTTTTAAACTTTTTTACTTGTTGCGTTACCTGTAGTGGCGGAAAATACCCAGTGGCGAAAAATAACGGTGGCACTATAACATGCATCTCTCCGGAAGAATCAAGAAGAATAGAATAATCTTGGTGATTCTCGCTAAGTAGGTCCACCACTGGCAATCGTACACTGAAAAAAATTTCTTCGAGAAAGGATTAAAGTTAACTGCAGTATTTACTACCGGGATTAATCTTATCTCTACTGGGATAACATTAATCCGAATTATAACTAATCTTATCACAGTATAGACAATATTAATCCCAGTAGCAAATAATGCAAGACTTTTTTTTACAGTGTAAGCTGGAAGGTAACCTGTCGTAAGTGGCCATTTTGGCGGTTTTAGTCTTTCCAACCAATCTACAAACGTTGAATGGTTTACATCAGATTTGGGTCAATTTTGAGGATTCCCATAGGTGACGTTTCTCGTTCTTCTATAGGATCACTGGCGTATTTCGGACTTAAGTCAAGTTATTCGACAAAAAACTTTTTTGCGTCCCACATTCGTCCCACAACGTCCCACATTCGTCATAAATTAAGTTTATAATAGAGCACGTGAGTATAAGACAAACAAATTGACTGATGTATGGCTGTTAATTTATTGTAGAGCTCGACAAAAGACGGAACAAATTTCTTTCTGTCCCTGTCATGTGTGCATTGTCATAAGGTTTTGCGTGCGAATTTCTCGTCATTATGTGAAACCTAAATGCGATTTCCGAGCGAAGGAGGAATTCGCATCTGACTCCGAGCGAAGGAGGAATTCGCATCTGACTGTGTGCGGACGAACCTTTAGACCTTGTCTGAATGGTTGTGACAATTGTCCGTCTGCTGATCTTTAGGCTTCTTATAATAATAATAATATTTGATCCGGATACGTCAGCTGAATTTTCTTGCATGCATAACGTTTTAATGCGTAACTTTTTTGGTAGTGCAAAACGGATACGTCAGCTGAAATTTTATTAGAGCTATATTTCGGACCTTCTTGGCAAGGGTCCTCTTCAGGCTCAAAGCCGCTCAAGTAAAGAAAAAAAAAATTAAGCTGCCGTATCCGTTTTGCACTGTCAAATATGACTTGCAGTCAGCTTGGGGTGAAGGAATATTTAATGCGTAACGTTTGAAAACACGATAAGCCAACATTCTAAATGGTATTTGTTGAAACGGGGCATCCTTGTTATGAAATTTCAGACACTGTAGGACTTGATTCCTAGAAGAATAAAAACCTGCGAATCTCGTACACCTCGCAAACCGCTCTTTTCCACAATCTAGACGGTCTCTTTGTCAGGGGCGGATCCAGAGGGGGGGGCGAGGGGGGCGATCGCCCCCCCTAGACTGGCTGTAATTTTTTGATTTGTTTTACTGCACTTACGGAAGTCTGCATTAACGCATGTTCTAACTACTGTAACTAGACTCTAAAATCTTTTTACAAGTGGAGCAAGGAGCTTGAATTTTTCTTGTAAACAGTTGTCAGTTGATCAAGTACAGTTTTTACCATTATTGTAATATAAGAAAACCACATTTTCGTTAAATAAGAGACCGACAGGGACACTTAAAACGCCGAAAAAACCAGCCTTGTGGCCGATGAAAAGGACACTACCTCCACTCGTTTCGGTAAGAATTGCCCCCCCTAGAACGGAAGGCTGGATCCGCCCCTGCTCTTTGTGATTAAAAGCTTTGCGATTCAATCTTATATGAAACTTGTTCATCTGAAAAGTCGTCTTGCCAATAAGCCGCTTGGCTTGGTCTGAGCGTATTTGAGAATACCCCTACTTGTCAGCTAACCTTTGAGCATCTCGTCTCTTCCGTAGGCTTATTAAGATCTAAAGAAAAGAATACAGACTGGCTTCCTAGAAAAATAAAACCTGCGAATCTCTTACACGTCGGAAACCCCTCTGTCCCTCAATATAGACGGTCCCTTTGTGATTGTAAGCTTGGCGATTGAAACTTATACTCTGCACCTAGGTAACCAGCGATCCCAAACTTTGAAGTTAATGATTGTCTAGGCTACCGAAATCCCAGTAAGAACCAGTAATTCTACGGAAGTAGTTTAGCTACAAAATCCTAGGATTATCTTAGATTACGGGATATTGACCCAAAGGTAATTAACCTTTTTGGTTATTTTTCGTTCACGTAGGAAGGGAGGCTCAGTTCAGTTCCTTCGGGGGTAGACCGGAGCATAGTGGGAATAATGGTGCGACATATACGGGAGAACCGGGTAGGACTGGGTCTGCACGAAGGACGGATGCCTAATACTGGTAGAGTATACAGTCGTATATGTATTCTAAATGCCAACGTATTTACTAACTTACATGTACTCGAATCAGAACGACTGCGAGCCTTACCTGGCATCTAAAAGTTGTTCCACGGTTGAGTTCCACCGTTGGCTGTCGCGAGGTCAATTCCTGTGCGAGTTCAATCCAGTCATTATCCCATCTTTTGCCAAACGGCTCGAGATCGACTTTGACACAGGCGAGCCGAGTTTTGCGTTGACCTTTTTGAATCAGCGCTTTGGGTGTTCGAGCTTGAAAGGCGTCTATTGACCATTGAACCGACCGTTGGAAGCATGACCGACGAAGATTAGCGTTGCTCATTCGGTCTGTTAGTCTGGCGCGAGGGGTTGGTAACACTCATACTGCAGTAGCGTTACTAACCAAACCTTTTCGGGGGGCAAGGTATTTACCAACTGGCTTGTCATTCATATCGACTGTTTTTGCAAAAAAAAAGACTGTTTCCAAAAAAAGACGATAGTTTTGACGAACAATCGACTGATTATTAGAACAAGAGCTTAAGCTCATATGGCACTTGTAAGGCTTGGTAAAAGGATGAAAGTAGGAATTTGCCGATGTGTGAGTTTGTTGTGATCATTTATAAGCAAAATCCTTGAGATAAAGAATGACGACGGACTCTTGGAAATCACGAGAATGTATTGTTTGTCAAAAAAGTTTTTGTTTACACTTGGCTATGGTGATGTGTACTTAAGGGCGCTAGAAATTCATCTGTGATAAAAAAAAAAAATGTTGAGGCAAAAATGATCCTGAGCCCTTTAGGATCATGAATATATATGGTTTGATCAAAAGTATTTTTTTTACTTTTCGGTTAAGATGCGCACTTAAAGATAAAGGGTGCTAGAAAGTCATTTCTAAGCAAAACCTTTGAGACAAAAATGATCATGGGCTCATGGGGATCATAAAAATGTAGGTTTTGGTTAAAAGTACTTTAAAACGCGGTCACCGGAATTCCGGACCCCTTCCAACTCCCCCAGAGTGCTCGAATCCGGTCCGGTTCTGTCACTAATGTATCTAGGGCTTACGCTGGTTCTTTCCAACGAGTGTCACCCCAATCTCTACACTCTAAGCGCGTGAAAAAATTTGCCCCCCCCCCTGACTCCCCCGCGTTAATCGGATACCGTCCTCACCTGAAGTGGGACATCCGAGACATGAGTTCTTTCCGAAAATAAAGTTTCATTAATATCCGATCACCTGTTCAAAAGTTGGACAATTCTCCTATTTCCGGATTCGCCCTCACTCCACTCCCCCCACGATGGTCAAATCAGAGAAACGACTGTTCGTAAGATAAAATTGTTGAGTCCCTGATACGCCTGCCAAGTTTCGTCGTCCTAGCACATGTGTAAGCATCTTAACTCGGGATCACCGGAATTCCGGAACCCTCCCTCCAACTCCCCCCACAGTGCTAAGATCCGGCCCGGCCTTGTCAACTACGTATTTGGGGGTTGTGCTTGTTCTTCCCACAAAGTTTCATCCCGATCCGTCCACTCTGAACATGTCACACGATTTCGGGTTCCCTCCCTCCAACTCCCCCAAGATTCATCGGATCCGTTTCTGACTTGATGGGACATCTGAGACACGAGGTCTTCCAACTATCAAGTTTCATTAAGGTCAGATTCCCCATCCAAAAGTTAGACATACGTCAATATTCCGGATTCCCCTTCCTCCACTCCTACGGTGTTGGGATCGGGGAAATGACTATTTCCAAGTTAGTTTAGTCGGGTCCCTAATACGCCTGCCAAGTTTCATCGTCGTAGCACATCCGGAAGTGACCGACAGACCGACGGAAACGTGATCGGTATGTGATACTTGGTCGGATAAAATTATTGGCCATACAAAATTACTCTTTTTTAAGAAAAAACGTACTGTTTTGAGAAAAAATGATTGTTTTCATGGAAAAATCAACTATTTTTGGGATCCCAAAGCGTAATTGGAGGGATATCTATGACATCGCAAAAGTTGTCCGTCCGTCTGTCCGTCCGTCAGTAAGCACGATAACTCTCGAAAGGAATGAGATATGTTGATGAAACTTGGTGTGTGGACTCTTTGTTTCATCGGACAAGTCAAGTTCGTAGATGGGCTTTGTAGCCCTACATTTAGGGGTGTGGGAGGGGGTTCAGATTAAGGGGCAAAAAAAATATTTTGAAACAGCTAATGTGATAGTCGATTATGGGGTAAGAAGGCACGTTGAACACGTAGTAAAACACAAAGTAAAAGTTTTATTTGTAGTTGATTGGAAATCCAGTTTAGGGATAAGAAGTGATGCTGAATCCGTATATGAAAATGATTTCTTACCCGGATACATATTTCACCGGGAATCCGGATGGAACCGGAAAATTTGTTATAAGTTAAATTTTTATTAGAAGTTGATTAAATGTTCGATATTGGGGAAAGAAGATACGCTGAATTCGTTTCTTAGCTTTCTTTTTTCACCGGACAAGTAGTTCCGGAATTCAGTCGAAACCGGAAAATTGGCAGAAGTAAGGCATGAAGTTTTCGTCAAAACCGATATGACTTATCGGGGTAAACACACATGCTGAATCCATATATGAACTTGGTTTTCACAGATTATTAGCTATTCGGCCTTAACCTGTTTCTGAATTTTGATATTAGAAATGTCCAAGGAGTCTGGCGAAGCCTGAACTTGGCGAAGAGAAGACCCAATTGTCTAGGTCAAATATTGGATTTTTGGGATCCCATCGAAACCTCTGGTCTTGTTCCGAAAGCCGCGGCGCTTTACGCAGACTCGGGTATTTTTTAACGACTGGCACACAACATTGGGAGGGGGACGTCCCTCTCCGCATACATGACACCCTGCTGGACAAATCAACAGGCGACACAGCCATGTTGCTAGCAGTAGTAGCAAGGTTCATTTATTTGTATCCGCCAAAGCTGGCGAGTAGAAAAAATATAATAAAATACACACAATCAGTCTACAACTGACTAATAACTAGACCGTATAATTTCATAAAAAAAATCTACGTCATTTAAAAATAATTAGCCTACATTATCCTAAATGAAATCTACCTAACACTTTAACCAAAATACAATCAACGCAACGCATCGGACAAAGTTTGCTTTATGGTATAATAATACATATACTCTATTAATATAACTACAAGAACTCAGAATACGAGACAGAAGAGTTTGAGCCAAATCAGTTTCAACCCTTTCCTGAAACCAATTTGATTCAAACCTTGATTATTAGAACTACCAAAATACGGGAGGAGTGCTAGCTCAAAAGGTTTACTCATTTGAGAAGCAGTAGTTATTGGACGGAAAGATTTACAATACTTTGATCATGCCTTAAACTGTTTTTTTCTCATAACCCTTTGCAGAGGAAAAGATGTCGGCAGAGTCGTCGCAGCATTCAATGTGGTGCGAGCGAGTGTTTTTTGACAGCCCAGCAGCTTTAACGCCGAGTCGAATAAAAATACAGGTAAGTTTTGAAGCTCTGATTTCTAGTAACGCGACTTCTTTTCACCTTCTCCTTTTCTCGCTTAGAGCCTAGTTACACTGGGCTCGTTTCCTGGCTTTTGGGGTTGCAAAAGTAGAAAAAAGATCAAGATACATCTAATTCTGAATTTTGTCGTTTAAATTCAGGATATCGATTGGAGCATAACAGCGTGTATAATAATGTTACAGGAACCTTAATTGACCCCTAAATGTAGTCTGCTCATTATCCCCAGGCCGCCACAAAGCCCATCAATTCTGACGTCCCCTAGAGATTTTCAGTCGTTTATCAGATAGGCCGCGTTTTGAGCCCAGTGTGACTAGGCTCTTGCATTGTCTTTGAGTGGTGTAACGCTGTAAGTAAGTAAGTAATTTATTTATAACCCGCCATTTTGAAGAAGCGGAGTAACTGAAAGAAAATAAATAAACACACAGAACAAGACCAAAGGTGTCGATGGGATCCCAAAAATCTAATATTTGACAGACAATCGAGTCTTGTCTTCGCCAGATCCAGTCTTGGACAGGCTAATCATTTCAAATATACCTCTATAAGCTATATCCATTTTGACGATACTGACCGAGACTTCCTGCCAATTTCCGAGCGAACTACTAGTCCAGCCAAAAAAAAATTACAGAAACAAAACCAGCGTATCTCCTTATCCCTATAAAGAACATCTAATCAACTTTGATTAGAAAAATCCGGTTACAACCGGATTCCGGAATAATTATAGGTCCGGGTATAAAACCATTGTCATATACCGACTCTTCTCTTCTTACTCCTCTCCTTTCTTCTTACCCCTTAATCTGTCATCTAATCGAACTTTTGCTTTTGACACATTTTCCGGTTTTGGCCGGATTCCGGGCGAACTAGCTGTCCGGCGAGAAAATGATTTTCACCATCGTGTTCTGCATGTCTTTTTACCCATAAATAAAACATTTAATCAACTTCAAATTAAACTTTTACTTTTAACCAACTTTCCGGTTTTCGCCGGATTCCGGGCGAACTACATGTCCGGGTAGAAAATTGTTTTCACATAAGTGTTCAGCATGTCTTCTTACCTAAATCGAACATCTAATCAACTCGAAATAACACTTTTAATTTTAACAAACTTTCCGGTTTTGGCCAGATTCCGGGCGAACTACTTGTCCGTCGAGAAAATAGTTTTCATCATCGTCTTCAGTATGTCTTCCTACCCCTAAATCGAATATCTAATCAACTTCAGATAAAACTTTTACTTTTAACAAACTTTCCGGTTTTGGCCGGATTCCGGGCGAACTACTCGTCCGATGACAAAATTGTTTTCACCATCGTGCTCAGCATTTCTTCTTCCCCCATAATCGACTATCACATTAGCTGTTTCAAAATATTTTGTTTGCCCATTAATCTGAACCCCCTCCCCCACCCCGAAATGTAGGGCTACAAAGCCCATCTACGAACTTGACTAGTCCGACGACCCAACGAAACCCCACACCAAGCTTCATCAACATATCTCATTCCCTTCGAGAGTTATCGTGCTTATAGACGGACGGACAACTTGTGCGATGTCATAGGTATCCCTCCACCTACGTTTTGGGATCCCAAAAGTAGTTGATTTTTCCATGAAAACAATCATTTTTTCTCAAAACAGTAGGGTTTTTCTTAAAAAAGAGTAATTTTGTATGACCAATAATTTTATCCGACCAAGTATCATATACCGATCACGTTTACGTCGGTCTGTCAGTCAGTCCGGTGATCGCGAGTTAGGGTACTCTCAGATGTGCTACGACGATGAAACTTGGCAGGCGTATTAGGGACCCGACCAAACTAACTTGGAAATAGTCATTTCCCTGATCCGAACACCGTGGGAGTGGAGGACTTACGTTTTGGGATCCCAAAAAGACACTTAATTTTCAATTTTCGGCCAGGAAGCAGAAGAAACGTCGTGCACTGGTTGGGACCTGTTGTCCATGATTTTTTATAGCGACGAGGAAATATCCAAAAGGGTAACACTTGCATCTTGAATTTTGAACTTCTCCGTCAACGTATGGTTATGACATAATTTCGACAAGAGTAGCAGGGGCTTTTCTTTCGCAGAGCATGAGTGACACCAGAACGAAATAGTATAGAAGGAGCCAGGCTCGTATCCAGGAATTTATTTCGGGGGGGGGGGGGGGGGGGGGTGTTGCCTGCTGGTCGGACAAAAAAGTACAAAAAACACATAGATCAGAGGGAAAAGCCTATAAAATGAGTATTTTTGTATGTTTCGGGAGGGGGGTCAACCCCTTAAACCGCCCCCCCCCCCCTGGATACGGCCTTGGAAGGAGCGCAGAAGGTGCTGTACAAATTTCCCAAAGCTTTACGATTATAGCGGCCACGGTTGGGGACGATGCGCCCATCGGTAGTACCGATTGATTTAAACTTCTTGAACAACCGAAGAGCAAAGTTTTGACAATGGTTGCATTTTCGCTGATACCATGGTATCTCTTACCACGGTCTAAAGTCGTTTTTGCAGTTATCTTGGTATCTGATACGACGGTCAAAAGGCGTGTTTGCAGTTATCGTAGTATCTGGCCAGTTATCGTGGTATCAGATATTCAGATACTACGGTCCGACCGTGGTAACTGGTCGTGGTATCTGAAAAGTCATCAAATTTTGTCAGATTGGTGAGAAAGAAGTTTAGCACTTAGTGATATAACTGGATATCTGTTTTTCTTTTGGGATGACTTCGAAAAGCGCAATTTCGGCAATAGTCGTTTTTGCAGAGCACCGTGTATCAGATACTACGATAACTGTAAAAACGACTAATTGCAGATCCAGTTACCGTGGTAACAGATACCATGGTATCAGCAAAAACACAACTAATGAAGATTGCGCCAAAGTCATCCCGCTCCAAATGAGTACCTAAATCCGGTAAAGGTGACAGGAAGGGTTTGCCAACGAACCATGATGGCTCGTCCCAGCCGCCCATTGCACTTCCGGGCTGATACACTGCACCTGGCAGATTGCCGATGAAAGCCGCCCTGAGTCCCTAGTCTGAGTTGCGTTTTATTTGACACCGATTGAGCCACCAGCTGGCTGAGCCGCCACACTGTCAGAAGTTTCATAACAGATTGCGCATAACACTTTCAAGAATAACACCTTTTCACTTAGAAATAAAGTGTTATGACCAATTAAGTTTATACTATTTCATGCCTAGATCTCCAACAACACCTTCAACAGGTAAAAATACTACGCTGTCAGAAGTTACATAACGACAACAGAAGGATGCGCTGTTTCAACAGATAACACTTTGGGATGTTATATGTTATGTATTTTTCGTTCCCGTTAGTACTTTTACCAATTGAAGGTGTTGTTGGAGATCTAGGCACGAAACAGTGTAAACTTAATTGGTCATAAGACTTTATTTCTAAGTGAACAGGTGTTCTTCTTGAAAGTGTTATACACTATCTGCTATGAAACTTCTGACAGTACTCTTCCCGACTGATATCTCTGCCCCTGGCAGATTGCCCATGAAGCCGCCCGCAGTCCCTAATCTGAGCCGCCAGTGGGCTGAGCCTGCCTTCTGAGTGCGTACCTTCTGACGTAGTCCGCCAGGAATAAAACGCCTATTTACAGTTCGCCATCCGCTCCCGCTGTACTATGAACTTCAAGTAATATATAGATATAAATTTTTATTGATCTAACTCGTGGCGCCGACATGGCACTAAATACGTCGACCCGTACATTTAATGTGTTACAATACTTGAATATAAACAGTTATTACAAAAAAAAAAAAAAATCACTTGGAATTCGCTCATTTTTTGTTAATTTTCTTAATAAAATATGGGACAAAAAAATTCGAATACCGGTTAGTGGGACATGTAACTGGCACCAGGCGATTTTGCTGCCGGTGCTAGATGGGGCAGACTATCTCTATGTTTTTCACTGGCAAGGATTGATCGGCCAAAACATAAAATTAACGCTACCCTGACAATAGTACAGATTTCTTAGAGGAGATCTGATTCAAATTAATCAGTGGAAGTTATGACAATTTTGAAGTGAATGATTTAGTAAGATCCAGCATTAACCGTCATCATCGGGGGCACGTGTACAAGCTTGCAAAATCAAGATTCCACAAGGACTCTTTTAATTGGGGTTTTGGCTACAGAATTGTTGATCCTTGGTTACCGAAGATGCGGTTAATGTTTCAGTTTCAGTTTCAGTTTGTTTATTAACAAAAAGCACATCATACACTGTAAACTAACTACACCCTAAGTGAGCACTACCCGTAACGGGTGACAGTATTCATTTATTTGTCAAGAAAAGAAATACAAGGAAAAAGAAAAGAAAAAAGAAAGAAAAGAAGAAAAAGGGAAAAGAAAAGAAAATAAACGTATATTAATAAAACAAACGCATAGAGAACTAACGGTAAAAAAAAGTTAGGATCTAATTCTATATTTTCCAACAAGAAAGTTTTAATCTTACTCTTGAACTCTGGTATGCTATTAGCAGTTTTCAGTGTATTTCGCAGATAATTCCATATTTTAGGACCGGTAAATTTGATTGAAAAACCAGATGACCTGAGACGTCTCGTTTTTGTAACTAGTTCCGATGCATGTCGAGTATCATGTTGGTGAATTTCACCATTTCTTCGAAAAACCGACATAAACGACTCAGGTGCGGTATTCGCGCTTACTTTGTATAAGGTTTCGGTAAACAAAAATTCCGAAGTCAAATGCTGAATCGATCAGTATTTTCAAGTGCATTCTTGATGGGATTTTTAACTTTGATCAGTTCGACTACTCAAAATGTCTTAGAGTTATTTAGAGGCGAAAGCCTTTTCTCTTGTTTTCTCCTGCCTAATACTATTATTATTAGTATGTTGGTCGGAAATTGATACTTGGTTTCTAGGTCACTCCTGTCAACAAACTCCTCGTACCAAAACCGGAAGAGGTCATTCCACCAACTATATCCAAATCTTGCCCCGACCTGTCACAGAAGCAATTGCGTTCGGTTAGTATTCTGCTACTTTGAATTTCCCATTTCAGAACTCGTCATTTCAACTTGCCGTGATCGCTTTAATAACAAGACCAAAGGTTCCGATGGGATCCAGACATTTGGGTTCTACTTCGCCAGCGTATTTAGGATCGTAGTCTTTCGTTTGGTAGTTCGAGCTGACTTACTGTATTGATAAATCGGTATCACAAAATTCCTGATTCTTCACAACAACTTTTGCTTGGCTTATTTTTAATCGGCATCTCAATCGCATCTCCGTCAATTCTCATCTGCCTCAAAACCGCTCTTCTGTTCCTGCTCTCCGTTACCACCGTTTCCGTTCTTGCACCACATCAGATAATCCTGAAAACCTCAGTTTCCAGGATGCTACGTTTTTTTAGCAGGATATCGAAACCTCAGCTTCCAGGATATTCAAACCAAAGTCTAAGTTTCCAAGGGGAAATGAATATTCTTTTACGTCTTTTATATTTTCTGAACTGAGATTAAAATCGCTTCTGCTAATTAATTATTAATGACCAACCCAATGTTACATACTTGAACGCTTTA
The DNA here is from genome assembly GCA_023053575.1 of Branchinecta lynchi. Taxonomy (NCBI): domain Eukaryota; kingdom Metazoa; phylum Arthropoda; class Branchiopoda; order Anostraca; family Branchinectidae; genus Branchinecta; species Branchinecta lynchi. Next base: position 21,660,034 of record JAKZAP010000015.1, read on the forward strand.
CTATTAAAATTTAGAAACAGATTAAGGCCAAATAGTTAATCATATGAGAAAACCAAGCTCAGATATGGATTCAGCATCTGTGTTTACCCCTTTAAGTCAAATCTATTTTGACGAAGCAGATCGAAACTTCCTGCCTTACTTCTGCAAATTTTCCGGTATCGGTGGAATTCCGGAACTACTTGTCCGGCAAAAAAATAAAGCTCAAAGACGAATTCAGCATGTCTCCTTACGCCTACATCCAACCTCTGATCAACTTCAGATTAAACTTTTACTTACAAATTTTCAGGTTTCAGCCGGATTCCGAGCGATCTATACATCCGGTGAGAAAGTTATTGTCATATGCGGAATCAGCATGTCTTCTTACCCGCAAATCGAACATCTTATCAAATTTAAAGAATACTTTTACTTTAAACGAATTCTCCGGTTTTGGCCGGATTCCGGCCGAATTAACTGTCCGACGAGAAAATAATTTTCATATTCGGACTCAGCACGTCTCTTTGCCTCTAAATCGAACCTCCAATCAACTCATATTAAACTTTTACTTTTCGCCAGATTCCGGGCGAACTATTTGTCTGGCGAGAAAATAAATTTCATATTCGGATTCAGCATATCTCCTTACCTCTAATTAGACTATTTAATTAGCTTTTAAAAAATATTTTGTATTCCCCTTAATTTCGACCCCCTCCCCCACCCCTAAATATAGAAATACATAGCCCATCTTCGAACTTGACCTGTCCATTGACCTAAAGAGTCCTCATGCCAAGTTTGATCAAAATATCTCAACTCCTTCGAGAGTTATCGTGCTAACAGACGGACGGACGGACGGACAACTTTTGTGGTGTCATAGGTATCACTCCACTTACGTTTTGGGATCCCAATAATAGGCTAGTAGTAATTTGTTTCTGTCCCTCCTGTATAATACAAAAGAGCAGCCGAGAACACTTAGAAAATGACATGAAGTAAGACATTAAAAAACACAAAATAGCTAAAACATCCATCATTCTTTAAAAGCACTGTTAATAGAATGGTACAAAATGGACTTTAAATTGGGATATTGTCACACACACACAAATAGAAGGACCCATCGTGCATATAATGCCAAAGCAACATATGTCCGTAATCGGTCCGTCAATCCATAGGCTCGGAGAACCGAATTTACCAGAGTAGGGTATGTTCCAACCCCCGTAAGAGTGACAACTGAACGACTTTCACTTGCCTTGTCATTTTTGCTGCGTAACATGCTCCCAACTAATGTTGGGCGATATTCGATATCGATTAAGATATATCGGACCAAATATCGATATCGAATATCGAAACGTAAATATCAGTATCGAAAACGATATTTGTTCTTTCATAATTATTGTAAGTAATCTAACATAACCTCTGCATAACCTACATTTATATATCCGAAATTGGAGCAATATGTTTTCCGTAATTCAATTTTTATTTATTCGGAGTATGAGATGACGCAATATGCTATTTCACGACAATTTTGTTCTTACGTTTTGGCGAAACGTGACGTAAAACATGCTTAAGAAATATCGATATCGAATATCAAAAGTGAAAATATCGATAAATCGAAAAATCGAACTCCCAAGGATTGTCTAGAGTTAATACAACCGTTTTACCAGTGTTAGAAGACGGAGCACAGATCTGGGGCGGAGAGGTGTATCACCATGTTCCCTTTTTGGGATCCCATCAGAACCTTTGGTCTTATAAATACTCCTTGAGCACGATCTGACTGGGAAACATGTTCAGACAATGGATTAGATGGATACATCAGCTAATATGCTTTGGCTGCGATATTTCGGCCCTTCTTGGCAAGGGCCCTTGTAAAATTCTTCAGATGGTTGAATTCGCGTGATGTATCGCCCATTTGGATCTTAAAGTGGTAATCCTGTCACTAAACAGGATCTGGGAAATGCGCTGCTCCACAAATAAACAAGGCCAAAGGTAAATATTCTTTGAGCCCAAGCTGACTTTGAAACATATATTCAAACAATGTTTACAACGGATATACGTTAGCTACATTCTTCGTCAGCGATATTTCGGCCCTTCTTGGCAAGGGTCCTCGTCAGTCGTCAGGCTGTCAATCTTCTGGGTCAACGTCGGGAAAGAAAACAAACCTGTAAGGCCAAAGGTTTCGGTGGGATCCCAGAAATCTAACATTTGATTCAAACAATTCGGTCATATCTTCGCTATTCAGTCTTCGTCAGATTCCTCGAATATTTTTACTGTTAAAAGAAAGTTCAAAAATAGATTCAGCATGTCTCCTTGCCCCGATACCGAATCTCTAGTCGATATCAGAAACAACTTTGTGCTTCAACCGAATTCCAAGTTTTAGCCGAATTCGTGATGAACCATTTGTCCGGCAAGACAACTAAGTTCACAAATGGCGGACCTCCTTACCCCCTTAATGAATATCTTGTTAGCTTATAAAACATACCTGTTTTTACCGTAAATTTGAAACCCCTCCTCTGCCTCTAAAGATAGGACTAAAGGACCCATCTACGAACTTGACCTGTACTTTACCAGTGATCCTCATTGACCAACATCCTCGCTTGAACAACATATTTCCTCATTTGAACATTATATATCGACCCCTTCCTAGATCTCTCCGACGTCACACATTATAAAGAAATGAATGGTGGCAACCACGTGCAGAGCTATACTAGTTTGAGAATAAAGGGTAGAGACTGCTATAGCCGAAAACTGGTCGACAAATTTTATATCCAATTTTTGCCGGATTCCGGGTGAACTACTAAATAACTTTCATATTCGTATTCAGCATGTCTCCTTACCCCTAAATCAACTATCTCAATAGCTTTTAAGAAATATTTATGTTTGCCCTTTAATTTGAAACCCTTCCCCACCCCTACATGTAGGGCTACAGAGCCCATCTAAAAAATCGACCTTACTCTAGACCCAAAGAATCCTCACACCAAGTAAAATATCTCATTTCCTTCGAGAGTTATAGTGCACACAGACGGACAACTTTTGCGATGCCATACCTATCTGTCCACTTCAGCATTGTCCTAATAGGTGTAATAAGCTGAATAACACTGTACGCGATGTTTACGTCTTAATACACACACCCGTTCAAATACGAACCTAAGAGGCTCTTATCAATGCAGCGAGCAGTGTTGCCAAGGCCATACAGTGTTTTGAGTTTCTGAAGATCAGAAAAGTGTTCTTAGTGTTACTTGAAGTACACCAGTACAATTTGACGCCCAATATATTGTAAAAAGTTAAATCTACGGATGGGCAGCATTGGTCTTCGAAGTAGCATTAAGCAGTCGTAACAGAACAAAATGTGTTATTTTGAAGAAAAGTTGTTTCTTCAGCTTCCAACAAAGTAGAACTTTACTGCTTCCCGTGGCAACCTTGAGGGCGCTGCTCCTTTCCTCGGCCCGCTGGCGGAACCAACCAAGCGATCTGATTGGCCCTGCATAAGCCAGAATAGAACGCTAGTATATTCACCTTATTACAGCACGCTCCGAGGAAAAGAGGAATCTGTAGTAAGTCTTATACGCGGCAATACACCTTTATTACACCTATTAGGACAATGCTTTACGTTTTGGGAGCCCAAAACGGGGATTCCTCTTTTAAATTTCCTCTTTTCTTCTTTCTTTCAGCAAATGAAACGCCTAAGATCAGCTAAAGAGCCAGACATCAAATTTGAAATAGAAAATGAGACGATAGCTACTGTTTCCGCCTTCTATGGATACAGGTAGGGATATTTTTATTCCCATAGTTATCAAGAGCGTGTTCCACCCTCCTAACAATAGTAACTATTAGTTACCATTTCAGTTCCAACCGCACGAGAAGTTACTATGCTGAGCGTTCCAGCCTTCTCGAAATAGTAACTAATAGTAACTGCTCTTCCACATGTACTGAGCGTGTTCCATCCTACTTACCGTAGTTACTACGCATGACGTCACGAATTCTGTCTTTTTCCGTCAAGGCTGGAACGATTTTTCTATTTTCCCGCAGAATATCATGCCACGGGCGAATCCGACCAATCACGATTGAGAGATCCGTAGCTACTGCGCTCCCGAGCGTGGTAAGCAAATAGTTACTATTAGTTACTATTTCGAGACGGTTGTTACGGTCAGCGTAGTAACTTTTGGTGAGGTTGGAACGGAAATAGTAACTCATAGTTACTATTGGTACGAGGGTGGAACACGCTCACTGTATATAGCACCTTTTGGGAAATAGTTGTCGTCCGCCCAGTGTTAAAAAGTAAGAGTTCCTGTTTTTTCGATTCGCGAAGTTTCTTCTGAGACTTCCCCCTCGGACGAGGAACTTTCTGTATCATGCGTAGGTACGGTGATCCGATCCAACAGTTTGTGTGAACCGTGTCGTTGAGAATTTTCTGGAAAAGGCTAAGGGAAGAGCGTGGCTAGCCACCCTCTGCCAGTACTTGTGTTAATGTACATAGTGTGTAAATACTGTTGATGATGTTCCGTAGTGTGATTATTCTTTTTTTTTCATTTTCATACTCCGTCCTAATCCCATGTGAGTTTTCGGGTAATAAAATTACTTACTTACTTATTTACTATTTGCTTACCATGCTCGGGAGCATAGTTAGCGTGGTATCTACGCATCTCTATAGCGTGATTGGTATGATGTTTTGCTGGAAAATAGAAAAATCATTCCAGCCTTGTCGGCAAAAAGCAAGTGACGTCTTGCGTAGTAACTATGATAAGTAGGCTGGAACACGCTCTAACAGTCTGCCCGGCCGTCTACTCCGTCTTTATGTCTCATCAGGCTGCGCAACGTTGGTGCGTTCAGGCATTTGAGCCAAATTGAATTTCTGTTCGTCAGTCGTCCACCTGTTCGTCTGTTGGCCAGTCAGTTCGTCGGTTATTGACGAGTACGAGCAGTTTTGGAAAAATCCAACTAGCGATCAAAAGCCTGTCCGTCAGTCTACCCTTCCGTCTTTCGGTCTCGTCAGTCTGTCCGACTTTGGTGCATTAAGGCTGTTGTGGAAAATTGCACCTAGCATTAAGAACAAATAATCTGACAGAACCTCCGTCTCCACATCTCTGTAATATGACTATGTGGAGTCGAATATTTCCCTATATCGTGTCCGCTACGGACGAGCGGAGGTTACTATTTTCGCGCCACATTACGTTTCGTTACCTCTACAAATAGCTAAATCGCTCTTAAGTTGCTGGTGAGGAAAAGTAGGAGTCAAAGCTGATTGGTTCTGTGGATGCGCTCCAGAGTGGGTCAGCGCCTACTGCCAGCCTCTTTCACTATTTCTTGTGCAATAAGCAACGGCGAAGAAGGAAGAGGAGTAAAACGGGTATCAACATCTGCTCAAAGCTAGGGTAATTACCTCTAGGTTCACTCAGTTTTCTCGGGGTTTTCACAGTCGCTGCATGCGACTAAAGACAGAAGTTCTATCTGGTTATTTGTTCTTGGTAGCATTGATTCTGTTCCTATCGAGTCTTGTCCGTTGGTGTGTCCGCCTTTAAGTCTCTCGGTCATTGAGTTCTGGAAAATCCAACGTACCTTCGCGATCGAAAGCCTGCCCGTCCGTCCGTCTGTATCCGTCATTCCGTCCGTCTCTTGGGCCTTGGTGAGGTCAGGCACTTTAATGATTGGCCCTTAAAGGACCCCTGGCACTATTTACTCTTTAACTTACAGTATTTTTAAAATATTTGAATACTTTAACTAGGCTGTGCTTTCAACAAATAACCCACGGTTCTTGCTGTTTAAGCCTTTTCCGAGACCCGTTGACTTGTAGGGAAAATAGGGAAGCAATTTACATAACCGGTTTCTGATTGGAAAATCTCTCGCAGACAACCGTCGACAGCGTGATACACATCGAAGCTATCAAAATTTGACAAGTGAGGAAATCAGCCTGGTTTTGTTCGAGGGGTTAGAATGTCCCGTATGAAATTGGGGTCTCCGGGTTTAGAAATGTACGAAAGTAGCTATGAAAATAGGTTGCGTTAGTATTATAGGTAAGACAGGTCCTTTAAAGTTTTACCGAACAGGGCTGAGATCGTACGGTCTAGTTTTACTTCACTTATTTACTTAAATAGGCCTGAAAACCCGATAATCTGTGTTACTTCGTTTGTCCACTGTTGGTTTAACTTATTCTGTTGGATTTGTGGTACCACTATTGGCTTGTCCCTCTATATTTGAATATTCAGCAACTACAAAGGTACAGTAAGCATTGACAAAAAAATAACATTCCTATAACAACAAGACCAAAGGTGTCGATGGGATCCCACAAATCTAAGATTTGATCCAGACAATTGGGTATTGTCTTCGCCAGGCTAATCATCAGAGAAAACCGAGTTCAGATATTCTATCTACCTATCTATCAATACATCTATAAACCATATCTATTTTGACGATACTGACCGAAACTTCCTGCTTTACTACTGCTAAATTTGCGGTTTCGCCCGAAATCTGAGCGAACTACTCGTCCAGCAAAAAAAGAAAATTCAGAAACGAAACCGGCGTATCTCCTTATCCCTAGAAAGAACATCTAATCAACTTTAAATAAAACTTTGACTTAAAAAAAAATGCGGGCACAACCGGATTCCGGACTATTCATATGTCCGGGTAAAAAATGATCATCATATACAGACTCAGCTCTCTTCTTACCCCTAAATCTATCATCTAATCAACTTCAGATAAAGCTTTTGCTTTTAACATATTTTCCGTTTTGGCCGGATTACAGGCGAACTGGTTGTCCGGCGAGAAAATGGTTTTCACCATCAGGTTCATTATGTCTTCTTACCCCTAAATCAAACATTTAATAAACTTCAAATGAAACTGTTACTTCGAATCAACTTTCCGGTTTTGGCCGGATTCCGGACAAACTGCGTGTCCGGTGAGAAAATGATTTTCACCGTCATGCTCAGCGTGACTTCTTACTCCTAAATCAAGCATTTAATCAACTTCAAATGAAACTGTTACTTTTAACCAACTTTCCGGTTTTGCCAGATTCCGGACGAACTATTCGTCCAGCGAGAAAATGGTTTTCACCATCGTGCTCAGCATGTCTTCTTGCCCCTAAATCAAACATTTAGTAAACTTCAAATGAAACTTTTACTTTTAACAAACTCTCCGGTTTTTGCCAGATTCCGGTCGAACTACTTGTCCAGCGAGAAAATTATTTTCACCATCGTGCTCAGCATGTCTTCTTACCCCATAATCGACTATCACATTAGCTGTTTAAAAATATTTTTTTTGTCCCTTAATTTGAATTCCCTCCCCCACCCCCAAATATGGGGCTACAGAGCCCATCTACGAACTCGATCTTACCGTTGACGCAAACAATCCTCATACCAAGTTTCATCAAAGTATCTCATTCCCTTCGAGAGTTATCGTGCTTACAGACGGACGGACGGACGGACAGACGGACGGACGGACAACTTTTGCGGTGTCATACGTATCCTTCCACTTATGTTTTGGGATCCCAAAAATACATCTCTTATCTTTACTTTCCTACTTTTTGGGATCCCAAAACGTAAGTAGAGTTAAAAGTTTGTTAAAAGTAAAAGTTTTATTTGAAGTTGATTAGATGTTCGATTTCGGGGTAGCAAGACATGCTGAAGACGATGGTGAAAACCATTTTCTCGACAGACAAGTAGTTCGCCTGGAATCCGGCCCAAGCCGGAAAGTTTGTTAAAATTAAAAGTTATATTTGGATTTGATTAGATGTTCGATTTAGAGCAAAAAGTCATGCTGAACACTTATGTGAAAACAATTTTCTACCCGGACATGTAGTTCGTCCGGAATCTGGCCCAAACCGGAAAATTGTTAGAAGTTCAAGTTTTATTTCTAGTTGATTAGATAACCGATTTAGGGGTAAGAAGAGATGCTGAATCCGTGTTTGACAATCATATTTTACTCGGACATATAGTTCGACCGGAATCCGGCTGGAGTCGGAAAATTTGATGTAAGTTAAATTTTTATTTGAAGTTGATTAGATGTTCATAATTGGGGAAAGAAGGTACCCTGAGTTCGTTTTTTAGCTTTCTTTTTTCGCCGGACAAGTAGTTCTGGAGTTCGGCCGAAACCGGGAAGTTGGCAGAAATGGCAGGAAATTTTCGTCAAAACAGATATGACTTATAGGGGTAAATACACATGCTGAATCCATATCTGGACTTGGTTTTCTCAGATGATTAGCTATTTGGCCTTAATCTGTTTCTGAATTTTAATTGTAACAATGTTCAAGGAGTCTGGCGATGATTGGATCTGGCTAAGACAAGACCCAGTCGTCTGGATCAGATATGGAATTTTGGGATCCCATCGAAACCTTTGGTCTTGTTTAGAGAGTCGTACCTGTATCGAATAAAATAAGGTACAAACGAGTGGAGATAAACTTTATCATGACTCATGATGCACAACAAACAAAAATAAAAGATATTTATTGGGATTAACCTTATCCCAGTAGAGATGATATTAATTCCAGTGGCAAATACTGAAATTAACTAGAAGGCTTCAATTTATGGTAATTTAAGGCAGCCCCTTCTTTCCAGAAGAACAAGTTCAACTCGCCCTCCATCCAGTGATTCGTCAAGCAGTGATACCTCCTTCAGGTCTTCTCAACCGTTGATCTCTCCCCGGGACTCGAGAAAGTTTAAAGACCTGACCAAAGTTTTGTCGCGAAACTCGAGGAATTCCGGGAAATTTCTTGGTGTTCCCCTGGCCTCAAGTTCGAGCTCCTCGCCTTCACCAACAGAGGGCTTGTTCCCAGCATTCGAAAAACGAAAAGGTTAGTGACAGTCAGAGCAGAGCAAAATAACTCTAGGGACTAATCCGCGAACTTTGAAAAAGTGACACACAATCAAATCGCAGCAACACTAGCTCCACTAGCGGATACGAACATCCCTACCGAAACTCAACCAACTGCAGAGCAAAATCGTTGTCTAATTTAACCAAGTCCAAGGAGGCCGCTGATTGGCTGCTGGCTCCCAAATGGGGAGGAGTTAAGGGATGACAAGTGACAGTTTGTAGCTAAGCCCCGCCCTAGAGCTACATGATGAAAAAGCGATGCTTAAATTAGTCAACGTTGACCGATCGTCAACGAGCGCTGGCTAGAATTTCTACCTCCGCCACTGTACGCAGCGAATAAAGCGAGCTGGGCGGCACTGCGACGGAGGCCCATTTTTGATGCATGGGAAGGATAGGTCTTCGCACTACTTTCTAGAGTTATTTTGTAATGATGATCACTAACTTTGGTATTCTTCAACATTTGGTTCATGTCCCCTTTTGCCTCCCAGATAGGTGTTAATCACTCTTCCCTTTTCTCCTACCCCGTTCATTTGGACATTCATTTATTGCGTTTTTGCAGATACCATGGTATTTATTACCACGGTAACTTGATCTGCAATACTCTATATGACTAAGTCCAAAACACGCCAGTGATTCTCAGGAAGAAGGAGCAAACGTGTCCGTAACGACTCAATGACTCAAATCCCGAGTCAGCGAAGCTGTGACACCGTTTCTTCCGTTCTTCCACAGGTACCCGGAGATTCTGCACCGGAAGGGAGAGATAGTCATCAAGTGTATTATGATCAAGTGTATTATGGTCCATTTACACGCAAAACCGGAGCGTATTTTAAAATCTGAGCGTTTTTTACGCACATTTTGAGCTTGAAAAGATTTCTAGGAATACGGACCTATTTAAATACAAAACGGACCGATTTCTCTAATACGTCCGTAATGCTAGAAATGTTTTCAAGCTCAAAACGTGCGTAAAACGCTCGGATTTCAAAACACTCGGCTTTCAAAATACGCTCGGATTTTACGCAGTGTGTAAACCCACCATTAGTCGCTTTTGCAGTAGCCGTGGTATCTGATATACGGTTGCTCTGCAAAACCGACAGTTGCCGGAAATTGCGCTTTTCAAAGTCATCCCAAAAGAATAGCCGATATTCAGTCACATCACTAAGGGCCAAACTTCATTCCCACCAATTTGACAAAAATTGATGAAAGTGAGATGACTTTTTCAGATACCACGGTCGGACCACGGTATCTGAATATCAGATACCACGATAGCTAGCTACATATCACGATAGCTGCAAAAACGCCTTTTGACCGTGGTATTAGATGCCACGATAACTGCTAAAACGACTTTAGACCGTGGTATCATATACCATGGTATCCGCAAAAACGCAACTTATGACACCTTCAGATTTCGGAATCTGGGTATCGAGCAGCACGGACTTACAGACGTTTTTGTTCTGGCTTTACCTTCCGGATTCGTCTCGACGAAAATGGGTGTTATTGCAAGCGACAGGCCGTTGTCGACTAGTTGTATCGGAATTCTAAACAGTCGCACGTACGTAGTGACGTCATGTGATTTAGGACCCAACATCGGATTTGATTGTCCCTAGGTCGTTTTATAAATGTAAACGCGACCGGCGCCTCGCTGGCCGTTCGGCTCGATATATATATATTCAAAAAAATATTCAGCGATAGGAATAAACTAAATGTTTCGTTTTCTGATGCAAAATAGATCAAATGGGTGTGACGTCACGCTTGTGTGGAATTCAAATACAACTTAGCACGGAAAATACAAAGAAAACAGGGGGAAATGGTTTTTTTTAAAGGCCAAAGAAAATACTGAAATAAAAAACGAATATTTCGGGAGGACAGCCGCCTCCCTTCTTCAGCACAGACGAAACATTTCGAGGAATAACGCCAAAACGTGGACGAAGTTTGACAAACCAGAAAACCAAAACAAAGCGGGAAACCAACAACCTAACGAAAATGAAAACCAAAATTGGAAGAATTCAAAAGCCTAAATTAAACAAAGAGCCACTCACCAATACCTGCGAATAACAATACAATTGCTTCCAGACTTACAGATATCTTAGACTCGCTGGCTTTGCTCTTCTTCAACATTTCCCTAGATGTCTTCTTCAAATATGTTTTGCCTCCCGCTCATAACTGTCAATCACTCTTCCCTTTTCTCCTATCCCATTATTTGGATATTTATTGTCTCTCAAACCTGTTGCCTTTATGACAGATTTCAGAATCTGGGGTCCAACACCCCAGACCTCCAAACGTTTCTGGATTGGCTTCACCGGATCTGGATCTGGAGTCCAGAAGAAAAATCTGGAAGGTGAAGCCTGGCTTTAACTATTGTCTTGAAAGTGTGATTAGTTGCGTTTTTGATCCGAATTCTCCTGGCGATTCTCCAGGAATTGTCCTATTTCGCGTTTTTGGACTATTCAGATAAAGCGTATTCTCCTTTTTTGCGCTTTTGTCAGCATCGAGAACGGGGAGCTTTCCCGCGATTCTGTAGAATCGAAAAGTTGCTCCGATGGTGAATTCTCTCCGTTCAATCTGTAATAAACACGTATACAGGGTTGCGGAACAGCTGCCAGATTTATTTTTATTTTTTTCAAGAGCGAGAATAGAGAAGCCACACTGTCAGAAGTTTCATAACAGATTGCGCGTAACACTTTCAAGAATAACACCTTTTCACTTAGAAATAAAGTGCTATGACCAATCAAGTTCATACTATTTCGTGCCTAGATCTCCAGCAACACCTTCAATAGGTAAAAATAGTACACTGTGAGAAGTTACATAACGACAACAAAAGGATGCGCGGTTTCAACAGATAACACTTTGGGATGTTATCTGTTAAGTTTCTTTCGTTCCCGTTAGTATTTTTACCAGTTGAAGGTGTTGTTGGAGATCTAGGCACGAAATAGTGTAAACTTAATTGGTCATAATACTTTATTTCTAAGTGGAAAGGTGTTATTCTTGAAAGTGTTATACGCTATCTGTTATGAAACTTCTGACAGTGCAGAGCAGCAAAAATGGTAATTTGTACGAACAATCGAGAATTCAGAAGCGAGAACGGATAAAGAGAATTCAGATAAAAAACGGAACTATTCCAAATGCGAGAATGTTTGTTATCCCCCACTTGATACGAACGAAGAAACATATCGACCCGTCATGCTTTTGCTTCCGCTGGGATATGGTTTCAAGGTATGGGTCAAAACTTGAGTAGATTCATTTCAGGCAATATTTTTACCGGTCCAGTCAAACCTTATGCACAACTCATCAGCCAGCAAGCAGATGGCCCCAGTGTCGAGTCAGCGAATTTTCAAATGCTGGAGTTTCAGAGAAGAAAGATGGAGAAACAACGCTCGGAATCTGACCTGAGAACAAGGCAAAAGGTCATGAGCGGTGGAGTGGAGAGTAACTTTATCAAACAGGTATGTGTCAGGGTCTTTTATTTTAATCATATTTTATTATTATTATTATTTGATTCTTTTAAAGGAGTTGTCTTACCTATAGTATTAATGCAACCTATTTCCGTAATCACTCCATATTTCTAAACCCGTAGACCCAAATTAAAAATTTTCTAACCCGCTAACCCCCCTTAACCCCTCTAACAAAACCACGCTGATTTTCTCACTTGCAGTGTTTTGCTACCTTCGATGTGTATCACGCTGTCGACGGTTGTCTGCGAGAAGTTTTTTCATCAGAAAAACTGGTTGTGTAAATTGTTTCCCTGTTTGCGCCACAAGTCAACGGGGTCTAGGAAAAGTTTTAAAACAGCCAAAACGGTGGGTTATTTGTTGAAAGCACAGCCTAGTTTTAAAGCGTTCAAATATTTTAAACTACTGTAAGCTGAAGAGTAAATAATGCAAGGGGTCCTTAAAAGCTGAATAGCGAGCATATAAATTTCAGACAACAACAGGTCAGACCAGTTCACGCTCAATTACACGAATATGAACCAGCTGACTAAAATACAGTAAAGTACAAACAAGAAAACATGATTAGGGCACTTGTTCTGAAGAAGGGGAAAGATAAACAGTCAAACAACTAAATAGCTCATGCAAGAAGAGACCGGTCGTTTAAAACTTTTATTTGTATGGCACTTGCCTTCCGGTCAAGTGCCATACACCGATCACATTTCGGTCTGTCTGTCGGTCGGTCGGTCGGTTAGTCCGGTGTTTGCGAGTTAGGGTACTTCCAGATGTGCTAGGACGATGAAACATGGCAGGCATCTTAGGGACCTGACCATATTAACTTCGAAATAGTCACTTGCTTGATCCGACTATCGTGGGGGAGGGAGGGGTGCCGGAATCCGGAATTTAGTGACTTGCATACCTTTCGAACGGGTAATCGGATCTTAATGAAATTATATTTGGGAAGACGTCATGTCTCAGATGTCCCATTTCAAGTCAGTAACGAATCGGATGAATGTAGGGGGAGTCAGAGGGGGAACCGGAAATCATGTGAGACGCTTAGAGTGGAGCGATCGTGATGAAACTTGGTGCGAGGAACAAGCACAGGCCCTAGGCACAGCATTGACAGAACCGGGCCGGATTTGTGCACTGTGGGGGGAGTTAGAGGGGGATTCCGGAGTTCTGGTGATACAGGGTTGAGTTCCTTCCAGGTGGGCTAGGACAATGAAACTTGGTAGGCAAGTCAGGGACAGAGATTAACCTGGAAATAGTCAAATTCCCGATCCGATCACCGTGGGGGGAGTCGAGGGAGGGGAATTCGAAATCTTGAAGAATGTATAACATTGATACGGGTGATCAGATCTTAACGAAACTTGATATTTGGAAAGAACTCGTGAACTTCGATGAAACTTGGTGGGAAGGACAAGCACAAGAACTAGATACGTTAGTGATGGACCGGATCGGATTTGGACGCTGTGGGGGGGGGGGGGGAGTTAGATGAGGGGGGGGTCTGGAATTCTGGCTATCGCGAGTTAAGGTATTTCCAGATGTCCTAGAACGACGAAACTTGGCTTGAACATCACAGACTTGACATGATTTGCTTGGAAATAGTCAGTTCTCCGACCCAGCCATCAAGGGGGAGTGGAGGGAGGGGGAGTCTGGAATCTTGAGGTATCTATACCTTTTGAACGAGTGGTCGGATCTTAACGAAACTTGATATTTGGAAATACTTCGTGTCTCGGATGTCCCGTTTTAACTCCGGACCGGATCCGATGAATGTGGTGGGAGGGGACCGGAAATCTTATGACAAGCTTAGAGTGGAGCGATTGGATGAAACTTGGTGGGAATAACAAGGACAAGAATTAGATACATCAGTGAGAAAACAGGACCAGGTTCGGGCACTGTGAGGGGAGTTGGTGTGGGGGGGGGGAGGATTTCGGTGATCCCGGATTAAGGTACTTCCAGATGTTGCAGGGCAATGAAACTTAGCTTGAAAACTATAAAATTGACAAGATTAGCTTAGAAATTGTCACTTCTCAGATACAACCATCCCTTAAAGTACTAATCCTAACCTTATAGTACTAATCCTAACCACAAAGTACAAACAATTACTTTTAAGCAAATTATAAATTATAACTCAAGGGTGTTGCCCAAATCTAATTTTTAGCACCCTTAAAGTGCGTTTCTTAACCGAAAAGTAAAAAAATACTTTAACCAAACGATATATATTCGCGATCCCGAAGGGCCCATGATCATTTTTGCCTCAAGGGTTTTGTTTACAACTGAATTTCTTAAAATACAAACAATAATTTTGAGCAAAATATACATTTTAATAATTCCAATGAGCTTATCGTCATTTGTACTTCAAGAGTGTTCATTACAGATGAATCTCTAGTGCCCTTAAAGTGCGCATTATCACGGTCAAATGCACAAATAAAATAGTTTTTACGAACAATACATTCTCGTGATTTCCAAGGACCTATGACCATTCTTATCTCAACGGTTTTGCTTACAAATGATCACAACAAACCCACGAATTGACGAATTCCTACTTTAATCCTCTGACCCAGCCTTGCAAGTGCCATATGAGCGTCCAGCTCTTTTTTATTTTCCACGTGCCATGCTTAATTACACTTTCCACGAGCTCAGATGATTGTCGCCTCGTCTGGCGACCATGAGCTGTCAAAGGGTGGCATCCTAAATATCTTGCCTGCAAGGTTTTCCGTCTTTGGCCAAACCGGCAAGAGCCGCTTACAGGCTAATAGTCTTTTTCACGGGCCGAATTTCAGGCCGTATTTCAACAAAAACGAAGAATCAAGCTACGGACATACGTCACGGAGGAGGGGGAGGGAAACCCCCTTACGGAGGCAGCTGGAGAGAGATACATTCCTGATGAGGGGTCTGGGCCAACCCCACACCCCAACGAACCACCCCGGACATGACACCCCCACTCCCCGGCCACCCAGCCCGGAACCAATCCGCCCTGGTTAAAAAAAAACGTACCAGCCCCCCCCCCCCCCCCCTCCGAATGAAAATATATAGGACATAAGACAAATCTTATTACGAACTGCAGTTTTGACCGCGAGGACTTAACGATAATTCCTAGACACACGAGCCAAATGCAATTTTCGTGAAGAAATATACTACTGTCTCCAAAATGTTATCAGCGTATTATCCAGGGGGGGGGGAGCTCATTTTCCCCCTTGAGACTGAAGAGACCATTGCCAAGAAAGGCCGGAATATAGCTCAGCTCTAATAAAATGGATCTGATTTATCCGTTTTGTATTATTAAATATGTGGTGAGTGAAACTTTGGAACCGTGGGGGGGGGGGGCACGGTGGTTTTGATATCGGGAGGTTCATTTGGGCGGGGGATGGGGGTGGTAGCCGGAACCCCCTGGTTAGCACCATGCGAGCATAAAAGTCGCTCCTACAGAGCGGCTTTGGACCCCCCCCCCACGATTTCCTTGTGTTTGTAACATCTGCGGGAGGCCACTGGCTTATAAGTCTTATCCGTTGTTGCAGATCTGTGGGAGTTTGTAAAGGCGACGAGCGACTCATTCGTTCCTTTTAATCTTAGCGATCGAGGTAAAGTATGTTCTTTTAGATCTCGGACTACTTGTACGTCGGATCCATTGAAGCTGCGTATTGCGAGCCCATTCTCTGTCGCCTTAATATCCAACGTGTCGTGGACTTGAGTGGTCTCAGACCCTGTGAGGTTCCCAGAGAGAAGAAAACCCACTGCCCCTGCACCTGTCCCTTGGAGACGGCTCACCACCGCCTGAAACTCAACATAAGGTAAGACCAAAGCCCTCCGGTCCCCACTGTCAAGGATGTTTATCTCTAAAAAGATAACCTTGTCTCTAATTCGGATTAATCATGTCTCATTAGAGATAAGATTAATTCCAGTAGCAAACACTGCTGTTAACTTTAATCCTTACTCGGAGAAACTTTTTACAGTTCAACGCCGTCTCAAGCGGCACTCAGAATGGTCCTTCCAGCATGCAATGAGATTAGGTAATTTAGGAACACAAATTGTTTGATTGAAGTGTTGGTCACAAGTAGTTTTTTTTTTATGGCACTTGCCTTCCGGCCAAGTGCCATATACCGATCACATTTCCGTCGGTCGGTCGGTCGGTCCGGTGTTTGCGAGTTAGGGTACTTCCAGATATGCTAGGACGATGAAACTTGGCAGGCATATCAGGGACCCGACCAAACTAACTTGGAAATAGTCACTTGCCTGATCGTACTATCGTGGGGGGAGGTGGAGGTGGTGGAATCCAGAAAGTAGGGACATTCAGAACTTTCGAACGGGTGATCGGATCATAATGAAACTTAATATCTGGAAAGATCTCGTGTCTCAGATGTGTCATTTCGAGTCCGGACCGGATCCGATGAATCTGGGGGGTAGTAGGAGGGGGGAACCGGAAATCGTGTGAAACTCTCAGAGTGGGGTGATCGGGATGAAACTTGGTGGAAAGAACAAGCACAAGCTCTAGATACATCACTGGCAGAACTGGAGAGGATTCGGACACTGTGGGGGGAGTTGGAGGGGGGGGGGGGGTCCGGAATTCCAGTGATCTGTAGTTAATGTACTTCCAGACTAGGACGATAAAACTTGGCAGGTATATGGGCCCAATCAAACTAACTTGGAAATAGTCACTTGCCCGATCCGAGTATCGTGGGGGGAGGGGGAGGTGGCGGAATCCGGAAAATAGGGACATGCATAACTTTCGAACTGGTGATTGGATCTTAATGAAACTTGATATCTGGAAAGATCTCGTGTCTTAGATGTCTTATTTCAAGTCCGGGCCGGATCCATCGAATCTGGGGGGGTGGAGTCGGAGGGCAGAACCGGAAATCGTCTGAAACTCTCAGAGTGGAGCGATCGGGATTAAACTTGGTGCGAAGAACAAGCACACGCTCTAGATACATCACTGACAGGACTGGACCGGATTCGGACACTGTGGGGGGAGGTGGAGGGGGGGTTCCGGAATTCCGGCGATCCGTATTTAATATACTTCCAGGAGGGCTAGGACGATAAAACTTGGCAGGCATCTCAGGGACCCGACCAGATTAACTTGGAAACAGTCACTTGCCCGATTTGACTATCGTGGAGGGAGGGAGAGACGGCAGAATCAGGAAATGAGTAGCATGCATAACTTTCGAATGGGTTATCAGATCTTAACGAAACTTGATATCTTGAAAGACCTCATGTCTCAGCATGTCCCACTTCAAGTCCGGACCAGATCCGATGAACTGTAAGGGGAGGGGGTCGGAGGGGAGAACCGGGGGGGGGGGGGGGGGGGGGTCGGAGGGGAGAACCGGACATCTTGTGACACGCATAGAGTGGAGCGATCAGGATGAAACTGTTGACCATCACTTCCATCTGACCCAGCCTTGCAAGTGCCATATGAGCTTCCAGCTCTTGTTTATTTCTTTTATGATTTCTTGCAGTCAACGTTACAGCCTGAAAGAAAGAAAGTTTTGAAGTCATATTTCGAAAATGGGTGTGTTTAGGCTGTTTTTTTTTTGTAGGCGATTGAAGGAGTAAGAGTAAGTTTTTCGTTTTTCGTTCGCCACTCTAAGAGCGTCAGAGTTTTTGTCTCTGGTAAAGTTTTGAAATTAGTTTTAGAGTTAGGGTTAAAAAATAAATAAATATGATTTTGTTAGTGGCAGATGACATTAATAGGGAAAGGTTAGGGTAAGTTGCCGTGGAGGGAGGAGACGTAGCATCAAGCTGGTGGGAATAGTTGAAAAGTGTGAAAAAATGGCAACGCGGGTATTAAAGTCAGACAGTTGAAATTAGGTTAAGTAATTATGGAATTATATGCTAATATGTCATAATATCAGAAGTCGATAACTTAAAGCCTACCCATTGTTTTAACGTAGTCTATTTTGTGTTTTTTTTTTTCTTCTCGTTCTATTCAGTGTGTCGCAAAATAGACAGACGAATTAACTAACTGCTGTTTAATATCTGGGCATAACAGGGCAGGGGCATAACTAAACTACCATCCAGGGTTGGGGGAGGGAACCCGAAAGGTG
Organism: Branchinecta lynchi; assembly: GCA_023053575.1. NCBI lineage: Eukaryota > Metazoa > Arthropoda > Branchiopoda > Anostraca > Branchinectidae > Branchinecta > Branchinecta lynchi. The sequence continues at coordinate 21,678,263 of JAKZAP010000015.1, forward strand.
CCGACTTACTATCGTCGTAATGAGAGAATATCGTCGTGATTTTGGCTTGACGTCAGATATTGTTCTTAGGCTAAATTCTCAAGGAAGTCAACAGCATGTCTGGACCTCCCCCCCCCCCCCTCAGTTCCCCGTTTGATAGTAAGTTTTCCATTAAAGTCACTAGTTGTTTTTGCAGATACCATGGTATCTGATACCACGGGCTAAAGTCGTTTTTGCAGTTATCATGGTATCTGCCACCACGGCCAAAAGGCGTTTTTGTAGTTATCGATGTATCTGATATTCAGATACCGCGGTTAGACCGTGGTAACTGATCGAGGTATCTGAAAAAGTCATCTCACTTTCATCAGTTTTTTTCAAATTGGTGGGAAAGAAGTTTCGCACTTAGTGATGTGACTGAATATTTTGGGATGACTTTGAAAAGCGTAATTTCGGCAATTGTCGATTTTGCAGACAAACCGTATATTTGATAGCACGGTAACTCCAAAAAAGACTAATTGCAGATCCAATTAAATGCAACTCCAAAAAAGACTAATTGCAGATCCAATCAGTTCATTTCAGTCACTCGAACTGATCAGACCTCTGGTGAATTACGTGCGCTCTGACCAGTTTGACTGGTTTTTCCCAGCAAAGGATAATGGAGAATAGGGAGTTCGTGCATTGCCCGGTAATGAACTTTTTGCAGAATAACTGGGAAGAAGGAATTGAAGACGATCTAATTGTTAATCACGCAACAGACTTTTTTGAATGCGGTGATATCGCTGATGCGAAAAACGTATTTTGGGCGAAGGTTGCGCCCAATGATAATTGCCCCCGGCGCATCGGTGCGAAAGCATCTGTGAATCATGTGAAAGATATTCTTGATTTTCTTAAGAAACTGGAATCTGAGGAGGTATCAACTCCGATCTACGTTATCAAGTCTCCAACCGAGGTTCCGGTTTTGCCCGCAGTCGCTTATTCTAGGCTGTCAAGCAAGGTGAATCGTGTGGAACAACTACTCAAGGTTGTTGCCACTAAGCTGGACGCCTATGATTTGAATTACCCCCAATTGCCGAAACCTGCAATTCCTGATTCACACGCTACTATTATTGTGTCGAACCTTCCCTCTACCCTCTCGGACCCAATAAAACGAAAAGTTGTGATAGACCAGATTGATGGACACGAATCAGTCACTAGCATTCGCCCTGTACGTGACAAACTGATTATCAATATAGATAAGTCAGTTGCTGAGGATTTCCGCTTGTCGATAACTGGTGCGATTACAGGCTCTTCTGCGAAAGTTCTAACCAAGAAGTTTTACGGACTCCTCAAGGGAATTACGCCTGATTTTGAATTGTCCCACCTGATGTCTTGCCCTGGTGTTTCTGGCGCTTCTAGGCTAGGGAAATCCCTGGCAGTAAAACTCGAATTCTCCGACGCAGCATCAAGATCCGAAGCATTCAGATATGGTCTCAAAGTAGGATACGAAATCCTAAGTGTTTATGAGTTCAAGGCGATTCCCCGGTGCTGTAACAATTGCCGATCCCCTGACCATCTCCAGTCGTCTTGTTCCAGTGTTACACCAAAATGTGCGCGCTGTGCCGGTCCTCATGCCTCAGATAGAGACTCGCCTTGCAATTTGTCTCCTCAGTGTGCAAACTGTGGAGGCGATCATGTTTCGTTTAGCCTCACTTGCCCAAAATTGAAAGCAATTGTCAGTCGTAAGCTACCGAAAACAAATTAATGTCTGAATCAGTATCTGTAGTGTCCTTCAATATTAATGGGACGAAAAACAAGGACCTGACCATTGACGAACTGTGCAGTAAGTTTGACAATGTATGTTTTCAGGAACATCTTTTGACCGCAACGAGTGTTAATTTCCTGCGTCGCAGTCCTGCCCATTTGGTTTTCACAACAAATGCTAGGTCTACTTTTGGAAGGCCTTCCGGGGGGTTTAGCCTGTATTATAAAACAAAAGCTCAGTTTTCTGTCCCCGTCATGCTATTTTCTGATGAACATTTCTTGGCCATAAGGCTCGGAAAAACCGTATTGATAAACACTTACCTGCCTCATGATGGGAAAAAAGTGACTTCGCTTAACAAATTCTCCAAAGCATGCTCTAGTTTGAAAACTCTCCTTCAAAGCATATGCAAAAATGGGTATGAATTCATGATTATCGGAGATATGAACACTGATGTAAAACGCGATTCTGTTCGTACTGTGAACCTACTTGATTGTCTCCCCGATTATTAGAATAGTTGCGAAGGATCTATCTTTCTCGTATGTGCATAATTCCGGCAGCCTATCGGATATTGACCACGTAATTTGTTCCCCGTACATTATATCTTCAACAGTGCATGTCCATGAAGATGAGCAAGATACTGATCACCTTCCATTATCGCTTTGCTTTTCGATTAGAAAAGATAGTCCAGACCAGGCTTTTGCTCCCGCTTCTAAGTGGTTTGTTCGGAGAAACTGGAAAAAAGTTGAAATGCCATTATATATTTCAACCCTGGCCATGCTCCTTGGTTCCTTACGTGTACCCTTTCATCTACTCCAGCGGAGTGTTAGTCCGACCAAAAGTAATTATGATCTGAACCATTATTACAACCAAATTGTGTGGTGTTTGAAACGCGCCGAGGAGGTTGCTGTCCCTCAGGAGCGAGTGAGGAGAAATACGAGGAAACCAATTTGGTCGTGTGATCCTGAGCTGAAAATTGTTAAAAATAAAGCCAAATTGTGGCTGAGTATATGGATAGCAAACGGTCGACCACTATCTGGGAATGTGTTTGATATAAAGCAAAATACTAAGCGCGAGTTTAAGAAATGTCTGCGATCAAGCCGATATAAAGGGTCAGATTGTCCTACCAGTAAGAGTGAATGGGACAAAGTGATTAATTCAGCTAAATTAGATAATTCGATAAATCCTAATTGCCCAATTACACCAGCCGCATGGTCTGACCATTATTCTGCTATATTTTCCAAAGTGAATTATGCAGTGCACGCGTTTTACTCGAAATTGCTTGATTCGGTTCTCCCGTCTTGCCTGACTCAGGCACAAGTTCTTCCCGTTTCAGTTGATGCTGTAATTGCTTCTGTTAAGAAACTGGAATCAAGCTCTTTTGATGTTGACGGTATCAGTGCATGTCATCTAAAAATAAATTGCCCGTCTTTGTTTTTCCATTTACAGTTGTTTTTCCAAATGTGCCTGTGCTGCTCCCTTGTTCCTGATAGCTTTTTGTGTGGAACTGTCACCTCTGTACTTAAGCGAGGTAAGACTCCGCTGGATTGTTCTTCTTACAGGCCTATTACGGTTGCTTGTAATTTTAGTAAAATCCTTGAGTATATTTTACTACCTTTCAGAAGCATAAATGCTAATTTTGGGGAGAATCAGTTTGGTTTTCAGGCTGGCATTGGTTGCCAGCACGCTCACCGTGCTCTTGCTTCCCTTCTTAAAGATGCTTCGGCTAAAGGTTATGGTCTTCATATTTGTGCTCTTGATCTTTCCAAGGCTTTCGATAGTGTTGTACATAGTCAAGCTCTCTACTCTCTTTATAATCATGGTATTAACCTTTCTGTTATTTTTCTTCTAAAGTTTTGGTATGGTAACTCCTATCTTCGGATTAAAACTAATGGTGCCTTTTCATCTTCTAATGTTTTTGATCGTCGGGGCGTACGGCAGGGTGGAGTGTTATCTCCTAGTATTTTTAAATTTTGTATTTCTGGTATTCTTGAGAATATTTCTTCTATGTGTTTTGTTGGTTTGAGTGATATCTCCTACCTTGCTTATGCTGATGACATTCTTCTAATTAGCCGGTCTAAACTCAGTCTTTCGCAGATGGTTCATAAAGTTTCTTCTTCTTTTACTAATATCGGTCTTTCGCTTAATGCTGATAAATGCGAGTATCTTTCTTTCAACGTTCCTTCTTCTACTAGACCTCTAAGTTCTCAAAATTTCTCTGTCCCTCATGTAGACTCGATCCGGTGGTTGGGTATTACACTTACAAAAAATCTTAAAACTCTGCGTGAGCGCGCTGTCCGGGATGCCAGAGTGAAAATCCAGATTGGTTACTCTAAAATTGTAGCCAATCGAGGGAAATACAATCGTGTCGCCCTTGGTAAGCTTTACTCTACTTTCTCCGATCATTCTGTCCGATCATATTTAAGAAAAAAGACATTAGCGATATTCGATCTTCTTACTTCCGATTCTGTAAATTTCTTCTCTATCTTCCTCTGTGGTATAAGAATCGAAAGATAGTTAAAAAGTTTTATGTTCCGAATATTACTGAGAAGCTGACTGATCTACACAGAAAGCTCTCAGAAACAGCGTATCGGCGTTTGTCGCCTCACCACGGTTTGATCCGTTTGTTTTATTAATGTTTTGTTGACTCTAGTTGTTGTTTTGCGTCTTTAGCCGTTTTTTCTTTTTCCTTCTTCAAGTTTATACTCCACTATTAATCTTTTTGATGTAAGTGGGTAATAAATAAATATTATATTATTATATTATTAATTACCGTGGTAACAGATACCATGGTATCTACAAAAACGCAGCTACTGAGTTGCAAGTGGAGACGTAGCCACTTGCTTTTGTTTACTCTGAAGCAAGAAGGAATGGGAAAGAAAAATAAGGGGTTCGGAAAAAAGCGGGTTTGTAGTAAAAGGTAAAGCTCGTATTAAGATAAAAAGTCCAGTTTAATGTATACATCAAATCACATACGTGTTGTTATTCACGTGCTATGAACAGAAAGCGCAGTTTCCAAGGACGGTTTACTAAACTAGACCATCAACAGATAACAATTTGTCAATGTCGGTTATGTGCTATTAGATAATAATATAATTATACATCTTTTTGCAGTATTCGGAACACAGAAGAAGAGGACATACGCCCGTATTTCAGCGAAATAAATAAGTTCATTATCGCCGGAGTTAGCCAAAAGCAGAATGTTCTCGTACACGACGAAAACTGCATATCCAGAGCCCCAGCTATAGTAATGCAGTATCTAATCCAGGTAAAACCGAAAGTTTCCTTTGAACCGGGGGGCGGCGCTCTTGCCGATCTCGTGTACACCAAGATACACAGGCAGATGAGGCACATGAGGCAGGAACCATGTACAATGTAAGCAGATAATGTAATAATGTGCGCAACCACCAGTTCGCAACCACTCGCTTTGAACCTACTGGTTTGTTCTATAAGTCCTTACCTTTAATCCTCCTTTTAGGCACCCAGGACATCCAAGAATAGCGTAGACTAGCCCACTTCCCCCACGAAACGCCCGTGTCAAAAAATTTCCCTGTACCACCCTTCCTCACCCGCCAATCCCCGCCCGTCCTCGTTGCAAATATAAGAAATTAATATGAAAAAAGTATATAGGAAAAATAGGAAATTAGAAAAATGTAAACACGGCGGGCTATATACTTTTCATAAAAACCTGTTCCATTTCCAAAATTTTATCAGGCCGTTTAGACATGTTCGATAAGGGACTGCGTCAGGTGGGGGGGGGGGTAGCCCAGGGGGATGGCTACTGACGGGCTGCTACCATGACATCCTCTCACTTAGGCAGTGTTGCTGCTGGTCACAGAATTCCGCGATTTCTCACAGCCTTTCAGCATCTCCTCAGGTTCGCAGCTAAGCTCTGACAAAATTATTCTTTTCCGCAAAAAGGGTTTATTATAGTTTTACGGGCATTATCTTGCCTTATAAGAGTTAGCTAGAGGTTTGTTTTCGGAACCAGCTGATGTATACAGTTTACCACGTGATGGATTTTGTTTTTTCTCGAATCTTTACTCATTGTATTTTAAATCAATCGAAAACTGATGAAATGTGCGCCACTGAGAAATAAAAATTAGAATTTACACCAGTTTTGTAGTAAAAAAAAAAACTTTCATTAAAAACGCCCCTCTTGTCAACAGCACATAGCTACGGGCTTTTCGTTGAACTGAGGAAAAGGTCCTGAGTTTCACAGGTGCCAGAATGTCAAAAATTTTTGCAGACAATGTCAAAGGTTCCCTCAGAGATACTTCGCAGCGCTGCACTGATTTTAGAGGCGACAGATCATGCTCCCTGGTCTTCGCCTTCGCCGTCTTTCTTGTGGCTGTCAACTACTCAAGTTGCGTTTTTTGTATGTAGTTTCGGCGTAGTTTCGCTTAATAGCCGTTTTATTCGTCCATTCCATTTGCTTTGGTTTTGAACCTGAAACTACGGAGCTCAAACTGAACCTGAAACTACGGAGCTCAAACTATAAACTACCTCGCAGAAGTAGTTTGGCGTAGTTTGACTTTTCGGAAACAGAACTCAATAAAACGCTAGTAAGACAAAACAAGACCCAAACCACAAAAGTTGACGAAACAGAAGTGAATAAAAAAAATCGCAACTTTAGTGTCTGGCAACCTGAATTTATCCATATGTAGGGCGTGGTCTAAGTGTTGCCATCTTTTAGTCCTGACAAGGTCGGTTGTCATAGGGCGAATTTTCCAGGTGTGACACCCGCTGCTGCCCTCGTGACCGCACTTCATTTGACACAAGTGACGCCGCGAGACTCATAGCTAGTAGCTGCGTTCTTTATCACGGGAGTTCTCACCGGTGGTCTCCGGTTTTTCCTATAAGCCGTTTTTGCATCCACTGGTGACTTCTCACCAGTCTTATAACCCGTTTTTGAACTAACCAGTGTCCGGTTTTATCTCACCAGTGCGGACTAACCAGAACCTGCTCGTGAGCCCTGCTGCAGCGAGGAGTTAGCCGGTTTTCATCAACTCACAGGTGAATCAAAAGAACGCGTTTTAAGGAAAGAACCGGACACTGGTGACTAAACACCAGAGACAGCCCGGAGTGGAACGAACGCAGCTACGAGCAGGTTCTGGTTAGTCCGCACCGGTGAGATAAGACCGGACACTGGTTAGTTCAAAAACGGGTTATAAGACTGGTGAGAAGTCACCGGTGGATGCAAAAATGGCTTATAAGAAAAACCGGAGACCACCGGTGAGAACTCCCGTGACAAAGAACGCAGCTACTGTTGTCAGTCGAATCTTTGTGTCAAATGAGAGTGGGCGTGCTCGTTGCGGACTAATATGTCACGCTCAGTTCTACGCAGCGGTGTTTTGTACCCAAGCTTTTTTTTCTCTTCGTTATATTATTTTTTACTTCTAGATCCAAGTGATTATATATGCAGCCTGTCAGGGGCCGATATATCTGGCTGTACTGGGCACATAATTGATGCATTTTAGTTCACAAGAAGAAATCCAATACTTGACCTTGACTGATTTTGCCACACGGTTGGGGTCGGTGACAGGCGGGGAAGTTTTTCCTCACTTTGGATGTGAATGATAGATAGATAGATTCGTTGCGTAGAAAAAACACTGGGTCCATCGAAGAGAGAAGAGCAGTTGATCTCCTAATTCATTTTTGTGGGCGATACAGAAAAGATAAGGAAAAGAAAAGTTGTTTTACCTCATGCTCTTTTTGCTGTAACAATCTTTGAAAATTTTCGAATTTGCAGCATCTGCAATTAAAATATAATATTTCTAGATTTTCATCCTCTTCCTTGAAAAATTTCAACGTTCGGAACCTTGAACTTTAAAAAGGCTCGGACGGCACCCTGGAGCAAAATTCTCAGAGTTATGTGCATAGTCAGAGAGTTTTCAATTTGTAATTGTTGATTTTTGTTCCCCTATGGAAGTGTTGTTTCCTTTTGTTTTGTTTTTCTTTTCCTGTTTTGTATTCCGCCCTTTTTCTTTTTGAAATGACGGGTGATAAATAAATAAACACAAATTTTAGGTTGAGAAAATGTGCTACAAGTCCGCCATGACGAGCATTGCCAGCCGCTGTCCCAGAGTCAACGTAATGCCCCGCTTTTCCCAAGCCCTACTGGACCTGGATAAACAGAGATGCCGCAGGTCTCCGAGTCCCACTTTTTATTCCGGACGACTCTTCGGATTCCGGAGCAGTCCGGGATCCGAAATGATCAGCAAGCGGGAAGATGCCTGGTGCTAACAAGGAAGATGAAAGAGAATGTACCGCTGATAGTCTGAATATTCATAATATTCTGATTGGCTAGTTTCTAACCAAGCCTAATAGACAAAATCACATCCACTCCTTGCTGTTTTGAAAACCGAACGTAAATGTAGGGCATGGTTCTTCGGTCTGACGTGGTTCGGCTTTAGCCAATCGGAATATTCCTCAGTATTCCTTTAAGTAATCTGATTGGCTAGTACTCTCAAAAGTTGAACTGATTTCAACTTGGTTCCGAGACTAGCTGGCACCCGAAACTGGCACCAATATCATTTCCAGAACTGGCTGGTACCGAGTATTAGCTAAAACCCGTTATAAATGGGTCTTCACCCTTTCTGACGTGCTATTCAGGATATGGAAGTCATGGTGACGAAAATCCGGGCAGGAATTCCAGCCCGGGGACAGCCGACCCTGAACGGGGTCTGCAAAATGAAGCGATTGTCGTGTTTTCTTCTCAGTCGGTTCGTCAGTAAAAATGTCTCCTGTGAAGATAGTTATTCGGCAAAATTACGAATTTGGTAACATTCAGCTTATTTTCTAACTGGGAACGTAAGTACTGCGTGATCAGCGACCCCATTTAATTTCGTTTCCATGCAGCGGCCGCTGCATCATTAGCGACCTTTGTCCAATTTCGTTTTCATGCAGCGGCCGAAAACCAAAAACAGAATGAGTAAGTTGAAAAAACAGAATGAGCAAGTTGAAAGTCATACACATTGTGGCCTCAGAGCCGCCCGTGCTGCTTATGGGTTCTCGGCCAAACTTCACAGTCGAAAAGTCACCATGGCATAACGTCCCAGTGACAAAACGTCACCGTGGCTAAACGTCACAAATGAAAACGTACCCGCGGCAAAACGTCCCCGGCTGAAACGGAAGAACATCCGAAAGAATATCATATCTTTCTGGGGGGGGGGGGAGGGTCGAAGTTTGCATTAGAACCGGCATTCTTCCATAGGTTATCAGTTTAAGATCGTATCATTGGGTAAGATGTTGATACGCCCCTCATAAAATTCCTTTCAGATTAGTTATTTTTTGGCCGCTAGGTGTGCCGTAGTAAAGAAAATAATGACAGGTAACTTCTTGGTATCCATTTATCCAGATTAGTTGAGCTATTTTCAATTCCTCTCATGCTTAGCCATGTTTAAAACAGTTTAAAATGCCTCTTCCTTTATTTTTGCTTTACCCAGCTCTGTTCTGTCAAGCGTCATCAATCTTGTCATTTCTGGCTTCCGACTTCAGTGCCGAATGCTGGCTGAATTTTCTACGGGGCTAATACGCGACTCGGTATGAAGCGAAAGCCTAAACGCTTATTCACCCGTCAGATAACTTATACCAAGATCTCACGTGTGATTGTTATTGTTACTCTAGCGCGTCTGGCGGCAATTCGTCAGCGGATTTTATGAAGGACGTATTAGTTTCGTTTTTGTTCGACTTTTCACTCGTCTTTTCGACGGCTTTTTACTTTTTTTGCGTTTTCGTAAAATTGTCCTAAGCACTGTTTGACAAGCCGACTTTCGCCTTTTCCCTCGGCTTTTTGCAAAAAGGTAAACTTGGTAGGTGACCAAGTTATGCTCTCCTTTTTGCTTTTGCTTCACCACTTTTATCAAGTTTGTTGACTGAAAAGTTGCTAAGCCGTGTGAACTGGAAGTTCACAGCCTGTGCTAGCCTGTGTGAACTTCTCTTTAACTTCTGAAGAAATTTCCTCCTCTTTTCTTTTTCTCCGTATTCTTCATCCTCTGACAGATCGTTTTCCATCAAAAGAGACAAAATAAGTGCTTGTCTTATCAGAGTGGACGATCGGGATGAAACTTGGGGGAAGAACAAAATTTGCTCTAGAGAAAATGTTACCTAGACCATAGCTCGGTGGTAGGGCGGTCGCTTTGGTAGCCGGAGATTGCGAGTTCAAACCGCGCGTAAGGAGCAAATCTGTCTCCTACAAGTATTATACAGGCTCTTGCATCGTGGTACTGAGCTCCGATGTCTCACTGTCTCATGGTATGGCTCCTCCCACAGGGCGGGGCGTAACAAAACCTGTCACTTGTCATCACTTGACTCCTCACCATAGGAGGAGCCAACTGGGATCCAGCAGCCAATCAGGGGCCCCAATCAGGAGGCTTTCTTGCCGATCTCAACGTTTCTTTTATCCGGATGCAAGTCTTCTAGATGATCCCAAATGCCAGTGTCAATAGGCGTACCCAGTTTTCTTCAAAAACTTGCCGGATTTTTTCTTCTTGCCATACGAATACCAGCTTCGATTTTTAGATCTTTCTGTATTATCGTGTGTTGTTACTATGAATGTTGTCGTTATTAGTGCAATTGTACAATTAAACAAAATGTATTCAAAGAGACAAGTGGAGATAAATTTCACATAACCTACTAATTTTGTTACACTCGTTCCTCTGAATAAAGCTTGAAAGTACTTAAACGGATGAATTTCTGAGTAAAACGCAGTCTGAGTAATTACTTGCGTTATCGTGCTTTCCGTGAGGCCCCTAGGAATTAATTCCCTATTTCCGAGGACTCAGAGCGGAACAGCGAGGTACACCTATACAGTGTGCTCGAACCCAGTCGAATTAATAGAAAGATTGCACTCTGCCCGATGAAAACGGATATTGATACACCATCATCACGGGATCATGACACAAAATTTAACATTGGAAGGTATAGGACTTTCAACTTTGAAATTAAATTATCGGTGTTTGATCATCATTCTTAGCCAGGGACTTGGGGCGTATGGGGGGGACGTATACAGGGACGTATAATTCTATTTCTGCAAAAGAGTTTCCATGGAAGTGAGAGCTTGAAGGCTTCTAAGTTTGAACACAAAAACGGTGTCTCGAATCCTATTAGTCGGTTATGACGTGTGATTACCAACTAATAGGAAGCAGACCTCGTTTTTGTAGTGAAAGTTTCAAGCCTTCAAACTGTTTCTGATCAAACTTTTATATAAAGCTGTGATTATACAATAAAGAAAAAATTAGGAATCGTTTCCAGCTGTTTACAGGCTTATAATAGTAATAAAACATGGATAAATTGGTCTCAAAGCCAAAAGCCCTGTACTTCCCAATGTTAAATTAATCTTTTTTCTACTCTTGTCCGTTTTCGTTGGCTAGGCTGCAATCTCTCTATAGAAAATCCAGCTTTCGAGTTTTTTGTACGAAATAAGCTTTGTTTTCATTTCAAAACTAAGGAGAAAGGATAAATAATAGTTGCGTTTTTTGCCTTTTCTCCACAGGTCGGTTAACTTACCTATTTGCCACTATTGACCGTTTTTTCGTCTTGCCGGTCGGTTTGACTGAGCTGTAAGAAACGGCTTATTAGAAAAAATGGCGTCTTCCCTTCGCCGGCGCCTATCTCTCCAATGAGAATTTTGAATTTCGCGCCGTGCCAAGAGCGTAGGTCGGTTAGATGGAGCTCCCGCCTCGATCCACAGGTCGGTTAACCGACCGGCAAACGGAGCCAAAAAATAGCTTATAAAAACTTAAGTTGGTTAACCGAAGGAAGAAATCAAAGGTTTCGATGGGATCCCAAAAGTTCAAATTTGATCCAGACAATTGGGTCTCGTCTTCGCCAGATCCAGTCTTCGCCAGACTACTTTAACACTTTTACTATTAAAATTTAGAAACAGATTAAGGACAAATAGTTAATCATATGAGAAAACCAAGTTCGGATATGGATTGATCAGCATGTGTATTTACCCCTTTAAGTCAAATCTATTTCGACGAAGCTGATCGAAACTTCCTGCCTTACTTCTGCCAATTTTCCGGTAAAGGTGGAATTCCGGAACTACTTGTCGGCAAAAAAACAATTTCAGCATATTTCCTTACCCCTACATCCAACCTCTAATCAACTTCAGATTAAACTTTTACTTTTAAGAAATTCTCCGGTTTCAGCCGCATTCTGAGCGATCTATACGTCCGGTGAGAAAATTACTGTCATATACGGATTCACCGTGTCTTCTTACCCGCTAATCGAACATCTCATCAAATTTAAAGAAAAGTTTTACTTTAAACAAATTCTCCGGTTTTGGCCAGATTCCGGCCGAACTAATTGTCCGGCGAGAAAATAATTCTGATATTCGCACTCAGCACGTCTCTTTACCACTGAATCTAACCTCCAATCAACTTCATACTAAACTTTTCCTTTTCACAAAGTTTCCGGTTTTCGCCGGATTCCGGGTGAACTATTTGTTCGGCGAGAAAATAATTTTCATATTCGGACTCAGCACGTCTCTTTGCCCCTAAATCGAACCTCCAATCAACTTCATACTAAACTTTTACTTTTCACAAATTTTCCGGTTAGCTTTTAAAAAATATTTTTTATTCCTCTTAATTTCAAACCCCTCCTCCACCCCTAAATGTAAAGCTACATAGCCCATCTTCGAACTTGACCTTTACTTTGACCTAAAGAGTCCTCATGCCAAGTTTGATCAAAATATCTCAACCCCTTCGAGAGTTATCGTGCTAACAGACGGACGGAAAGACGGACAACTTTGCAATGTCATAGGTCTCCCTCCACTTACGTTTTGGGATCCCCAAAACTTGCTAGATAACTAATTTGATTGTCTTTACGAATATCATTAGGATACCTTTCGGTTATCTTCAGACTAATAGGAATTGATTTATTGATTAGGTCCGAAAAATTACAGAGAATGACTATGAAACTTTCACACATAACAAGACCAAAGGTTTCGATGGGATCCCAAAAGTTCAAATTTGATCCAGACAATTGGGTCTTGTCTTCTTCAGATCCAGTCTTCGCCAGACTCCTTGAACACTTTTACTATTAAAATTTAGAAAAAGATTAAGGCAAAATAGCTAATCATATGAGAAAACCAAGTTCAGATATGGATTCAAAAGCTCAAAAAGGAATTCAGCACCTCTCCTTACCCCTACATCCAACCTCTAATCAACTTCCAATTAAACTTTTACTTTTAAGAAATTTTCCGGTTTTAGCCGGATTCCGAGCGATCTATACGTCCGGTGAGAAAATGGTTGTCATATGCGAATTCAGCATGTCTACTTACCCGCAAATTGAACATCTTACCAAATTTAAATAAAACTTTTACTTTAAACAAATTCTCCGGTTTTGACCGGATTCTGGCCGAACTAATTGTCCGGCGAGAAAATAATTTTCATATTCGAACTCAGCACGTTTCCTTGCCCCTATTTCGAACCTCCAATCAACTTCATATTACTTTTAACAAATATTCCGGTTTTCGCCGGATTCCGGGTGAACTATTTGTCCGGCGAGAAAATAAATTTCATATTCGAATTCAGCATGTCTCTTTACCCCTACTTCGACTATTTCATTAGCTTTTTAAAAATATTTTTTGTTCCCCTTAATTTTAAACCCCTCCCCCACCCCTAAATATAGAGCTATATAGCCCATCTTCGAACTTGACCTGTACTTTGACCTAAAGAGTCCTCATGCGAAGTTTGATCAAAATATCTCGACCCCTTCGAGAGTTATCGTGCTAACAGACGGACGGACAGACGGACAACTTTAGGATGTCATAGGGCATGTGATTGAGGACCCAACATAGGATTTGATTGAGACAAGGACGGTTTATCAATTAAATGCGACCAGTGCCTCGCTATATCATTCTGGCGTCACTCATGTTCTGCGAAAGAAGGAGATTAAAAAGATGAGATCATGTTATTTTAAATATGCAAAGCACCTGCTCCACTTGTCGAAAATATGTCATAACCATACATTGACGGAGAAATTCAAGATGCAAGTGTTACCCTTTTGGATGTTTCGTCATCACTTTCAAAACTCATGGACAACAAGGCCCAACCAGCACACGATGTCGTCCACTGCTTCTTGACCGAAGATTAAAAATTAAGTGTCTTTTTCTGTGTATATATGTGTGTATATATGTGTTTTGTTTATTTTCTTTATTTTCGTCATTTACTCCGCCTTTTCAAAATGGCGGGTCATAAATAAATTACTTACTTACTTACTTATATATATTCACTGATAGGAAGAAACTACAACTTTTCGTGTTCTGGGGTGAATTAGATCAAAGAACAATTCGCCAGCACTTCTTCCGCAACCGTCTGTTCCTCTGTGGAAAAGCCTGTCTATCTTGTCTGTCTGTCTGTCTGTCCAGCGAAACACCTGACAGTTTCAACAAGACCAAAAGTTTCGATTTGATCCTAAAAACTCAATATTTGATCCACAATTGGGTCGTGTCCTGGCGGACAGTCTTCTCCAGACTCCTTGAATAATTTTACCTATTAGAATTCAGAAACAGATTAAGGCCAAATGGCTAATCATCTGAGAAAACCAAGTTCAGATATGGATTCAGCATGTGTGTTTACCCTATAAGTTGTATCTATTTTGGCGAAACGGATCGAAACTTCCTGCCTAGTGCTTCTGCCAATTATCCGGTTTCAGCCGAATTCCGGAACTACTTGTCAGCGAAAAAATAAATCTTAAAAACGAATTCAGTGGATCTCGTTACCCCTCTATCGAACATCAAATTAACTTAAAATAAAATTTTACTTAACAAATTTTCCGATTCCAGCCAGATTCCAGGCGAATTATATGTCCGGGTAAAAAATGATTCTCATATACGGATTCAGCGTCTTACACCTATATCGGACATCTAATCAGCTACAATTAAAACATTTCCTTGTAACAAATTTTCCGTTTTCGGCCCGATTCCGAGCGAACTACTTGTCCGGGTAGAAATTTTCACAGAAGTGTTCAGCAAGTCTTCTTACTCCTAAATCGAACGTCTAGTCAACATCAAATAAAACTTTTACTTTTAACAGACTTTCCGTTTTAGCCGGATTCCTGGCGAACTACTTGTCCGACGGGAAAATGGTTTTCACAATCATGTTCAGCATGTCTTTTTAATCCGTAATCGAGTATGTCACTTGCTGTTTAAAAATATTTTGTTTGACCCTTAATTTGAAACCTCTCCCCCACATCGAAATATAGGGCTACATAGCCCATCTACAAAATCCACCTTTTCCTTGACCCAAAGAATCCTCACACCAAGTTTCATCAAATTATCTCATTCCCTTCGATAGTATCGTGATCACAGACACACGGACGGACAGACGGACAACTTTTGCGATGTCATGGTTATCCCTCCACTTACGTTTTGGGATCCCAAAAAGCGATTTGACGAGGACTGGCGAGGGCAGCAGTGAGAGAGGACTGAAGCAGTAACCAGGAAATAGCACTATGGTGTCTGCAAGCTACTCACGGGGATACAACACCCTTATTGCTTGCAAACCTTGCAAGTGTAATACTCTTGGAGCGTGTTCCACCCTTGTAACAATAGTTACTATTAGTTACTATTTCCGTTCCATCCTCACGAAAAGTTACTACGCTGACCGTTCCAACCTTGTTGGAATAGCAACTAATAGTTACTATTTGCTTACCATGCTCGGGAGCGTGGTAAGCATAGTAACTACGCATCTCTGGAACGTGATTGGTCGGATTCGCCCCTGGCGTGAGATCCTGCTGGAAAATAGAAAAATCGTTCCAGCCTTGACGGCAAAAAGCCAGAATTCGTGACGTCATGCGTAGTAACTACGGTAAGTAGGATGGAACACGCTCTTGATAACTATCTCTCCCTGCCGATGCAGAAACTCCGGGTACCAGCGGAAGAAAGGAAGAAACGGTGTCAAAGCTGCGCTGACTCAGAATTTGAGTCGTTGAGTTTGAGTCGTTACGGGCACTTTTACTCCTTCTTCCTGAGAATCACTGGCGAGTTTTGGACTTAGTCATGTAGAGTATTTAATGTAAGGTAAAGGGGTGTGACGTCACGGTTGTCTAGAATTCCCAACTGATAAGAGCTGACAGGACTGATAAGGTAAGACTTCTGTGCAGTCCAAAGTCTTTCAGAGTTTCCTCCTTCCCGAACCTTGTTGGAACCTTGTAAGGACTAATGAGACTGCACTGAAATTTACTTTCAACATATTATGCAAGGTTCGCGGTTTCTAGATGGACCACTGCCCGGGTTGCTCCCGTGTTAGAATATCTTACTTATTTAAAAATTAACGTAGAGTAATTGGCATCTGTTGGCTCCTGGCAATAGGCACTGCTAATACTATTCATGACTATCTCTCCTTGCCTATGCAAAATCTCCGGGTACCTAGTGGAAGAAAGGCAGAAGTGGTGTCACATCTGCTTTCAAAGATCGCCGCGATTGGTTGACACAGGATGCGAGTAATTGAGTTTGAGTCGTTACGGACACGTTTACTCCTTCTTCCTGAGGACCACTGGCGTGTCCTCTTAGTCATAGAGATTATTCTAAATTAGTAGCATGCAGTCCTGCAGTGCCAGAAAATTCCGATAAAGAGCAACTGTAAAGCCTTTTGGTTGTTCGTCATTGCCATTCTAAGCTTTTGTGAATGTTTGCTTATGTCAATGTCTAATAGAAAATACAAAAACCATGTTAATTTTTGGTTTTGGTAATTCGAAATTAACACATCGCATTGCCATCTATTCATTATAGGTTTTTAAGTCCAGTGTTCATCTACATTCCGTAGACGGCGTGCATGCGGTTGCCACATCAAAAATATTTAAAGAGTGACTTTTGGCCCAAAAACAGAGAGTGAATTGGGAGGGAATTTATTTTCATGAAATGTTCCATATTGGTCGGTAGTCCCCGAAGCCGTGCCGAATCTAAATTCGGCGGCGGTGGAAAGAATTTGGGTCGGCGAAAATTTTTGGCGGGGCGCCACCGATTTAGCGGCGTTTCCTCTAATTTAACATTTTTGCGGTTATTTTTCAGTTTTCCAACATATTTTTTTGCAATTTGTGTACCACAAATCGTTAGCGTTGTTATGGTACTTGCAGTCTTCGGTTCAAGTGCCATATAGCGATCGTAATGGTGATCCATCGATTTCACTTTTGGGTACATCCACTCCACGTAAGCTAAAGACAGTGACGCTTCATCTGCTTATAAATCCTCAGCGAAACCGTGTTTTACCGGATTGAATCCATCCATTCGTGTGGCGGTGGAGGGAGGGGGAGTGCGGAAACTTGTTGACCCGCGTGACCCAATTCGGTGGAGCAGAGCGATATTCCATCTATAAGACCGAATCGCATCCAACCACGGGGGTCCGGGAATTTTGGAACGTTGCGATGGAATATAAGGATTTCATATTTGGAATTTTGGAACATTCGTTGCAAAGGAATATAGGGATTGGGATGAAACTTGGACGGTACAAATATTATGGGCTCAGATGTGTGATTTTGAAGTCCGGACTGAATACGACCTTGACGCGCGGAGCTGGAAGGGGCGTGCCTTAAAATTTCCGGAAGTACTTCTATTCGGGAGAAACTTGGCAGTTGCTTCTAGATGCGATATACATTTTTCGAATTACATCCGACTTCGGAGGTGGGGGCGGGGCCCGGAAATCGGTTAACAAAGACGTAGCGTCCAAAGATCGTGAAACCTAGATATGTTATTTTGAGGTCGAGACCAGATCCGGTCTCGTCGGGGGGAGTTGTGTCTTAAGGAAAAAATTTCGTATTTTCTCCAAATCAAGCTCAAATTATTCGGTAGTTAAGTGCCGTAGATGCAACATTGGCGTGTCCGAATTGCATTCGACCATGGTGATGGGATGGAAGTAGAGGCTCGGTAACATGCGTAGGAACCAGAAGGATAGAGGGATTGGGATGAAACTTGGAACGGAACGGCTACCATTCGAGTGACCCTGTGGGTGATAGGAGCAAATTCCCTAGATATGATATTTACGGCTCAGAATCGCATGCGGACATGGTGGGGATTGAGGGAGGTTCCGAAAATTTTGTGATGCGCATGGGGACCAAAAGAACAGAGTGAGAAACTTGGAAGGCACACATGCCATGGACCCGTTATATGCCATTTGAGGTTCCGATGGGATACGACCAGGATACTGCGTAGACGGAATACTACTCAAGGGACTTTACCGTGACAAATCAGCTGGTTTGTTTAGGCGTATTCGCGCCGTTTCCCGAGGACTCGTTTTGAGGAGTCCCTGCGTTTTTATTTGTCCTAGGAACTCACTCCGCGTATTCTCAGTTCCCAAATTCTCAGTCCCTCAAACCACGGAAAATTACAATATGTCAGAACCCCATGGACAGGGAAAACTCCGATTATAATCACCGTCATCAAAAAGTACTCCCTTTCAGACTCGGAAGGGCATCAAAGTTTGCTGGCGTTAGTGTAATGTAAAGTAACTACAAACAATCAGAATAAACAAAACCAAAAATAAAATGGATCCAGAGTAATTTCGTCAACTCCATATTTTTTTTCCCTGACAAAATCCATTTTAGAAGCATTCTCTGCGTTGTCGTTGTTTTCCGTACGCAGTCCGCGAGGAGTGAATCCCTCCATTCTCGCCGTTCCTTTTGGTCCACCGAGGACAGCAAGAATACGCCTTTTGTCACAGGACAAGTCCCTTGTGTAAAATTCCATCTAACATCTAAACCCGTGACATGGGTATGTGAAGTGCTTAGATAGATTTGTTTTCGGCCGGATAACGGTTCCTTTTGGCCTACTTCTTCGTAACCACTGTAGTGGTTTGCGAACTAAGTTCAAAAGCCCTCTGTACCCCAGTGGCAGGGCAGTGGCCTTGAAAGCCGAAGGTTCTAGGTTCAAATCCCAGCTGTCTAGGACCCATGACCGTTTTCGCGCTGCAGGCAGGTCACAAGGTCCCGGATTCCCCCTCCCTGCACCCACATACGGATGGTCGGATCCGGAAAATAAGATTTCGTTGACTATCAGTCGGGTCCTTTATAGTCCTTCATAGTCCTAGCTTATATGGAAATGCCGGGACTAGCAAAATTATACATAGGGATAGACGAACCGACGAAGAGACATCATGCTCGCTACAATGCGCTTGAGTCAGAGCTGCTGCGAGTCCAGCAAACTCGAGTCCGAGACGAGTCCGAGAAAAGTCCGAGTCCTTGAAAAAGACGTCTCGAGAACAGTCCAGGGTCCGAGTCCACCAGCTCTGGCTAGAGTCGAAGTGCAAGTGCCATACAATCCTTGAATATACAAGCTACCTGCTCTGGTATTACAAGTAAACATTTTTTAGCCGGGGAGCATCGGGGGGATTTCTAGGGAATTTGGAATCCTCCAGCAATCGAAGTTTCCAAGGGAATTCCAAAGTTTGCCGACGTTCAGTGAAAATACGCTACCGTCCAGAAGGAATGACAAGTTTCACCGTCCTAGCTTGTCCGGAACTGTCTGAACTACCAAAAGTTGGACAGAATGACAAACTGACAGGCAGCACGAACGCTGTTTGGCACTTTGTTTACACGGTCTGGAGCCCATATACAATTTTCGGTAGAAATTGTCAGTCTTGCACTGCCGCTACAACCTAAGACTTTTCTGTTAGTGCACTTGCTGATGAGCAAAAACCGAACAAAAACCTCGAGCCTAGGGAAGGTAAAGCTACGGTGTCACAATTTTACCGGCGGGCCGCCGCCGCCGACCCCAACGGCGGCGCGCCTAATTGTTTTCGGCGGCGGCCCGCTGAGTTATTTTCGGCGGCGTGCCGCCGACTTTCGGCGCTGCTTCGGGGACTAGGTCGGAGTCGCCACTGTCAAAATGACACATCTTAAATTTACTTTCATGAAAAAAACTTGAAATAATCAGTTCTGGTCGGAATCCCTGCTGCAAAAATGACACATTTGGTCATTTTCTGAAATAGAGAGTGATTTTTATGTCCTACGTAGGCTGTACGTAGGACACGAGTGACCAAAACAAAATAGAGTGACAATTCACACTATCGTGCGACATGTGGCAACGCTGCGTGTTTGGTACTGTTTAAAGTTTAAACTTTCTACGTCTAAAGAAGAAGCTGAAGAAAACGTTAGTAAACGTCACTTCAAAAATGCATACGATTTTGACAAGGTTGAACACCATAACAACTTTTTTCCTGACGGTGCTTGCTGTATGCACTTCCTTATGTTTCCTCTCCACAGCATTCAACACAGAAGTTGCACAAGCTGACATCGTTCCTGTCAAGGTTCTTGTGTAAGTGTTCAACTGATAATGTTTCTAAACTTCCTGTCCTTATTGTCTCTTAATTTTATAATTATAACTGCTTTTTGAAAGACTGACAAAATTACAACTTTCCCTTGTTACAAAACTATTCATTATGGTGGCAACTAAATATCAGTTGATTTTCCAAGAGCTGTGACCAGAGGCGTTACGAGCCAAAATGTTTGGGGGGGGACTGGCTGGTAATTTTTACCGACTTTTACTGCAGAAAAAATGGCTGTTTTCGACCACAAAAATTACATTTTTGAAAAAAATCAACTGATTTTCAGAAAAAATGACTATTTTGACGAAAAATAGACACAGTTTTCAGAAAAACGACTGTTTTCATGAGAAAAATCAACTGTTTTGACAAAACAATTGCAGCGTTTAGCTCCGACTCATTTTTACCAGATTCCCACCAGCATTGGGGGGGGCCCCCCTCCCCCCCCCCCCAGTTGTGACGCCCCTGGCTGGGACCAGTCTAGTACAGTAGCCCTCTTTCAGTCATGGTGCTCAAATATCGAGCACCATGCCCGAGTGCTAGAAGTTTGAGCACTGTACCTTGAAATTCATGCATGATGCATGGATTTCAGCATACAGTGCACACATAAAAAAACACAATTTCTGGCTGGACACCTGGTGTAACGATAGAAATTCTGCTTTTCATATGTGCACTGTATGCTGAAATCCATGCACCATGCATGAATTTCGAGGTACAGTGCTCAAACGTCAGGCATGGTGCTGAAAAAGGGCTAGTGTACTAGACTGGCTATGACATCACATCAAAAGATAAAATAAAATCTACATGAGAAATCTGTATTTTCCATTTCCAAACCTAAACTGGATAGCTGCATTTTTTGCCTTCTCTCCATAGGTCGGTTAACCTACCTATTTGCCACAATTGACCGTTTTTTTGTCTCGCCGTTCGGTTCGACTGAACTCTAAAAAATGGCTTATAATAAAAATTGGCATCTTGCCGTCGCCAGCCCCTATCTCTCCGATGAGAATTTTGAATTTTGAGCCATGTCAAGAGTGTAGGTCGGTTGGACAGAGCTCCCGCCTCAGTCCACTGGTTGGTTAACCAACCAGCACATGGAGCCAAAACAACAGCTTTTAAAAACTTAGGTCGGTTAACCGAAGGAAGAAAACAACTTATAGTGGGAAATCTTGTAGGTCGGTTTAACAGGATGACGGCATTAAACGCAGCTATGATGCTGCAAAAATGTTAAAATGAAATGTACATGCTGTCCTGACAGTCAAGAGGAAAAACAGTGGTGTGTCCAAAAATATTCAAATTCTGTGGCTTTTCTTTGTTTTGAAGCTCTTTTGAAAAGGGATTTTCTGGCTATTGACTTCGGTAACTATCTTTTTCATCATTTCGTATGTCACGGCTAGGAATTTGAGCTAAGGTTAGAATGAGGTGATCTTGTTTGAAAAGAAAAATATGTTTAACTAGAAATATTGAAGCAGTAGGTATTTTTTTTATACAATATGGAAACCATTCAATTAGCTTCAATCTAGTATGTTTGTCATATTTGTTCGTTCCTTTTTAAGCCAGATAGATTCTTCTTTAGGAAAGACTTCTCTAGAACTTTGAAATCTTGTCTGAGGTTGGATACCCCTCCTGTAATTATAACTGTTTTTTCAGAAAGACTGAAAAAATCACATTTTTCCCTGGTTGTTGCCTGTATACCAGTTTCAACTGCTCTTGTTAGACAGTTCCTAAATTCTGCTTGGCTAACAATACTGTTTATGATGGTGCCAACTAAATATCAGTCGATTTTCTGAGAACTATGACATCACATTAAATTAGTGAGAAACATACAGTTTCGGTTTCCAAACCTAAACTAAATGATTGCCTCTAGAACTGTAAAAAGTGAACCTGTAATTGGAGTTTGGCCAGTATAGACTATCAAGTCCTGTTGGTAAGATTTGAGCTAGCCCTCCCCCCCCCCCCCTCAGCACAAAGGGGGTAGTTGACCACTGGCTACTGTGGATAGCACATACGTTTTTTCACAGAAACAATAGAGAAAACTGTCTTTTTGTGTTCATTACTATGTCTGGAATTTTGTTTGTCGATTTTTGATTACTGGCCATGTACAGGAGGGGTATCCAACCTCGAATGTACACGACCTCAAACCTGGCCTTAAAAGATTGGAAGAAAATTTCAGTCCAGTCCAAAAAGGTCCTAACAGTCAAGAAGGAAACCCTGAGCCACCCAGGACCTGTTTTCGACTTCACAGAAATTTCCTTGTAAGGTTTTCAGGCCAAGTTCAAGGTCATATAAATTCAAGGTACGATACCCCTCCTATAAGCTAAATTTAAGGCAATAGATATTCCTTCAGCCCAAGCTGACTGCGAATCATAGCTACATTTTATTAGAGCTATATTTGGCCCTTCTTGGCAAGGGTCCTCTTCAGGCTCAAGCCGCTCAAGCTGGAAATGAACTTGTCTTCATATAAATGTTTCATACCTATAGCTTTTGTTTTCAGGAAAAACCTACCAGACTATGCCACCACCAGGGAAAGGAATGATCTTGGAATAGTACAGTTTGACTTAAATGCAGATTTAACAAACTTGTTCAACTGGAATGTTAAGCAGTTGTTCCTCTACTTAACAGCAGAATATGCCACACCAAGCAATTCTTTAAATCAGGTAAATATTGTTTATCACTAGGAAATCATAAGAATATTTATTAATTTTTATTATTTACTTCAAAATAAAGCCAACTGGGTCTGCCACGTACTAAATAATTGTAAATACACTAAGAAAAAAAAAGAAGAAAAATATGTTGAAGGCATGAAGCCTCCAACAAACAAGTCACATAAACCTCGATCAAGATGGTTCGAACCCACAATAAATTTCTTCCCTCCAAGCTCCCACACAGGCAGATAGATAGATGCTCGGTGCCAAATTTAAGACTGCGGAGAGAGAACAGAGAAACAACGTATTTCAGGAAGAAGGGAACTCCTTCACCAACAAACATACCCATAGCACTATAATTCCATCTAACCATGTAACCAATGGAAAGAGTTGTTATACAGGATGGGAAAGGTCTTTTCGCGCTTCTGAGATTGGTTAGTCACAAGATAGAAACAGAATAGTTGGGAACAGTACGTTCTGAAAATGAATGTCTTGACAGACACATTGCAGGACCCAAACCTATGAATGAAAAGATCCGCTCTAGTGATCAATGACCTTGCTAAAGCATCAACATGATGATCATCTTTCAATGTTGGGGTACAAAATAAATCCAAGATACTTAAAAGTATCCACGAATTTCAGTGTCTGGCCAGACAGTAGAAATGGGTGGGAGATGAGCCAGTTTCAGGCCATCTGTGACGAGTGCCATACAGAGTTTTTTTTTTCGTGTTGAATCACATCATACGAAAAATGATGCCGACATCACAAACTTTTATCAACTGATTTAATCATGAACGGGAGTAGCCAGAGGCATTACTAGCCAAAATGTTTGGGGGGGGGGGGCAAGGTATTTACCGACTGGCTGGTCATTTTTACCTACTGTTTTTGCAGATAAAAGAACTATTACTGAGACAAAACGACTGTGTTGAAAAAAAATCGGCTGATTTTAAGAAAAACTACCATTTTTAAGAAAAACTCGACTATTTTTACAAGAAACTGACTGTTTTTCGATTCCAAAATAATCGACTGTTTTTACGAAAAATCGCGGCCCTTCCTGCTGACTCGGCTATTTTTTCCCGACCGGCCGACAACATTTGGGGGGGGGGGGGCGTCCCCCCCTCCCCCTCGTCGTGACGCCCCTGGTAGTAACAATCACCACCACATCATCCGTATAACTAATGTTTTTAAAACACCTACCCCTGCATCAGCAAGCGCACTTTTTAATTCATCCACATATAAGTTATAAAGGAGTGGGGATAGTAGTCCTCCTTGCCTAACACCGTTTAGGACACAAAATGGGGAGCTAAGTAGCCCATCCCATTTCACATAAAATCTTTGGTTTTTAAACCAATGTGCAAGGGCTAGTACAATCAAGAACAAATAATCAGATCGAACATCTGTCTTTGGTACCATCCAACGACTATGAATACCCCGACAAAACTGAGTGGACCTAGAGGTATTTACTGTAGCTTTTTACCCGTCTACTCTACTTCCATCGTCGCCCTTGCCCGTCACAGCGAAAGAAAATGCAGGAGACGTACTCCGAGCGCTGACCCGCTCTGGAGCGCTGACCCGCTCTGGAGCGCGTCCAGAGGACCAATCAGCTTTGACTCCTTCTTTTCCTCTACGTAGCTTCACAGTGATATAGGTATTTGTAGAGGCAAGGAAACTGATGTAACCTCCGCTCGTTTGTAACCTCCGCTCGTTTGCAGCGGAAAAGGTACGGGGAAATACTCGACTCCACATGGTCGTATTAGAGAGATAGGGAGACGGAGGTTCTATCTGGTTATTTGTATTTGTACAATACGGGGGTCTACTCCCCTATTATTCAATCAATATCAATCAATCACTAAGTATATTTCACACAATATTTCTGTAACAAAAATAACCTTGTACATCAAAACAAAATGGTTTAAAAAAATAAATAAAACAACGGTTAATGCAAAGTAAAATAAACTAAGTGTCAAACACTGCTTTGTTATAACTAGATACGAAGTATGGTACAAAGGATTTTAAAAAACGCTGAGAAGACTTGAAATCGGGTTCTCTAAGGAGTTGTTTCTTCGCCGTCAACTTACGAAGAAGTTTATCGTGTTTAACACGATCAAAAGCAGCCTTTGCGTCGATAAAACAAGTAAATACAGGGGTTGAAAAAGTCCAAAAGTATTCCATCACCGATTTTAGTACGAATACACAAAATACACAAGAGGAGCAGATGACCGCATTTGAGGTTCGACAATCCCATACAGGCATTTCTCAAAAACCTTAGATATCACAACCGCCAACGCGATAGGTCTATAGTTACTACTAAGATCCAGCGCCAAGGATTTGGGGATAGGGACTAGACAGCCCTCAGTTAGACCATCTGGGACAAAACCATGAGGCAGAACACAAATTAAACAGAGAGGTGAGCATGCACACTTGCGCCTGTCATGCATGCTTCCTGCATGCATTTAAAGTTTAAGTGACTCTGAATCATTTTTGGTATCCCAAAACGTAAGTGGAGGGATACGAATGTCTTCGTAAAAGTTGTCCGTCGGTCTGTCCGTCTGTCCGTCTGTGAGCACAGTAACTCTCGAAGGGAATGAGCTATTTTGACGAAAGTTCGTGTGAGGATTCTTTGGGTCAATGGACACGTCTGGTTCGTAGATTGGCCCCAAAGCTGTATATTTAGGGGCGGGGGAGGGGTTTCGAATTAAGGGGCGAAAATAATTAGTTTTTAAAAGCTAATGAGATAGTCGATTTAGGGGTAATTGACATGTTGAATCCGAATGTGAATTTGTTTTGTTTCAGGTTGTTCTTTGGGACAAGATCATTCAGAGAGGAGAAGTTTCAAACCTCAAGATGAAGAATGTAAACATGAAATACTATTTTTGGGATGATGGAAACGGTCTAAGGTAAGAATCCGAAATTCACCACTTTTTTCTTCGTGCTATACAAAGCACTTGTGGCCAATTTAAAGTTTAACTGAAAAGCCAACTTTTTTTTGTATGATTTAATTGAAAACACTGAATTATTTGGATCGTGATAAGGGATTTTTTTAATTTTTGACTATATACCCTAGTATGATGTTCAGAATAGGATATGACGGCCGTCGTCACAACGAAAGCTCTACTATGACGCGGAAAACTTGAACTCAACACAACCATGGCTTCTGTGGCTAGTGGTGAGCTTGGTGAACATGGGTCACTGCCAGGTCACTGCGAGAAAATTCATTTTTCGTAAATCGCTTTCGTCAAGCAAACAACACAGGTGCAACTAGGTAGCGCATAGAGGTACCACCAATCCGACAGTGAGAATCCACTAGACGAAAATCGATTACTCGTGAATAGCGGAATAACGAAGCACGAGTTTTCGTCGGGTCTTCAAGCATGTTCAAGTGAATAAGGGACGGGTTACTGGCTGTCATATATCGGCCCTTTTCGGTTAAAATTATATGAGATAAATCGGAATCATTCTCGCATTTGCCCGCCAAATGCCTTAGCACTTAATTTCTTTCTTCTTTTTGGCTTTTGTCTCATTATTATTTCGGTACTCTTGTCTGTATAGAACAGAATAGTAATTTATTCACTCACACTTTCACGGTAACAAAACCAAAATTGGTGAGTACTTTCATGCTAAAATTTATCAATACAACATTTACATTTAAGAGTACGTACCAAAGGTCAAAGGCTACTTAAAATTTCAACAATCTTTGGTATAAAAATATTTTGGCAACAGCTGTGTTTGGCCGCTACTCCTTGGAATAATGGGACCTCATCTGGCTCAGGCAGATAAAGACGGGAAATAAATAAAATAAAGATGGAAATCTTATTTTTTTTTCTTTCAGAGGAAATGAAAACGTTACGCTGAAGTTGAACTGGAACGTCATTCCTAATGCTGGAACACTGCCACTAGTTTCTTCTACTGGATCACGTGTAGTGCAATTTCCTTCTGAGTACACGACTTCAAGAGCTTAATTTTTTATTCTTTTTTATTTATGTCTTTGGTGAAATGAAATGAACGTGCAATTGTGTTTTTAAATCTGTAGTTTCGACTCTCGAGCACCGTCGCGAACTGAAGAAGAAAAGGGAAAGTACTTTCACTACATGCGCCAGAGAAACAGTAACAAGCACACGTGAGATCTTAGTTGCGTTTTTGCAGATACCACGGTGTCTGTTACCACGGTAATTGAATCTGCAACTAGTTGGTACGAACAGTGTTATCTGATGCACCGTTGCTCTGCAAAAACGACTATTGCCGAATTGCGCTTTTCGAAGTCATCCCGAAAGAAAAACTGATATCCAGTTACATCATTAAGTGCTAAACTTCTTTCTCACCAATTTGACAAAATTTCAAGAAAATGAGATGACTGTATCAGATACCACGATAACTGCAAAAAGGCCTTTTGACCGTGGTATCAGAAACCACGATAACTGCAAAACTACTTTCGACCGTGGTATCAGATACCATGGTATCTGCAAAAACGCAACTCTTGATATAGGTTATCTGAAGAGGGTATAAGCGATTAGGCTTTCGGTTCATACCGAGTAGCGCATTAGCCCCGTCGAAAAGTCAACCAGCAATTAGCACTGAAGTCGAAGCCAGAATTGACTCGCGACTTGAAGAAGATGGACAGAACAGAGTTGGGTAGAGCACAAATAGATGCATAGGCATTTTATGAAGATTTACACACGACTAGGCCTAAGAGGAATTGGAAATAACCAAATAAAGCTGGACAAACCTACAAAAAGAAGTAACGTGTCATTGTTTAGTTTATGCTAGCGAGCGCACCTGTAGGTGGAAAGAAATAGAAAACCGTGATTTTCGGGGTTTTTTCTTGATCAGCCTAAGAGGAATTGGAAATAACCAAATAAAGCTGGACAAACGTACAAAAAGAAATAACGTGTCATTGTTTAGTTTATGCTAGCGAGCGCACCTATAGGCGGAAAGAAATAGAAAACCGTGATTTTCGGGGTTTTTTCTTGATCAGCCTAAGAGGAATTGGAAATAACCAAATAAAGCTGGACAAACGTACAAAAAGAAGTAACGTGTCATTGTTTAGTTTATGCTAGCGAGCGCACCTATAGGTGGAAAGAAATAGAAAACCTTGATTTTTGGGTTTTTATGGCCCTTGAGCTTACTCAAGTGCCATATAGCGATTGTTATTTCTGTCCGTCAGTCGGTCTGTCGGTC
Organism: Branchinecta lynchi; assembly: GCA_023053575.1. Classification (NCBI taxonomy): domain Eukaryota; kingdom Metazoa; phylum Arthropoda; class Branchiopoda; order Anostraca; family Branchinectidae; genus Branchinecta; species Branchinecta lynchi. The sequence continues at coordinate 21,706,060 of JAKZAP010000015.1, forward strand.
TGTCGGTCCCGGTTTTGCTAGTTCGGGCACTTCCAGATAAGCTAGGACGATGAAACTTGGCAAGCATATCAGGAACTGGACCAGATTAAATTAGAAATTGTCGCTTCCTCGATCCGACCATCTGGAGGGGAGTGGAGGGAGGGGGAATCCGAGAAAAATAGGAAAAATTAGATATTTTTAGCTTACGAACGGGTGATCGGATCTTAATGAAACTTTTTACATGGAAGGACTTCGTGTCTCAGACCCTCCATTTTAAATCCAGACCGGATCCGGTGACACTGGGGGGAGTTAGAGGGGGAAACCGGAAATCTTGGAAAACACTTAGAGTGGAGGGATCCGAATGAAACTTGGTGGAAAGTACAAGCAAAAGTCCTAGATACGTGACTGATATAACCGGAACGGATCCGCTCACTTTGGGGGAGTTGGGGGGGGGGAGAAGTCCGAATTTGTAGTGATCCCGCGAGTTCCGTGCTTCCTGATGTGCTGGGACGATGGAAATTGACAGGCATGTCTGGGACCCGACCAGCTTAAATAGGAAATCATCAATTCCCCGATTCGACCATCTGGGGGGGGGGAGTGGAGGGAGGGTGAAGCCAAAATTTGAGGTATTTTTAGCTTGCGAACGGGTGATCGGATCTTGATGAAAATTGATATTTAGGATGACCTCGTGTCTCAGACACCTCACTTTAAATCCGGGCCGGATCCGATGACACTGGGGGGAGTTGGAGGAGGGAACCGGAAATTTTGAGAAACGCTTAAAGTGGAGGGATCGGGATGAAACTTGGTGGGAAAAACAAGCACAGGTCCTAGAAACGTCATTGACATAACCGGACCGGATCAGGGCACTGTGGGGGAGTTGGGGTGGGGAACCGGAAATTTTGAGAAACGCTTAAAGTGGAGGGATCGGGATGAAACTTGGTGGGAAAAACAAGCACAGGTCCTAGACACGTCATTGACATAACCGGACCGGATCAGGGCACTGTGGGAGAGTTGGGATGGGGGTCCGGATTTCTAGCGATCCCGCGAGTTCGGCATACTTCCTGGTGTCCTAGGGCGATGAAACTTGGCAGGTATGTCAAGGATCCGAACAGATTGACTTGAGAACAGCCGTTTCCCCGACCCGACCATCGTGGGGGGAGTGGGTGGATGGGGAGTCCGGAATCTAGTGGCGTGCATAACTTTTGAACGGGTGATCGGATCTTGATGAAAATTGATATTTAGGATGACCTTGTGTCTCAGACACCTCACTTTAAATCCGGGCCGGATCCGATGACACTGGGGGGAGTTGGAGGAGGTAACCTGAAATTTTGAGAAACGCTTAAAGTGGAGGGATCGGGATGAAACTTGGTGGGAAAAACAAGCACAGGTCCTAGACACGTCATTGACATAACCGGACCGGATCCGATGACACTGGGAGGAGTTGGAGGAGGGAACCGGAAATTTTGAGAAACGCTTAAAGTGGAGGGATCGGGATGAAACTTGGTGGGAAAAACAAGCACAGGTCCTCGACACGTCATTGACATAACCGGACCGGATCAGGGCATTGTGGGGGAGTTGGGGTGGGGGTCCGGATTTCTAGCGATCCCGCGAGTTCGGCATACTTCCTGATGTCCTAGGGCGATGAAACTTGGCAGGTATGTCAGGGATCCGAACAGATTGACTTGAGAACAGCCGTTTCCCCGACCCGACCATCGTGGGGGGAGTGGGTGGATGGGGAGTCCGGAATCTAGTGGCGTGCATAACTTTTGAACGGGTGATCGGATTTGAATGAAACTTGTCTGGTGAGCTATCGCCTCGGACGTTCAGTGTCACGTCCGAGTCGGGTCCGATACCTGTGGGGATGGGGGGGGGGGGGGGTGTGGAAAACTCAAGAAACTCTAAAAGTAGAGGGATTGGGACGAAACTTAATGGATGGAACAAGCATTAGGCCTAGATGAAATTGACGGAGCCAGATAGTTTCGGGGCTCTGTGGGGGGAGTTGGAGGGGGTTTCCTGGAATTCCGGTAGTCGTGAGTTAGAATAGTTCCAGATGTAAAACGACAACGAAACTTTGCAGGCATATTAGCGACCCAAATTATCTTGACTTAAAAACCTGACACAACATACCCCCGGAAACTTCCGTTCCTAGATTCGAGCATTTTTGGGGGAGCAAGAGAAGAGAAATATGGACTTCTATAAATTGCGAACGAGTGGTCTGATTCGAGTGAAACTTCATGGGTGATACGAATCGATGGCCTCGACATGTAAAACATACGTTCGAACCATATGCGACCACGATTAGGGGAATTGGGGGTGGGGGGACTTTTGACATGCACAAAAACCAAACGGATGGACCGAATGAGATGCAATTCGACAGTGCCGAGTTTATGCGGCCTAGATTTGTTATTTGGTGTCTGGGCCGGATTCGGCCAAGGTAGGGGGGGGGGGGGGGGGGGTACTGGAAACTTGCAGATAGGCTATGCTCCAATTTCAGTCAAACTTGATGAGGGAATTAAGAGATTGGGCCCGAACCGGCTCCGACAACGTTGGTGGCAAGGGGGGGGGGGGTACCGGAACTTTCCAAAAATGCTCAGATTCGAGTGAAACTTGGTAGATGGTATAAACGAAGATGCTTTAGGTGGTCGATTTTTTTTTATTCCGAACCAGATTCGGCCACGGTAGGTGGAAATAGAGTGAGTACCGGAAATCGTGTAGCTCGTCTAGGGATCAAACAAATGGATTTATTGGGATGAAAGTTTGAACAGTCATGTGCATTTGCAATCGAGACGATGCCGGAACTGCTCAGAAATGAGTGAAACTAAATATCCTATTTCTATTTCCGAACCGCCTTTTTGGATGGCGGGTGTATTTTGTGACGTTTTCATCTACTTTCTTGTACAGCCTACTCGTACAAGTGCCATATGAGCTCGTAGCTCTTGTTTTCTTGATCAGCTAACTGTAGGTGGAAGGAATTTTACGAAGAGCGTATTGCAACCCACGCGAATCCGAGTTTCCATGTAAAGGTGCTAAGGGATCCCTGAGCTATTTGAACGGACTGCCCCTCATTCGAGTATGCTTAATTAATTATAAATGGTAAATTTATAATATATTTATATTTAAATAATGCTACGATGCATCGTAGCTGACGTATTCTTTTTATGCATCATTTGAATATGTTTCAAAGTCAGCTTGGGCTCAAGGAATATTTAAAATATATTCTTATTATAAGTGATATTTTCATGGTTTGGAAATGTCTTTTCTCGAAAATATTGGTACTTACCCCGTAAATAAGCAATTTTGCTGTTGGTGCATGTCGACTGGTGCCTCAGTCGAAGCGGAGCTTCAACTCAAAATATTTGAAAACTTTTCGCACTGTGGCTAAAAAGTGGGTAATGTGAATCCAAAGAAAGGGAGCCCAAAAATCAAGATAGACCTGACGGTCTCAAAACTAAAGGCGTATTCTCGCCGTTCCTCGAGAACTCCACTTGAGGAGTTCCCGGTCTTTGTTTGTCCCGGGGACTCCTCTCCGTATTCTCGCGAGTTATTCACCATTATCAAAAAGGACTCCCTTTCAGATTCGGAGGGGAATCAGTTTTTGCTGGTATTGGTGCAATGTAAAATTAATTAAAAACAATCAGAGTAAACAAAACCAAAAATAAAGTGGATCCAGGCTAGTTTCGTCAACTGTATGTTTTTATTCTAACACAATCCGTTTTCAAAGCATTCCCCGTGTTCTCGCTGTTTTCTGTACGCGGAGTCCGCGTGGAGTGACTCCCTCTATTCTCGCCGTTCCTTTCCATTCCCCGAGGAGTCCTCCGGGAACGGCGAGAATACGCCTTAAGGTTCTCGGTGGACCTTAAAGCTTTCGACGAAGTTACGGCTGCTTGACTGGCAAACTCGTTCGGCCGGAAAGTCGCCAAAACGAAACAGTGGCGAAGAGTGAACGGGTGAGGGATCATTAGATTTGACAGTACAAAACGGATATGTCAGCTGTATTTCCATTTTCCAGCTCGGAAGGGCCGAAAAATAGCTCTAACAAAGATCAGCTGACGTATCCGTTTAGTACTGTCAAATACGATTCGCAGTCAGCTTGGGCTGATGGAATACTGAAGGACAATAGATTGTGGAATCTCAGACCTTTTCGGTCAAACGTTGAGGGACCCTCGTAATGGATGTTTATGGTTTGTGTTTTTTATCAGGTCAGACGGCTTCTTTTCAAACGTCAAGTGATGCTCTCCAAATGGGTGTTTAGGGCTGTGCGGTGCGGTCATACAACTAGGTTTTCCCGGGAGGATTTCCTGTAGTTCCATTAAGAAACTGAGAAAAACTTGAACTATTCTGTACCATAACTAATTATAGTGTTGAAAATCGTGTCAGGAATTCCGGTCCGCCGACGCTCAGCCGTGGCTGTCTTCCCGAAACTGGTCCAAAATGTGAACCGCCTGAATCTGAACAGCCGCCTTCTAGCGAAAATCGACAAAGATTATAAGGGGAGCGGGAATCGCCCCGAATCTTGCTGGTCTGTTGGTCAATCAATCAATAAATTTGTGCTTTTCAAAAACCTTCGGTATGGTGTTAACAAAAACACCGAATATGTGTCATCTTATCGGCCTCCGGCTGAAAATCATACTCCCCCCCCCCCCACACACACACATAGTAGTAATAAAATGCTCTTTTAATGTACAATAGGCATTAATTTGTACTTTATTTTTCATAAAATACTTCCCTGGATGGCGCTTCGAAAATAAGCCGTTTTTATGGAACTTGTCTTCCGGCCAAGTGCCATATACCGATCACTTTTCCGTCGGTCTGTCAGTCGGTCGGTCAGTCCGGTGTTTGCGAGTTAGGGTACTTCCAGATGTGCTAGGACGATGAAACTTGGCAGGCGTATTCAGGACCCGACCATACTAACTTAGAAATAGTCACTTGCCCGATCCGACCATCGTGGGGGGAGGGAGGGCAGCCGGAGTACGGAATTTAGTGACATGCATCCCTTTCGAAATCGGATCTTAATGAAAATTGATATTTGGAAAGTCGTCATGTCTCGGATGTCCCATTCCAAGTCCGGACCGAATCCGATGAATGTGGGGGAAGTCGGGGGGAACCGGAAATCATGTGACACGCTTAGAGTGGAGCGATCGGGATGAAACTTGGTGGGAGGAACAAGGACAAACCCTAGGTAGATCACTGATAGGACCGGACTGGATTCGTGCACTGTGGGAGGAGTTGGAGGGGGGTTCCGGAATTCCGCTGATACGGAGTTAAGTTACTTCCAGGCGGGCTAGGACAATGAAACTTGGCAGGTAAGTCAGGGATCCGACCAGATCAACATGTAAATAGTCAGCTTCCTGATCCGGCCACCGTGGGGGGGGGGAGTGGAGGGAGGGGGAATCCGGAATCTTGGAAGGGGTGATCTGATCTTAACGAAACTCGATATTTGGAAAGACCTCGTGTCTCAGATGACCCATTTAAAGTCCAGACCGGATCCGATGAATGCGGGATGGGGGGGGGGGAACCGGAAATCTTGTGACACGCTTGGAGTGGAGCGATTGGGATGAAACTTGGCGATGGAATGAAACAAACACAAGAACTAGATACGTCATGACAGAACCGGATCGGATTTGGGCACTCTGGGGGGAGTTAGAGGAGGGGAGGCCGGAATTCCGGTTATCGCGAGTTAAGATATGTCCAATGTGCTAGGGCGATGAAACTTGGCTTGAACATTAGAAACTTGACAAGATTGGCTTAGAAATTGTCACTTCTCAGATTCGACCATTCCTTAAAGTACTAATCTTAACCACAAAGTACAAAAAATACTTTTACATTTTAACTGAAGAGTTTTGCTGAAAAATTAATTTTTAGCACCCTTAAAGTGCGTTTCTTAACTGAAAAGTAAAAAAAAATACTTTAACCAAACGATATATAGGCTTTTCATGATTCCCAAGGGCTCATGACCATTTCTGCCTTAAGGGTTTTGCTTTCAAGTGAATTTCTTAAAGTACAAACAACAATTTTGAGCAAAATATACATTTTCATGAATCTCTTGAGCTTATCACTTGTGCTTCAAGAGTGTTCATTACAGATGAATTTCTAGCGCTCTGAAAGTGCACTTCGTCACGGCCAGATGCACAGATAAAATATTTTTTACGAACAATACATTCTCGTGATTTCTAAGGACCCATGCTCATTCTTATCTCAAGGGTTTTGCTTACAAATGATCACAACAAACCCACGAATTGACGAGTTCCTACTTTCATCCTCTGATCCAGTGTAGCCTACTGACCTAGATTGTTTTAATAACGGCGAGCTGGCGGACATGAGTCTCAGCAGTGTGACTGCGACCTGGCCAGCTGACCGTGTCTGCGGACTTACCGACCTCAAGAATAGCAAGTCGACACTTTTATCGATGACGGGTGCAGAATTGGCAAGTGCGCAGGTGGGCTAGTGCCTTATTGAGAAGAGCGGTAAGTTGAATATATAAATGAGAATTCCCATGTTTAAAGAGATTCAGATTGAGATTCAGTAAGAGACTTGGATTAGACCATCAGACGGCTACTGTACAGTTGGTAGCATTTACCATATTTTTAAAGTGAGGATTATCTAGGGATTAACGTCAACTTGGAATCGAGTGAGTTATAAGCATATTGATTAATAAAGTACATTGTAACCCTAGTTTGTTCAACTCTACGAAAAGCCTATAAAATCATTAATTTTGTATGTTTCGGTGGGCGGGGGGGGGGGGGTCAGCCCTCTAACTCCCCCCCCCCCTGGATACGGCCTTGCCTAGTAGATATACCCACGAGCCTCCCCACGTTACCAAACGATTACACTTCACCCTCTCACCAGCCTTGCAAGTGCCATATGAGCTTCCAGGTCTTCTTTTGTTATCGAGTGTCATTACCTTTCCGGGGTCTCTGTGGAAAAGATTTAGGAGAACGAGCTTGCAAGGCGCGTCAATTCAAAACCTATCGGTCGACGACGGCCATTCCACGTTGAAAGTACCTAGTCTCGTCAGATCCTGGAATGTCAAACACAGAAACCCTGCAACGCATCTTGTTCCAGTGCAGAAGTTCCAGCCCGATGACGTCCCAACCAGTGGCGTTACTACCCAAAATGTTTAGGGGGAGGGGGGGGGGGGGGCATTAACCCGACTGTTTTAGCAGAAAAACGACTGTTTTCAAGAAAAAGCGACAGTCTTGAAAACAATCGACTGATTCTTGAAAAACAGACTGTTTTGACGAAAAATAGACTGATTTTCAGAAAAAACGACTGTGATCATGAAAAAAAAAAAAAATCAACTGTTTTGGCAAAAAAACGGCGCGAAGTCGGTTATTTTTTACCGACTGGTCGACAACACTGGGGTAGGGTGCCCCCCCCCCCCCCCCCCCCCCAGTCGTGATGCCCCTGGTCGCAACTCGAAAGATCCTATGCAACGAGCGCGAAGTCCCCAGCTCCATCAGCATAATCACCTCAACGATATTCCCGAAGAAGACCGAGGACCAATTCACAAAGCCCTAGTCAGCGTCATCATGGAAAAGAAAATCTACCAATAGAGGCGATTACAGTGGTAATCGGCCCTACCCAGAAGAAAGGCCGAAAGGGAACGACGGCAACGTCGGACCTTCGTTGGACCCAGTGGGTCTACATTTTTGGATTGGAAAATAAATCATTTTTTTAGAGCTGAGTGATAAAGAGTGATATGGCCAGTATGGCCCATGAAATAAACCGTATCTGCAGCTGGCAGATTATGCTAATGCTACGTGATGAAACTTCTACTGTTTATAAATACCAAAGTTTTGATTTCTGGATGTGGAGTTATAGCAGTTGTGCAAATTTAGCAGACTTACTTGCAGCTGAACCCAGAATTTACAAGGAATTCTCCACCAATACTATCAATATAATTAATTGTCAATAATACAGGTAATTGTACAGTAACAAGGAATAGCTAACACAAAAGAAATTCCGCTTATATTTGTCAAAGCTAGTAAATATTGTAGTATGGCAGGTAGCTGAAGATTACGCAATGATTCACTGGCGTCAAGGAATCTGCTGATTTCTGATGTAACATTGGATTCTAGGGGTTGGTATTATCAAGAACAAATAATCAGATAGTACCTCCATCTCCCTATCTCTGCAATATGACCATGCGGACTCGAATATGCCCTAGTACTCTGCCCCATGAACAATGGCGCCATTTCAGTAAACCTCTGGGGGGGGGGGGGGGCAAACAACCATTTTGGGCCCCCATCCTAGATTTTTGTTTAGCTTAAATGAAAAATGTAATTGCTTTTTTAGGGTAAAATTAAAGCAGTTTTAAAATATACCATAATGAGCATATGCAACAATCACGCATTGTTCAAAGACCCTTCACACATAAAAATGTTCACTTGAGCATGCTGTGCCTGGAGTTTGAGGCCTACCCATATGACAGAATAAGCGACGTTAGACCCTCTGAGGCTTTCCATAGTTTGAGGCCTACCCATATGACAGAATAAGCGACGTTAGACCCTCTGAGGCTTTCGATCGCAACCCTATCGAGATCTGTCGCAATCTCGAGAAGTAGATCTGGATTCATGAAATCTTTTGAGTTCGAAATAGTTCGGATATGGGGTTAACGTCTTAAAACATCTAACAAACACCAAATTATCTTTAAATGAGCACCGCAGGCAAAAAAACAACAAAAAACCCAGCCAGTTTTCTGCTAAAATACAAAAATTTGGGTTCAAAACCAGATTACTAACTGTGCGGTGCAGTGTGAAATTTACGATTTGATTAATGTTACTTCAGCATGTCAAACAGCAAGGAATACAGACAAAAAATCTAGAATTTTGGGCCCCTTTCAAATTCAGGGAGGGGGGCCAGGCCCCCTCCCCTGCCCCCCCCCCCCCCAAATGGCCCCACTGCCGATAAACGAGCGGAGGTTAGAAGCCACGCGGTACATCACGTTTCATTACCTCTAAAATAGCTATATCGCTGTAAGTAAGTAAGTAATTTATTTCTAACCCGCCCTTTTGAAAAATCGGAGTAATGAAAGAAAATAAATAGAACACACAGAAAAAGACACTTAATTTTCAATCTTCGGCCAGGAAGCAGTGGATGGGGTCGTGCGCTGGTTGGGCCCTGTTGTGTTGTCCATGATTTTTGAAAACGACGATGAAACATCCAAAAGCGTAACACTTGCATCTTGAATTTCGAACCTCTACGTCAATGTGTGAAGCTGCGTAGAAGAAACTTTCAAAGTCAAAGCCGATTGGTTCTCTTGACGCGCTCCAGAGTTGGTCCGCGTGCCTCCTGCACTTGTTGCTCTGCTATGAGCAACGACGAAGACGGAAGAAGACGGGTATCTACTCAAAGCTAGAGCAAGTACCTCTAGCTTCGCTCAGTTTTGTCGCGGTATCCATAGTCGCTGCATGGGACCAAAGACGGAGGTTCTATCTGATTGTTGTTCTTTGTAATCTGACATCATGATAGTTTGATCCGCCCATTGTACTTTAAGCCTAAGCTGACTGGGTCTTACAAGTCTCACAAACCCACAGACTTGGTCGTACCGCGCATGGCGCTGTAAGTCTCGGTGAATGTTGTCGGTCGGGTTCAGGGAAGTCGGTCGGGAATGTAGGGAGTGGGATTGCGTAGTTGGGGAAGATAACAACCACGATGGGCTCTTGCTTGAACAAAGTAGGGATAAATGAAGGGTTTATTACGAAATTACTTGAAGATCGAATACATACTACCACAATAACGACAAACTTCGATGCTGAAAAAACTCGAATGCATTCTAAACCATGCACGAAAAGAAAACAAGTAGTCGTATTTTGTCCATAGGACTACCTACTTGTTGGGCCAAGTATGGGCCAACATCCCCCTTTAGTTTAGACAAGACTCTGGGTTCGTGCATTTGGGGGCAGCGAAAATTGACTTCCGTCAAAACTCCGAGAAGATTCACAAGTTCAAAAATACGTCCTAGGTGGCAGTGCAGTCTCTGGACTGATAAAAGAGAATGTATGCAGTTTCCGAGGATTTTTGGATGTCGGAATTGGATCCGTAGAAATCTTCTATAGCTGAACTATCAATTTTCTGCAAAAGAAAAATCGAAGTTAAAGTATGCTGTCGGGGGGGGGGGGGGGTTTGCTGATACCATGGTATCTGTTACCACGGTCCAAAATCGTTTTTGCAGTTATCGTGGTATCTGATACCACGGTCAAATGGCGTTTTTGCAGTTGTCGTGGTATCTGGCCTGTTATCGTGGTATCAGATATTCAGATACTACAGTCCGACCGTGGTAACTGGTCGTGGTATCTGAAAAGTCGTCACACTTTCATCAAATTTTGTCAGATTGGTGAGAAAGAAGTTTGGCACTTAGTGATGTAACTGGATATCTGTTTTTCTTTTGGGATGACTTCGAAAAGTGAAATTTCGGCAGTAGCCGTTTTTGCAGAGCACCGTATATCAGGTACCACGGTACATCCACGATAACTGCAAAAACGACTAATTGCAGATCCAGCTACCGTGGTAACAGGTACCATGGTATCAGCAAAAACGCAACTAATACATCACAGAAAGCTGGTCATGCGGTAGTGTGAATGCATCGAGGGACCAAGACCTAAGCCTACACCTTAACAGCCCGAGAGCAACACTTTGGTTTTGTCCGTTTTTTTTTCCTAGTACCCAGATTGCAACTTTTTACTAGAAAGTGGTAAGGACCCAACCTCTACAGTTTTTACGGAAAGGGTGGACCTGAGGCCGGATTGATGAATACGACCTTACATTTTGGAAAGCTCCGTAGAGCCTGGGGCCAAAAATGGTGGTTTTTGCGAGTCCTCGAGCCAGAGCCTACGGTATGTGAAGTGAAGCGGAGTTGTATAGCCTATGTCAGACAGGACTATCTCAAGTTGTGCAGCCAAGCTTTCGTTTCATCAACCATGTTTCTGCTTTCGAGTGGAAAGCTCCATTCTAGCAGGTAGGCACCAGTTTCAAACTGAAGGTGAACTAAAGTCTAAAAGTGCTAAATGTGTTGGGCAGTTGCGCGGCCCTACAAGCCAATATATATTCTTTGAGTGATAAACAGAAAAATTTAGAGAAACAAAAAGTATAATTTTCCCATGGGTCCGAAAGTGCTGCCATTTATTGTTTCTACCCGTTTCTGTTCGTGATTTTAGCTAAGTTCATCATTCGTTTTTGTTTGCATTTGGGATTGCGTTAGAGAAATCGTATCAGACATGACTGAGTCAGCTTTTGAACTAATACAGCAATCATTTTTTTTTTCACAGGCAATCGATATACCCTGATGAGCTGATCAAAGTAAATGTCATCCATTTTTTGGGACACAAATTCCTTCATGAGATACAAAAGTTTGAAATTTTAGAAGGGGTTGACAACTTCAGTAGTAAGTTATTGTGTGACATGTAGGGGATTTGTAGGCAACAATCGGCTGTTAGACCATAATTGGTGTAAGTATTAATCCTATTACTTGTTTCCGGTGTATCTGACCGTGAGAATAATTTGGTACCATGTCTATGACGGGGGATCGACTTGTAAGTAAGGATCAATTGCCAGAAGGGGTTCATGAGGGGTTACAGACTAGTGCAAATTGGTGCACATTCCATTTGATCTCTATAAATCTGAGGGTAAGTAAATTAGTCTCCATGCGGTCTATCACTATAACTTAGACATAAGTCTTTTCAGGGGTTGACAACTTTGGTGGTAGGATACACACTAAAATAAAGAATAGGTGGAATACAATTGTCCGACAAGTCAGGGACTTGTAAGTAACACTCGGCAGTTACACCATAATCATCTTTGCGGTGACGGATTTTCGACTTTCCGTAGTTTGTGTACCTATTTCGTTTCTGGTGTTTTTGATGATACGAAAAGTTGGTTCATGTGATCGTTCAAGAATAAGCTGCTAATTTTCATGAGATGCTAGAATGTTCTATGGTGATGGTCTATCACTGTAACCTAGGATTAAGTGTTAACACAACGGATACACATGATAATGTAAAACAACGATATAGTTTCGCAATAATTAGTGGAGTGGCATCTATGGTATTTTGATCCCGAAAAGAAACGAGTAGCTTTATAATACCAAGTAGGTTATATAAGACAATGTTCCAGGTTTTCACCAGTCACGATGTCTACGACTGAAAAGGATAAACTTCAACTAAACTGGCTGCAAAGTCAATTTAGTCCCTACTTCCGATAAAACGTACGTGGAGGGATACCTACGGCATCGCAAAAATGTCCGTCTGTCTGTGAGCACGATAACTCTCGAAGGGAATGAGACATTTTGATGAAACTTGGTGTCAGGATTCATTGGGTCAAGGGCAAGGTCAAGTTCGTAGATGGGCTCTGTAGTCCTACATTTAGGGGTGGGGGATTGTGATAGCCAATTATGGGGTAAGAAGGCATGCTGAGCACGATAATGAAAACCATTTTCTCGCCCGACAAGTAGTTCGTCCGGAATCGGAAAGTTGGTTAAAAGTATAAGTTTTATTCGAAGTTGATTAAATGTTCGGTTTAAGGGTAAGGAGACATGCTGAACATGATGGTGAAAACCATTTTCTCGCTGAACAAGTAGTTCGCCTGGAATAAGGCGAAAACCGGAAAGTTGGTTAAAAGTAAAAGTTTCATTTGAAGTTGATTAAAAGTTCGATTTAGGGGTAAAACGCATTGCTGAACACGATGGTGAAAACCATTTTCTTGCCGGAAAATTGTTGGCCCGGAATCCGGCCAAAACCGGAAAATTTGTTAAAAGCAAACGGATAGCTGATGTATCCGTTGTCAACATTGTTTGAATAAATGTTTCAAAGTCAACTTGGGCTCAAAGAATATTTAAGCAAAGTTTTATTAGATGACAGATTAAGGGGTAAGAAGAGAGGCTGAGTCTGTACATGACAATCATTTTTTACCAGGACATGTAATTAGTCCGGAATCCGGTTGTAACCGGATTTTTTTTTAAGTCAAAGTTTTATTTAAAGTTGATTAGATGTTCTTTAATGGGATAAGGAGATCCGCTGGATTCGTTTCTGAATTTTTTTTTTTTGCTGGACTAGTAGTTCGCTCGAAATTCGGGTGAGACAAACTTGGCAGAAGTAAAGCAGGAAGTCTCGGTCAGTATCGTCAAAATAGATATGGCTCCCATCGACACCTTTGGTCTTGTTTTCAACGCTGAGGGATAGCCATGTGATTACAGATCGTGTCATCAAATCAGAGAAAAATATTCTTGGATTGGAACATAACATTTGGAAAACCTCGATGGGTTGAGAGATTCAGCATTTACCCGTTAGCGAAGAAACAACAAAGTGTTGTTTAACACTTTACGTTGCCCAGACAACGTAGGTTAGGCTATTTTTAACTTCTTCGTTTATGTTGAGGCTAGAACCTTTAAACGGGCAATACATAATTTTGTTTATTTAAGTTGCTGGCCTGATAAGACGAAGTTCATTGGTGCATTTCGTCGGGCATTTCAATTGCTGATGAAGCCAAGCTCAGGAAATATTCAGTTCCAGATTGTACGGTAACTTTTGAAAAAACCTGCTATTGCGTGTGAGCAAAAGAAAAAAATTGGGCAAAAAAAAATAATGGTTACCAATAAAAAAAAATATGTTTACCATGTATTCCGATACACGGTCTCACCCCATTGTCAGTTTTGCGCGAGACAAACATTTTGATTGGATGGCACAAAAGCTCTCTTGATCATCGTTTAGAGAAGAGACTCTAGATTCCCTAAGATCGACATATGTTCTTGGCAAGAATATAGAGAGGCATAGTTTTGACCAGAGGCTGGGGTAACTCAATTTGCCCAAAAATTGGAGATACGATCTTTTGATAGCCGGGTATCGATTCGCTAAACATTTCAAGCAGAGGTACAAGCAAACGGAAGTAGCACAAGTCCGAAAGAAAAAAGTTCATTTGTTGCAAGTCAATTAGATGAATGGCGGAGCAAAAAAGTGATGATTAAAGTTTAACTGAAAATTTGTGTTTGTATCATTTAACTGAACACACTGAATTATTTGGATTGTATTAAGCGTTTTTTTTTGTTTTTCACTATATATCTACTAGTGACGTTCAAAATCTCTACGGCCGTCCCCACAACGCAAAGTTCTACTATACCGATGCCCGATAGAACCATACAGCATTTGATTTCTTCTGCGCGTTTTGCCCGACACGACTGTGTAGAACTTGATTTCTTACGCGTAAAAAGAACCAGACGTGCCAACGATTCGACCGACACCCGACAAAAGCATACGCGTAAAAATAATCCGATGTACCGACGATTCGACCGACCCCGACAAAAGCATACACAATTTAATTTATTCAATTTAATTTATTCATGTTAAATCACCCAAATGCGAGGACAAACGATTTTATGAAAAGGGCAGATCAGATACTGTGACGACTACTATCTATTATCTCGACTCTACGACTACATCTCGGCTTTATGGCCGCAGTTGTGATGCAGGTGAACACTGCGGCTCAAACATATATAGAATATTTAGACGTCTGATTCGTCTGCCGGCTCGAGAGAGCTTAAGTCAGACAGTTGTCCAGAATCACTGCTGCAGTTTTGCTGAACTTGCTCGTAAAGCCCGGTCATCTTTGGTTGTAAGGTTATGGCGGTCGGAGAACTGTCTGATCATCCTGGCAGCAAACCCCATTTTCCACAATCTACCAGTTTGGAGGCATCTGCTGGAGATACATTGATGTTGTACCATATTTTTTTTTTTATTTTTTTTTTTTTTTATGTTAGTTTATGGCGAAAGCTGAATTAGAAAGTTAATAAGAATATAGACGAATGCCAAGCACTTCATCGTCACTTTCGCCTATCCCCCAAAAGATTTCATTTTGCCATTTTATTTTTCGTAAACAGTTTCCGTCAAGCACACAACACAGGCGCACAGGAGCTGCCACAAATTCAACAGGGAAAAGTCCACTTCATGAAAATCGATTATTCGAAGTTACATTACATCATTACAACGAAGTAACCCGTTTTCATCGGGTCTGCAAGCCTATTTAAGTGAATAAGTTTGGGTAACTAGATATCAGAACCCTTTTCGGTTAGACGTAAAGTGAATGAGTGAGGGGTAACTAGACAGCAGTATCTCATCCCTCTACGATTAAACTTTAAAGTCTAACTGAAAAGCCCACTTATTTTTGTATCATTTAACTGAACACACTGCATCATTTGGATTGTTTTAAGAATTTCACTTCTGTTTCAGTAGAAGGCTTAGAACATCTACGGCTGTCCAAAAAACGCAAAATTCTACGGAATTTTGAACCTCAACACAAACGCGACTTTTCAGTGGCCAGTGATCAGCTCTCGGAAGGTAGATCACTGTACGCTTCTTACTGATTTGTAAGGGTTTAGGCGATAAGCTCCCGCCATAAAAAAACGGCGAACCCTCCCTTTTTACAAAAAAAAACACCCTGGCGACCCCTCCCCCCGGTTACCACCCCCATCCTGCCCCCCCCCCCAATGCAAATGTACAGGAAGTAAAAAAAAATCATGAAGATTTTCTTATTGACACGCGCGCTAAGAGGGTGTTCCACCCTACCTACCGTAGTTACCAAATTTTATCACACATTTTGGCTTCTTGGTGTCAAGGCTGGAAAGTATTTTTCTACTTACGGGAAAATATCATGCCAGAGGCTAACCCGGCCGATCATGTTACAGAGATTCGTAGTTACCACGCTAACTACGCTCCCGAGCATGGTAAGCAAATAGTTACTATTTCGAGAAGGTTGGAGCGGTCACCGTGTAGCCTTTTACGAGGTTGGAACGAAAATAGTAACTAACAGTTACTATTGTTAGAAGGGTGGAACACGCTCTAAAAGTAAACGCGTGACGGCGGCTCGCTGGCCGCTCGCCTCTATATATTCTCTTCATAAAAATCCATCTTATTTTATTAATACCAAGTGGGGGAGGGTTTGGTCGGGGGGGGGGGGGGGGAGGGGCGAAGGAGCGCTGCCCGGGCGGGGAGGGGGTCGCCAGGATGGGTTTGGCACCGGGAGGGGTGTCACCGTCTTTTTTTTTTTTTAGCAGGAATACAGTTCATACTTACATCTACAATGTCGTCATCGAAGACCAGCCATATGCCGTGGCTTTTGACTATACTAATATAGTGGCCCCGGTTAGGGCCGGTTCCGCAATGAACGACGATGGATATCAAATCGTACATTCGATCCGGGTTCATCGCGTCGTCCGACTGAAAACGGTAAAAAAAAATTTAGGCAAATAAACAAGTGCAAGAATACGCTGCTTTTAAGGACTTGATCTTCCCGATAATACCATTGAACCTACTACTGTAATCGTTCCACGCATTCTAAAATTTGAAAGTCCGAATTCCATACGGTAGATTCCAAGCTCCCTAGCACCACTACACTGATTTTTACATTTTTCACGTTTCGCTACCTTCGATGCGTATCATGGTGCCGACGGTAGTCTGCGAGGGGTTTATTCAATGGAAAAGGTAGTTATGTGGATTTTATCTAGTTTTTGGGATCCCAAAACGTAAGTGGAGGGATACCTATGACATCGCAAAAGTTCTCCGTCTATGCGCGTTATAACTCTCGAAGGGAATAAGATATTTTGACGAAACTTGGCGTGAGGACTCTTTGGGTCAAGAGTAAGGTCAAATTCGTAGATGGACCCTGTAGCCCTACATTTAGGGGTGGGGGAGGAGGTTTAAATTACGGGGCAAATTAAATATTTTTAAACAGATAATGTGATGGTCGATGTGAGATGCTGAACGCGATGGTGAAAACCATTTTGTCATCGGACAAGTCGTTCGCCCAGAATCCAGCCAAGACCGGAAAGTTTGTTAAAAGTAAAAGTTTTACTTAAAGTTGATTACATGTTTAATTTAGGGGTAAGAGGACATGCTAAACGCGATGGTTAAAACCATTTGTTCACCGGACAAGTAGTTCGTCCGGAATCCGGCAAAAAAAGGAAAGTTGGTCAAAAGTAAAAGTTTCATTTGAAGTTGACTAAATGTCTGATTTAAGTGTAAGAAGACATACTGAACACGATGGTGAAAACCATTTTCTAGCCGGACAACAATCGCCCGGAATCCGGCCAAAACCGGAAAATTTGTCAAAAGTAAAAGTTATATATAAATTTCATTAGGTATTCGATTCACGGGTAAGAAGCCATGCTGAATTCTTCTATGACAATCATTTTCTACCTGAACGTTTCGCCACACATCCGGCTGAAATCGGATTTTTTTTTTAAGTTGAAGTTTTATCTGAAGTTAATTAGAGGTTCGATTCAGGGGTAAGGAGATACGCTGAATCAGTTTTTGAACTTCCATTTTTTGCAAGACAAGTAGTTTGCCCGGAATCCCGATGAAACCGGAAATATAGCAGAAGTAAGGCAGGAACTTTCGTCAAAGTAGATATGACGCAGGCCATAGGGGTAAACACACTGTAACACGCATGGTGAATCCATATTTGAACTTGGTATTCCCTTGATTATTACCATTTGCCTTAATCTGTTTCTAAAGTTTATCAGTAAAGTGCTCAAGGAGTCTGGCGAAGACTGGACCTCTATAAGACCCGATTGTCGGGATCAAATATTAAATTTTTGGATCCCTCGAAACCTTTGGTCTTGTTGTTAAAAGACTGGAAAAGTTGACAATTTTTTTACTAAATTGACGATCCTACATGTTTTAAATGAATTTGTAGAGGCTATGTGGTCTGACCGTTTTTGCAACAGTTGTGTTTTTTATCTCAATTCTCCTGCCGATCCTGCTCTTAATTCTCTATTTCGCGTTTTCTGACTGCTGAGATGAAACAAATTCTCCTTTTTTTTTTTTTTTGTCAGAATCGAGAAGGGCGAAAGCTTCTTGGTTCTAATTCATGATTGTCCTTCTCCGTTCTCCTTCCTGATTGGTTAACGAAGGCAGTGTTGCCACATCAAAAATATTTAGAGAGTGACTTTTGGCCCAAAACAGAGAGTGAATTGGGAGTGAAATTTATTCTCATGAAATTTTCGTTTTTGGTCGGGATCGCCTCTGTAAAAATGACACATCTTAATTTTACTTTCATTAAAAAACTTGAAATAGTCAGTTCTGGTCGGGGTTCCTGCTGCAGAAATGACAAATTCCGTCATTTTGTGAAATATAGTGATTTTCGTGCCCTTCATAGGACAAGAGTGACACAAACAAAATAGAGTGACAATTCACACTATCGTGCGACATGTGGCAACCCTGAACGAAGGGCGGATGTTCAACTCGTACAAACAGGTTTTAACGGGTACCAAAATTAGTGTTTTTGTCAAAAGCGAGAATGGAGAATTGAGAAGACGCAAAAAAGGTAATTGATACTGATAACTAGATTTGCAAATTTTTTTTTTCATTAGCGTCCTTTTTTTGTCTTTCTGCTGCACACTCTGCTATTTCTTTTTTTGTTAGAAGTGGAAAAATTATTATTATTGTTGTAGTAGTTGTAGTACAGTTTTATTGAAAATAAACATGTTTTACCCCTATTGATGTTCTATTCAATTTATTTCCAAGCAGTAACACAAGTCGTGGCTTGGGGCCAAGTGGCGTGTTCTTTAAGTCACGATACATGATTTTGAAACAATAATGTCAGTAAAAAAACAGAATAAATAATTCAGACTGAACAATGTCTAACACAAAATCCTTTTTTCACAAAAAAGCGCCCTGATTAGTTTGTTTATTTTGAACTTTCGTTTTTCCATTATATTTGTCTTCAACGGTCAACTGTTTATTAGTATGTAAGTGTGTGTGAGTTTGATTAACATGTTGTTGTTCCTTTTTATACGCACTACTCTTCAGTTTTTAAGGATTCAAATAAATAATAATAATAGTAAATAAAAGGAAAAAGATGACCAACTTTTATAAAAAAGCTTCGGTAGCCCTCCAAACCCACAACCTGTACGCATTTTTTAACAAGTGAATAATATAGTGCGTAACTTAGTTGTCAAAACCCTGTGTATTTTTTATAGTATTTATGTGTTAATGATTGGATCAGATGGTTTAGGCATATTTCTGTTTTATACATTATTTTGTACTCCTCAGTTCTGAGGGAAATAAATGAATAAATAAATAAAAGTAAAACACACACAAGACAGGCTAAAACTCATTAGTGAAAAATCGTATAAAATTGGGTATAAAACTATTACGGTACCGCTCCGTACGGTAGGAACGGGATTCCAGCTTGGGTACTCGTGGATGTGCTACATATTATTATAATAATAATAATAATATCTTTATGACCCATCATACACTCACAAAGAGAAAGACGGAGTATAAATACAAACAAGAGGAAAAACTAATATACGGAAAGACATATCATCATACAAAAAACAACACGAAACTAACTTCTAACAAATTAACCTAATGATGAACCAAAAAATAAAAAGAAAGAACAATAACAGACGCATTATACAAACGTATGACTACAAAAACGTACCGTGTTAAACAGCCGAAGCTCCATTGGGAACACGACACGGTGTGACACCTTCAGATGGCGATTATATGTCTCCATGTATTTGAAACGTTTCAGATGCAGCGCCAATATCATGGGCAACTTTTTCACACGCATTCGTTTCTGAAGAGAAAAAAAAGATCGATGAATGACTGATTTGCACATTAAAGCCACCATGCAACAACAGCGGTACAAACACACTCTTAACATCACTTTGTGTACAATGAATACACAACTTCTCCATTAAAAGAAATCTTTCCGGCGTTCAAAAGCTAACTTGAGGGACTTACCATTATTTCTTTAAATCTTTGCTTCCTATCTTTTAATAATCTATTTCTTATCCATTCCCCAACCCCAAAAAATCTCTTTTCTTAGTCCCTGTAACTCTTTACAATCACACAAACGGTGACATACATCGTCATGCATTTCTCGTTGTCCGTCTGTCCGTCTGTGCGCACTATAACTCTCGAAGGGAATGAGATATTTTGATGAAACTTGGTGTGAGGACTCTTTGGGTCAAGAGTAAGGTCGAGTTCGTAGATGGGCTCTGTAGCTCTACATTTAGGGGTGGGAGAGGGGGTTTAAATTAAGGGGCAAATGAAATATTTTTAAACAGATGATGTGATAATCGATTATGGGGTAAGAAGACATGCTGAACACGGTGGTGAAAATCATTTTGTCACCGGACAAGTAGTTCGCTCGGAATCCGGCCAAAACTGGAAAATTTGTTAAAAGTAAAAGTTTTATTTGAAGCTGATTAGATATTCGATACTGAGGTAAGAAGACATGCTGAACACGATGGTGAAAACCATTTTTTCGCAGGACAAGTAGTTAGCCCAGAATCCGACCAAAACCGGAAAGTCTTTTAAAAGTAAGTTTTATTTGAAGTTGATTAGATGTTCGATTTGGGGGTAAGAAGACATGCTAAACCCGACGGTGAAAACCATTTTTTTCGCCGGACAAGTAGTCAGCCCGGAATCCGGCCAAAACCGGAAAGTCTTTTAAAAGTAAAAGTTTTACTTGAAGTTGAACGATGGTGAAAACCATTTTCTCGCAGGGCAAGAATTTCGCCCGGAATTCGGCCAAAACCGGAAAGTTTGTTAAAAGTATAAGTTTTATCTGAAGTTAATTAGATGTTCGATTTAGGGGTTAAAAGACATGCTGTACACTTATTTGAAAAGTATTTTCTACCCGGACAACTTGTTCGCCCGGAATCAGGCCGAAACCGGAAAATTTGTTAAAATCAAAAGTTTTATTTGAAGTTGATTAGATGACACATATAGGGGTAAGAAGACACGCTGAATCTGGATATGACAATCTTTTTTTTTTACCGGGACATATAGCTTGTTCGGAATCCGGCTGAAACCGGATTTTTTTATAAGAAGTTTTACTTGAAGTTGATTAGATGTTCTTTCTACGGATAAGGAGATACGCTGAATTCGCTTCTGAACTTTCCTTTTTTTTCTGGACAAGTATGGTAGTTCGTTCGCAATTGTCTGGATCAAGTATTAGATTTTTGGGATCCCACCGAAACCTTTGGTCTTGTTTGACTTGAAGTGAGATTTAAATGGATTTAATTTTTACAAGTTGAAATTCCACAAGGACTTTTAAGTGGGGCTTTGCATGGTAATAGATTGTTGATCCTGGGAACAGCCTTACCGAAGATGCAGTAAACGCTGAATCGATCAATAGTTTCAAGTGCATTACTGATGGGATTTTTTGCTCTGTCGATTACTCAAAATTTGTCCGAGATATTTAGAGGCAGAAAGCCGTTTCTCTTGCTTTGCATTATTAACACTGCCTTAACATAAGTTTCTCCCCCCATATTTCTTTTGCCCCAGCGTCCAGCCTCAGAAGTTCAAACTTACTCACCTCGCATAACCATGTCTGCATAGACTATTCCTTTCTTAAAGGACCTGTCTTACCTATAATACTAAAGCAACCTACTTCCATAATCACTCCATATATTTCTAAACCCGGAGACTCCAATTTTGTACGGTACATTCTAACCCCTCTAACAAAACCGCGCTGGTTTTCTCACTTGCCGTGTTGCTACCTTCAATGTGTATCACGCTGCACTTTTCAGCATCTACCGACTGTGTGTGTGTGTGGGGGGGGGGGGGGGGGGGGGGGGAGGTAAGGCAGGCCACTGCGGGGCTGGCGGCCGGAATCCACCCATAGAGACGACATAGAGATTGTATGCATCTATAAGCATACAAATATTAAATTTATACGTTTGGTTATTTTTAAGATGGAAGTTGTCGGTTTACCGGTTTTTACGGTTGACGTCCCTTGACGTGTACCGTCTATCATGGATTTGAGTATTAATATTGTAAATTAAGAACAGAGCAAAATAACACTCACTGCGCTCGGTACATTTGAAGCGAGTCAGAGTTGCGGCCTTAGAAAATTCCCAGTAGAGCTAAGATGCGGCCTGCAGGCATCGAGGAAAGGGGGGGGGGGGCGGATTGTATTTTTTTTTATGTGTTCGGGATATTGAGTTATCGGTACCAGCGCTGGTGCACGACTGATTGAGTTTCAGTAGGGACGTTCTCTACCGCTAGTGGCGCTGCTATTTAAGTATTATTTATTTGTTTATTTATTTATTTAATTCAGCCGTAGCCATATACACAGAGGAAAAACACACATTCTAGCCTAAATATCGCACATAACCACATATGTATAAAAAAAAATCAACGAACTACAAGTTCATCGCTCCATTTTTTCCACAAAGGCAGTGAAAGTTGAAAAACTGGAGCGGTAAGAATTTGGATCAGGTTGTTATCTGACCTCAAAAGGCGGCTTTTTAGCGATGAAACTGCTTTACGTTTTAGTTCGTGAAACGAAGGCATACCATTAAGTTGTTACGTTTTTAAGTCTTGGCGTTATTCTGCTCTGTTAATAATATCATAATATGCTGTTCAACTTACTTGGGCTTCTTGATAGCTGCAGCAGACATCGCACTTAAATTTATTTTCGCTACACAAAGTCTCTGTCGAACTGAAATTTCTTAAACAGTGGGTAATACTTGTGTTCTGTTCCACGTCGACTTGAAGATCAAAGAAATCTTCATCTTTGGAACTTACCTAGAAAAAAAATAAAAAAAAACGGTGATACAATAAGAATAATAGGGTTAATGAATATTCTGAGGCTAGATGCGGAACAGGAAAGTAGATATTAATAAATATGAACATAATATAAACTAAATGCCCCTGCGGCCCAAGCCCTTAGGGGCTTTCTTAGCACATGCTGCAAAATGTTCTGTATATATGTATGGAAAAAAAAATTTAATCTATTCTAAAAATCTAAAAAAAAAATTTATATCTTTAGAACGGGGAAATATTCTGGGGGGATTTTTGTGTTTCATTCTTGTGACCAACTGTTGTCATGGCCATCGGGCTGCTCAGCGATAAATCTACCTGTTTTTTATCGATCCAGAATAATTATACCAACACAGAGAACGAACTGAATGGGTTTCATTTATATATCTCCTAATGCACTTGACGACAGCGAAGTAGAAAAACTAAGGAAAAGACAACACAAGACAAACAAAAATTCAACACCAGTATACCGAAATTTCCCGCCTGAAATCAACACAGACAAAGTGAAGCAGATTTCGACCCGATTTCAGGTTAGTTTCTTCCTCGACTCGACCGGAATTTCGGCTTCCTCCGGTCGCTACCTCAAACCGACCTATCAAATCGCTCGAGGCCGAAATTCCGGTCGATCAGAGGAAGAAACTAACCTGAAGTCTGGTCGAAATTTGTTTCACTTTGTCTTGGTCGGTTTCAGGCGGGAATTTCCAGTACGGGCATATTAACAAGGACTGACAAGCTACTCGCTAACCGTTTTTTTTTTAAATAATAAAATAAATAAATAGAACCGACGTCAGTTCAGACGATCGAATGAGAGGTTCACGCAAAACTTCTGAACTTGCGGGTTAGAGAGGAACGAGACAGATTCATAAAGTATTCCCAAGTTTCCCGCACAAGCATTTCCGACAGACATCTAAAGTATTGAGTTGAAAATCTTTCAGCAATCCGCTACCAGAAAGCATAAAAGGCTTATAACTTTTCTCGAACAGGTATGCAATGCATATCTTATTATGTCCCACAGGAAGTTATATTGTGACAATTACTTTTGTGAAGGTTGTTAAGACCTCGTAACATCCTCCAGAGGCTGATACGAAGCAGTATCAGCCTCGGCAGATGTCCATCGAGCACTTTTCCTCAAAAACTGAATTCATCGAGCCCTTTTCCTCAAATAATGAAAAGTAGAAGCTGACCTCCAAAAAATAAATGAAAAACAATCAGTAAAAAACATAAACTAACTTAAAAATACAGAAAAAATAAAATAAGAATAAAATAAATGTTGAAAAATGACAGAAAATCTTACTCTCTTAAACAACCAGCCTATGCTCTAGGTATGGGCTACCTTGTCACAGTCAGATTCCACTGAAAATACAGCTTGTCAACTGAAACAACATCCTCCTATCTCTTGCTTTCTAAAAGCTAGTTATTTAGCGCTGAAAAAATGACAGAACATCTTACTCTCTTAGACAACCAGCCTATGCCCTAGGTATAGGCTACCTTGACACAATCATTTCGACTGAAAATACAGCTTGTCAACTGAAACAACATCCTACTATCCTTTGCGTTCCAAAACCTGGTTATTCAGCATTGATTACTGTCTTTGTTTCTGGAATTTTCTTGTTGTCAAGAGCACTTGGTTTCGTTATTGTTTACTTTTTACTTCCACGATCCCTAGAGTAGTAGTTTTAGAAGATCTATAGAAGGATTTCACGACCGCTAGATCGCATCTGAATCGCCAGAACGTAAAGGACTGTACTGGTAAGTGATTGGGTCCCAAACGGAGTCATTTTAGTAGGCCTACATTAGGCATGTGTTGCTACTTTACTAAAATAAAATTTTATGACAGCCTGACGAGGACCCTTGCCAAGAAGGGCCGAAATATCGCTCATGAAGAATCATAGCTGACGTATCCGTTGTAAAAATTGTTTGAATAAATGAGCTGAACTGATCGACTTACTGTATCACAGGTCAGACATCTTGTTTCACTCGTCAGTATCCCTTGGAAAATTTCATGTACCCAAGTAGGCTCCGACTCCAGACTGGACTCGCTGGACTGAATAGAAACGGGTCCGTTGAGAACGGTCTCGGCTCCGTTGACGGGCCTCAAACGTGCACTGGCTTGCTGCTTTTCGGCTGAAAAACAATAGGTACGTTGTGTGCGTCCGCTCAACTGATTCTGTTAAGCCACGTTCATAAGCATGCCTACACTGTACAAAATTTCTCCGCGTAAGGATTAAAGTTAACTGTAGTATTTGCTACTGGGATTAATCTTATCTCTACTGAGAAAGGATTTTTTTTTTATTTATCATCCGTCATTTCAAAAAGAAAAACATAACACTTTCATAGAAGAAAAATCAACAAATACAAGTGAAAAACTCACTGATTGACAACTGAACACGGTTATATAATGCACACTTAGACTCTGAGAATTTTGCTCCAGAGGATTGACTGGATTTTTTAGTTGTGCTTGTTCATCAGGTTAGCAACAGACAAAGTAAGTATTTAGAGAATCTGAAGAAGGTCGAACGAAGTTTTTTTTTCTTCCAAATTTATTTTAATCCGAATCAGAAATAAGATTATCTCAGTAAAGACTAGAATAATCCCACTAGCAAATACTGCAAGATTTTT
Organism: Branchinecta lynchi; assembly: GCA_023053575.1. NCBI lineage: Eukaryota > Metazoa > Arthropoda > Branchiopoda > Anostraca > Branchinectidae > Branchinecta > Branchinecta lynchi. The sequence continues at coordinate 21,731,205 of JAKZAP010000015.1, forward strand.
TTTTTACAGTAAGCACAGATGCCTAGGCACGTGATCAGGCGTAGCAAGGCACCGAGTTCTAGAGCCTGAAATTCCATGCCTGGCCCAAGACCCGTGCCTAGGCATTTTTATTAGCTTTTTAATTCAGCATAGACTAACAAACAAATAACAGAGAAACGAGACTATGCTACAACACCAATATATATATATATATATATATCATTTATTCACCAAAATAGCAAAGATAGCTAGCAAAGGTAAGTCAACATAGCACTTTCAACCGGATATACAATGGCCAATGACAAATGACAAATACTACCAGATAAACACGCCTAAGAACTATTAAAAGAACGAACAAAGTACGGCACAAACGAGTTAACATATCTTTCAGTTGCATCCGCTGGATAATTTGTTAATTTAGCTTTGTTTGAGTGGGTTTGAGTACGCGTGTTGGGCCTGTTTTTATTTTGTTCAACATACTCAGGCAACATTGATATGTGAAGTTCAGAATTTAGACATTTGAGGCCAAAACTTATTGTTAAATGGTGCCTACGTTGCTCAAGGGAAGGGAGACCGAGACTTGAAAGGCTCTCTTCATAACTAACGTACACTGGGCCCAATATAATCTTAATTGCTCTTTTCTGGATTAGCTCCAGTCTACTGGATTGCTCCTTAGTCAGACCGGGATGCCATACCTGGCAACAATATTCAAGACAAGAGTTCCGTTTTTGTTCGGCTTTTGCCTTTCCCTTTTCAGCTTTGGCTTTTTGTCGTTTTCAGGCCTTTTTTAATATTCTCGCGTTTTCGCAAGTTGCAGTTGCTACTAAGGACTTTTCACTTTTCTCGGCTGAAAACGCTATTTTGACAAATGCCATTTTATTTGTATTTTATTTGCACTTCAAATTTTTCATCTTTAAAATCCAAGACAGTCTCGAAATACTGATTTTCACTTTGAATCAAATTCCTCTTTTACTGGATTTTGGGATAAACTGGTTAAAGTAGCGAGGCAAAAAGCCAAAAGGAGAGCGTAACTTGGTCCCCTACCAAGTTTGCCTTTTTGCAAAAAGCCGAGGGAAAAGGCGAGAGTCGGCGTTTGCCTTTTTGACAAAAACGGGAAATTGTCAAACAGTGCTTAGGACCATTTTACGAAAACGCAAAAAAAGTAAAAAGCCGTCGAAAAGGCGAGTGAAAAGCCGAACAAAAACGCAACTAAGGTCTGGCATAACAGCGATAAATTAGGAGTAATTGTTTCACGGGAATCTTAAATCTCCTCAGGACCGAGAAAGATTTCAGTAGATGCGACCCATTTCTAACAAGAGCGTCAATGTGAGTATTCCATTTGAGGTCACTCTGGATATGTGTCTCCAACAGATGGCTCCAAGCTGGTAGATTACGGAAAATGCGGTTTTCCAGTCCAATAATAATGGGGGTAAAAGGTGATGCTAGACTTCTGTGCTTGGCTAGGCATGCTTGCGAACAGTTTTTATGGCACTTGCCTTTCGGACAAGTGCCATATAGCGATCGCAATTTCTGTCCGTCCGTCGGTCTGTCGGTCTGTCCAGGTTTTGCTAGTTCGGGCACTTCCACATAAGCTAGGACGATAAAACTTGGCAGGCGTATCAGGGACCCCAAATGATTAAGTTGGAAATAGTCACTTCCCCCATCCGAGCACCGTGGGGGGGAGTGGAGGGAGGGGGAATACGGAATATTGAGGTATTTATAACTTTTAAACGGGTGATCGGATTTCGATGAAACTTTACATTTGGAAAGACCTCATGCCTCAGACAACCAATTTAAAATCCGAACCGGATCCAGTGACTTTTTTTTTTTGGGGGGGGGGGCTGGAGGGGGCAACCGGAAATCTTGGGAAACGCTATGAGTGGAGGGATCGAGATGAAACTTGGTGGGAAGACACCTAGTAAACACAAGATACATCATTGACATAACCGAGCCGAATCGGGTACTGTGGGGGGAGTGGAGGGAGGGGGAATCCGGAATCTTGAGGTATTTATAACCTTTGAACGGGTGATTGGATCTCGATGGAACTTGATATTTGGAAAGACCTCATGCATCAGACGACCCACTTAAAATCCGGACCGGACCGGGTGACTTTTGGGGGGAGCTGGAGGAGGCAACCGGAATTCTTGGGAAACGCTATGAGTGGAGGGATCGAGATGAAACTTGGTGGGAAGACACCTAGAAAACACTAGATACGTCATTGACATGACCGAGCCGATTCGGGCACTGTCGGGGGAGTGGAGGGAGGGGGAATCCGGAATATTGAGGTATTTATAACTTTTGAACAGGTGACCGGATCTCGATGAAACTTGATATTTGGAACGACCTCATGCCTCAGACGACCCACTTAAAATCCGGACCGGATCCGGTGACTTTTGGGGGGAGCTAGAGGGGGCAACCGGAAATCTTGGGAAACGCTATGAGTGGAGGGATCGAGATGAAACTTGGTGGGAAGACACCTAACAAACACTAGATACATCATTGACACAACCGAGCCGATTCGGGCACTGTGGGGGGAGTGGAGGGAGGGGGAATCCGGAATCTTGAGGTATTTATAACTTTTGAACGGGTCACCGGATCTCGATGAAACTTGATATTCGGAAAGACCTCATGCCTCAGACGACCCACTTAAAATCCGGACCGGATCCGGTGACTTTTGGGGGGAGCTGGAGGGGGCAGCCGGAAATATTGGAAAACGCTATGAATGGAGGGATCGAGATGAAACTTGGTGAGAAGACACCTAGCAAACACTAGATATATCATTGACATGACCCAGCCGTGCCTACTCGTAACAAGTGCCATATGAGCTCGTAGCTCTTGTTTTTTTTAAGGAATTATTTAGTTGCATGAGAGTAGAAGACAAGAAAACAAGAGCTACGAGCTCATATGGCAGTTGTTACGAGTAGGTGGTGTGAGAAGCGAGAAAGTGAATCTGAGCATTTTTCCGGGAATTCCGGAAATCCTTCCCACCGTGCTCGGATCCGGTCGTTTTACACTCCTTTACCCGCTATGCGGGCCACATCATTTCCGGGACTCCCCCCTAGTATGTCCGAATACGATTTGGATACATACTAACATCTCTTCTTCCGGTCCATCAAGTTTGACTCGAATCGGAGCATGTCTGCAAATTTCCGGTTCCCATTTCATCCTCCTCCCACCTTGGTTGGACCCAGTTCGGACGCTAAATGACAAATCTAGGCCGCATAAACTTGGTACTGTCCAAGTTGCATTCCATTCTGTCCATCCGTTTGATTTGTGTGCATGTAACAAAGTTTCCGCCCCCCCCCCCCCCCCCCTCCAACCATGGCCGCACCGGTTCGTACACAAGCTTTGCACATCTAGGTCATCCGTTCTTATCATCCACAAAGTTTCACTTGAGTCGGACCATTTTTCCGCAACCAACGGAAGTCAGTAATTTCCAGATTCTCGCTCCCTCGACTCCCCGACTGTATTTGGTTGGGTCACTAATATGCCTGCCTAGTTTTATCGTCATTCGCACATCTCGAAGTATCCTATCTGGCGATCAATGGAATTCCGTGATATCCACTCAAACTCCCCCCAAGGAGCCCCAACATGATCTGGTTCCGTCAGAAATGTATCTAATGCTTATACTTTTTCTTCCCACCAAATTCAATCCCGATCCCTCGATACTAAGCGTTTCACAAAAATTCCGGTTCCCCTTCCAACTCTCCCCCCCCCCCAGTATCGGATCCGGGTCCGGACTTGACATGGAATATCTGAGACAATAGCTCTTTCCACTTGCCAAGTTTCATTCAAATCTGATCGCTCGTTCAAAAGTTATAAATGCCACTAGATTCTGGATTCCCCTTCCCTCCACCCCCCCCCCACACGATGTTCGGATTGTGAAAACGACTATTCTCAACTCGGTCTATTCGGATCCCTCATATTCCTGCCGAGTTTCATAATCTTATTAGATCATGAAGTACCGAACTCGCTGGATGACCAGAATCCCCCCTCGCTCCCCCCACAGTGCCCGAATCCAGTCCGGTTATGTCAATGATGTGTCTAGGACTTGTGTTTGTTCTTCCCACCAAGTCTCATCCCGATCCTTCCACTCTATGTGTTTCCAAAGATTTTCGGCTCCCCCCTCCAACTCCCCCCAAAGTAACCGGATCCGGTTCGGATTTGAGGTGGGTCGTGTGAGACACGAGGTCTTTCCAAAAATCAAGTTTCATTAAGATCCAATCACCCGTTCAAAAGTTATAAGTACCTCAAGTTTCCGGATTGCCCCACCATCCACTCCCCCCCCGATGCTCGGACCGGGGAAGTGGTTATTTCCAACTTAATCATTTGGGTCCCTGATATGCCTGCCAAGTTTCATCGTCCTAGCGTATCTGGAAGTGCCCAAACTAGCAAAACCCGGACAGACCGACGTATGGACAGAAATTGCGATCGCTATATGGCACTTGGCCGAAGGGCAATTGCCATAAAAAGAGTTACCAAAAAAATATAAAAACAGATCGAATACATTGTAAAAAGTTTCTGCGAATAAGGATTAAAGTTAACTGCAGTATTCGCTACTGGGATTAATCTTATCTTTACTGGAAAAGATTAATCCGAATTAGAGAAAATCTTATCTCAGTAGAAACAAGATTAATCCCAGTAGCAAATACTGCAAGATTTTTTTCTTACGGTTTAGGGCCCACATTGCCATCGATCCAGCTTGAGCTTGAGCAAATTTTATTTTTAATTGTGCGCGTCTCACGAATTTCACGCCATCTACCGCTTTCGGGTAGCTGAAGCGTCAGTGTGGAACCTTGTATTTGAAAGTAATAAATACAAACGAATCACGGAAAATAATAAATCACGGGCTCATCCGTTTGTTCTGTTGATGTTTGTGTTTATTTTGTTGTATTGGGGTTTCTCCAGTTGTTCATTTGTTTCTTTCTCTTCTTTACTCCACTATCTTCACATTTTTTTGTGCAGCGGGTTACAAATAAATTATTATTATTATTATAGCACTTGTAAGGACAGACTGGGGAAAGAAGAAAAAGAATTTAAGCCTGATTTGAATTTTCCGCGTCTCACGGACTGTCATGCTATCTAGGCTCTCTCTTGTCTTTTGAAGGCCTTGTATCCCCGCCCTTGCACCGTGAATTCCTACCCCCACCGGGAAAAAGGTGCAATACCCCCTACTCTAGGGAAAAGGTGAGAACACAAGGAGCGACAGCCCCACAAATCCGCAAAGCCAATCGGTAACGAGATAGTTTTATCCCAAGGTGTGTTGAGATTCATTATTCATTATGAATATGTAAAGTAGCTAGTGTACCTTATTTTTATTCACGTTAGTTATTTTTATCGATTTATTCGTTGCCTGAGAAGTTTTGTTCCCGCACCTCGGGCAACCTTCTTAATTCGAACCATTATTTGTACATATATTTGAATATTTTGTGTGATGTTTGACAAGTTTTTGATCCATCTAAACTAGTGTACATTTGTTTTTTGGAACTGATATTTATAATTAGTGTTAATATGGACGAGAACCACCAAATCGGCTCAACCGCTGTATCGGTTTCGAGAATAAACTGAACTGGTGATTAAAGATGAATGGTTGACATGATTTAGTATTACTGTATGTTAATTTTGTTTGACGAGTACCCCCTATTTGGCGTGTCCACGATTTGAGTATAAATAAAAGAGTATTCTTCTTCTATCTAGCGCTTTTGATAAGGCGTCAGTGTGGCACCTTCGTGTCTGTAACTAATATATGTGACTTGCAAGGGCAGTTAGCTTATATTATAATAATAATGTTTATTCAGTCAAAATGACACAAAACAAACCGTTACACCTTGATCAAACAAAACTTTTTCACTCGTCAGGACAGGATCCCTTGAAAGATTTTATATACCCAAACATACCCAAGTTAGGCTTGGGTACATAAAATCACTCTCGGCTACACAACTCCGCGATGATTTTTGGGTTTCGTAGATTTCAGGGTACCAGGAAGCAAAGCTAAATCATTCCTCGAACCCAATCTGACTGAGTATCATATTTAAAAATGTCTCAAAACGGATTCATGTATTCTTAAAAGAAACTCAAATATTAGGAGGGAAGAATTGTAAATAAAATATGGGTTTAATTTAAAAAGTTAGGTGACGTGAATAGTTAAAATTGGGTAAAAATAGATTAAAATTAACGTCACTGAGGGATGGAGGAGTAGCCATAAAAAGTACGAAATCTGATTTCTTACTTTTTAAATAATATAAAATAAGTTAATTACAAAAGATGCTACGGGAATTAAAAAAAAAAAAAAAAACTATTAAAAAAACTACTCTTCAAAAATATCCAATTTTTCTTTACTTCAACATTAAAAGTTAGGAAAGAGTTACTCATAGAAATGGTGAAACCAAGAAGGAATTTAAAGAAATTCTAATAAGTAACTTTTAACGCAGAAAGTTCAGAAGGACGGAAAGACGAAAAGAAAACAGACGGAAAAAGAACATGAGGAAGTGCAACAGCCGTATAAATAATGAAAAAAGAAATAATGGGAGGAGAAGAGTAAGCTTACCTAGTATCTGTTCACTGATGTGATTGACTAGAAAGTTCAGAAACTCGTGAGCATCTTGCTGCATGAAATTGTCAAACTCCTCTGAAAAGTAAAATTGATTATTTTCTAAGATCCACCACTGACTGACAGAAAATAAAATTCCGAGACATCTTCACGAGAATCACTAGGTTGGAGCCGCGTTCGATTCACCAACAGTCATCCACCCAGCATCCACCTACTATACTACATTACCCTAAAATTGTCTGTAGTCGTTTTTTTTCACGGATAATGACGTCATTCTCAACAAAAATGTCATTTTTCGTCGAACGAATCGAACGAGGACAGACGAACCATTTGCATCGTTGCTAGAACTCCGACGGGAATCCTAGAACGAAAAAAAACTTCCGTCGGAAATTTCGGATATTACCCGACGGTTTGTAGAACTCCGATTACAGCTTTTAAACAAAACAACAAAAGCGCTACGCCGCCGTCGACTAAAACGGAATCAAGGGCTGGTCGTCGATAATAATAGATAACTGTTGTTGAATCGAACTCAGTTCTAAGTATTCGGTTGGCTGTTATTGCTTTTCCCTCGAAATAAGTGATCGAAATAAGATAAGATAAGATTTATTTACACTAAGAGCCAAAGGCTAAGTTGTTACTAAGTGTTTTTTAAATTAAAGGACCTGAACCTGAACCATCATTCTGTTGGATGTACCTGTTCGTAAATCGGTTTCAGACGTTTTTAAGACCGGTTTTCTGCGGTTTCTACGCGTTCCTCTCTCACCCGTTCATAAAATCTTGGGATTGGGACGTTTTTAATTTGTTGTGAACCACCAATAAGAGAGGATAGTCTGAAACGTCTTAAAGGCCGGTATTAACAACAGGTGTGTCCATAGTGGTTACTAATAGTTTGTGCCCATTGGGTGACCACTGACTAACTCGCCCTTTGTGTTTTTCTTCGTTTGTAGCGCTGTATATTTTTTAATTGATCGCTAACTGTCCCTTCTCTCTTTTGTTCTTTATTTCTTTTTCTTCCATTTACGCTGTTCTTGTTACGTTCTTGACTGTAAGGGGTTATAAAGAACAGATAGATAGATAGATAAATAGTTTATTGCTATAAGCAGCCCGAGGGCCATGGCAAAAGTTTAACATACGAAAAAAAAAACACCAACATATAATAACACTCTTTTCCTTTTAATTTGTGTTCCATCGCTAGTCTAAAAAAATCGCCCCATTTTCTTTATACCAACAAGACACTCATCCTTGAAAATTCGTTTTAAAGCACAATGGCCGTTTTCTTGTTATCCCTTGTCTTTACCTCTCTGGCATTTCGGCGATCCAAATCGTAGGAGCTGGGATATCATGGCAGGAAATTCAAAAACTCCCAGCAATGCTTGATAGAAAAGGATATATTTGAGATGTCACCAAAGTCAAGCCGCAAATGCAGTTTACCTGATTATTCTAGTGTTTCATCAGAAGTTCCATGGCTTAAAATGAATATTAAAAGTTTTTCTTTATGGAATAGTGTTGTGAAGCTTGATTAGTTGCTTTATAAATGTACCAGAATATACAATAAGCTTATAAAAAATAACATAGCTACAAAAATCATTAAAAAACAAATGGTAACTACGGATGCCTGTAACGTGATTGGCTGGATTACCCCGTGGAGTGATATTTTGCGGAAAATTGAAAAATGCGTTCCACCCTTGACGCGAAGAACCCAAAATTCGTGATGTCATGCGTAGTAACTACGGTAAGTAGGATGGAACAGCTCCTAATGTTAGCCTTACCTTTCTCCTTCTTTAGCCTTGCTATGAACTTCTTTGGCTGCATCGTCCCTGTTCTCTTCTTGTTAGTCGCGATGGAGTGAAATAAGTCAGCTAGGCATGTCAGAAGAGTCTCTTTATTTCGCTTATGTTTTGTCCTGTACTCGAGCACTTTTTCTCGGAATGGCTTGCAAAAATACAGTGCCTGCAGAACACTGTTTGCATAGCAGGTATTTCCGAACTGAAATATATGTTTGCAAAAATTAGCGTGGCTAACATGCATTCTTTGCCTAGCCTACAGTAGCCTAACTCCTACTGCACTGTAAAAATAAAATCTTGGAGCATTTGCTACCGGGCTTAATCTTGTCTCTACTGAGATAGGATTATCTCTAATTCGGATCAACCTTACCCCAGTAGAGATAAGATTAATCCCAGTAGCAAATACTGCAGTTAAATTTAATCCTTACTCTGAGAAACATTTTACAGTGTATAAAAAACCCCATGCTCGTGGTTCTTTCGAGTCCCCATATGAGACTGACGTTGCCTGTGTGGTTAGTCTGGAACCGCGAACTTTACACTTGTTGCTTAGAAGGCTCGCAATCTTAAATGTATTTTGTTGTTGTTTTTATGTGTTGTATATGTAATGGCCCTAGAAGCCGTACTCGAAGTTAAATAAATAAATAAATAAATATAAAGGTTTTGGCACTAAGGCTATGTTTAAGGTTACATTATCGCGGATACTTTTGAAAATAATATCCGATACCCAGCGGACTTTCCTGTCACTAGTCAGTCATCAAAACATTCTGACCAATCTCAAAACTTCAAAACTCCAAACTTAATTTAAGCATTCCACCCTACGTACATGCATCCACCTCAGGGCTCAGTTTAACATTCATGAAATCAAGGCGAGTTCTGAGCTTCGTTCCCAGAAACAACTCTGAAGGCGGGACACCCGCCGACGAGGGCGTAATGCGGCACGACATAGGCGCTTCTGCCAATACCTTACCTATTGGCTTCCCTTCAGCGTGTATAGCGGTCAATTTCCTTTTTAAAATGTCAAGGAACTTTTCCACCTGCCCATTCAAATTTGGGTGATAGAGGGCAGGGTAGGTCAGCTTTAAACCATTCTGGCTCACGAGCTCGAAATTTCTGCTCTAGTAAACTGCGATCCACTATCAGCCACAACTTGAAAATTTCCCAAAAGCAGACGCTTTTTTCGGCTGTTCCTGGCAATTACTCGAGATCGAAGCAACTCATATTATAAGGCGTCTATTTAGTATTGCTTTAGCAAAGTCTGATCTTTTTTCTTTTCATCTTCCTTCCTATCAAACACTATATGGGCACACCTTGTGCCATTGATTGATAATTATTAATTGGCTGATTGGTAAGATTTCAAGGAAAACAACTGGCATTAACTTCATAGAATGAATTTATAATTAACAAAAGTAATTTCGAGGAACAAAATTCAGAAAAAATACCAATAGAATCTAACCTACTAATCACAGGGAAAGACAAACAATAATTTACTTACATTTACAAGTCCGAAGTATCTCTCTGAACTTGCAACTACTTCTCCACTGATTTCTTTTTCCAATGTTGATGCATTCCCACCCTGAAACAACCGGGAAAGTAGAGAAAAAGCTTGCTAACCAAGCTTTGAGCCAAAAGTTTGACATAGGACACACTAGATAACATCTTACAAAGCACAACTAGTTATTCTGCCATAAACCCCTTATTTTTTAGATACATACTCATGTTTGAATTAGCCTATACCAAACGGTAGTTACCCTATGCCAAACACCCAAACCCAATAAAACATTGATGATTGATTGTAATTCAGAAAACGAACAACGGAAATTCTGTTTGGTGTAGGGACAATTGAAATTCTGTTTTGACATGTTCTATCAAAATTCAGGGATTTCTGGCACAAGCTTTGCCAAAATCAGGGATTTCTGCTAGACTGCTCAGACTAGAATTTGGCATAGCATTTGGCATTTTCAAAGGTCAGGCATTTGTGGAAGACAGTAAAAGAGCTAATGATTACCATTGAATCAACTGTTTAAAGGAGGAATTTAGAAATTTTGGAATCTCCGATTTGGGGAAAATTGAGGCAGGCAATGAGGAAAGGGATTAGAGACTAGCCTATGTAATTGACATGTAGAAGGAATTGGATGTATCTGAAATTTTTAATGCATGTTCCATGTGTTGGAATGCATATAGCCTCCAGTTCTGCATGTAGCCTATGGTACTATGTTTTTAAATGAATTAAATGCAGATTTTGTAAAAGCTTAGTCTATTTAGTTGTCTGATATAGACCTACTATTTATCATACACAGAATAGAATATAATATATTGAAAGAACAGCCCAAAAGCTATGGCAAAAAGAAATAAATAAAATAAGAATGACTATACTGAATGGACAGTTTCTGTTGGTGCAAACCAATCCAGAGCAATTTCCCAAACATTCTCACATCATTAAATTCTCTACTTTTGAATAGTTTGTGTTGGTGCAAACCAATCCAGAGGAATTTTCCAAACATTCTCATATCATTAAATTCTCTACTTTTGAATATCCTAAACATCCACTCTTGCCCAAAATCTCTTTGACGCAAGCCTCGTTTTTGTTGCATGCTGCAGGTCCACTTCTCGGCCAATTCCGGACTGATACTTTATACATCCCTTTTTGAACTACATCGCTTCCGAGGAAGACGGCAGAGCTACTCGAGAATCACGAACTTACTCCCCGACCAAGTCTGTGCTTCCCTGCAAGATGCTGCAGCGCTGCAGCTTCAACCAAGAAGAAAGTGAATCCAAAAACGAATATTATGCAAAAGCAAAGAAGTGCTCCAGCAGCGCTGCGGCAGCACTATTACAACAAAAACGAGGCTCAAATACCAATACATGATACCTAGCTATTTGCATCACCCCCCATGAATGTAATATATGCATGCAAATTTCACTGTTTCTTTCCATTTCTTTCCAGCCTCTACACTTACCAAATGTGTAAAATTGGGCCTCGATTAAAGTCTACTTATTCTGTACAACCTAATATTTTCTGTGTTTTTATTAAACAAATTTGCAGCATTGCAAAATGCCTTTCTTCTAATTATCTGCTAGAGTGGCCAAATTATTTTGGAGCCATCTTCCAGTTCCAATTTTCTCTTGCACCTTTCGTGGATTTATTTACAGTACTCGGCTAACCCAAATAGCTTGAGTGTGACTCTTTGTACCAGTGATATCTGTTGCATCTATTTGTAACGTTTTGGCTTTATTTTTGTGCCAGGTAATTCTTGAAAGAAGAAACAGAAGCAAGTGGATGACATTTGATATTAATTAATTCCATCATGATGGATGTATTTTGATCTTCCACACAGGATCCTTGTGACTTGGTCTTTATTTACACAAGTTTAGTTAGTTACAACTTATAGTCAGTAGAAGCTTCAATTATTTATTGCAGGTTTGTTTCCTACTCCGAAGTTGACCCTGAAGATTGACAGCCTGACTGGCCTTGCCAAGGAGGGCAGAAATATTGCTGCCAAAGCATCATAGCTGACATATCCATTTTATCCATGAATACATGTTTCAAAGTCAGCTTGGGCTCAAGTAATATTTATGTACCAACCTATCAACATTTTGGTCAGACAAAAAGTTGTAAGGAACTAGGAAGTAGCCTAGCTAGATAGAATTAGTTTTAAAATTAAAAGCAGAAATAAGATATTCTAAGATAGGTCAAAACTATTAATTAAAAGTTTAACAATGGATCAAAAGGAAAAAAAAGAATGAGAAGACTCAAATCATACAAAAGTGGAGTGAAAAAGGATTAGGTACAGTCAACCACAAACCCCTGATTTTTGGATACACTATGCCAAACGCTGGATAGGCTATGCCAAATGCTGGATACTGGGACCCAATAAAATATTGATGATTTGAGTGAAGCTAAAAAATCAACCAATCAGAACTCCTTTATATTGAGGTAGGTCAGTGTTAGGTTACCAACAGGTATCCAGCGTTTGGCATAGGGCTGGCATAGGGTATCCAGCGTTAGGCATAGGCTATGCCAAATGCTAGATATACCCAGCGTTTGGCATAGGGTATCCAAAAATCAGGGATTTGTGGTAGACTGATTAGGTATAAATAAATACAGGTTAGTTTCTCCTGGCTAAAGCAAAAGGCTAAACTGCCAAACCCACTTGAAAATCCTAATCCCTGGCCTAAGAAGTACAAATTAACAACTGCTACCAAAGTGAAAGTTACCATTATGGAATGACCATGAGATTTAGAGTAGTCCAAACATGCACTAGGCTAGTGCTCTGAAAGTGTTGATCTTTCCTACAGAAACCAATGTTTTTGATGAATCTTGAAATTTTTGCCGCTGGCTTCGAGAAGCTAGTGACCGCCTTCTCGAAAATCTTACGATACGAGTAAAGGAAGTACGACAGTAGAAACATAAGTTGCTTAGGTTAGCTTCTCGTGTTCCCTAAAGTAGAAATTTTGTTTTGTTGACTGGAATTTGACACCGTTTTTATGGGCTCTGGAGTGTCTTTCCTACAATCCAGGAATGAGAATACACACGGTCAAGCTCCTCGCACAGATTCTGTTTCAAGCACTTACATAAAGTACCCTGTGAAGTCAGGTAAGCTTACGATCTGATTATTGTGGTATTGCTATATTTGCAGGACAGGAGGGATATCCAACCTTGAATTTATGTGACCTCAAAATTGTCCTGAAACCTTACAAAGGAATTTCTGTGTAGTCCAAAACAGGTCCTGGGTCACTCAGTCTGGGTTTCCTTCTTGACAGTTAGGACCTTCTTATGAGCGGACTGAAATTTCTTTCCAACACTTTTAGGTGAGGTTCGATTTTGTGTAAATTCAATGTTAAATACCCTTCCTGTACCCTGAAAACTAGTCTGGGCCAGTCTAGTACACTAGCCCCATTTCAGGCACGGTGCTCAAACGTCTAGCACCATGCCTGGGTGCTAGACGTTCAAGCACTGTACCTTGGATTTCATGTATGGTGCATGGATTTCAGTATACAGTGCATACAGAAAAAACACAGTTTCTGTCATCACAACTGAGCACCGGCTCGGACAGGGCTGAAATTACTACTATGAATTAGAGAAATCAAAGAAAATCCTTTTTATATTTGTCACAACAAAAACAAAAGGGCTCTAATGATGATGGAGATGAAAAACCTAACATCACCCTATCGATTTTCCATGTATTTTCCCTATCTATTCCCCAAGAGCCAATATTCTGGTTGGCTGCTAGGTAGAAAAAGCTGAGGCACAGGACACTTTGCATGCAAAACCCTTGACTATGTAGAAAAGGAAATGATGTTTTTCACATCTGTCATCAGCTGAGCCCTTTTGTTTTTGTTGTGAAAAATATATAAAGGATTGTCTTTGATTTCTCTAATTCATGGTAGTAATTTCAGCCCTGTCCGAGCTGGTGCTCAGTTGTTATGACAGAAACTGTGTTTTTGATGGATGCACTGTATACTGAAATCCATGCACCATACATGAAATCCAAGGTACAGTGCTTGAACGTCTAGCACCCAGGCATGGTGCTAGACGTTTGAGCACCGTGCCTGAAAAGGGGCTAGTGTACTAGACTGATCTGGGCCTTGATGCCTTGGGACCAGAAATGGTTCTTATCTAACTTACCTTAATTTGCACTTCAGAGGGATTCAAGTCTAGTGGTTCTGTGTTGCTCTGTGAGTAGTGATGGCTGAGATCTGTTAGTGGTCTAGGTCATCCCAGCAGAAGTTCCAGTCCTTTCATGATCCAGTGACTTCTTGGAAGTTTCACCAGAAGTTGCTGACAGTGTTGATTCGTAAAGGGAATTCTAGGCATTGACCACTCTTTCGGAAAAGAAGTTTTGATGCACTCTTGTTTCACATGACATTTGTACAGTTATTGGAGTGGCCTTCTTCTTCTTATGATCCTCTTTAGCCTAATGGGGGTTGGTTGAACCTTGAACCTGTGCAGGTCGAGGGGGACTAGTTGTGTCACTCTAGAGTTCATGTCACAGTACAGTAGAGATGTAAGGGCAAGTGTCATAAAAATGTTTCGAATCCCGTTAACATTTGTATGGCACTTGCCCTTTGGCTAACTGCCATATAGCCTAGCGACCGCAATTTCTGTCAGTTGGTCGGTCGGTTGGTCTGTCCAAGTTTTGCTAGTTCGGGCACTTCTACAGAAGTTAGGACGATGAAACTTGGCAGGCATATCAGGGACCCCAAATGATTAATTTGGAAATAGGCACTTCCCCCATCCAAGTATCTGGCACAGAGTGGAGGGAGAGGGAATCTGGAAAAATTAGGTATTTTTTACTTACTACCTGGTGATTAGATGTTAATGAAACTTGATACATAGAAAGACCTCGTGTCTCAGACATCCCATTTTCAAACCAGACCGGATCCGGTTACATTGGAGAGAGTTGGGGGGGGGGGAATCGGAAATCTTGGGAAATGCTTAGAATGGAGAGATTGGGATGAAGCTTGGTGGAAAGAACAAGCACAAGTCCTAGATACGTGATTGGCATAACCTGACGGGATCCATTCACTTTTGGGGAGGGGGGTGTCCAAATTTCTAGTGATCCCGCTAGTTGGGTACTTCCTTATGTGCTAGGACGATGAAACTTGGCAGGAGTGTCAGGGACCCAACAGATTGACTTAAAAATAGTCGTTTCGCCGATCCGACCATCTGGGGGGCGGGGGTGGAGGAAGGGGAAATATGGAAAGTTGAGGTATTTTTAACTTACAAACGGCTGATCGGACCTTAGTGAAATTTGATATATAGAGAGACCTCGTGTCTCAGACGCCCCATATCAAATATGGAGCGGATCCAGTGACATAGGGGGAGCTGGAGGGGGAACCGAAAATTTGAGAAACGCTTAGAGTAGATGGTTCGGGATGAAACTTGGTGGGAAGAACAGCACAAGTCCTAGATATGTGAATGACATAAGCAGACCGGATCCGGTCACTATGGGGGAGTTGGGGGGGGGGTCCAAATTTCTAGTGATCCCTTTAGTTGGGTACTTCGTGCTATACTGGAACGATGAATCTTGACAGGCTTGTCAGGGACCCAGACAGATTCACTTGATAAAGTAGTTTCCCCGATCCAGCCATTGTGTTGGGGGGAGTGGAGGGATAGGGAGTCCGGAAAATTGAATAGTGCGTACTCTGAACGGGTGATGTGATTCAAAAGAAACTTGATATTTAGAAACACCTGGTGCCTCAGACGTCCCATTTTAACTCAGGACTGGACCTGTTGACATTGGTGGTGAATTGGGACCGAAAATCTTTGGAAACGCTTAGAGTGGAGGGATCGGATGAAACTTGGTGTGAAGAACATGCATTATCTCTACATACGTAATTGACAGAACCAGATCGTGTTGGGGCTCTGTGGGGGGAGTTGAAGGGGGTTTCCCGGAATTGCGGTGATCGCGAGTTAGGATACATCCAGATGTGCTAAGGGCGATAAGACTTGGAAGGCATATTAGTGATCCGACCAAATAGACTTAAGGACCCAACACAATGCCCTAGGAAGATTTCCATTTTTGGATGAGGGAGTGGGAATCTGGAAATTACTGACTTCCATAGGTTGCGAAGAAATGGTCCGGTTCAAGTGAAACTTTATGGGTGATAAGAACTGATGACCTAGATGTGCAAAGCATGTGTACGAACCCTGTGCGGTCATGGTTGAGGGAATTTGTGGGGCGGGGGAATTTATGACATGCACAAAAACCAAATGGATGGGCCGAATGGAATGCAAGTTGGACGGCCAAGTCTATGCGGCCTAGATTTGTCATTTGGCGTCCGAACCGGATCCGACCAAAGTATTGGGAGGATGAAGCGGGAACCGAAAATTTGAAGATATGCTCCGGTTCGAGTTAAACTTGATGGACGGGAAGAGGAGATATCAGAGATGCAAAGTTTATATGTCCGAGTCGTATTCGGCCATTGGATTGGGTTTGGAGGAATGGTGAGAAAAGGGGAAAGAGTAGGTGGTTGCGGGTTCTACCCTCCGATACTTAACAACCAAGGATGGGTTCATGCGGTTTGGATTCAGAATGTATTACTATTCCGAACCCAAAGCGCTGAAACCCGGACGAGGTTCGTCGCTTCCCGAATCTCAGCCGGGCGTGGGAAGTAGGGGTGGAGAAAAAAAAAAAAAAAATAAAGGGTGGGGACTTGGCTCTCTACAGAAACCAACACTTTTTGCAAAGCGAGGGCTAATTTTGCTGCGATACCTTTTTTACATATCTCTCACAACTGGAGGTTCCTGCCCCGGAAATTTTTACATAACCTCTCAAAGAATACCCGTACGAATCTGTGATAATGGACGCTGTAACATAATTCTCATGGTACAACGGGAAAACCCCTGGGGAATCTTGAAACAAATACCAGAAATCTGAAATCATCAGAGCCGCAGCCTATGCGTCTACAATTCCATTACGCCATCACTGGTAAGCTTAACAACCGCATCGGCACATCTTGATATGAACAAACGCGTGCGACGAAGTGCCTGCTGGAGGAAAATAGCGTAAACCATAACCCAAGTGGGGGGAGTCCCGGAAATGTTGTTGCTCGTATAGGAGTTAAACGAGTGGAGTCATTTGAATGAAACTTGGAAAGTATAGAGATCTTATGCATTAGATAGCATATTTTGAGCTCCGGACCAGATCCGAGTACGGTGGGGAGGGGTCCCGGAATTTAAAAAAAAAATGCTCAGATTTAATTTCCGCTTCTCACACCAACTACTCGTAACAAGTGCCATATGAGCTCGTAGCTCTTGTTCTTAATAGAAGCAGCAACTAATCGCTAAATGGGCTAAATAGCAACAAGATGGGGCACAGTTGACTGTTGTAGAGTTTAGCAAGCTGATACCAACTAAGATGTGTGATATTAGAAGAAATAAGCGATCTGTATCTTTTAGCGAGGTTTTGATTTGCAAGCTTGATGGTTTCTCTAATGGTTTTTCTAATGTACATGCCAAGGTAAACAGGACTGTCAGAAAGTGGAATAGATGTTTCAGAAAGTTCAAGTCGCTTGTCTGAGTTACCCTTAAGATTGAAAGCAATTGCTCAACATTAAAACTGGACCGATCTGCTGATATTCATGTTGTAGTTTTGAAAACGTATACTCTCACTTCCCAAAACAGTGCCACAGGTTCCAGCGCTATGCCACCACTGTTGCTAGAGACAACTAAAGGTAGCAGGATTATTTGGTAGTTGTGTGTAGTAAGGCCACGTAAGGTGAAATGAAACCTATTTCCCCGATGAAAAATTTGTAGCCTGCGTAGTTGTATGATAGTTGTACGAAATGTTCTATCTAGTGATGTGTAATAGTAAAGAGTAGTATCATGTGTCTCAGACTGGGCCAATCTTAAGTAGTAGTATCCAGTAGCATCCTGTCTTGCTCTAGGAGCATCCAGTCTTGCTAATAGTAGCATGCAGTAGAATGCCGTAACACGGTAGCCTTGAAATAGAAGCATGTAGCAGCATCAGTTAGTACTCCATGCTACTTTTTTGTACAACTTCATACTACTATTCTGTGATAAACTTTTCATCGGGTCCTCTCAACAACACCATACCAGTATCTAGTAAATTGTTAGCTATTTTTCTTTCCTAGCAAACTTCTTCAGTGATTACTTCATTCTTGGAGGTGAGAGGTTTGAAGCACAGCAGCAGGAATCCTACTTATTTGGTGACAATAGTGACCTCAACTTCATTGGAGGAAAAGCAGTTCCAGTAAGTTTTTTTTATTCACTATGATTGTATACTATAATTCAATCAATCAATCAATCTGTTTCTTACCCGTCAAAAACAATGGAGGGTGTGTGGCCCTAGTGACGGAGTAAAAAAAAAAGGAGAAGAAAAAAAAACAACAACAGACAATGCACGTAGGAAAACTTTACACTAAACACAGCACAAACATAACTACAGATTACACGAAAAGCGAAGACCACTGGTGGTTCAGTTTACTAGCGGAAGATTTGAAATCTTCCACTCTCTTATCAATAATTTTAGCAGGCAGAACCAGATGGAATTTCTGCGCCAAAAAAGAATTGCTGGTCCAAGGGGGCAAATGCAGCAGATACTTGGCAAACTTAAAATACATCCGGTGAACATTTTTCTTATTAGAAGCAGACAAAAATTGCCAAATGGGGGACATAGCAAGAAGATGGGGCACAGTTAGACTGTTGTAAAGTTTAGAAAGATGAAACCGACTAAGACGTGTGATATTAGAAGCAAGTGAAGCGTAAGCGATCCGTATCTTTTTAGCGAGGTTTTGAATAGCAAGCTTGATTGTTTCTTTAATGGTTTTTCCGATGGGCATACCAAGGTAAACAAGACTTTCAGAAAGCGGAATAGATGTTTCACCAAGTTCAAGTCGCTTGTTTGGATTACACTTAAGATTGAAAGCAATTGCTACGGTTTTGTCAACATTAAAACTCAGACCGATCTGCTGATATTCATGTTTTAGTTTCGCAAACGTACTCTCACTTCCCAAAAAAGTGCGACTTAGATTTAAAATATCATCGGCGTAAGTAAATAGGGACACATCAATACCGCCATAAATACACGTGCACTCGACAGAATTTTGAGCAGGAAGAACCGAGTTGTTGAAAAGAGCAGGGGAAGTTAAACCTCCCTGTCTTACACCTTTTAATACATTGAAGAGGTCCGACCCCCCTTTCATTTTAGCTCTGAGATGACTGTACATATAACGAAGACATTTAATAACGGAGGGATCAACCCCTCT
The DNA here is from genome assembly GCA_023053575.1 of Branchinecta lynchi. Classification (NCBI taxonomy): domain Eukaryota; kingdom Metazoa; phylum Arthropoda; class Branchiopoda; order Anostraca; family Branchinectidae; genus Branchinecta; species Branchinecta lynchi. The sequence goes on from JAKZAP010000015.1 coordinate 21,750,249, forward strand.
TTTTACAGCTTCTGCCAAAATTTGGGCAAAAATACAGGAATCAAAAGCTCTGGCTATGTCCAGTCCACAAAGTACAAGGAAATCCCCGGAGCCTTCCACATCCGCAAGAACATTAAACAGGGCGAAGAGAGCATGCTCCCGACTCAGTCTTTTCTGGAAACCGAACTGATGCGAAGGAACAGAACACTTCCGGGAAATTTCACTAAGAATAATAGACTCAAAAATTTTAAACGAAGTGCAAGAAACGGTTATAGGACGATACGATCGACAATCATCAAGATCTTTTTTCCCTTTTTTTGGGAATAGGCGTGATCTGGCCGACGCAAAACTGCTGAGGCACAATACCTGATGAAATTGACATCTGAAACAACAGTGAAAGATGCTGCGCAAGCAGATCGCTAGCGTTTTCAAAATGTTTTGCGGAGACCAGATCAATACCAGTGGATGCTTTTTTCTTAATCTTTCTTAGGGCACCTTTTACGTCAGACGGAGTCACTGCAAAAGCAGACCGTGGAAATTTAGCCAGTGTACTATCAAGCTCTTTTTCAAATTTACTTTCTGTAGCCGGATCGGGTGACGAAAACTCACTTTTATAATAATCAATCCAACTAATCCAACAACCAACTAATTCATGTTGATGAAAAAATTCCATCTTACCTTACAAACTTACATAGCACTGAGTAAAGAACTTTGCACTGATCATAAACTGTATATCTGTGTTGACAAATAATGATTGTTTACAAAATCCTTGTGGTGTCTTAAGTTGGGAATTCATGCCATGCGGCTTCGCATTAAGTTTCAAAGTTTGGAGATTGGCCTTCATTTTCGGCTGATATATTTTTTTGCCACTATTTGTGCTCGGGGTTATGTCACAACACTGAGGTTAATTTTCTTTAGAAACCAAGGGTAGGCTTTTTTATAACATAGGCTATATATTATGTTTTTGGTATATCGTTGTTTCTGCTTTAGAGTCTAACTATTTACTAGACTCGATTAGAAATTAGGTCTAAATTTTGTTTTGTATAATTTTGTTGGTTTATCTTTGTTATTTTTTACTCTGCAACTGCCTTGTGCTTTTGGTGGGTTAAATAAATCCATATATATGCTATATAAGTATTTCCAAAGGCAAACATACTAGTTCTGTAGGGTAATATTTGCCATATTTAATGTTATTGTTATTTTTTTGTACCAGCTTTACATATTGAAAATATTTTACATATTACAAAATATTTACATATTTTGAATTGAGACTGTTGGCTCTGACTCCAGTCCCGTATCATCATGTATGGTGTTAAAAACAAAAAAAAAAACAAGAAAATAGTTATGCCGATTGCTTTTCTAATTATGATTGAAAGTGACAAATCCCATACATTTACTTTGTGTCATCAACTTCACTGTGTAGGACTGGAGAATTTGTAAAGACAAGACGTAAGAGATGCAAAAGGAAGTTGACTTTTCAAATCCTTCTCCAGTCCTGTAAGCAAAACTTAAGCAAGTCGCTTTCTCTGCATCTCTAACTTCTTGTTTTTTCAGATACTCATGGGATTGTCCAATTGCCTCAAGTCAGGCATGAGCTTATTCTTCCTTTTGCTCCTAATATCAGCCGTTAATCTACCTGCTGCGTCAGCTCGTTCATTAGAGGATCAGTTTCCAGCATTGTATAATGCCAGTGACGAGTTAGTTATCCTGGACAATTCGAACTTTTACTCTAATGTGATTGGCTCCAGCAGTGCTTGGCTGGTCGAGTTTTATAGTAGCTGGTGTGGCCACTGCCAGGTTTTCGCGCCAACATTTAAAAGGTTTGCCAGTGACGTACACGGTTGGCAGGAAGTAGTACAAATCGGTGCCATTGACTGTGCTAATGAAAATAACACCGATGTCTGCCGATCTTATGATATTATGGGGTATCCCACTATAAAGCTGTTTCCCGTGAATGTTACGAAAGAAAATTTAGGTGACGAATTTAAAGGCAAGAAAGATGAAAGCTCCCTTAGCAGTGTGCTGGTTAACTATCTAGTAGCGCAGCAAGTGGCTGGGAATGGAACTAGAGAGTGGCCTCAGCTATTGCCACTGGAGGCCGCCGCTATAGAAGACATCTTCAAAATTAGTCCTAGAGACGTTTCAGTCTTACTTTTCTCCGAGGAAGCAGGTGAAGCACAGAAGGTGGTTTTGGATGCGTCTTCCATAAAGGATGTACCACCAGTATATTATGTACCTAGTTCAAATACAAAGCTAAAGGACCTTCTTGGTGTTAAAGAACTTCCGACATTGAAAGAAGTTTTTAAGAACGGACAGTTTGATACTTTGAAACTGAACGGAACAACACGTGCGCAGCTTTTCAAAACCCTTGCCGAGAAATTCGCAACCGTTTCTGATCTGGAATCGGCCCAAAGTTTAAAGAACAAAGACCGAATAATGGAAGAAACAACAAAAAGAAAATCACTCAGCTCTCTGCTGAAATCCATGAACACTGCTAAAGATACTGCGTACCTCATAGACTTAGAAAAAGGACTGAAATATTTGCTTGAACATGAAATTTCAATGCTTCAAACGGTGACCGGTGAAAAACTGGACGGGTTTAAAAATTTTCTACTTATTTTGAACAAATATTTTCCCGCCAGAGCCGGTGTGGGCAAATTTTTGAAAAGTGTTATTGAATACGTAAGTAGCCACGATGACGGGTTTAAGGGGGAGGAGTTTGCGAGTCAGCTTCAAAATTATGAGAGCCACTACTTACCAGAATGGAAGACTTTAGATTGGATTGGGTGTAAGGGTTCCACCTCTACTTACCGTGGATATCCATGTAGTCTTTGGTCTATGTTTCATAGTCTCACTGTAGCTGCATATTCGGATCCTGACAACGCGGAGCCTCTTGAAGTGCTGGAGGGTATAAAAGATTATGTACAGTATTTCTTCGGGTGTAGAGAGTGCGCGGGACACTTTATGCATGAAGTCAACTCGACTCTAAGTCATGTTGAAACCAAAGAACAAGCGGTGCTGTGGCTGTGGGAGGCTCATAACAAGGCAAATTTAAGATTGTCGAAAGATATTTCTGAAGACCCCGAACATCCGAAGATTCTTTTCCCAACGTCTGAAAACTGCCCTGCATGTAGGTCGAATGGCGGTTGGGATAAAAAAGCAGTGTTGGAATACTTGATTAAGCTGTACAGTAAAGAGAGCTTGAGCTTCCTGGGTATTAAAGGAGCTAAACAGGGACTGTACGAGAGTTTACGGAGCCGGAAGGGTAGTATCCTGTCGAAAATCGGGCAGGAGTTTCGACAGCGTTGGAAGCTTAAGAGGTATTCCACCACGACCCTGAAACCTGCCAAGGGTTTTCTGTTGGAACGCCGCGAACATTTCCCCCCGATGAAAGAAGCCGAATTGGAATCCTTCATTTCTTTCTTAGACTTGAGTTTCTGTGCTTCTATTTATGTGTTGTTTGCTGTGCTTGTTTTGGGTTTTATTACTCGGGTGCTACTTCGTAAACAGTATAGGCGGAAGCTGTATCTGTATGATTTGAATGGGAAGGTTTAAGGGGGAGCGGGATAGGCCATGCGATTTCTTCGTTGTAGATATTTATATTGGAGATGGTACAGATCGACTAGGATTATTTTTTTGTTTTGTTTAGGAGTACGGTATGTTTTTGTAGTGACAAGTTGCGCATTTGTACGAACTCGGTATTTGCAGATTGTCCAAATGGAGCGATTCAAGCGGTTCTTCGCTGTACTTACGCGGATCCGCAATTCTTAATCGGTTACGTCTAGATCTGAAGTAGGTCTGGATCGGAAAAGCGTTAATTCTTTCATTTTATTTGAGTTCGCTGACTAGTAGAAATTAAACGACAAAAATTAAAATATATTTTAATTCAGTTTGATAAGATGATAGTTTATAATACGGTAATCAACTCATAATCGGAATAGAATAGTGTTTATTTAGCCACGGATGATCGATTTACAGTCATTAACATACAACACAGAGAATAATATACCATCATAACATACGCTCATTCGTCCTAGGTGTTTTACCTTTCAACTAGGTTGCCTCTCGGTTTTTGGGTGTTGTAGGTGTGCAGTGTTTTATAGATCTGAGACAGGCTTCATTTCCATGCACCACAGATAAAAACTAAAAAAAGGTTTTTTTTTGTATCTCAGAGGAAGGTAATCCCGACAATAACTTTTCTCGAACAGGTATGTAGTGTATATCTTCCAATGTCCCACAGGTAGTTATATCATGACACGTGAGTTTCGTAGGGGTTGATACGATATCGTATCAGCCTCCAGAGAGGATGATACGAAGCCGTATCAGCCTCCGCAGAAGTTCATCAAGCACTTTTCTTCAACTATTGAAAAGTAGAGCCTGACCTCCAAAAAAGAAATAAAAGACATCCCTTGTAGAAAGAAAAACAAAAAAAATACCTAAAATAATCCAGAAAGAAATCTGAAAAATATTAGAATTTGTTTTCAAAATTGTAAAAAAATGTTGCTTTCCTAGCCAACCATCCCGGGTTGGCCCATATCCCCCATATTTGTACTTCCAATTTTTTTCTAGTAGCCACTCCTCCCTAGTAATTCCCACCCCAAATAATTCGACCCTTAAATCACTCAATCCTTCACATTCACACATAAAGTGGAACACATCCTCATCCACCTTTCCACACATCGGGCAAAAGTAAGGGTCATTCCATACACTCACACCTATGTTCCTGAGAACAAATCTTGCTCTTGTTGTATTTCTTCTCTCGTGAGCTAAATCCTCTGAATGTCGGGTAAATGAATGTTGATGTTGAATGAATGAATGTATTCCCATATAAGTCCTATGGGCCATAGCGGGACAAAATTTAAAAATAAATAAGCACTATAAGATATTCAACACTCGACTCATAATTTTGATAATTAAATAACTATCAAACAAACTAATACCTATCCGTACTACGACATCAACCTACAATAAAACGTCCACGGTGCTCCATGGCAACCTTCAGGAATCTACCCAACCGACACAAATCTTGGAAAACGTTACTACCCATCGAATCTTTCAGAGACTCCCCGTGAAGAACCTCCATACCAAAAAATTCTCTCCTTAGATCCCCCAACTCACTACAAAAAAACCCCAAGTGTTCCACATCTGTATCCATCTTTCCGCATGACGGGCAAAAGTAAAGACCAGAACCTCACTTAATTCTACCAATACATTTTTTTCTCGCACCCACCAGTAAAGCGTCTGCCCGAAACTCGCCATCCACTTCAGTTCATCAGGTCCTACTAACCTTAAGATAAAGCTCCTCCCTCCATAAGCTCTTGGACTGAGCATAAATACTCAGAGAAAGGGTCGAGCTCACCTCCCATAGTCACTGCTGAATCTCCTGGTCCATTAACCTTGCCCTTCACTACCTTCGTAACCTTACCTACTTCAAACGTTTCCAATTCAGCTTGGGCTATAGGAGTATTGAATCCGTTTTTGACGAACACGCGATTGGAACGCAAAAGAACAAAAGGCACATACATTTTAGTGAGATTAGCTATCTTCATATGTCGTTAAAATGTGGAAGGATTTTTTTTATTATTAAATTTTTAAGGGCCACAATAGCAGAAGCTAAATAATAGGCAACACAGGGAAAATAAATAAAGAGACATCAATAAGCAGCATCATCTAAATAATTTACCATCAACAACGAAACTTACGACAAAATACAGAAACGAATCAGGAACCGAACATGCACAAATGAAGAGCAAACGTGAAATTTTATTAGTTATTGAAATAATGAGTATCAGGGGGGACGACGGGCGGTACTTGATGCTGGAAGCGGCTTGAGTAAATTTGAATGTCTCGTTGACTAAGTCGGTTCGGGGAGTTGTATCGTATCCACATGCAAGACCATGCCTGGAAAGCTTGTACCCTAGTGAAGACTTTCAAACACGTGTTAAACTCGCGATGGGAGAAAGGAGATGCAAAAGGCAGCTTTTTAGTGAGATTGGCTATCTTCATATTTGGTGAAAATGAATAAACGAATTAATCTTTTGATTTACACACTATTGTAAAATTGGAAATAGTGTAGGACGTAGTGAAAAGAAAGAAACACAACTTAAATTAGAATGCAAATTGACACTTCGAACAGATTACAATTCAAACAAACGGACAAAACCGTGATGAGGAGAAAACGCGAAGACCGACAGATTCTTATGCAGCTCGTCAAGTTTAACAGTTTATATTTGTGGAAGTGGATTTGTGGAAGGATTTTGTTGTTTATTGCACCGTATCCATATGCAAGACCATGACTGAAAAGCTTGTACCCTAGTGAGGACTGTCTTATAACATTTTCTTACAAATACGTCGGTTTTTATACTTAATTTTCTACATTACTCACGGAAATAGCATTCGATTTTCTTGGATCCTCGGCATCATGGGACTAGTTTGAAAATCTTGAACTCATCCCTTCATGTGTTTGATTGAATAGATTACTAACTTTCTAAATATTCTTTGATCCCAAGCTGACTTGAAACATATATTCAAATAATGTATACAACGGATACGTCAGCTACGATTCTTCATCAGCGATATTTCGGCCCTTCTTGGCAAGGGTCCTCGTCAGGCTGTCAATCTTCTGGTTCATCCTCGGGGAAGGAAACAAACCTATAATCTGATAGGTTTCCCCGACGTTGACCCAGAAGATTGACAGCCTCCCGATCAAAAATGTGTAGCCTGCGTAGTTGCATGATCGTTGTACGAAAAAGTTGCATCTAGTGATATGTTATATTAAAGAGTACCATCATTTAATGTGCCTCAGACTGGGCCAATCTTAATTAATAGTAGTAGCATCCTGTCTTGCTCTAGGAGCATCCAGTCTTGCTAATAGTAGCATGCAGTAGAATGCAGTAACACGGTAGCCTTGGAGTAGAAGCATGTAGTAGCATCAGTTAGTACTCCATGCTACTTTTTCGTACAACTTCGTACTACTATTCTGAGATAAATTTTTCATTGCACTGACGAGAACACTTACCAAGAAGGGCCGAAATATCGCTGATGAAGAATCGTAGCTGACGTATCCATTGTAGGCCTATACGTTATTTGAATATACCAACTTTCTACTTTTCAAACTTCAAATTGTGTGGCCAGATTTGAAACTAAAAGTATACCAGGTGTTGTTGTTTGTAGAGGACTGGAATGTATTTTGAACTATCTTAGTCGCGGGTTTGGGCAGCTCGTAGTAACTGTTCTGTTCTGGAACAGCCTTAATAGCATTGTCTTCCATTCTTTACTTAGAAAATGTGTTTCAACCCTTTTGCCTACCGAACAAGCAAACGCTTTGAGAGCGGTTAGGCTACCGAAATCCCGGAGTTTATCTTTTATATTCAGTTATGGTTTTCGTTGGGCCTGTGAACGTGACAAATAAGGTTAAGGGATTGACAAAGTTGAAAAGGTTTTTACTTTGTATTTATTATTTATAATAGTTGTTGGAAATAAACATTATATTTTCACCAAGTACCCTACTCTCGAAAGAACCAGGTTCTCTACAGCCGGACGAGGATCATTGACAAGAAGAGCCAATTATATCAGTAAATATCAGCTGACTGATTTAGCTTTTAGCACCATCAACCCTATCGAAAAATCCGGCTATGGGAGTATCGTGTCGTTGAAATTTTCGAGTTTATTTGTCCTTCCTTCCCGAAAGAATTTCTGTTTTAATGATTCCCGCGTCTTTTTTCCTTCTCGCTCCTTGTACCTCGAAAATAAAAGACAAAATGGACAAAAGCCGATCGCTTAGATCTGCTTTGTTTGTTGACTTAAGCTGCGTTCGATTTGAGTCCTCCCTGTCTCGGTCCTGTCTTCTTGTTACTGCCTTGTCACGGTTTACCCGTTTTATTTACCCTTGTCAGGTGAATCGCTCAGCGGACAAGCATCACAAATAAAACGCAATCGAGAAATCTACCCGAGACAGGACCGAAACTTGCTCCTAGAGCATGTCCTCATTCACGGCGTCCTGTCTGACAGGGCACTAGTTGCGTTTTTTATTGAAGTTTGAAGTTACCTTCAACCTCAAAGGTCTCTGCTTAAATACCGTTTTTGGTCGCCGGTCACATTCCTTCGTCCTTCAGATTCTGACCGTCGAACTTCGTGCTCTAGCAAGTTCGAAGTTTGCTTGAATCTTCGAAGAAACGTCGACCTGACAAGGATCGCCGGAGTCGTAAAAACACTAATTAAGCAAACGGTGAACTTCGACGGCGTTCAAAAAACGGAAATTAAGCAACCGGCTAAGCGAACGGCGAACAAAACTTCGATCAAAAACGCAACTACGGACAATTGTCAGCTGACAGGACAAATAAAACGGCATCAAGCGGACAAGGCACTTAAATAAAGCGGCATTTGGCTGACAGGACCGGGACAAGGCTGAATCGAACGCGGCTTTATATACCTCAAGAGACGGTGTTTGAAATAAGCTTCTAGTCGAGCTGAGGGCCTAAACCGTGCCATCCTTATTTGTTATTTCTCGATGCCCGATTTTGTCGCCAGCCCGTTCAGTCTGTTCTTTAGTTGTCAAGCATCTTAACTCCGGATCACCGGAATTTCGGAACCCTCCCCCACAGTGCTTGGAGTCTTACCCACATTTCAGTTGTCCGAGGACTGTACTTTACGTGGGCCATAATCCTGGAGACCCGTTGTGCCATTCGCCGCGAGCCAGAACAGAGCCATAACGGCTAGCTGGTAGGACAAAAGACAAGAAAAAGATTGGTGTTTGCGGTTGATGGGTATCAGATACGTCTTAGCAGGAACACCACTGGTAATCGTAAGGGCGTCGTAACCGTGCTCGTCCAGTCCCGCCTTGCTCTCATTGATTGAAAATCGCCAAAGTGATGGTTACGTCACTTTACGGTGGTTTCCGACAGCTTACGATTGCAAGTGGAGACCCCAATTATATCGGACAGTCCTGTACGTGGGATTTGTAAAATGGGTCCTTCGTGCATCCTTTAAACACTGAAATTTTGTTTGTGAACTATATTCTAAAAGTCTGCTACTTTGACTACACACGAAATGACCGTCTCTTAAGGAGTGCTGGAATCCGTGAACTACGCATTGTCCTCTCTTTCCTCCCATTCGAAGTGTGTAAGAGGCGCTGCTAGCGTCTGGCACAGCGCCAATGGAAGAGGTGGTGCGTTGCACGTTTTCTAAAAGTAAAAAAGATTCCAGCGGCAATTGAAGAAGGTCAGGTCGTGCTTGGTTGAGTTCTGTTAGCTTCTACGCCGGCGTTGTCGCCGTCTCTGTCGCCTCCGTTTTCGAACTCGCAGTCTCGCTTGCCTCCGCCGGCTCGTGGATGCAGAACCATGGCATCATCTGCTGCAGTTCTATTCTGAATTTCGGATGGTTGATGGCGTATATATACGGGTCAACGCAGGCTGCGAGTTTGGAAGTTAGCGCTGGGATCATGCTGACAAAAGCGGTGACCAAGTCACGGTTTCCGAATGCGGCGATGTGGGCGACGACGGCATAAGGTGTCCAGGAGAACAGGAAGAGGGTCGTGAGTGTAAGGCCGACTTTAGCCACGCGGATCTCTTGCCGGACGTCTGCGGCCTCACCGGATCTTAAACTTTGGACGTTCATTTTCTTCGCTTGGGCCTTGAGAGCTTCTTCATGGTTCTTCACATGAGAGAAGATCTTGTAATAACAGGTGATTATTATGCTTACTGGGATGCACCATGACCAGAAGAAGATCCAGTTGACGAAACGTTTCGTGGCGAAGTCCTCAGTCAGGTAGTCGAAGGTGCAGCTCGTAAGGTAGCCCTCTGGGACGAATCTCCCCCAGATTTCCAAACCAGGAAGTAGAGCTACGGGGAGGACGTAGAGCCACATCGCAGCGATTACGAGCAGTGCCGTCTTGCGGCTTAAGCGCTTCCCGAAAGGTGACGCGATAGTCTTATACCGGTCCCAAGCGATCGCTGCATTACTAATCGATGCTCCTGGGCCTGTCAATGCCCCCATCCAGCCGAAAATTTGACAGCCAAGAACGCCGTAGATGGGTGCCAAGTTGAAGCTCTGAATGATGAAGACAGGCGTCTTCAACATCATGATGAAATCGCACACGGCGAGGTTAACCACGAACATGTTGCCAGGGGTGCGCAGACCTGGGCGTTTCAGGAAGAGGTAGATAACGACGCCGTTGCCCGTGAGGGAGAAGAAGGTGAATAAGATGTAGAGGAAACCCAGGAGTTGGTGCATCATGGGGTTGGGCTCTTCGAATTTCGTCCAGTGGGGACTGATGTACTTTTTGAAGTCGTCAGGGGCGTTCCATCCGTTCAGTTTTGGGGTCCATCTGGAAAGGAAAATGTGTCCGTTTTTGTAATCTTTTTAAGCTAGGAGTTGATATGACCTAGCCGAGTCCTTAGGGCGAAAATTTCCTCGCGACTTTATGGATTCTCACTAAGAATCCGTTCCTTAGCAGGTTCACTTCATTCTCTCTAAAGGCCTTTTTCCGCGACACAATTCTGGGCCACACACTTCTGGGTGTTTGTCGCGGAAACACGATTGTGTGCCACACAGTCGAGCCACTAGTTGAAACTCGCGGAAATGCCTTTTTGTCTATTTTTTGGCGGAAATTTCAAATATCTGAAAATTAAAATATAATTCATGTAAATCTCAATAAACAGAGCTCCAGGCTTATTTCCTTACCATTATGTGTAAAAAGGACCCTCAGTTTTAAGTCTATATGCTTGAAAAAGTAATTAACTTTATTGTTTAGACACTATTTTGCTGCTTAATTTGAATTTCCCGCCAGAATCGAGCCACAAAATAGACAACCATCTCGCCAGTTGTTCGTCGAATTTGAGCCACAAAGATCTTGTTGGTCGCAGAACACACAGTTGTGGGCCGCACTGAACACCGGGAAACACTCTTTTCGAGCCACAATCGACCCACAAACTGTTTGTGGGAGCACGGAAAAACGACTCAAGTCGGGAGTATATCTGCGTCTAGTTGCGAAACATTCTCCTATTTCGTCATTCTGAGGAAAAACTGAACTTATAAGCAATTGGAATTCAAACGTGAGCATAAGGATCGTTAGTGAATCCGCAGTTTTATATTTTGCAGTTTAAAATACCAGCTTGCATATAATGTGTCCCTAAAACCAGTTTGAATATCTTGTGTTATTTTTATTTTCTTTCTCGCTTTAAATTTGTTGAAAAGAAAAAGAAAATATACAGAATGAATAGCTCTTCTTACTCCTGTTTCGACGATCTAACCGGATTCAGATAAAACCTTTATTTCAACCAAATTTTCGTTATTTTGCCGGATTGCGGGTGAACTACTTGTCCGACGAGATAAAGGAAATATTGAATATGAAGTCATCGTGTCTCCTTACCCCTGCAGGGACAATATCATTAGCTTAAACAAACCATTTTACTGTCTACCCTCCCTCCCCCCCCCCCGGAAATGCGAGGCTATGGCCCATCCATGAACTTGACTTTGACAGTAAGGATCCTCACAGCAGGAGCAGAGGTATTGATGCCTATAGTCGGACGTACCGAATTTGCCAAGTCATAGGTATCCGGCCTTTGCCGTTTGGTCATCCAAAAACCATAAAGTGGTGTCTAATGACGTGTAATCTGTCTTTTTCTTTAAAATGGGAGATTTAAGTAATTACTTACGTAAATGCTTCGTAGTTCGTTTGGTTCATCGTTCCTTGTTTTTTTTTTTTCGGACTTCGGTGTAGGATTTTCCGCCTCTAGTCCTCGCGTCTCTAACACCTAGAAGATTCCCCTTTCATCACACGAACTGATACACTTGTAAAAAAAAAAATCTTGCAGTATTTGCTACTGGGATCAATCTTGTCTCTAAAAAGGTAGTCTTATTTCTAATTCGGATTAGTCTTATCTTAGTAGAGATAAGATTAATCCCAGTAGCAATATGGCAGTTAAATTTAATCCTAACTCGGAGAAACTTTTTACAGTGCAGATCTCCAGTATATCTATCGGGGTGCTCTAGTAAATTCATATCCGAAGATTCACCATGCACAGTCAAAGGCTTTACGGAATCGTGTCGCCATAAGAGTGGAGGTATTTAGGTTTACGACACAAAATTGTAAATGTTTTCTAGTTCACTGTCAGAAGTCTCATAACAGATAACACAAAGTTGCGCAGTTTCAGCAGATAACGCTTGGTATATTATCTGTTATTATTTTGCAGACTTTATGGATTGTAAGTTAGGCGTAACAAGCATTTCCAAGAAGAGTTGAAAACCCGTCGAAATAGCCCACATCGTAACTGTTATTTGATGAAACTGCGCATCCTTGCGACCAAGAATTAAAAGATTCTTAGGTGAATTTTAAATTACAAAGTTGTCATAATAACAGTAACGTTAATTTGAAGACTTGCAGGGCCATTCACAACACAGAAACATACTTTTGATGTATCGTAAGAGCTTGGTCACACCGGGCTCAAAAAGCCGCCTAATAAACAAACAACTGAAAATCCCTAGGGGACGTGAGATTTGACGGGCTTTGTGGCAGCTTGTCGATAATTAGCAGACTGGAATTAGGAGTCAATTAGAGTTCCTGTAACGTATTATACATGCTGATTTGCTTTAATTGATCTCCTGAATTTAAAACGACAACATTCAGAATTAGTTGTATCTTACTTGATGGTGGAAAACGGATACGTCAGCTGAATTCTATTGGAGCTATATTTCGGCCCTTCTTGGCAAGGGTCCTCTTCACGCTCAAGTTGGAAAAACGAACTTGTGGGAAAAACAAGAAAATCTGTGTTTCCCACGAGTTCGTTTTTTCAACTTGTGCGGTTTTGAGCCTGAAGAGGACCCTTACTAAGAAGGGCCGAAATATAGCTCCAATAAAATACAGCTGATGTTTCCGTTTTCCGCCATCAAATATGATTCTCAGTCAGCTTGGGCTAAAGGAATATTTATAGTTGTACCTTGTTCTTTTTCTACTTTCGCAACCCAAAAAGCCAGGAAATGAGCCCAGTAATTTTTTAGAGCCCAAGCTCTAAAAAATTATAACATGGTTAACGTAATACGTTTACCTCTACTTGCCTGGATACGTGACTATACAAGGAACGACAGATCCTTCTGTTTATATTCAGGGATTACCAGGAAGCAGCACAACCCCATCCCCAAACATGTTGACCTTGGAATATATATTCAAGATGTCAGGGAGCAGCAACGGCATTTCTCCGCCCCAACATGTTAAAGTGAAAGCACAACTCTTACTAGAACTGATCTTTTCACGATAAAATGGCTTAAAGCACAACTCTTACTAGAAACCATCTTTTCCCTATGAAATGAATCAGGAAAAGCGTTTTTGGTAATCCCATTACTTTCCACCTAAAACTAGCGATTCTCTTGTTAGCGCGTGTCGACTACATCCAGCCTTCCTGCTCTCCGACGCGGAGGCTGGGCGCAAAACATTTGAAAACTAATCATGCCTTGGTTAAAATGTGGGAAAACAAAGCAAATAAACAGAAGTAATAAACAGAAGATTATCACATCCTTATATGTGAAAGAGTTGTCAGCGGACCTTGAAGATTCTGTCAAGCTTTTCGTTGGGTGACGGGAAAACTCGGAAAGGCCAAAAAGCGCTAAAAATTCGTAGTTACGAAACGAAACAATGGAGAAAGGTGGGAATTGCAGAGCTTATAAATTCCATATGGGAGCTAAGTATATTATAAAAGTCAGAATAAGTAAGAGCGGTCCTTTAATGATATCGGTAAAACAGCATATGTTTTACCAAATACATAACGTTCTACTTACAGAAGAAAGAAAGCACCGAATTTTCCCTGAACATAATACGGGAAAATGCAAAAACTGTAATGAAATCGAAGATGTAAATCATTTTCTCATTAAATGCGAGAAGAAAAAGGAGCGACTAAGGAAATTCGAAAAAATAATATGTTCTTTAATGGAATATGGAGATAAATGGCATTTAAAGGAAGAAATGAGCCTAATAAACGTTACAAGTAAACATGGATTAAAAAGAGAAAGGACAATGACATTAATGATATCGACATTTTGCTATTATGCGTGGAAAGAAAAAGAAAAAGGAGAGGATGAGTCCGTATTAATGAAAGTTCAAAAATGTTGGGAAATAATAAAAGGTAGTAAAGATAAAGTAGGAAATGATTTGGAATTAAATTTAATATTGATGATTTAGTTTGAAATTTAGTTAAAAAAAAAAAAGAAATAATAAGTGGGATAGTACAGTTATGTTTAAATTGTAATTTTTAAAGTTTTAAGAAAGGGATAAAGTTTTAAAGTTGTTTTTGGCAACCAAAGTAGTTTTATATTAAGAAAATTGGTAATCGTTAAAAGTTTTTCATTTAATCGTACTAATTAATTGTGTATGTAAAGTACGATCAAATGAACGTTTATTTATATTTTATTTATTTTTTTATTTTAATTGTTTTAGAGATTTAGAAAAACTAAAATAAAAAAGGGTTTTGGTATCGGAGAAGGAAATGAAAAAGATCGTAATAAATGCCACTGCAGAAGGGATTCCCTATGACGGCAGGGCATCCTTTGACGCAGGAAGTGCGAAGAGGTCGAACAAATTTTGTGTTGTTTTTGTCTCCAGGACAAAACCCCATTTTTGGTTTGGTTGCAAAAAAATAACGAGGGATAGTATTTTTGTAAATATTAAGTTTTTAAGGAATGAAAATTTTAAGGAAAGGAGATATTAAGGAAGGAAAACAAAGAAAAGGTTTTAAAGATGTGTTGAAATGGTAAACTGAGAAATAAGGGTTAAAAGAGGGAATAAGAAAGAATATTAAAAAAGAACAATTAATTAAATGTAGAGATAGAGAAAAGTGTAGGTGACGCTAAATATATAGGTCGGTCATTAAAAAAAAAAAAAAAAAATAGGTGTCGCCGAGGGAAGTGGAAGCGTAGTCACCTGGCCAAATCATATTGGACAGGAAGAACGGAAAAGATGCTACGCGGCATATTTATATTAAAAAAAAAAAAAAAAATAATATCGGTCTTCGAAATTACCAGTATATGCCTCGCGAAATTATCATTTTTTTTGTTGGCGCATGTCCAGAGTTAGCATCAGTCACAGTTATTATATACCGAAGTGGAGTTTCGACTCAAAATACTTGAAAACTCTGCAAACCGCGGTTAAAAATATCAAGTAAACCTGTTGGCCTGCCAAGTCTTCCAAAACGAAAAACAATATCTTTTTCTGTGTTTGTGTTTGTATGTGTTTTGTTTATTTTCTTCATTTACTCCGCCTTTCCAAAATGGTGGGTCAAAGATAAATTACTTACTTAATACTAAAGCTTCGCATTACCCTATTTGTGAAAGAGTTGCTCGTGAAGCGCTTGAAGGTTTTGGCGAAGTTTGCTTCACTGGCCAACTCGGCTTGACGGAAAAGTAGGTGCAAAACGAAACAATGGCGAAGGGCGGGATTTCTGGAGCTTATGGGTCTCGCTGAGACCCAGCGTATATTATGTGTTTCAGTATAAGCCTAATATGTTTCGAAGTTTTTGGTTTCATTACTGCTGGAAATCGGCTGCTGTTTTTGCTAGTCGATTGGGTTGCTGATACGGTAGAGTTTTTTTTTTTTTTTTTACAGTGGAGCTAGGAATATATAAAGCAGTATTAGTGCGAGAGGTCCTTTAAATTATATATTAGTTGTGTTTTTGCAGATACCATGGTATCTGTTACCGCGGTAACTGAATCTGTAATTAGTCGTTTTGCAGTTACCGTGGTATATGATACACGGATGCTCTGCTAAAACGACTATTGCCGAAACTGCACTTTTAGAAATCATCCCAAAAGAAAAACTGATATTCAGTTACACCATTAAAGGACACCTGAACAGTGAAACTATACTTGAACGCACTATGGATAATGCATTACAGACATGGCATCGGAGAGCATTCTTCTCCTGAGCGTGACGTTTTCAAAGTAGGGATGTTCGTTTCTGGAGGTTTGCACATGCAGACTCCAAGACAAAAAGCGCAATTCATTCAAATCTTGTACAGCGCTGGCCGGACCGTATTGGAATTTCTTCTAGATATACGTTTGGGCTTACTGGTTAAACTATATTCCAGAAGAAGGGTTGATTGGAGACATTTGTTCATTTCTAAAACTGTTCGGTACTGAAATAAGGACAAATGCAAAATGGAGCAAAAATCATAGCTTGGAAACACTACTTCGTATTTGGATTGGGTTTTGTGCAGGCAATGTTAACGGAAGTCATACAGGTAGGGATGGTACTTGGTACTCTGCATTCGGGTGTCCTTTAAGTACCAAACTTCTTTCCCACAGTCTGACAAAATCTGATGAAAGTGAGATCATTTTTCACATACCACGATCAGTTATCACGGTCGGACCGTGGTATCTGAATATCAGATACCACGATAACTGGCCAGATACCACGATAACTGCAAAAACGCCGTTTTACCGTGGTATCAGATACCACCGTAACTGCGGAAACGACTTTAGACCGTGGTATCAGATACCATGGTATCTGCTAAAACGCAACTATTGACTTTTCAAGATGCCAGAAAGCAGCAAAGCGTCATCACCCATGATGTTAACTAACTTATATATTGACCCAGGGTTGGTCACCAAGAACCAGGGTGTACGAGTTACTTCAGGACACTCAGGGTTACTTTGGGTTACTTTTGGTTAAATTGGTTTACATCGCATTGGGTTACATTAGGTTACATTGGGTTACTTTGAGATACTTTTGGGTTACTTTCAAGGGTGTACGAAGTTACTTTTCGTGACCAACCCTGGATATTGGCTAAGCTACGTAGTCTACGAATAGCAGAAAGTGTTCCTTTCTTTATGCGAAATTTCCTAGGATGATGAGATTAGGAGACTTACATTGGTGCTATCACAGTTCTTTGTATCCAGTCTTTGGTAGACGAATGATTTGCTAGTCCAAAGCCTGGGCTCTTTTATACTCTGTTCAATCGTTATATAATCTGTGTATCAGTATGACTGGACCGTAACAGGATAATCCTCTTATACTGACTACCGCACGGATTTTGGCTGTCAATCAGGGAAGCCGTATGTTTTCTTCAAATCACTTATGTTGTTTCCTTTTTTTCCGTAGAACTTACCGCGAAACCCTCCATTGTTTTTAGATTTGGAATTATGTGCAAAAATTCACATATCAGAATAATGTAAACGGTAGATAGCAGTACCTAATTAAATTTGCAGGGAATAAGTAGAAATGCACGTGTAGCCTAACTGGAACTTACGAAATAAATCTGAAACTTTAGTTTCAAGGCCTGTTCATCCGTGAGTAATTTTTGTAGAATTTTCTACTTTCTTATGCTCGGTGCGTAACTGATAAGTCAGCCTGTTTTCGTACATTCTTTTTTATACACTAGGCTACATTACGTTGACTCTCTTGGGGTATTTTTGGTTTTTCCACAAAAGGCTCTAGTACGGACGTTGGGAGTATGGATGGCCTCACGATAAGATCAGCTCCATAAGTGAACCGATATGGAATCAAAATATATCAGACGAAATTATACATTGCAGATAGCAGACTGGCAATGTGTCATTTTTAGTCTTCTTCTTATCTACATTTACATTCATGGGAATCGTTTGCCATTGTAGTTGCTTCATCCATGATATTTTCATCCTGAAAAGTTACGGATAGCTTTGTAGTACCAACTAGGTTATAACTAGGTTATAGAAGATAATGATCCAAGTTTTCATCTGTCTCGATTTCTACGACTGAAAAGGATAAAGTTCAACTGTCTGCAAATTCAATTTAGTCCCTTCTTCCGATTTCTGTTGGTTTTTTGTAACCAAACGCTGGGGACGAGCCTTTGATCATGTTATTACTGATTTTGTTCTTCTCGAAATATACCATTTTGAAAGCTTCGGTGTGTTGACAACTTCAGCATTTAACCGACAGCGAAGAAACAAAACCAAAGTGTTGCTCTCGCAACCCTTTAGTCGATGAAGCCGAGCAAAGGTTGCCCCAACACTTCACGTCGCCCAGTCAACGTAGATCTAGTTCGATTCTGCTTCAGTAGTATATCTATCCATTCTCGTTCGCGAGATTTTGCACTTCATAAGTATATCCCATCCCCTCTATTGGCATTGCACTGATTATCACGCTTGCCACGTTTGTTCGTTTTAAATGGCCTGGCGATGTTTGCGAGAGTCCTATTGGCCAGCAGTCCTGCCATGCAAACTTGCCAAGTTTGTCATCCGAGGCAAGGGACATGGAAAGAGACTATACACAGACGAAACCTTGTGTTATTTTCTGTAAGCATAACTAAGTTTGAAAGTAGTGAACTATATCAGCACATCTTAGGAGCTATGTAGTGCTAGGTGTCCCTCAAGTTATCTTTTTTTTAGTTCCCCTACCCCACACTCCAGTCGGGGGAGCCTACAAAATGCCTCAAAGCCTTGGTTCACATAAGACGAGAGTCCGTACGCCTGGTTAAGGCGGCTTCAGACTACGTCGGAGAGTTGAAGGATGACGAGCCAGCTTACAACTTCGAGTTTGTCTTCGACTCGGATGTAAAGTGCTCAGCTAAAGTGCAGCTCTTCTGTGTCGAAGATGTCACCCCTACTGGTGTTATGTAAGTGAAAAGCTCTGTAGATATTACCAATAAAAAATAAGCCAGTAGAACCTCCGTCTTTGGTCCCATGCAGCGACTATGGATACCCTGAGGAACTGAGCTGAGCTAGAGGTATTTGCTGAGCTTTGAGCTGATGCCCGTCTGCTCCCTCTTCCCCGCTGCGTATACCAGATGAAGAAAACAAGCCTGGAGAACCCGCTCTGCAGGGAGTCAGACGTGACGTCACGATGTTAGACAACCAATCAGCTGTAAATGACGACTCAGACGGTCTTTGTAAGGAAATTTCTTCTGCAGGGCTCTACTGCGATATGGCTGTTTATAGAGTTAACGAATTGCGATGTTCCGCGTAGCTTCTACCCTCCGCTCGTTTGCATCGGGTAGGCTATAGGAGTCTATTCGACTCCGCATGGTCGTATTACAGAGATAGGGAGAGGGAGGTTTTAGTGCTTATTTGTTCTTAATATTACGTAGATGGAACTTTATACAAGGGACTTGTTCCGTGACAAATCAACCGGATGCCAGTTTTTGGATTGGATTTAGAAGTCTAATGCTCCAGTGTCGGAGCATCGTAGACAACCAGGACTCATATGGCAATATTAGCCGGCCGTAGGACAGCCTGAAGGCAAATTCTTCTAAGTACGGGGGTAGATATTGTAGATGGGATGTTGTACAAGGGACTTGCAGCACTGCTTAATATGAAAAGCAATTGCTCTATTTATCAAAATTATGCCGTAATCACACGTTAACAGAGTTTCCAAATTTAAGTTGCATGCTTTACCCTTTTATAAGTTTCCTCGTCATTACCAAAATCATGGACAACTGGCACCAGCCTGCGCGTGACGTTCTCAATTGTTTCCTAGCCGAAGATTGAAAATTGTGTGTCTTTTTAAATGTGATTTTTATCTGTTATTCACTTACTCCGCTTTAAAAATGGCTGGATAAATAAATCACTGGGGCTGCTTACTTACTTGGAAGCGGAGGGTCATGGGTTCAAATAGCGGTTGAGGAGTTTTTTTTTTCTTTCAGTCTGCTACTTATGACTGAGAACTGAGAAGCTCTGAGTACTTCTTAGCCCGAAATGACTGCGAGTCATGTTTGGCCGTGCTAAAGGGATGGCTAGCTGGACTGCGATACGTCGGCCCTTCTCGGTTAGGATCCTCCTCAGGCCATCGGTGAAAGTCGTAACTTTTAATGCTTAGCACTCTGAACTTTGATAAACTAACACTCCGTATTTAAAATACTCCTAACCCCATCTACTTTTTTCAGTTTGTGTCCGAGAAGGTTTCCGAGAACCTCTCAGGCTCTCCCCAAAGTGCCCGATTGTGTAAACGGTGCATTCGGGTTTATGAACTTCCTGTCCGCCAAGCTCCTCCCCGTTCTCTCCGCTCTGATCGTTGCACAACATTTGCGGTAAAACCCCCCTAACTCCTCCGCAACGACCGGATACGGTCTGGACTTGTAAGTGGAACGTCAAGGAAATGTTTTCTTGCCAATTACCAAGTTCCATGCGGATCGGATTAGTCGTTCAAGAGTTACGCAGGCCCTAAGACCCCCCCCCCCCCCCCCCCCCTGCACACGGTGCTCACAGATCCAGTCCAGATCTATAAATGCTAAAGCTAGGGCGTATGATAATACGTCCCGCCAAGTGCCGACCCGAAGCATCCACCCTAAGCGTGCTACTTGATTTCCTGGACCCCCTTTGACCCCCCCCCCCCCCCACCAATCACCGGACCCGGTCTGGACATGCAAATATAACTTCTACGACACCCGTTCTTGCCAACTGTCAAGTTCCCTCCGGATCCGATCACTTGTCTTAAGCATTGTCCTAATAGGTGTAATAAGGTGAATAGCGCTATACGCGATGTTTACGTCTTAATACACACGCCTGTTCAAATACAACCCAAGAGGTTCTTATCAATGCGGCTTCCGGTGTTGCCAAGGTAATACAATTTTTCGAGCTCTAAAAATATCCGAAAAGGTTCTTGGTACTACTTGAAGTACACGAGTACAATATAACGCAAAATATACTGTACAAAAGCTATTAAAATAACGGATGGACAGCATTGATCCTCGAACTGACGAAAAGCAGTCGTAATAGAACAAAAACGTGTTTTTGTTAAGAAAAGCTGTTTCTTTAGCTTCCAACAAAGTAGAACTGTTGTGCTTTCTTTGGCAACCCTGACGACGCTGCGCCTCTCCTCGGCCCGCTGGCGGAACCAACCAAGCGATCTGATTGGCCCTGCATAAGCCAGAATAGAACGCTAGTCTATTCTCCTTATTCACCTTATTACAGCGCGCTCCTAGGAAAAGAGGAATCTGTAATAAGTCTTATACGCGGTAATACACCTTATTACATCAATTAGGACAATGCTTTAGAGTAATGCTTATCACGAGGTTTTCGAAAACCCGTCTTTCCAAGTCCCCTCACAATGCCCAGATACGTTCCAGTCCGTTAAAGGACCCGTCGTACCAATAATGCCATTGCAACCTACTTCTGTAATTGCTCCATTAATTCTTAAACCTGGAGATCCTACTCTCATATGTTACATGCTAAACCCGCTAACGACATATCAATGATTTTCGCACTTTCCGCGTTTCACTGTTTTCGCTGCATATTGTGCTCCCGATGAGTATACGCTGCATGCTGTTGGTGCGTAAAACCGGTTATCTGAATTTTTCCGTGTTTTTGCTATATATCGGTGGGTATCGAAAAAGGCTCAAATCAGCCAAAGCCGTGAATAATTTGTTAAATGAAAGGCCTAGTTTTATATTGTCCAGTTATTTTTGGGATCCCAAAACGTAAGTGGAGGGATACCTATGACATCGCAAAAGTTGTCCGTCTGTCCGTCTGTAAGCACGATAACTCTCGAAGGCAATGAGATATTTTGACGAAACTTGGTGTGAGAGGGTCGTCGGACCAGTCAAGTTCGTAGATGGGCTTTGTAGCCCTACATTTAGGGCTGGGGGAGGGGGTTCAAATTAAGGGGCAAACAAAATATTTTGAAACAGCTAATTTGATAGTCGATTATGGGGTAAGAAGACATGCTAAACACGATGGTGAGAATTATTTTTGTCATCGGACAAGTAGTTCACCCGGAATCCGGCCAAAACCGGAAAGTTTGTTCTCTATAAGCGTGCCATAAGATGTGGCACGCTTATAGAGAGCGTGCCCCCCCCCCCCCCCCAAACAAAACAAAAAACACCTGCCGCAGTTGCCGTATCAGTTAATCACTGTCGAAGACCATTTACCCATCAAGACACAAAAATAATGCTTTTGTTTTCTTAAAGGATCCTTCTTGCTTTTCGCCCTTTTCATCCCCCCCCCCACAGTAACGATCTAGTAATCTCTCAAATTTTCCGCTTTACCAATTCTTGTGAATCACGTTATTTGACTTTTTCAAAGTTTGCCGAGATTCACAACGCGTAATGGTCCGCGCTTGATGACGTAATAGTACCCGTGGGAGTCGAACAAGTCGTACCTTACGAATCTGTTCCGAACTTTCTGCGTCTGTACTCCATACCACTGTATCGCTGCGTCATCATGATATCGCTGCGTCTGTACTGTATACCATTGCATACGATTCCATGCTATTGCTGCGTCTGTACTCCAGACCACTGCGTACGTTCCATGCTATCGCTGCGTCTGTACTCCATACCACTGCATACAATTCCATGCTATCGCTGCGTCGGTACTCCATACCACTGCATACGATTTTGTCCAGTTTCGTTTTGTCGGAGTCTGGTCCAGACTCCGGAGTCCCAGAATCTAACAATCAATCAATCGCTTATTTCTACCAAATTACCCATTGGATAGCGTAAGCTGAAGACAAGTTGTCTAAAAAGAAACAATTCTAATAGTTATATACAATAGATTTGTCAAATTAATTGAAATAAACTATGCTGGATATACGATGAAACTCTGAAATAACGTTATCAAATTTTCATAATATCGTCTATAGGCCTATCGGTTATTTCCTCATTTTTTTAGAGCGTCGTTTTAGTGTTGATCAAAATAAGCTACACACAAATGGAGATATCTTGTTGATGCTTTAACGGGGGGGGGGGGGGGGGGTTAACTTTTGGCTCCCAGCTTCTGGTAAAATCTTGTAAAAGAATTCTGTTATGATCAGTTCCCTAATGTTCTTCTTTATTTTCTAGATACTCTTCTAGAGACCGGACTATCGACGGCCCCTTAACCCACTTTCCGGCCGGATCCGGTCAAAATTACAGTCAGCCGATGCATGTGTTTCTTCCGGGGAGGTTTAGCCCGTCAGATCTCCAGTACAGCCCCGATGCGGTGGTGATTCCTGTCGCCGTTCAGCTTACTGCAGAGGAAGGAGAAGGTTGGCGTTTAGTAAATGGATTCACTCTGATGATGACGATGAAAATTTATTTACGCACTTTGAGGGAAAAATACACTGACCTTTCAGTAATGTAGTAAATGCACAAGATATAAAAATAAACATTAAAAATAGAAAGATAAGAGACGAATCGGGTCTAAAAAATGTTCTTCCTAGATGTAAGGCGGAGAAATGACCAAGGGTCAGAAAGCGATTGCAGTTATACGGGAATTCCTATAACGTCGAGGAAGGTAGAAGATACAAGTCCTGGTACATTTTAAATCTTTTCGTCTCAGAATACCAAAAATTCCGGAAAGGTTGCAGACAGAAGGAGAGCAAAAACTATTATATAAACTACCGAGGGCTTCTCTGTTATACCTTCGTCTATTTGGGACAAATTTCGACACGAATGAAATCGTCAACAGCCGAAACAGCGTTATCGCAGTTTTTTTTTAGAGACTGTGCTATGATCATGCCAAGCCATTTTACGGTAGGAATTGGGGAGTTATTTATTTTGAAAAAAAATACCAGAATCCGTTGGGCTGTTGAATTTAAAGTTTAACTGAAAGCCAACTTACTGTTGTATCATTTAACTGAATTCACTGCATTTTTTGGATTGTCTTGAAGGATTTTTAGCTATTTGCTCTAGAATGACGTTCAGAATATCTACGGTCGTCCTCACAACGCAAATTTCTACTATGAAGCAGAAAAATTGAATCTCAATAAATACGCGGCGTTTCAGTGGCCAGGGATCAGCTTACGGAAGGTAGCTAACTGCGTGTACATTTATTTTTCGTAAATCATTTTCGTCCAGCATGAAATACAGATACAAGCGCAAAGAGCATACAGTAATGAACTGGCTCTCGACAAGAGAAGTCGCATTTCATTTCACCCGTGCAAAACCTGTTTGTGATGGGTGATAATCTGGTGTGGAATGCAGTTCTGAACTTTGTATCACGAGCCATGCTAGCAGGTGTAAAAACGAATGTTTTTATAAGGCGAGGGAATGAGTTTTTCAGCCGAGAAGCGATTCTAGAAGCGAAGGAAACTATCTATCGCAAGTCAGACTTAGGGGAACGTGTGGTGAAACATATAAAGGACGAGGATAATCTGCTTGACATTGCGAAGATGTTCGCTCGCTGCGCCAAAGAAAAGATTCAGCTTCCGCATTTTGTTATTTTCGAGCCCCAAGAAGTTCCCGCCTGCAACGAAGAGATTGCTGCTTGTGTAGTGTCCACCGTGAACGAGATGAGTCGCAAGTTTAACGGCCTGATTGACCGTTTTAACCAAGCGCCGTTACCGTGGCCTGGAGGCAACCCCGTTGCTGCCCAAGGTAATGAGTCTTCCCCTCCTCCTCCATCTTACTCAGTAGTCTTGAAAAAGCCTCCTCCTACTGTTGTCACCGCAGAAGAAAGGAAAAACTTTCTGTC
Source organism: Branchinecta lynchi (assembly GCA_023053575.1). Taxonomy (NCBI): domain Eukaryota; kingdom Metazoa; phylum Arthropoda; class Branchiopoda; order Anostraca; family Branchinectidae; genus Branchinecta; species Branchinecta lynchi. The sequence goes on from JAKZAP010000015.1 coordinate 21,774,573, forward strand.
GAATATCTGTGGTGACGCTCTGAATGATGACGATTTTGAACTCCGTCGAGGGAAGGAAGAATGGCGCCTCGTAACTAAGAACAAATCTAAAGCTGCAATCCTAGCAACCTCTATTAACGAAAAATCGCCTGAAACCCAGGCAAGTGTTAAAACTCCCACTTTCATCGGTATGGTCAAGTTTGTTCCTGCACATGTTAATGCCGATGCACTGAGGAGATGTATACCGAACTGTGAAAAAGCTGATCAATGCGGCAAGACCAGATCCTTCAAAGTATCCTTCTCATCCCGCCAACATCTGAACCACGCCATGAAAAACCCTCCTAAAATTGACTTGGAGCGATACCCCATCGAGGAATTTGTTTTTCTTCCTAAGCGGTGTTTCAACTGCCAGAACTTTGGTCATATTGCTGCTACCTGCTCTAGCCAGCAAGTCTGCTCTAGATGCGGAGAGCAAGGTCACGGTTCTAGCTCTGACCAGCCGTGTGTAAACCCTATCGCATGCGCCCTCTGCAAATCAAAACGCCACACGTGCCATTCTTTCAAGTGCCCCGTAATAAAAAAAATCGTCAGTGAGCTGAAACGGCCTAATGTCCAATAGCCCAACTGGTGTCAAAATTATCTCATGGAACATGAACGGGGGAGTCCCACACAAACTTGCCATTATTCAAAAGTACTGTTCAGACTGTGATATTATGTTCATACAAGAACACATGCTCTCTCCTCACAATGTTGCTCTCCTAAAGTTCTCGCACGAATATACTTTTCACGTCGAGCCCGCAAAAACTCGGACTCTCGGACGTCCCTCTGGTGGCCTGGCGATTGTTTGCCGCTCATGCATTGAAAGCAAAGTGCTGTTTACGCATGACTACTTCCTGGCTATATCTTACGGTAATATCGCATTCTTCAATGTATATCTTCCTACAAACTACCATGATGATAAATCGGAGCGAAAGTTTATGAACGCAGTTCGCGATCTAGCGAAATGCCTGAAGTCTGTGACCAAGAAAAATCTGCAGTGCGTAGTCATGGGCGACTTCAATTGCAACTTGCTTGACAGCACATGTCCGCGCAGTCAACTGCTAAACGGCGTCTTCGATGGTAAACTTGCCATTCTCACAAAGGATAGTGACTTTTCCTTCGTTCACAACTCTGGATCCGTTTCGAACATAGACCATACGGTCTGTTCGAAGGAAATTAACGGAAATGTATCTGTTTTGAAAGACGCTGTGTTCGCGGATCATCTGCCTCTACTAGCGTCTCTTAGCATAAAACCAGCTCTGCGTCCTCTCAAAAACGATAAGTGGAAAGTTGTAAGTGAATGGGACAAAGTTACTACTTCTCTGTATCATCAAGTGCTGAACTCACTTCTTGTAAAGATACACATCCCCTTCCATTTACTCCAAGTGAACTCCAATACCGATCCCAAGGAAGCAAGAGTACTTGTCAATATATTCTGTGCCGAGATTACTCACTCGCTGCTTTCAGCAGAAAAAATCGCGGTTCCTACTAGAAAGGTCAGAAAGAAAACAGAAGTTCCCAAATTCTCGCAAAATCGAGCTCTAGTTAAGTGTTGCAACGAAGCTAAGTTATGGTTCAGAGTCTGGCAAGAATGTGACCGTCCCAAGTCCGGCCCTGTTAATTCAATCCGTTTGTGGACGAAACGAAAATTTGACAAGCAACTGAAAGCTCACCGTACCAAACTAAAAGAAGAATACTCATCCAGAATTATAAGTGACCCAGCTCTAATCTGGAAAGCACGGTTAAGTGAATCGGCTGCCGGAAAACCCCATGAATCCATTAACGAAAATGACTGGGAATCGTATTTTTCCAAAGAATTCAGTGCCCCCGACCCAAATTTGTCTAATCCCTTCGTACATAGGCTAGAATCGTTACTATCCAACCAGTGTGACCCGGAGTTTGTTGTTACTTACGGAAACGTATCTGATGCTATTTTAAAGCTGAAGAAAAAACATTCCCGTGGTGAAGACAATCTGTGCGCGCTAAATTTGCTACACGGTACCACTTTGCTTGTGGAGCATCTGACGCTACTGTTCCAGATTATCTTCACTACCGGTATAGTACCTGATTCTTTTTGTGTTGGTTTGCTATCACCTATCCTTAAAAAAGGTAAACCCGTGGATCAGTGCTCTTCGTATAGGCCTATCACCGTTGCCCCAGTACTTTGCAAAGTTCTCGAGCTTTTAGTTCTAAAAGAAATTCAGCATTCGTGCAGAATGCCTGACCATCAGTTCGGTTTCCGACCAGGACTAGGATGCGCTCACGCTCTTTTCAGTCTAGCCGCTATTCTAGCGGATTCCCATGAATCTGGTGACCTCATAGTGATCGGTGCTTTCGATGTTAGTAGAGCGTTTGATTCGTCGATTCATGCTCAGGCCCTTCTAGCGGCTTACCAGCAAGGTGTAAACCTCCGCGTCACCCGTGTCCTGTATCATATGTATTGCCGTTTGAAAGCGCGTATCAAGTTAGGAAGCCGCCCCACTTCAGTAGTTGTTCCGGTAGAGAAAGGTGTTCGTCAGGGTTCATTATTATCCCCTAGTTTGTATAATAACAGCGTTTTAAATGCCCAGGCAAGTGTCAATGTTTCATGTATCGCCAAGAGTATAAACGTGTCGCTACTTACGTACGCGGACGACCTATTAAGTTTAAGCCGGTCTACTAGTGGTCTGCAATCGAATTTCATGATCCTACGAGATGAATATCGAAAAATCGGCCTCGCCTTCAATACGTCTAAATCTGCAGTACTGTTTTTCAATGATAATTCCCCTCAACCTGAACACCTTCAACTGGGTAGCGAGTCAATTACCGTTTCGTCTCACGTCGTATACCTTGGTCTGCCGATAGGCCGTAACCTTAAAGAAACTCGTGTACTAATCATTAAACACGTCGAGAAAAAACTTCGAACCGCATACGGTTCTATCGTCGCCAGTAGACTCCTATTATGCCGAAAGTATCTCGCGATCATGTATAACGCTGTCGCACTGCCGCATATCCTGTATGTCGCGCCGTTTTGGAATTTGTTAACCGAGACCCAAAAACGTAAGCTCCGGTCCCTTTACTTCAGATTTGCAAAGTTTCTGCTGCGTTGTCCCTTGTGGACGAGGAACACTTTTTTGATTGAAAAACACCAGATTGCGGACCCTAGTATCGCCGTGGATCGGGTAATTTCAAATTTCCAGGGGAAATGGAACCACCCCTGGCTTAGACACTTTTATAGTTCGTGATCCGTAATTATTATGTAAAACGTCATGTGTCTGTATATGTTGTGCCTTAAATGTCTCTTCTTTTTTTTCTTTTTCTTCTTTTTTACTCCGTTTTGTTCTTAAGTGAAAAATACGGGAAATAAATACTTTACTAATTACTAATAAATAAGACGAGAAAATTCCACTATTTTAAAATCGATTATTCGTGAACAGCGGAGCGACGAAGTAATACATTTTCACCTGGTTTTCAAGCTTCTTTTTTTTCTTTTTTTTTTCTTTCTTTTAAGTTTATAAGTGACAGGTAAATAGATTGTCCTATCTTCAGCTAAACTTTAAGATGCTGACATTTAGAAATGTTAACTTAAAGGCCAATTTTGGGGATGATGAGAAACGTACGGTTCAACCCCGACCTCCCCTATTTATTTCACCCGCGGGAAAATCAAACAGTGTCTCCTCGTCGGTTCTAATTCTCTTGATTTTCAGATCCCCGGCAGAGCACTACGACATATGCTGTGATTGAGAAGCACTTCGATGGAACGTTTTTCCTCCGGCCTTTGAAACAGAAACTCTTCGTTGATGGACTCTGCTACCTTTTGCAGGAAATTTACGGAATTGAAAACAAAAATGTTCCCACCTCAAGAGTAAGTTCACTCTCCGTCGTTAATCGCTCGATAAAACCGAACATTTTAACCAGAACAAAATAATCAAAAATGTTACATCCTTTAACACAATGAGACAATATTCAGAGTCTTCGTTTCGCGGAAACCTGGGCTGGGAGAGTCGTAATTTGGTGGAACCCGGGGGGGGGGGGGGGTTGGAGGGACAACTTTCCCCCATCGTAGTCTTTAGCGTAAACCTTGCGTAGGTGAGACGCACAATACTTAAAGGACCCCTCGCTCTATTTACTTTTCAACTAAATAATTTAAAAATTATATTCAAAAAAATGTTTCTGGTTTATTGGTCACGGTACAAGTCGCTTGTGTAAAGTGCTATATATGTATTATTATTAATTTCCGTGATATGGGGATGTGAACTGGTGAGATGAGTTCTGATGTGAACTGGTTAGCCTTCGGGCGGGATCACTTTTCGTATGGCCGGCTTTACCAGACTATTGTAGCGGTTGGCGAACTCTGTTCACAAGCCCCTAGGTAACTCAAATGGTAGAGTGCCTGTCTTGTAAGCAGAGGGTCCTGGGTTCAAATCTCGGCTGAGGAGCATTTTTGTTTTTTAGTTCACTACTTATACAAATATTTGAATACTTTAAAACTATCCTGTGCTTTCAACAAATAACCCACGGTTTGGGTTGTTTTAAGACTTTTCCAAGGTCCGTTGACTTGTAGCAAAAAAAGGAAACAATTTAGATAACCGGTTTTTGGGATCCCAAAACGTAAGTGGAGGGATACCTATGACATCGCAAAAGTTGTCCGTCTGTCCGTCCGTCTGTAAGCACGATGACTCTCGAAGGGAACGAGATATTTTGATGAAACTTGGTGTGGGGATTGTTTGGGTCAAGAGTAAGGTCGAGTTCGTAGATGGGCTTTGTAACTCTATATTTAGGGGTGGGGGAGGGGGTTTAAATTAAGGGGCAAGCAAAATATTTTTAAACAGCTAATGGGACAGTCGAGTATGGGTTAAGAAGACATGCTGAACGCGATGGTGGAAACCATTTTCTCGCCGGGCAAGTAGTTCGCCCGGAATCCGGCCAAAATCGGAAAGTTTGTTAAAAGTAAAAGTTTTATTTTAGGTTGATTGGATGTTCGATTTAGGGGTAAGAAGACATGTTGAACACGATGGGGAAAACCATTTTTTCGCCGGACAAGTAGTTAGCCCAGAATCCGGCCAAAACCGGAAAATCTGTTAAAAGTAAAAGTTTTATTTGATAATTATATGTTCGATTTAGGGTTTAAACTGAAAAGCAAACTTATTTTTGTATCATCTAGTTGAATACACATAGTTATTTGGATTCTGCTAGAGATTTTTCGGTTTTCCATTATCTGCTCTAGTAGTGAGGTTCAGAATGTCTATGGCTGTCCCCACAGCGCAAATTCTACTATGACGCAGAATATTTGAATCTGAAAACAATGGCGGCTTTTCAGTGGGCGGTGATAAACTTGGCGAAGACTGCTTAGTGCCTGAACAGGAAAAATTCATAAATCTTTTCCGTCAAGCATACGACACAGGTACAAGCGCATGGAGGTACCACAAATCTGACTGGGAAATTCCACTATTTAAAATTTGATCATTTGAACAACGGAGCAACGAAGTGACGCATTTTCATCGGGTCTTCAAGTCTCTTTAAGTGAATAAGTGAGGGGTAACCAGATTGTCTCCTTTCAAAAAAAAAAGAAACTGTCCCCTCTCTCCTTTTCAGTTAAACTTTAAGTGATTAACATCATAATGAACGAAAAGCCATCAGTGCATTCACGAAGACTGATGTAAAAAATAAAATAAAAATGTATAAAGAGGATGCACAATTTGCTTTCTTAAGTAGCTTTGGACCCCCTTGGAAAGCTGGGGCAAGGAGTGTGGGAGGGGGAGTCAGTTGCCCCCGTACAATAACGCCCCTGACGAAATTTGCAGAACTCCAGACGGCATCTGGAAGTTCGTTAATGAACAACTGAAGAAGGATCTTATCGGCTGGGCACGGAAGGCAGGGGCGCGCCCCCTACGTTTTGGGCATTCCGTCAAATTTTAGCCGAAGGTGAAAATTCGGTCAAAACGGGCATCGCGGCGAATTTTGTTTTACAAAATCTTTTGTGCCCACATTTCCCAATTATGCGATTTAACGTGTTTATTGGTTCCCAATCTTTATCGAATTTGGTGATTAATTCAACTTTTGTTCAGTCCGAGTCAATTTCACCGCATTCGGTACGTCCCTACGTAAATTCGGTGATTTAACGTATTTATTTGTTCACATTGACTTTTCTCAAGTCAGTATCTGTTCTATCGCATTCGACCAGTCAATTTCATAATTCGGCCGTGTAGCAGATTCATTTGGTTCTGATTCGTGACCGAATTCGACAATCCATCCAACTTTTCTTCAGTCTCAGTCGATTTTACCGCATTCGATACGTCCCTACGTAAATTCGGTGATTTCACGTATTTGTTTGATCGTTAGCGAATTCGGTTGTTCACCGGACTTTTCTCAAGTCCGTGTCTGTTCTATCGCATTCGGTCAATCCATTTCATAATTCGGTGATTAATCAGATTCATTTGGTTTAATTCGATATCGAATTCGGTAATTCACCTGATTTTTGTTTGGTCCGCATCTGTTACCAGACTTACCACATTCGGTTGTTTTAGGTGGTTCTACCAAGAGTCTTATTCCATTCACAAATTCGGTCGTTATACCGCTCCCGATCTGCTCCTTATTATGTTAGTTAATTTCTCGGTAGTACGAATTCATAATTTTGTTCACCCCAGTTACTTTGCTTGGTAATTTAAATGGCATTTATTTAGCTCTTGTTCCTTACCATTTAACGTTAGTTTCAACTGGTTTCCATTCCTCACTTAACTTATACTTCTAATGATTGCAGAAATTCTGGAATAAGCACGTCTCCTGACGTGAAAACTAGCCTATTTTTGTTTGCTGTAAATTCAGAATAAATGTACTTTACATCTACTGTACCCTGGATGGACCCTGTTTTTCGCCAGGCAGCTCTGTGGTTTGATAGGTAGCCTTGGGATCGCAAAAAGGCACGTTTCCAAAAAATTTCGCCTGCGGAACATTTAGCAGTCTTCACTATTTAGAAGAAGGGTACGTCATTTAGTTGGCGTTTGAGGCTTGGAATTTTGGGGTGCTTGAACCACGGTAAAAGTAGAATTTGCCAGAAAAAAGGCGTATTAAAAATTTTTTGCCGTCGCCGCTTTAATTTTTCCTGGGTACAGCCGTTCACGACGTTGTCGCTTGGCAGCAACTGGGTTTTTGTCGGCACATTTTCAAGTCCTGTTGGCAAAACCGGACGTCCCCCAAAGATAAAAGGCTAGTGACGGCGTATACTTGAAAAAAAAAAGAAGTGGAAGAGCGTGAAAACACGCCAAATTTTCTCTTTAGACTTGATTTTGTACATACTATTTTTTACATTATAGCTTGTTGAAGGCAACTCGCTGTGTTTCAGAAAAAAATTATAAATTCGGTCAATATCAGGCACCGATTCGTTCAATTTCTACCAGGTTCGCCCCTCCCCCAATGAAGAAAGGCTCGGGACGCCCCTGACGGCAGGATGCTCGTGGGGGGGGGGGGACGAGAAGATTTGAAGAGGAGTCAATAAGTGTGTTCAGGTTCAGGTTGATTTATTCTTTTCAAAAATTATACACATACACATATCAAATACTCCTGGCTGAGGTCAAAGCACGAGTGGCACGGGAGTGCTAAATTAAAAACAATATCCTTCTTCAAAAGACAAGAAAAAAATAGTAATCACCAGTTCAAACTCACAAACTAAAAATCACAGATAATAATAAATATTTAATGTGTCGATGCTGTCTTGCAAACTGTCGTCTACTTTTCATTTGGTTTCCTAGGGCACGCTTTGACATTGGCAGGAAAAGAGTCGATTTTAGCATTGAAGTGAACCAAATAAAAGTGTTTGAAAATGTTATTAAATGTTTGTTGGCTAGAAAGTAGGAAATTATCTTCGAATTTTGGGAAAGAAACAGCGTTCGTTTGTTTTGTGTTTGCAGTTAAAATCTTATCAGTGCAGTTTTGGGCTAAATGGTAGAACGAAGATCCAAAATACTTACACAGGTGTTTTCAGATGCCCTTAATTAATTACCTACTTTGGCTAACTGGTAGTTAGCTTTAGACACAGCAAGTGCATGAAAATGGCAAAGTCCACTGTCAACAAACGTTCACATAAGCATACAGTAGAGGTATGCTTATGTGAACGTCTGCTAACAGTGAACGGTCGCCGAAGAAAAAACTAAAACCCAAACCAGGCATTTTTTCCCCAAAACTCTAGTAATAATCAGTCACGCTTTTGTCGCTTTTTGAATATTTTGGTAATTCATCTATGAAAGTGACTCAGCTGACACCTGGTTTGCTTTTTATAATTTGAAAAGTTTTCCGCGAGGAACGCAACTTCAATGGAGAAGATGGCGGTCCGAACCGTCAGATGCCTTCAAAAGAGGAAAGACCTTTTTAAGAAATCCAAAATCAAAGAAAGTTAATTGAATTTCTGCTTGGAGTTTGTGCTTGAATAACCCTGAAATAGTTGGCTGTTTGCTTATATCAAGTTTGTTATTTTTCTTTTCCATTTTACTTTTTTAGATGCAAATAAGAATAATAATAATAATAATACAAAGCAAGAGAAAAGGCTTTCGCCTCTAAATAACTCTAAGAAATTTTGAGTAGTCGAACTGATCAGAGTTAAAAATCTCATCAACAATGCACTTAAAACTATTGATCGATTCAGCATTAACCGCATCTTCGGTAAGGCTGTTCCAAGGATCAACAATTCTGTTGCCAAAACCCCACTTAAAAACGTCCTTGTGGAATCTTGACTTTGTAAGCTTGTACGCGTGCCCCTGATGATGACGGTTAATGCTGAATCTTACTAAATCAGTCACTTCAAAATTGTCATAACTTCCATTGATTAATTTGAATGTTTCAATCAGGTCTCCTCTAAAAAATCTGTATGCAATGGAGGGAAGGCACAACTTGGCTGATCTCACTTGGTAGGGGAGATCGCGCAGATCTGGTACGAACTTCGTAGCTCTCCGTTGGATTTTTTCATAAGCCTCAATGTCACAATTGTAATATGGCCGCACCGTGGTGTGTCCATATTCAATGATCGTTCAATATTCAAGAAAGCCAAGGTAGTGGAACAGTTAAAAAAGTGTTCACATAAGCCTACCTCTACTGTACCTCTACTGTATACTAACGCAATCTATTTCCATAATCACTCAATATAATTCTAAACCGGGAGACCCCAATTTCGTACGGTACATTCTAACCCCTCTAACGAAAGCACGCTTATTTTCTCACTTGCGGTGTTTCACTACCTTCGATGTGTACCTCGCTGTAGACGGTTGTCGGGCAAGAAGTATTTGCAGACCAAAGGTCCGACTCCTTGAACATTTTTACTATTAAAATTTAGAAACAAAATGATCGGAGAAAACTAAGTTCAGATAAGGATTCAGCATGTGTATTTACACCTATTCGTCGTGTCCACTTTGACGAAATTGATCAAAACTTCACTGCCTTATACTTCGGATCTGCCACATTTTTAGTTTAAGCCGAATTTTCGCCGAACGACTTGTCAGGCAAAAAGAAATAAAGCTCAAAAACTAATTCAGCACATCTCCTTACCCCAATATCGATCCTCTAATCAGCTTCAGATAAGCTTATATGAAATTGTCGGGGTTTTACCGGATTCCTGGCGAACTATATATCCGGGTAGAAAATGATCGTCAAATACGGATTCAGCATGTCTTCTTAACCTTCAGTCCAACTTCAAATAAAACAACAAATTTTCTGGCTCTAGTCGGATTCTGGGCGAACTATACTTGTCGGGCGAGAAAATGATTTTCATATACGTGTCAGCATGTTCTCTTGCACCCAAATCGATTATCTCATTAGCTGTTTAAAAATATTTTGTTTGCCCCTTAATCTCAACCCCTCCCCCATCCGTAAATATAGGGCTATATAGTCCACCTACGAACTCGACCTGTCCCTTAGAATCCTCACACAAAGTTTCATCAAAATATCTCATTCCCTTAGATAGTTATCGTGCTATCTAAGACCAATCATCTTCAAATATGGATTCAGCACGAGTGTTTACCCCTATAGGCTACTTCATGTCCACTTTTACGAAATTAATCAAAACTTCCTGCCTTATTTGACAGTGCAAAACGGATCCATCAGCTCAATTTTATTAGAGCTATAATTCGTCCCTTCTTGGCAACGCTCCTCTTCAGGCTCAAAGCCGCCAAAATTAGAAAAACGAACTTGTGGAAGAATTTATCCTTCCTGCCTTACTTCTGCCAAATTTCCAGTTCCGGCCGGATTCCGGAGAAACTAGTTCACCCGCAAACAATGAACCCAGCGTATCTTCTTATCCCGATATTGAACCTCTGATCAACTTTAGATAAAACTTATAACAAATTTTCCGATTTGAGCTGGATTCCGGGCGAACTATATGTCCGGGTAGAAAATGATTGTCAAAAATGGATTCAGTATGTCTTCTTACCCCCGACCGAACATCTGATCAACTGCATGCGAAACTTTTACTTTTAACTTAATTTCCGGTTTGCCCGGATTCCGGGCGAACTACTTGTCCAGCGAGGAAATGATTTTCCCATTCCCATTGATCATGTCTTCTCACCCCTGAACCGAACATCTAATCAACTTCAAATACAACTTTTACTTGTAAAAAACTTTCCGGTTTCGGCCGGATTCCGGGCGAACTACCTGTCCGGCGAGAAAACAGTTTTCATATCGGTGTTTAGCATGTTTTCTTAACCATTAATCGTCTATTTTATTAGCCGTCATTTAATATTTTGTTTGCTCCTTAATTTGAACCCACCCTTAAATGTCAAGCTACAGAGCCCATCTACGAACTCGACCTTTCCCTTGACCCAACCAATCCTCACACCAAAGTTTCATCAAAATATCTCATTCCCTTAGATAGTTATCGTGCTCACAGACGGACAACTTTTACGAAATCATAGGTACCCTCATCATCTTCAGATCTAACTTTTATTTTTAAAAAATTTCCGGTTCTGGCCGGATTCCGGGCGAATTACTTTTGCGACGAGAAAATAGTTCCCAGATAAATGTTCAGCATATCTTAATACCCCTAAATCGAACATCTAATCAACTTTAAGTACAACTTTTACTTGTAACAACTTTCCGGTTTTGGCCGGATTCCTAGCGAACTACTTTTCCGGCGAGAAAATGATTTTCATATTCGTGTTCAGCATGTCGCCTTACCCCGAAATCGTCTGTCTCATTAGCTATTAAAAAATATTTGTTTGCTCATCTACGAACTCGACCTTTCCCTTGACCCAACCAATCCTCACACCAAGTTTCGGCAAAATATCTCATTCCCTTCGAGAGTTATCGTGCTCACAGACGGACTGACAGACGGACAACTTTTACGACGCCATCCACTTACGTTTCGGGATCCCAAAAAACCGGGTATGTAAATTGTTTCCCTGTTTTCGCGATAAGTCAGCGGGTCTCGGAAAAGACTTAAATGAGCCAAAACCGTGGGTTATTTGTTGAAAGCATAGCCTAGATTTAAGGTATTCAGATGTTTTAAAATACTGTAAGTTAAAGAGTAAATAGTGCGAGAGGTCCTTTAAGTGCAATAAATGTTGTAGCCCAGTTGTAGAGCATATCCCGTCACCGCGAATGTACTTTTTTGGGATACCAAAACGCAAGTGGATGACGTCATAAAAGTTATCCGTCTGTCAGTCCGTCTGTGAGCAGGATAACTCTCGAAGGGAATGAGATATTTTGCCGAAACTTTGGTGTGAGGATTGGTTGGGTCAAGGGAAAGGTCGAGTTCGTAGATGGGCTCTGTAGCTTGACATTTAAGGGTGGGTTCAAATTAAGGAGCAAACAAAATATTAAATGACGGCTAATAAAATAGACGATTAATGGTTAAGAAAACATGCTAAACACCGATATGAAAACTGTTTTCTCGCCGGACAGGTAGTTCGCCCGGAATCCGGCCGAAACCGGAAGTTTTTTACAAGTAAAAGTTGTATTTGAAGTTGATTAGATGTTCGGTTCAGGGGTGAGAAGACATGATCAATGGGAATGGGAAAATCATTTCCTCGCTGGACAAGTAGTTCGCCCGGAATCCGGGCAAACCGGAAATTAAGTTAAAAGTAAAAGTTTCGCATGCAGTTGATCAGATGTTCGGTCGGGGGTAAGAAGACATACTGAATCCATTTTTGACAATCATTTTCTACCCGGACATATAGTTCGCCCGGAATCCAGCTCAAATCGGAAAATTTGTTATAAGTTTTATCTAAAGTTGATCAGAGGTTCAATATCGGGATAAGAAGATACGCTGGGTTCATTGTTTGCGGGTGAACTAGTTTCTCCGGAATCCGGCCGGAACTGGAAATTTGGCAGAAGTAAGGCAGGAAGGATAAATTCTTCCACAAGTTCGTTTTTCTAATTTTAGCGGCTTTGAGCCTGAAGAGGAGCGTTGCCAAGAAGGGACGAATTATAGCTCTAATAAAATTGAGCTGATGGATCCGTTTTGCACTGTCAAATAAGGCAGGAAGTTTTGATTAATTTCGTAAAAGTAGACATGAAGTAGCCTATAGGGGTAAACACTCGTGCTGAATCCATATTTGAAGATGATTGGTCTTGACTGGAAGCCATTGGTCTTATCTGTTTCTGATTTTTCACATTAGTTCGAGGAGTCAGATGAAGACCGGATATCTACAAGACCAAATTATATTATTAAATTTATATTAAATTTTTGGGATTCCATCGAAACCTTTGGTCTTGTTCCTCACGAAGCGTACAGTTGAAATAACGTAGGTGATCGGAATATGTTATGTTCTAAAGAACAGCGTAAATAAGGAAGTAACAATAAGAATCAGTCCATACCTTGAATCCCAGTTGTCGGTTCATGTGTCGTACTTATAGCTAGGTCTCCCGTTCTCATCCCGTTTCTTGTGCTGGTGATGATGAAATGAGATGAAATTTTTAGGTATCACAATCAGTTGCCACGGTAACTGGCCAGATACCACGGTAACTTCAAAAATATTTTCTTACCGTGGTGTCAGATGCCACGGTAACTGTGAAAACGACTTTAGACCGTGGTCTCGGTTACGATAGTATCTGCAAAAACGCAACAAGTGTCGGGTCCTCAACCTCAGGGACGGCGAGCGATGCGTTCGCAACCTGCGAACGCTAGATTTCGTGATCAGACAAGGCAAAAGCTGCGTTCGATTTCAGTCCTCCTTGTCTCGGTCTTGTCTTCGTGTTACTGCCTTGTCAAGGTTTAAAGCCGTTTTATTACGGCTTTAAACCTTGAAAAATTGAACAGCAATTTCATGACTATAACACAAGACGGCGGTCCAATCTTTCTACTATTTGTTATCCTTCTACAAGGTCTAGCTTTTCTATTCGTCATACAGGTGTAAAAGTATGGAATTCATTGCCTGAAACTGTCAGGATGTCCGAAGATAGGAAAGTATTTAAAAGAGCTCTAAAAAGATTTATGTTATCTAGCAATTATATTTCTTCTATCTGATTTAATCGATTCATTTTTGTTTGTGCTCGGAGGAAGATCAGACCCATGTCGCAAACCTTTTTTATTTTGAATTTTTTCTTTAGTCATATGTCTGTTATCATAAATTCTCGTGTTGTCCTTAAATTTTAGTGTTGATGTGTGATAGTTGTTCGTTTGTTTTATCTTTACAATAGTTTAGGCTAGAATTGTATTAATAATTTTCAAAATCCCATCAAAGTTAGTGAAGCGTCGTTTTTTATGCCACTGGCATGTCTGATGCTTTTAAGAAACACCAGGTTTATTTATTTTTGCCATTAAAATTGTACCTTACCTTACCTTACCTTATTATGCTTGCCACGTGAATGACTCAAAGGACTAGCGTCGCAAATAAAACTCAGTCGAGAAATCTTCCCGAGACAGGACTTAAACTTGAGGGCGATTCTGGCGATCTCTTGGATTCGCTTTCTGAGAAGCAAAACGAGAATTCGCCGAGCGCAAGAACAAGCAAAAGTTCAGTTGCACCTTTACAACTTCTCGCTGACTTGCGGAAATCACTTTCCACTCGCGAAGTTGATTCGCTTTCCAAGTCCTGGCGGAAACTAACGGATCGCGAGAGCGGCTTTGGAAAGTGGAGCGACTTTTAGCCGAAGTCGCAAGAACAGCTGTCGCATCCCGATGAAAAATTTGTAGCCTGCGTAGTAGTATGGTAGTAGTACGAAAACGTTGCATGGAATACTATGTAATAGCAAAGAATACTATCATTTAATGTGCCTCAGACTGGTCCAGTCTTATGTAGTAGTATCCAGTAGCATCCTGTCTTGCCATAGTAGCATCCGATCTTGCTAATAGTAATAGTAGCTACATTCTAATAGTAGCATGTAGTAGCGTTGTTAGTACGGCATGCTACTTTTTCGTACTACTTCATAGTACTATTTTGAGATGAATTTTTCATCGGGATAAGCTCGCGGAGCTTTCCAGACCGCCAGATTCGCCCTTTGGTCCGAGATCATCCCATCATTCACGGCGTCCTGTCTGACAGTGCTCTGACAGTTGTCAGCTGACAGGCAAATCACGCCTTTTTTTTCTTCTTTTTTATTCTCAAGTCAATCAATTCGGTCCCTGACACGCTTACCAAGTTCCATCGTCTTAGCACATCAGGAAGTACTGACCTGGCGCGCTTAATAGAAATCTGGATCACCCCCGTCTTTAAAATGACGCCTTTAAGCGGCCAAGGCAGTTAAATAAAACGGCATTTGGTAGACAGGACCGAGACAAGGGTAAATCACTAAAGAGTGGTGGAATTTTATTAACGACCACACCGTGACCTGGGTTTTGATCAGTGATGTGGACAAGACCAAGAATTTAGCACCAGTATTAAGACCAAGACCAAGATTTTAGCCCTGGTATTCAGACCAAGACCAAGATTGTCGGCATCTGTCTTGAGACTGGTCTTAAGACCAAGACCAGTTTTCAAGACTACATCTCTGGTTTTGACTAAACCTTAGCCGATTATCCATGGCCGGTGACGTTTTCATGACGTCATGAAAGAAAGGGAATTTGAATAAATTGATGTTGCAGAATCAAGTTTAATATCCAAATAGCTAAAAGGTAGAAGAGGAATACAATATGTGTATCTGTTGTTATATCTATAATCATTATTATTATTATGATATAGAGCCGAGCGCGTTTACACTTTTAAACCGTTCTAGGGACAATCAGTTCCGTTAGTAAATGGAATCATAGACTTTTCATGTGACGTCACGGCCCGTTGATAATGGGCTAAGGTTGAGTCAGCACCGTGACCTGATTTGATCTTCCAGGCTCCGACTGCAGATGATGTTGAAGACAATTCATCTGAATGTGTCATCCGCATGTCTGAAGAACGGGATACTTTAATTCTTCAATTAATACTTTAATTAATTCTCCCATCAAATGGAATCATAGACTTTTCATGTGACGTCACGACCCGTTGATAATGGGCTAAGGTTGAGTCAGCACCGTGACCTGATTTGATCTTCCAGGCTCCGACTGCAGATGATGTTGAAGACAATTCATCTGAATGTGTCATCTGCATGTCTGAAGAACGGGATACTTTAATTCTTCCATGTCGACACTTGTGTCTCTGCAGTACATGTGCTGACTCTTTGCGGTATCAGGTAAGCTATTCTCCCGTTTCTTTTCCTATCCTCTTGGACCAGCTTTGATGGCTAATGAACTTTTTCGTTATTCAGTATTCTGAAACGGATAAGTCAGCTACATTTTATTAGAGCTATATTTCGGCCCTTCTTCGCAACGGTCCTCTTCAGGCTCTAGCCGCTCGAGCTGGAAAATTAACTCAAAATCAAAATGCAGAAGAATCTCTACCCTTTCGACGACCCAATCGAACAGCAAAGCAGCAGCCGTGTCCAGAATCAGATCACAGCACCAGCTTTAATCCCAACCAATTTTCAGAGAAGAAGTCCACAAAATCGGATATTTAAGCAAGAATCTTTAATTGTTTTTCCACAAATTCATTTTCCACCTTGAGCGGCTAGAGCCTGAAGATGACCCTTGCCAAGAAGGGCCGAAATATAGCTCTTATAATATGTATACTGACTTATCTGTTTTGCACCGTCAAATATGACACGCAGTCAGCTTGGGCTGAAGGAATATCTAGTTAAATCTCACGGAGAGTGTTGGGATTTACCGTTAACTACAATAAACTGCTGAAGTGTAGTCTACCTTATTTAATTTGTACGTTAGTTTTTTCAAAGAATTATTAGTTTAATGGAGAAAAATTAGTTTAATGGTGGAATTTTCTTGTCAGTTTGTATGTCTTTATTCTTTTCTTCACATCTGTTTTGTTTTGTTTCTTTTAGAATTTATATGAATTAAGAATAAGCCCTGCCATTGCCATGGACCGTAAAGAGTTAACGGTGTTCACTATTATTATGAGTGAAGCCGAAACTGAAAAAGATATCTTGTTCACTCTGTATTACTGTTATTTGACGAGTATCCCTTACTTTTTGTGTCTGCAATTTGGGTATTGGGTAAATAGAGTTCTATTTATGATACTCTGTTCCTTTTCTTCCTCTTCTTTTTTTGCTCCTTTTCTTGTTTTAGTTTCTTGTATTTATTATATCCTTTGAGGCCATGGTTGTAAATCTAGATCTAAAACAGTCGGTTAAAATGACCAGTCAGTCACTAGATACCTTGCACCCCCCCCCCCCCAATATTTTGGCTAGTAATGGCACTGCCCAGATGTACTGAGATAGATGACCACTTTACGACTAAGCTGTTTTCAAACAGTACGGATACGTCAGCCACGATTCTTCATCAGCGATATTTCGGCCCTTGTTGGCAAGGGTCCTCGTCAGGCTGTCAATCTTCTGGGTCAAGGTCGGGGAAGGAAACAAACCTGTAATAAATAACTAAAGCTTCTACTGACTATAAATACCTCATTAGGGTAAATTACTTTCAAATATCACCGTAAGGAAA